>CM044001.1:58588673-59788673 GCA_024085815.1 Flaveria linearis | reverse complement strand
CCCTTCTTAATCTCTTTCTCTAGTAACATCACCCTCTCACTCACATTGGCTTCTAGAAGAGGAATCTCCGCCAATCTTCTCAGATCCCACCTAGGCAAGGTTTTAAAGGCCTTCCTCTTCTCTAAATAGTAAGTTTTTCCTCCTCACCTCTTGATCTTGTATAACTTGATATCAGCATTGTAATTCCAACTGATGATTTCTTATCCGACACTTTCTTGCTCGGCTCTTTTATATTTTGAAACAGTGGTGTTAACTCTTCAGGCTCTATTTCTTTGGCAAACCAATCTTCATGTTCAATCTCTACTACATCACTTTTAGCTGACCCTCTCTAAGCCACATAAGTTGTTGGTCGTTCATCAACCTCATAGAATTCAGGCCCAGAATCATAATCAATTAACTGTTCATCTTCTTCCTCAACATTTGGTTCATCTATCTGTTTGATTCCTTTTGAACCACTTCCTCGCCTTTGAAATCCTCCAAATCAATTCCTATATCATCATGTGCACCTTCATGAACAACCATTTTTGTTTCCTCTGAACCACTACCATCCTTTTCACCTTCAATATCACCCAGGTTAATAAATCCAGCTTCATGAATTTCTTATGTTTCATCTCTTGCACGACTACCACCAACATCACTGTACCAGCTTTCTTTCTAACATTTTCACTTCCAGCGGCACCACTAGTACCTTCTCAGCCCGAGATGAATAAACCATATGTAAAAATGGGTATTTGGATAGATCAGTTAGATCATCTATGTCAGCTTCAGTCAGAATATTAGGGGGGCCAGCAAGCACCTTTAAGTCATTTACTTCTCTGAGCAGTCTTCTTATCAAGTAATGTTGATCCACCACCATCCTTCTTATTCTTTCAATCTGTGCATCTTTCTCTTTCTCTCTAATCTCTTGATTAATCAAATTCATCTTGATGATTCCTAATTCATTTGATAAGGATGTATTCAATTCTGAATCACATACTGATCTAGATCAGATCTTGTATCCTTATTTTGAGCAGCTTCAGTGACTTTTTGTTGTCGGTGCTTGGTTCTTAGCTCACCGGCAGCAGCTATCTGTTCTTCGGCTCTTTTCTTTGTTCTCTTTCCTTCTGAGCCCTCAGTTCCTCTTTTATATCGTCCATCTCATCTTCAAGATTATACCCTTTTCACTTCATATACCTTTTTCTTTTCTTAACTTCTTCCGTTTTCCTTTGAGTCTCTGCAGCCCTTTTCTTTTCTTTTCAATCAAGCTTCTGATGTAAGGCCATCTGCTTTCTAGATACATGTTTTGTCATAGATAGCTTATCTTTCTAGAATGGAAGATTCTCACAACACTGGAGTCAGAAAATATTCTTGAATTCATTAGAACCAAGCTTAACACATCCCCAATTGTAGGTAGATTTGGTTGCACAACATTAAGAATCATCTGAATAAACCGTGGGTATAGCAACCACTTCTCCTTCATCACGGTATTTATGTTCTCAATCATGAAGTTAAAGATAAGTCTTGTGATGTTTTCCTTTTCACCTTTGCAGAAGACTATCATAGCTCTGGCCCAGTCTAGATTCAATCCATCTGATCCTCCCTTTCTGTGATCAAGACATATTATGAAAACATGTGCAATGTACCTCCATTCCTTAATCAAATAAGATTTCCTGTATTCCTTTTTAAATCCAAGAGCCGGACCTCATAGCCAATGCTTCTGAATGCCTCAAATAAATCCGAATCAGAAATAACAAACTCATCGCTAAAATCCTCTTGCAAGTGTAAAATCCTGGCTACATCTTCTTCAGTAAATGAAACATCATGATCATGAACTTTGACTTTAATCTGGTGAGGTGTAACACCAACATCCAATATGGCACTCCTCCAAAAGTCTCAGCTTTTCAAGTCATATATGGTTGGAGAGAGTGAAATGGCATAGGCAATCCTTAACTCTTTTAACCATTTGATACAGTCTCGGTATCCTATAGTCTTCGTATGGTTGTCCTCTAGGAAAGCAGTAATATTGCACCTCGGCTCGAACTTCAAAGTAGACATGTTGAATGAAAAGGAATAAATGAAAGTGCGTTAGAAAGAAAAAAAGAAACAAAACAAATCTAAATCAAATTAGAAAATTGCAATAGAACAGTTTCGCTAGGGCAAAATTGTAGTTTCACTCAGGCGAAGTTATAATTTCGTTCAGTAAACCAACGACATTAACATAGTTTCGCTATGACGAAGCTTTAATTTCGCCATGGCGAAACTATAGCTTCGCTGGAAACAGGTCGGGCGAAACTATGTAGTGCACGCTGACAGCACGACCAGATAGTTTCACTCGCACATGTGAACGTTCGTTTAGTTTCGCTCAACTAACCAAAGTTTCGCTGGATGAATATAATCAGCCCTAACTACACAGATTACACTAAGGCAAAATGTATGTAATAAAAACGAATGTAAATGACCATAAGTGGTTTGCAACACTTACTAGAGGGCTTTAACACACACAAAAACCACGAAAACAGAGAAAATCAGTGTAAAGGTGATACGCTTTGGGTGTTAGGGTCGGGCGAAAAAATGATTTTGCACAGACCAGTAATTGTTTTTATACACACCATAGTTTCGCTTGGCGAAACTGGAGTTTCGCCCGGCACCAAAAATTGTAAGTCGGGAGTGACCTATACTAGCGAAAGTGCCGATGAAACCCTAATTATGCTACGCGAAACTATTAGTGAAAGATAGTTTTGCTGAAACCCCCCCCCCCCTTTTTTAAATAAAAACAAGAAGTATAACAATATAACTATTAAAACTTCTCCTCCCCACAAAACCAAACACTTTTAAAATTAAAATAAGATAAACAAAAACCTAATAAAACAAGATAGCCATAAAGGATATATACATATATATATATATATATATATATATATATATATATAATTTTTTTTGAGTAATTTTCAGGAGAGTCGTAGTCTATCGAGATTGCTGATATGTTCGTCCTTTTACACCCATGCCTTATTCTTTTCAACGAGCAATCTGCAGCTTTCATTATCATGTTTTTTTATTTCGATTAAAGATGCTCTGGTAACATGGTCCCCATGGACATTCGGCAAAAAACTTATCCTGTCATCATGGCTTATTGAGCAATATGATTCTCCAGAAATGCTAACATAGACAATGATCATTTGAGGACCATTGTGAATATTTTTCAATATTATTTAATTGGTGGAGCTTTCGACAATGATCTTTTGATTTAAAGAAACATTGTGAAATAATTTCAGGGTAAGATGATGACAGCTCCAGGTCTATACTTAAGTATAATAGAGGAGATGGTCATTTTATACTTGTAGATGAGAGCTTCAGGTCAATACTCACGCATAGCAGAGAAGATCATCTAAGCATGTCGAAGAGAGCTTCAGGTCAATACTTACATATAGCAGAGAAGATCATCACTCCAGGTCAATACTCACGCATAGCAGAGGAGATAAACATGCACTTTATTTTATTGTAATTGTACATTCTGAAAGAATCACAAGTGACTCAAAACAGAGGCTTTTCTAAAGGGCATAACTAGAAGCGTTTTTTTAATTTTTTAATTTTTTTGCTAACTACATGCTCAATTCAGGGCTAGGGTAAGGGTGATTTGGGATTTTAGGGAAATCAGAACAGAGATATTAAAACTCTTAACCAGTTTCTGACAATGATTTGTTTATTTGTACAGGCCAAAATGTCATGGGAATGATCCTTATCACCAAGCTCTTGAACGTTTAGTTTGGTCACACGATCACCGTTTACTTCATTTTTGTGCTGAGTCTACCATGCATATCCCATCACATCACAGAACCATTTGACCTCCTTTAAACTCTTTTCTTTTAGATTCCGAGGATGCCGGAAAACCAAAATTTGAAAAACTTAAAGCTTGTTCTTTATTCTCCTCCGAAATTTCTATTTGATTGCTATCTAAAGAGAAATTTTCAAGAAAAAAATAAGTGATGGGATGTGGGACTCAAAGTTTGAAAAGCATAAAACAAAGATTAACATAAAAGTATTTACATAATTTACAAAGTGGTTTATGAAAAGGAGTAATCAAAAGGTTATTAATCCCAGCATAGAGATCAATTCATAAAACCAAGGTTTGTCGAAAGGTTTAGTGAAAACATCCGCTCTTTGATACTTTTTATCAATTGGGATAATATTAATGAAACCCTTTTATTGAGCATCACGGATTGCATGAACTCTTGTTTCAATGTGCTTGGTTCTTGTGCGATGAACTGGATTTTTGGCAATTCCAATTGCAATTTTATTATCATAGAAGAGTGGAGTATGAAGGAAATTGATTCCATAATCCATCATTTGATGTTGGATCCATAGCACTTGGCAGTAATAGGTTGATGCAACAATGTATTCAGCTTCTCCTGTTGAAAGAGATACTATTATCTGCTTCTTGCTTTGCCATGAAACAAGGAAATCCCAAGATATTGACATCCACCAGTGATTGACTTCCTGTTTATCCTACAACCACCATAATCACTATCAGAATAAGCAAGTAAATCAAAGTTCCCTCCTTTTGGATACCAAAGACCCAAATGGGAGGAACACTTAAGATAACAGAAAATTCTTTTAACAGCTTTTTCATGTGACTGTTTCAGGTTGGATTGAAAACGGGCACAGTAGCACACGGCAAATGTTATATCTAGACGACTTGTGGTGAGATACATAAGAGAGCCTATCATTGAGCGATACTGATGAGCATACACTAGCTTCCTATTATCATCTGGAGTTAAACATGTCTGAGTAGTAAAAGGAGTAAGTTCTGGAGAAGCATCAATCATCTTATACTTCATGAGAATCTCTAGAATGTACTTTTCTTGATGAACAAGAATCCCATCTGGCTTTTGTTCAACATGCAAGCCCAAGAAAAAGCATATCTCCCCCATCATGCTCATTTTGAAGCGATCCTTCTTTATTTCTTCAAATTCTTGAACAATGAGCATTTCACCATCAACCTCCTTCTTGAACAGAGTCATATCTAATATGCGATGCAAGAAGCCCTTGCTGAGCAAATACTGTGTTAATGTTTCAGACCAGATACAAGGGGCTTGATGTAACCCATACAAGATTTATCCAATTTATAAACTTTGTCAGGAAAATCAGGATTCTCAAAACCTGGTGGTTGACATACATAGATCTCTTTATCAATATTCGCGTATAGAAATGCACATTTCACATCCATCTGAAAAACTTTGAAGTTCTTGTGAGCAGTGTGAGCAAGAAAGATTTCGAAGGCTTCAATGCGAGCAACTAGAGAAAACACCTCAGTGTAGTCAATTTCCTCTTCTTGTGCGAATACTTGAACAACCAGTTTGGCTTTGTTTCTGACAACCACGCCACAATCATCTGGTTTGTTCCTGAAAACCCACTTTGTTCCTGAAAACCCACTTTGTTCCAATAGGAAATTTGTTTAGAGGAAGATCAACTAACTCTTAAACTTTTAACAACCTGAACTGTTAAAGCTCTAATTAGATAGATTCAACCCAACTTGGGTCCTGAAGAACAGCTGAGATATTTTTAGGTACTGTCTGAGACAGAAAGCATGCGTAGAGACTTTCATTAATCAAACCAGATTGACTCCGAGTCCTCACTCCATTCAGTGATAGATCCAATGTTGTATTTATGAGGATGATCCTTTAGGGTTTTCAAATTAATGGTAAGTGTTTGTGGATAGTATGTAGGTAAGGGTGCAGATTGTGATGGTGGCTTTAATGAAGATGAGAATGTAGGATTGGTTTCTTGTGTAGGAAGGGATTGTATGGTTGTAAAAGTTATGGATCAGGTTAAGATATTTGAATAGGATCAGTTGTGGATGAGAAATGGGATCTTTGTTTGATGGAGATGATGAAGGTTCAGGTGGAGGAATGTTATCAATGTTGGAGCAAGGAACATCATCATTAGCAAAGACTGGTAGATTAAATGAATTGAAGACAGTATACGTATAATAGAACCAAGCAGGATCAGAACCCATATTTGGAGAATTAGATTCCTGGCAATCAACATAGAAAGACTCCTTCACAATGCGTGTTCATTTGTTGTAAACCCGCTACGCCTTCTGTGAGGTAGAATAGCCAACGAAGAAACATTCATCCGATATAGCACCAAACTTTGACTTCTGAGCTTGAGTGTTTAGCAAAGTACACGAGCAACCAAAAGGACGAAAGAAGTCAATCAAAGGTTTCTTTTTAAGAAGCAACTTGTATGGAGTCTTCATCTTATCTTTCACAATAAGCATGCGATTAAGCACATAGGAAGCACAGTTGACTGCTTCTGCCTAGAAAATAATTGGAAGCTTTGACTCAATCAACATAGTTTTAGCCGCTTCAATCAGAGTACGGTTCTTTCTCTTAGCAACACCATTCTGTTTAGGTGTTCTAGCGGCACTGAACTGTCTGAGAATTCCTTTGCCTGCATAGAACAGATCAAAGATATGGTTTCTGAACTTTGTTCTGTTATCACTTTGAATGGCCATAACTTTCCTTTTATTGATTGATTCGATGATGAGGATCAGCTTTTGAAACTCCTCTACAGTTTCTCCTTTGTTAGCTAGAAATCATACACATGAATATCTTGAGTAGTCATCTGTAACAACCAAACAATAAGATTTATTAGCTCTAGACTTGACATTGATAGGACCAAATAAGTCCGTATGTAACAATTAAAGGGGTTTTGAACTAAAATTTTCAGTTTTAAGCTTGTGCCGCTTTTTGTGCTGCTTTTTGTGCGGTTTTCCTTTAGCACAAGCCGTGCAATTTTCTACCACATTAAAATCTTTAAATGGTAGCCCCCTGACTAGATTATTCTTAACAACTTATTAATGTTCTTAAAATTAACATGTCCTAAATGACAGTGCCACAGAAAGGATTATGATGATGATGCTTTTGACAAAAGACAAGTCATAGTCGAGGTAGATTCTTGTGATCCCATATCCAATTGATAGGTATCATTCTTTCTTGGAGCTTGAATGATCACCAACTCTTCTGGGATAGTAAACTCTGGCTTAAGAAACAATAATTCATTTCACATGAAGAGCACCAGAATGTTTTTATCACAGATTTATCACACACTTAATAGATTGAATGCAAGCTCTGGCACATAGTTCACTTTCCTAGTATTAATGAACCATTCGACACTTCTCCTTGACAAATCATCTTCCCTACTTTCTTGTCTCCAGCAAAAGAAACATATCCTCCGTTTATTACATGGTAATTAGTAAGCAAGTCCTTCAGCCCGGTCATATGCCTGGAGCATCCACTATCAACATGCCAAGAGCTTTTGATAGCTTTTCCAGAATATCCCTGACATTTCAGAAAGAACTAGTTAGGCTTTGAAATTAGGACCCAAGTTTTGACTAACCTAGGTGTTGGAACAGAAGATTGCTTACTAAAAACATCATTAACAAAATTCTTTATTCTATTCCTAAACGAATTACTATATACATTCCTATTATTTAACTCTGGGCAATGTTTAACTACATGATCATCCTTTCCGTATCTAAAACAATGAAAGCTTAAACCCTTCTAAGAACATCTTGAAATAGAAGGTTCATCCATAATAATTTCTTTTTCACATTCAGACATTTATGAATCAGAATTATTGTAAGTGTCATACATGGCCTTAGTTCTACCTTTTGTGACCTTTCTCTTATCAACTTTTGATTCATTTTTATTACTTACCTTTAAGGAAGTAATTTCCTTCTCTTTTGATTTTGAAATCTGAATGGGAGTAAAAGATTTGGATGAGAAAAGAATTTTTTAAAAAATTTGTTTTCATTTGATTTTCTGAAGATTATCTTGAACATTACCCGTTTCATTAACATAAACATTTGAAACTGAAACATCACAATTTGATTCATAAACATCTAAATTTGAACAGTTCAACTACTATTTAACAAACTATTGTCTGACAGAGATTTTTATAAACAAAACTACTTAAACTACTATCTACATGAGACTTCTTGGAATCAGAAAACTAGGACTAGAGCTGCTAAGACCACTACTTTCTCCATAACCATATTCCTCCCGAATCTCTTTATAGTTTACTCCCTTTAAACCTGCAAACAGACTATTTGTATCATTTTGTATAATCTTAGTAATCAACTCATTTGTAGGATGAGGTGCAGGTGTAATAGAATAATAGTAATTACTAGGAGGAGGATAAACATAAGTGTGTTGTTCATGACCCAAACCAGTCTTTATTTTAGACCCCTTTGTTTCTTACACAAATCCTCCAATTTCATTCCAGAAACTATCCATTTCTAAATTTTAGATTTCAACTTACTTGTGTCAAATTCAGCAAGTGCAACCCGTTCTGTCCAAGCATTTATCTCAACGATTCTTTCCAAAAGATTTCTTTTTAAATGAACATTTTCTTTTAATGCTTAATTTAACTTTACAAAATATTTCATTCATTTAATTTAAGTTCCTTGTTGATTCGATTTAACTCCTTTTCGTTATCTAAAAATAACCTATTTGCTTTATAAACACTAAATAAATGAATTTTGCAAGCAGGAGAGCACATGTCTTGTATTACCTCGTAAGGAAGACCCATAACTACTTTTTCAGCAGCTAGGGCTTTTTCACATTGGCAAACAGGAGTGTTTTTCTTATACTCCTCCTCAGCAGCTTTTGTTGGACCCTAAAAGGATCATACATGCCAATTCAAGTAGTGGATTATGGTTGTTCTTCTAGAATCTCTTTAACTCCAAGAATCAATGCGGATGAATAATCTGTATCAACAAAGAAGACAAGTGTTGGCTATCTGCATTTGTACATGCGGATGACCAAAGAACAAATGCTGACAAGTATTTCTTCTTCCACATTAACAAATGCGGACAACCAAGCAAATGTTGCCAAGGATTTACGCTTCCGTATTAACTAATGCGGATGATCAGCAACAAATGCGCTAAGTGTTTGTTCATTCGCATTTCTCAATGCTTATGACCAAACACTAATGCGGCTGAAGAAAAACAAATGGTGATGGAGATAAACACATCCGCATTAGTCCATGCGGATGAACAAAAGAAATGCTGATGGAGTTAAACACATCCGCATTAGTCAATACGGATGAACAAAAGAAATGCTGATGAAGACCTTTTGTACTTAGACTAGATTATGTATAGGGGTAATTTAGTCTTTTTGTAAAGGCTTCATGTCAGCCTATAAATAGAATAGACAACCTCGTATGTAAGGTGACTTAAGACCTTAGACTTTTACTCTAGACTTTTTGATAACCTTAGAGAATCCGAATATCTGTCTTTTGTCCACAAGTTCTTCAATAGAAAGAAGCATTTATGAGTATTTCTTGCATTCAATGTTCTGTGTTTGTATGATTCCGCCATATAATCACTGACTCAATCATCATATTTGGTCTTTGTTGTTTCATAACAACAGAGAATATCATTCTCACACCCAGTCAATTGGTATCAGAGCTTTCGCTCTCGGTTCTTCTTCAGATCTGCTCAGATCTAAGTTGAACTCAATTGATCTGGTGATTGAGTTGCTGATAGAGTGTTTAACTGCCTCTATTCAGCATACAAAGTGAATATCTGTTGAAATACCTCAACAATCACTGTTTATTTATCATCAACCTCTAAAAATAGATCTGTGAACAGCAACCTCAACATAAAATCAAACTAGAAACTAAAATCAGAAACTGAACAAAAGAAGTTCTAACAACTTTCTACCATTCACTAAGCAGATCTGGTATTATAAGACTTTTTGGACTTACAGGACTAGGAGAACTTAATAATCCACCTAATCAATACTTAAACAAGTTAAAAACAGCTTATTAACATGGATTCATATAATTTTTCTAAACTTGGTCATACTCCTAAAACTCCTATGCTTAAACACAAATCTGAGTTTAAGAAATGGAAGATTAGGTTTATAAATTACATTACAGATGTAGATCCGGACTATTGGATTTCCATATGCAAAGGGCCTCACATTCCAGTAACACTTTCTGCTAATCAAGCTGCTCTATACAAAACCTCAAGAATACCCATAGAAGATCTTACTCTTGATGATGATGATTATAAAAACATAAAAATTGATCTCAAAGCATATTCCATTCTGACTCAAGCACTGAAAATGGATGTGCTGAAAAGGCTTGAGAAGTATGGAACAGCTAAAGCTGTTTGGGATGCACCACTGATTATGTGTGAAGGCAGCAGTGAAGTTGCTGAAATTAACAAGAACAAACTTGTTAATCAATATGAAACCTTTCATCACTCCAAGGGGGAGTTAATCTCTAAACAATTGCATAGATATGTATAGTTGGTGAATGAGTTAGAGATTATGGGGGTTACATACAAAGTCAAGGAGTTGAACATGAAAATGCTTCACAGCCTTCCTGAAAGCCGGAAACAAAATGTTACCGTGCTTAAGAACACTCAAGATCTAGAGACTACCACCTTGGATATCATGATAGCCAAAATTGAAGCTCTTGAACTTGATGAAAGGAGCAGGAATGTTAGTGGACCTAGAGTTGTTGAAGCTTACAAATTTCCATCAGACACTCACTCTGTGGAAAATGCCTTCATTACTGAAGATGATAATTTTCTCTCCTCAAGAGATCAAGTGAAGACAACTGGTTTCATTGTTGCTCCATCAATAAACAAGCCATCAACATCAGCCCAACCAACAGGGTTTACTGCATCTCCCACAGGCATTTCTGAAGACCAAAGATCTGAAGAGCAAAAGGCTACTTACAATGCCTTTTTTGCAAGCTTTGAAGCATACTTGGGAGGCAGACTCACTTCTTCCTACCTGATCCAAGAAGACTTGGAAGAAATGCATCCAGATGATATGGAAGAAATGGATCTGTAATGGCAAATGGCTATGATAGCAATGAGAGCCAAGAAGTTTTTCAGAAATGGAAGAAAGTTGAGTTTGAATGAAAATACAAAGCTTGGATATGACGAATCCAAGGTCAGATGCTTCAATTGTGGTATGACTGGCCATTTTTCAAGAGAATGCGATGCTCCTAGAAGAAACAACAATAGCTTCCAAAGAAACACTCCAGGCCAATCAACATCACAACTAAACTCAAGCTATCAGTCAAGCAATCATCAACAGCAGCAGTATCATCACCGACAACAACATCAACATCCATGCCAGAGTCAGCCACAACTGACAAATCAAGCTCATGGAGCCAACCAAACTACTTCAAATGCACTTGTCATCAGACAAAATGGAGTATGTGACTGGAGCTTATATGCTGAGGAAGTGAAGCCTCAATTTCAAAATCATGCTCTCATGGCTCACATCAATGATGGCCCAACTCCAATGCCTTCTAAGGTAAAATCTAATCTGTGTAGTGATAAATGCATTGCTGAATTACATGGTTATCGTGAGCACAATCACAAATTAGCTGCTAAAATAAAAGAAGAAAAGGTAAAATCTGAAATGTATAAAAGAGAAATCAAATGCTTTGAAATAAAAATCAAATCTCTCATTTCAGATATCAAAAAACTGCATGGAGAAAAGTACACTCTTGCAGCTGAAAATGACAAACTGACTGAAATGCTAGCCCAATCCAAAGAGGAGCAATCAGTTACTGAAGTGAAACTTGAAAAGTTTCAACTGTCATCAGCTAAGCTGCAAGAGATGCTTGATTCACAGAAGGAGCATAATGATATGACTGGGATTGGATACAATTCATGTCCCCCACCATATAATGATAACTACACTGTCATGCCTGAGCATGTCACTCTTTTTGACAAAAATGAACCATAAACTATTGAACCTAAATCAATAGTAACTCAACTCACTAATCCTTAAACCAAACCAAGTGTTTACATTGAAACAAATGAGGAGAAAATTAAGTTAGGTCATCCTATCAAAATCAAAGAGTACTCAGACAAGACAGTGAATGTCATTATGCCAATAAGTCCTGTCAAATCCATAGTGCCTTTTGTGAAATTTGTTCATGCAATTTCAAAAGAAAAGAAGATACCTGATGATTCTGTGAAACCATCTACTGAAAGTGGATCTGATTGTGAGATTAAATCTCCTAAGAATTCATTCAAATCAGACAAAGTTTCACCAAAAATCAAAAGTAAACATTCAGTGGTTTTAAAATCAAAGATCAGATCAGACCCTCAATCATCAAAACCAAAGCAAGGAGTTGGTTTTGATATTTTTAAGAAAGATCATTTAAACCAACTACAAAACGAGGATAGGAAAAGTTTAAGAAAGCAAAATCAGTCAAAGAAAATCAAGACTAGTAGTGTTGTGAAACAAGCTACTAAAAGGACCGATCATGATTGCTCACCAAAATCAAAAACTGAGGCGCAGTCCAAAACTGGTAAAGTCACTGAGACATCAACACCAGGATCAGTGTCTAGAAACAAACACATGTATTGTGACATGTGTGAAATGTCAAATCATAGAACAGATAAGTGCTTTTTCAATCAATATTTCTCAATCGGTGACATGAACAATCATTCCACCAAAAATTGTTATTTTAACAAATATTGTTTTGTCTCTGATATGACCAACCATAACACATCTGATTGTTTCTTCAAACAAAAAGGACTGAGAATTCCTCAAAACAAGCCCATTTCACCAAGCACATCTGTAAGACCTAAAATCAACAGTCATTTTCGTAATAAACTGTTCAAGACTTCCAGGTCTGATGATGATTTGAGCAATCTAAAAGAGTTAAAAAAAAGTTAAAGAAATATAAAACATAACTTCAGACAAACTTATCATTTTCATGATTCAAAAAGGAAGTTTGATAATAAAATATGGGTTCAATTTTTGAAGAGAAATAGGGATCAAAGGTTTGAATACTATTCTGACTCTTCAGTTGATGCAGATGTGATGAAACACCCAAGGCATAAATAGAAATTAACCACATCACCCAAGTCACAAATTAGAGGAAAGTACCAAAAAGTTGCTATCATGGATAGGAACGGGAAATCCAAGACCATCATGGCTTGGGTTTCATACTTTAATTAGTTCTTTTTGTGCTTGCAGGGTCACTCATACAGGTCCAACAGTTTATGGTATGTGGACAGTAGGTGTTTCCGACACATGACTGGAGATCGTTCCCTCCTTCATGACTTCAAGCATATTCAAGGAACAACTGTGGCATTTGGTGGAGACTCACAAGGTGGCAGAATTACTGGTGAGGGATCTGTGACAAATAGGATGTTGAGCTTTGATAGAGTGAACTACTATGAACAACTGAATTTCAATCTGCTCAACGTGTCTTAGATCTGTGACAAGAAATATTCCACTTACTTCACTGACACTCATTGCTACATTCTGAAACCAGAATTTCAAATTCCTGAAGAATGGGTTGTCTTGAAGACCCCGAGGAAGAATAACACCTATGTCTTAAACCTCAATTCTGCTTTACCAAAAGAAGAAACATGTCTACTGTCAATAGCATCTTTTGATGAGTCATAACTTTGGCACGGAAGTTTGGGACACATAAATTTCAAAAACATGAATAGATTGGTCAAGGGAAGTCATGTCATCTGTTTGCCCCAGAAAGAATTTTAGTTTATTGACCACTGTACAGCATGTCTCAAAGGAAAACAACATAAATCTTTTCACAAGCCAAAGCTAGTGAACTCAAACGATTCTCCATTGACGTTACTTCATATGGATCTTTTCGGACCAACTCATGTTATGAGTATTGGAAAGAAACAGTATTGTTTGGTGATCATAGATGACTTTTTTCCAGATTTACATGGGTCTTCTTCCTACTTCATAAAAACGAAGCGTCCCAACTAATAAAAGATTTTATCACAAAAATTGAAAACTAACTTGATCATAAAGTTAAGATAATTAGAAGTGATAATGGGACAGAATTTAAGAATGAAGACATGAGTTCATTTTGTACAACCAAAGGCATCGCTCATCAATTTAGTGCAGCTAGAACTCCTCAACAAAATAGGGTAGCTGAAAGGCGAAATAGAACACTAATTGAAGCAGCAAGAACCATGCTAGCTGATGCTAAACTGTCAATTACCTTTTGGGCAGAAGCAGTTAACACATCGTGCTTTGTACAAAATAGAACTTTGATTGTAAAAGAAAACAACAAGACTCCTTATGAACTAATCTTTCAAAGAAAACCATTTATTGGATTCTTTAAGTCATTTGGTTGTCCTGTTTCAATATTAAACACCCAAGAACATTTGGGAAAGTTTTCATCCAAGTTTGATGAAGGATTCTTTGAGGTTATTCTTCTGTCTCAAAGGCTTATAGAATGTTTAATCCTAGATTAAACATAATTGATGAATCAACAAATGTTCAATTCAAGGAACATTCTTTTCCCAAATCTACAAATGGTCCTGACTGGTTGTTTTATATTGACTCCTTTACAAAATCGTTTGATTAACGTCACTTGTTTGATGCAGGAAACATTCAATCAGCTGAATCTTCATCATTAGTAGAAAGAAGGAATGACTTACCAATGATTCCTCCAACTTCTGCCGAGCAACTTAATGAAGATGTACCTCTATAAGCTGATCGGTCAGACAATCAGTTCAAAATCAAAGTGTTGCAACTAAAGATGGTTCAAGCATACAACCATCTCCTGTAGAAGAACCATCCACTAAAGTCAGAAATCAAGATCATGTTGCACCACCAGTTGAAACTGAAAGAACTTCAAATGATGGAAGTAATCGAAGTGCTGCTGATGCTGAAGCAAGAACTGAAGCAGTCTTTGATTATTTTCACAACTCCCCTACAGTACAAGATAAAGTTGCCTCACACCAAGATGATCTTAATGTCTACAATCTTAATATAACCATTGCTGGTGACTCAATTCCAACCACCAGAATACACAAAAATCATCCAGTAGATAGCATTATTGGTGAACTTAATGAGCAGGTGACAAGAAGCAAATCAAGCATAGCAAACATATGTTTGTTGTCCTACTTTCTTTGTCAAACAGTACCCAAAAATATCAAAGAGGTTCTTCAAGACAATAGTTGGATTGATGCAATGCAGGAAGAGTTGCTACAATTCAAGAAACAAGAAGTATGGCACTGTCTTGTTACTATAGATTGCTAAACCCTAGCATTTACTCTGTAACAGTTCATCTAATTAATACAAGAATGCATTTATGAGTATATCAAGAGTTCTATGTTCATTGATTGCTTGATTCCGCCTTTCAGTCATTGACTCAATCTTCATATTCAATCCTTGTTGGTTCATATCAACAAAGAATATCATTCTCAAAATGTCCAGTCAAAAGGGTTAATCAAATTGATACAGGTTCACACTGATAATCAATTGGCTGATTTATTCGCTAAGGCATTTGATCCAACCAGATTTGAATTCTTAGTTCAATCAATTGGCATGATTAACCTTGAGTAAATTTAAAATCAACAAAAACATTCAAATATTGCAAAATTACAAAAGAAAGTAAAAGAAGTGTATGGCTTATACATTGGGAAATGATATAATTACAGTCGTTATATCATTCACTGTGCTTATTTATAAATCTTGAATGACTGACATAGCTTATCTGATATGCAGGTAGGCTTAACTCGGAAAATAAGATACATGCGGTGATAAACTAAAGCTTATATTCAACTGTGAAGCTCTCATCTCATAGTGTGTGTAAGTATTAGCTTATCCAAATGTATGTGTGTAGCAACCTAAACACACCAGGTAATGATATCATATGAATCTCTTTTACTAACATCAGTTTCTCTTCTGTTTTGTTGAGCAAAGACGTAGAGAAACAAGCACATAGTGCTGATCTCATGATCCATCAAGATTCCTAATGAGGAACACATCCAACTTGGATGAAACAAACAGAATAAAAATCATTCAAAATGAATGAAACAGAAGAATCCTAAGAGATCTGTTAGGACCGTGTACGTACGGAGTACTAACTGATTCTAAGTTATACCAGATCAAATAGTGCGGAATCCTATTTAATTGGCGATCCAATCAGGGAGAACGAAATGAAGATCAATCCTAACGATTAGAAAACGTTAAGAATGGATTAGAAATGATCCGAGACGTTCTGTGAAATTGGAATAGACGAACAGGGCGCTCTGGATCGACTAGGGTTATCAATATTCGAAGTGTTCTCTTTTTCCACGAATTAAGTGGTATTTATAGGTTACAGCTTTCATTCGTACGACTGAGCCAAGCGACTGGCTCAGTTCTGCGACTGAGTCATACAATTGGTTCATTCGGACGACTGAGTCAGTCTCATGACTCAATCGTACGATTGACTCAATCTCCTTGTTCAGTCGTCCGATTGGCCCATTCGCATGCTCCAGTCGTGCGACTGAATCAGATTACTAAGTTAAACACACTCTTGAACCTTAACTGATTCAGAACATGTCAAACAACTGTAAACCTATATAACATGGTCGTATATGCGTGTAACAATAAATAATGTAAGTAGATATAACATTAAATAACTAAAAACCATATATAGAAGAGATTCTCATTAGCTTGATTAAACATTACATATATGTTACAAGAAGAAGTTCTATTATATTTAAAATCACTAGACTAGAACTGGGGACATGTGTACCAACAAACTCCCCCTTGGACCAAGTTCTATCTAAGATTTAACTTCTTTCTTGAACTCTTCATATCTTTTCACTCTTTCTTCTCTCGAGACCCCAGAATGAATATTCAGTGCGAAGCAGATACGTATAACATGTTGGAACTGTAGTGCTTGCACAATATCCTGTGTGTCAAAGAACAGTGGCCACTTGAATAAGATATAGACATCAGACTCAGACAAGTTGGTTAGCCACATCGGATCAAACACCCTTATTGTCTCGACCTTTCCTTCTTTCTTCAAAACTATGACGGCTTCACCAGTTCGCCAGTCATAGTACCACCATTTGAAATGGGGTGCAAAATTCTGAGGCATCTCCCTCAATGGAATACGCGACATAGTGCGCGGAAGGTGCCATCTCAAGACCACCTTTGGTCTTCCTGATGTGGGGTCAACCTCAGTCCTGTGAAATAACCTTCTGGGCTGCTGAGGTTTAAAGTTGACCCACCTCGTATGATACTCTTTCTTCAGTGCCTGCTCAAACCATCCTGATATCTTTCCTGGAACAGCATATAGGAGGTTCAAGTTGGCTAGACGATTAAGCTCAAATCCTGGGAGAGTTTTCAGATCATGAGGAAATCTGAAATACTCTATTCCCTTCTCTCTCTTCACTGCATACACTTTGAGATCCTCAAAGTATGCCCAGCTGATAATCTTGCCAGACACCTTTAGATGCTTCTTTATCTTGTAAAGTTTTATGTAGGCATTTGACTTGTTTGGCACGCGCTGTTTCTTCATCTCCTCCAGGCAGGCTACCCACTCCGCCTTTTTTGATGCTAGATTAGCATCATCTGCCTGAGGAGCTTCTGCTGTAGCTACTTTAGCAGCTGTCATCTCCTCGACCTTTTCGAAGATACCACTGTCAAATGTTTCCCTCAAATCTGGTAGTATTTCTCCTTCGGCGTTAGTATACTGGGGATAGTGATCAGCAGTCACATCCTCGATCTCCACCTCATCGACATCTTGAAGTTCTTCATCGCTGACTACATCGACTTCGGGAGCATCTTTTACCAATTCATCCGGATTCAGACTGAACAGTTCTGCAATCTGTTCATCTGTCAAGTCGTGAATAATTTCCCCTTCTTCAGCTGAGTAGCCCACTGACCGTTGTACTATCCCTTGAAGATCAAGAATCATAGTCAGCTTGGATTCGATCTGACGAGGGGGCATAACATCATGCTTATCGACTTGTTTGGTTGATCCTGTTAAACAATCAAATATATGACAAGTAAGTACACATTGATTACATAACCAAATTTGATTTACATTCACAAAATTTTATATATAACGAACTTGGATACATAATTTCAAGTACAAAGTTTCGAATAATGAATAAACGTCTAGTCTTGAACTTTGCCTTGTATCTCTGGTGGATCTTCAGCAGATTGGGAGGCTGATGGATCGGATGAAGGTGCCCTCTGATCTTGCTTTCGCTTCGTCCTTTGTTCGTGTGCACGATCAGAGGGTGAAGTTGCAGCATCTCCTTCATTATCATCACCTTCTTTATCTTGATGTCCATCACCTTCTGCATCATCATCCTCTTCATCATCGTCCTCATCAAAGTCATCATTATCATCATCACTATCATCACCATCTTCATCACCGTTACCTTCCCCGATCTTGAGGGGCTCACTCTAAGTGCCTTTTAGCATAAGCAACAGAATTTTGTGAGCCGCCTCCAGCTTTCCTAACTTTGCCTCAGTCTTTGCCTCATGCTGAAGCAGCCCGGTGATCTGATCGGTCTGTGCAGTGGTCAGCTCTCTCAATCTCTCAATCTCAGCTGTTTGAGTAGAACTTTGTGCTTGCAGCTGTAAGATCTGAGCAGACTTAGCCTCGTCGGAGGCTAGCAACTTGAGCACCATGCTATTCAGTGCAGCAAGTTGCTCAACCATGGAAACGGGTGGTATAACTGAGCTAGTGGGAGCAGATGAGGGTTGGGATTGGTGAGTGGTGGTGGTTGTGGTAGCAGTGGTGTACATGGGAGTGGATGTAAAGGCTGTAGAGGATGGTATAGTGGTGGTGGTAGTGGATGGGTAAGTGTGAGGTGGAGGTGCAGTAGTGGTGGTGGTTTGAGGTGTGGTGGATGTAGTGACTGGGGTAGTTATGGTAGAGGTGGTGGTGGT
The DNA here is from genome assembly GCA_024085815.1 of Flaveria linearis. Taxonomy (NCBI): domain Eukaryota; kingdom Viridiplantae; phylum Streptophyta; class Magnoliopsida; order Asterales; family Asteraceae; genus Flaveria; species Flaveria linearis. Next base: position 59,769,978 of record CM044001.1, on the reverse strand, counting down.
GAATCTCAGATGCTTTCCCCGCTTCCCATGCGGTCTTGCCATCGTCTTTCTTCTCTTTCTCGAAGACACCGGGGCACCAGTCTGTGTACTGGGTGCATCAGGGGAGTATGCAGGATCTGACTCTGTTTATGTAGCCCCCGATGTCCCAGTCTGACCTCCAACTACTTTAATTCCTTTCTCAGTGGCAACTACCTTGCTACCATGCCTACGAGTCAACCCCTCTTCCTCACTCTCGTCCTCGTCGTCATCAGGTGGACTGAGATGAGGTACGAACCCAGCAGTAGTAGTGTCAGTGTGAGGAGATGGCTGTGCAGTATGTGTGGAGGGGCACCCAGATGTAACGGGCATATCATTGCCATCCTGGCTGTCATCTTCATCAGAGTCATCTGATGGTATAGCAATAATTTCAGAGTCAGAGCCACTATCCTCATGACGCCACCTGCGTCTCCCTGGGGCTACATAATCAACCCGGGCCAGATGCCCAATCAGTCTCTTCATAGCAGGCTTCACTTGCTTGCCTCTATACACCTTCATCCTCCCCAAGGTTGTGTCATCCATGATCTCAAGAGGCACAGCATCGCTCTTGTTCCTTGGGAGGTCGGGCAGTTTCTCATCGAAAATAAGCTGTAAGAATCTGGGGTACATACAAAACCCCTCCTTTCCCTTGGCTTCGAGGTTCTCAATCAAGTATGTAAATATCATGTTAGAGAAGCTGAAAGGGTGGTTAAGGACCAATGCAACATATGCATTCTGAATTTGGTCCGATAAGTCATCGAAACCACCCCTCCTCGCAGCAATGCACTTCAAGATGACGTGCGCCAAGTACTTGTACTAGGGGCTCAGGTTGCTTTTGTTTAGCACACCTGAGTTGATATCCCCACAGTATCCTATCCTCAAGAAGCATCCACGTACAGTAAGCGGGTGAAGCTTGAGTGGGTGAGTCTCATCATCATCAAACCCTAAGACTCTCCTGATGTCAGCCGCTCGTATCTCAATCTCCCTACCGAAGATACAACTTCGTATGGAGTAGGGCTCAGCTGATCTGTCCACTCTAGCACCTTCCCAGAATGCCTGATGAACTGACTGATACGGTGTACATGGAGTGGAAATAGCTCGGTAAATCCTAGATCTCCTCAAAAAATCTATAATCCCCGAGAAGTCTCCTCCATTCCTCGAGGTGGAATCCAAGTGAGCACAGATGTTGTGCTTTGGATTTATTGTCCACCTGTTAGCCATATTCCTGTAATCAACAGCAACCACACGTTATAAACTTGAAAAAGCAGAGTTTGACTAATTTAGAAAACAGACTGATTCAATCGTGCGATTGAACAAACCGACAGGGTTCAGTCGGTTGGTCATATGTGCGACTGAACATCAATCGGTTGATCATGTATGCGACTGACTTTCAGTCGGATGACGTGTCATGCGATTGAGTTGACTTGGGAGACTGAACCTGCGATTGACTCAGTCAATCAAATGAATCCATTCACATGTTTCATTCGGCCGATTGGATGAATCGTCCTTTTCAATCGTGCGATTGAGGTTCATTCTGGAGTCCAGTCGTATGACACAGTCAAACCATTCGTATTCTTCATTCGTATGATTGAGTGAGTCGCCCCGTTCAATCATGCGATTGAAGTTCATCAGGGGTGTCCAGTCGCATCCAATACTGTTCGGCACCATTTTAACTCAGATTTTTCATTTTTACGAATTAGACATTAAGATCAGGCTTGTTAGACTCGAAATCATGTACATAGACTGCTTAAATCATTTGTTTTAACAGGTTAAGTGTTTAAGGCAGTCTATTGGTTGATTTTTGTTTCGGTTCAAAGTTAGGGCACCAATGATCTGATTTTGAGTCAGATTTCACACTTAATGGTGTCATTTTGCCGCAAAGTACCTGTGAAACAACTCCAAATCGTCAGAAATAGAATATATTAAGTTTTTATAGGTCAATAGAAAATCGGGCAGTGTAACGGCACACTTTTGAGAATTAGGGCGAATGAGTTTGTGCGATCGACTGAGGGGGCTATTTATAGCCAGACTCAGTTTAGTCGGCCGACTGGACCATTCGCTTCTTTCATTCGGCCGACTCAATCACCAGTCGTACGATTGAGACTAGTCGCATGACTTAGTCGTACGACTGAAGTTGAGTCGTACGATTCACTCATTCGACCCATTTCAAACGCATGGTTGGCCTAGTCGGTCACACCCAATCGGCTGATTGAGCTCATTCGCATGTCTCAATCTTACGATTGTGTTCAATCGTATACCCCATTCGTACGACTGGGTCAGATCAGATTCAGTCGTGCGATTGGGCTATACTTGTGCCATTTTTGTCAAGTTATGGACCAACCCTTAGTTTTCTTAACCAAATGATAAAACATAATAAGCTTTTGATCATCTCAAACATGATCACTCTTGAAAACAAACATTCACTGATCACCTCAGAAGTGATCCACGTATCCACCCGATCACCTCAGACGTGATCCATTTATCCACCTGATCACCTCAGACGTGATCCTTTTATCCTTTCTGTTTAGATAAACATTTAGCACATTCAGTGACGTTTAGCAGATAACAGTATACACAGTCCGACATGACTCATTATACTAATAAATAAATAAAATTTAAACTACGAACAAAAGTGAACATCTTTTTATGATTTTTGTTAGGGCAGGTTTGTGTAGCCTATCAGCATTGACATTATATCAGGAACAGACTCATTTGGAATCAGACAAGCATATACACCATTACTTGGAACATTATGAGTTGATTTTATTTTTCATGATGACATATCACAGTTTGTTCTGATCTAAGACTTCTAAGTACTAACTGGGAATCATGTTTAATATGATACGTAACACACTTAGATTGTCAACTTCAGTCGGTGCATACAAGACGATTGTCAGTATACTTGTCCACTTTAAATTCATACACAAACTTTTGACATACATTGGTAATGTATTAAGTTATATTATTTCAAACAACATTTGTGTATCCCACACTTATATGGTAATCAGCATTCCTTAAAGAACTTTCGAGCGGTCTTTAGGTATTTTTGCAAGAAGAGACTATTCTTAGATCTTTCAAAGAGAAGCCAATCCTCAGGTCAGTGCCATCGCACAGCCGAGAGGCGGCAAACAACAATGAAGTCTAGAATATATGGGTTATGCTTATCCTCAGGTCAGTGCCATCGCACAGCAGAGAGGCACACAACCTATCTCCTTGTTAGAGCATTTCTTATTTTCTTTTGCACATAACGCACCAACAACATAAGTTATCAGCTTGATTACGCTAGTATTCATTTTTTCGTGCTTTTGCCCATTTTGTGGTCATTTGTACACCTTTGGTGGCATTTATTTGCTCGTTATCCCTTATCGGAAGAACTGATTGTGTTAACCAGTGATAAGATGGGAACCCACAGTTGATTGAACCTTTTAGTTTAGATTAAGTTTACCAATGAAGTCTACTTGTCTATTATGTTGAATCTACTGACACATCATATAATGAACTAGCACCTCCCTAGATCAACATTCTCCGTGTAATTACAGTAACAATCAAACGTACTATCATTTTCCCATTTTGTTAGACTTAGACTTCTCTGATGTTTTACATTTTCAGTAAATTAATTAACATTTTTGATCTCAAACTCATTTTGTTGTTCCAAATAACTCGATGCCTGTGTACTATCATCTTCCATTTTTTGTCGAGTCACATTTCCTGTTTTGTTGTCTTTGCCTTTTCAGCTTTACTCACCTTCTCCCATTTTTTTAAGTAAATAAATACTGATTTAAGCGTAATCTCCCCCTAAAATTCTAAAACAGAAAATCTTTTTGTGTTTTTGGATTTTTATAGAAACAAGAAAATAAATAAAAAATAAAAATAAAATAAAAGAAAAATGGTGTCGGACTATGTATCTGTTTCTTCTAGTATAACATCACTTTTCCTTTTAACCCCGTTGACCTCTAGCAGATAAAAAAATCTTGGTTTATCAAATGGTTTAGTGTAGAGGTCAGCACGTTGAAAATCCGTGTTAATTTTGACCACATCAATTAAGTGTTTTTCATAGCAATCGCGTATGAAATGATACTTTATGCCTATGTGTTTGGTCTTAGGATGTTGAACCGGATTTTTAGTTACTGCCATGGCAGCAGAATTATCAACATAGATAGGAGTAGAAGTGAAATGCAAAGCATAATCCCGCATTTGCTGTTGAATCCAAATGATTTGAGAGCAGCATCTGGCGGCGGCAACGTATTCAGCTTCACAAGAAGACAGAGCAACGGATGTCTGCTTCTTGCACTGCCAAGTTACTAATCTTATCCCGAAAAATTGACATCCTGCTGACGTAGACTTGTAATTCATTTTGCAGCCTCCGTAATCCGAGTCACTATACGCCGTTAGCTCAAAGTCATCATCATGAGGATACCATAACCCCAGTGTTGGAGTACCCTTCAGATAACGAAAAATCCTCTTGACTCCAATCAGATGATTGACTTTAGGTTTTGCCTGATATCGGGAACATAAACATGTGGCATACATGATATCTGGACGAGAGGCAGTGAGGTACATGAGAGATCCGATCATCCCACGATACATGGTGGCATCCACCAAATCCCCATTCTCATCAGGAGCCACATCATGATTTGTGGCGAGAGGGGTACCGGCTGCAGTGACATTTTCCATATCAAAGCGACTAAGAATGTCACCGACATACTTAGTTTGATGCAAAAAGATGCCGGTAGGTGTTTGGTCCACCTGTAATCCTAGAAAGAACTTCATTTCTCCCATGGCACTCATCTCAAACTCAGCCTTCATCACAGATTCAAACTCTTTACATAATCCTTCGTTTCATGACCCGAAAATTATGTCATCCACATAAATCTGCACCCAAAGCAAATCACCATCCTTCTCTTTGATGAACAATGTACAGTCAATCACACCCCTGCGAAATCCATGTTTCAACAGATGGGTGGAGAGCTTTTCATACCAAGCTCGAGGAGCCTGATGTAGCCCATACAGAGCCTTGTTTAACTTGTACACTCTGTCCCGATGATAAGGATCTTCGAATCCTTCGGGTTGACTTACATATACTTCTTCACGGATTTCCCCATGCAAGAATGCACTCTTAACATCTAGTTGATAAACTTTGATCTTCATGTAAGAGGCGTAGGCTAGAAAGATACGAATTGCTTCCATTCTAGCTACGGGAGCAAAGACTTCATTGTAGTCGATTCCTTCGACTTGTCGAAGCCTTGAACAACCAACCGTGCCTTGTTTCTGATAACGACACCCTGGTCATCCTTCTTGCACTTTAGTACCCATTTGGTACCAATTACCTTTACTCCTTTGGGTCGGTCAACAAGAGTCCACACTCCAAGTTTCTTGAACTGTAGCAACTCCTCTTGCATAGCATTGACCCATGCTTCATCCTTAAGGGCATCACTTACGTGTTTGGGTTCAATTTGAGAAACAAAACATCTGTAAGCTCCATCATTCACGTAGCCCTTTTCCATTACGTCAGCGTAATCAGCAGTGTACAATCGACTTCTAGTCTGCACGCCGGAGTGGAGATCACCAATGATAGCCTTTGGCGGATGACTTATACTGATCCTAGTCAACGGAGTTGTAGGAACGACAACTTCAGAGTCCATAGTCGTGACTGGAGGTTCAGTGTCTGTGGTTCCAGATGCAGGTGAAGCGCCTGAAGAGCTCCCTTCTTGATCAACATTAGGTGTTTGTGCTGGTTCAGATGCTTCTTCATCCTCTGATGAGTCTTCACTATCATTTTGATCAGCTGAGGCAGATCCCGATGACCCACTTATAGGAGTGGTATTGCTAGTATCCAGATTCGGTGAGTTGAGAACATCGTGCATCATCTGAGTGGCAATAACATCATCTGATACTATCTGGGGAAGATTGAATGATTTGAAAAAGCCATCGTAGTCGAAGAATGACGATGGACCTTTTCCAGGAGGGGGAATAGTGAAAAGTTGAACATCAACGTTGCACCATACTTCTACCTGACCAGTAGAGTTGTTTTAAACTCGTTTATCGGGTATACTGTATCCCAGAAAGATCCCCTGATCTGCCTTTTCATTGAACTTGCCTTCTTGAGTTTTCTTTAGAAGAGTACAAGGAGCACCGAAAGGTTCCAGATACTCCAGGTTTGGCTTACGCTTCTGTAGCAACTCATAGCAAGTCTTTCCGTGCCTCTTCACTACTGACACACGATTGAGTCTGTAGCAGGCGTTGGCTACAGCCTCGTTCCAGAACTGTACTGGCAGTTTTGAGTCTGCCAACATAGTCCTGGCTGTCTCGATCAGACTCCTGTTCTTTCACTCAGCAACTCCATTCATCTGTGGAGTGTATGCAGAGGTGAATTGATGAACAATTCCCTTTTCTTTGCAGAATGCATCCATCCACTGATTCTTGAACTCGGTTCCATTATCTGAATGAATCTTTCGTACTTTAAGCTTGTAAAGTGACTCTAGAGTTGTGACCAGCACTTTGAATGACTCAAACGTTTCTGACTTAGCTTTCAGAAACATAACCCACGAGAATCGTGAGTAGTCATCGGTGACTACGAAGCAGTACCAGTCTCCAGCGATACTCTTCGTGCTAACTGGACCGAAAAGATCCATGTGCAGTAGCTCCAGGGGTATCTCAATAGAATGGACATTCTTGGTCTTGTGAGATTTCCTGGTTTGCTTTCCTTTCTTGCATGAGACACAAAAATAGGAAGCTTGAAGTTCTTGACATGAACTCCATCAACTAGGTTGTTATGAATCAGGTGATTCATCTTCCTATGATTAATGTGTCCCATTCGTCTGTGCCACGAAATGGAGTCCTTCTCTGTAGCTTTAGATAAGAAACATTGAACAGAAGAAGCACTAGTAGAGGCATTTGACATATCTAGAACATATAAGTCATTATATCTAGATGCAGACATTAATACCTATTCCTCTGGAATATCCATTTCTTTCTTCAGAATGTAACATTTGCGATTATCAAACATTACTTTGAATCCCTTGTCGCAAATCTGAGACACAGAAAGCAGGTTGTTTTCTAACTGCTGAACAAAGTTCACTTTATCAAACCTTACCTTATCATTACCTACTTCGCCCTGAGCGGTAATGTATCCTCCTTTATTACCAGCAAATGAAACGTGTCCCCCTTTAATTTGTTTGACATTGAAGAGGAGAGACTTGTTCCCCGTCATGTGCCTGGAAGCTCCGCTATCTACGATCCATGTATTTGTAGACGCACTATAGCGGACAACCTGTGCCGATGTAGATGTTCCAGCCATGAAAGCATTTTGGGGTTCAGATTGTGCTTCGGACGCAGCATTCAGTTCATTCTCCACAAGCTGATCAATATCAGCTATGTCATCATCCAATTCAGCATTGTCAGGCTCAGCTGAATTCTCCCCCTCACTTGCTGAGTCTTCGTTCAGATCCTCGACAGATGCAATGTTGGCTTCCCCATCAGATAAGAGCCGGAAGGACCAGTCCTGTCCTTCATCACCCTGTGCCACCAAAGCCTTGGAATCACTTCCTCTTGGAACTGGCTTCTTATCTTTATCTTGCCTGTTGAACGAGGAGAATGGATTTCCATTCCCAGTCTTTTTAGGCTTCACACATTCCCTCTTGAAATGTCCTTTCTCACCACAGTTGAAACACGTGACTTTGGACTTGTCAAACCCAAAAGTAGTATCTTTTGTAGCCATGAGATTCTGCCCTGTCTTCTTTACAAACTTCTTCGCTCGTCGCACAGTACTCGCGAGAGCCCACATAATATCCATTCTTTCCAACTCATTTTCATCCACCTGCTCATAGTCTTCATCAGCCAGGTGGTAGTTACCTATCTTCCCTGCAACCAAACCATCATAGGAATGAACCACTACAGCAAGTAGGTCCATGTGTTCCTTGGCCACTTCCACAGTGACTTTACCCAGGTTCTCAGTTATTAACTTTGTCGAGTGAGCTTCAGTAATACTGTGTTGAACACCTGATGAAACAGATGACTCACCCCCAGATGATGAGCTTTGACCAGATGTATTAGAAACAAATGCAGTCTGCAGAGGAGCATTGGACGACTTTGCAATTGGAGTTGGAGTGACGTTGTAAAGAGTAGGATCTTGAGCATATGCACCCTTCTTCACCTTATACTTATGTCTGACCTCTTCCTCTCACAGTTTCATAATAAAGTCATTTATATCCAAAGTCTCGAGAACTGAATTGTGTCTCAAGGAGGAAATAAATGAATCCCATTTTTCTGGAAGACCTTCAGCTAAACTGGCAACCTTTTCTTCTTTAGACGTTGTAACCCCATGAGTGGTAGTTCACTCATTAAATGATAGAAGCGGTCAATGATGTCGTCCAAGCTCTCGTTCTCAATAGCAGAGAAATTGTCAAACTCCTTTTTGAGAGCTTTGGCCTTCAAGGATTTCAGAGTTGAGCTCCCTTCATACCTTTTCTCGAGAGCTTTCCAGAACTTTTTACTCTGTTTTTGATCCGAATACTGATGGAAGATCTCTTTCGGAATTGACTGAGTGAGCATAGCATAAGCCTTCTTTTCAGCGTTATAGGCAGTCTTTTGAGCATCCGTCATTCCACTTAACGTTAATGGCAAACCATCAGCACCAACTGGCATTGTGTAACCAGTCTCAATAGAATTCCATAGATTGGTATCCACGCTATTGAGATGAATCTCAAACCTTTGCTTCCACTGCAGGAACTCATCTATGGATAGAAGCTTAGGTGGCTTGTTGTGATTACCAATCTCATTCTCCAGAAGGAGTAGGTTTTGGATCCTAGAGTCCTTCCCTGCTGAGAATGCGAAGTTTTCCGAGTCCATGATAAATGTTGACTTAAACTTGAAAAACAGACTGTTAATGCGATTGGGATGCGATTGAACTCAACCGTGCGATTGAACAGGCGACTGAGCTACAATCGTGCGATTGAACACAATCGGGCGAATGGACAAGGCGACTGACTGAAACTGGGCGACTGGAGTTGACGATTGACTCAATTGGGCGACTGGCTATACGACTGACTCAATCGGGCGACTGAACTGGGCGATTGGGTTCAGTCATACGATTGAGATAATCGTGCGACTGGGTCGGCTGAAAACGAGATTTTTCGCAAACTTTGACCTAGAATGCAAGTTTTTGCACCCTAGACGGCTGAAACTCGAAAAACACTGATTTTTCAGAACATGCACACGTAAAGACTCGATTTTTAGCAGAAAGATTGGATCTTTTCGCGTAAAAACGTAGACTTTTTCACAAAAACGATTGAATCAACGAAGAATCAAGAGCCTATGCTCTGATACCACTTGTTAGGACCGTGTACGTACGGAGTACTAACTGATTCTAAGTTATACCAGATCAAATAGTGCGGAATACTATTTGATTGGCGATCCAATCAGGGAGAACGAAATCAAGATCAATCCTAACGATTAGAAAACGTTAAGAATGGATTAGAAATGATCCGAGACGTTCTGTGAAATTGGAATAGACGAACAGGGCGCTCTGGATCGACTAGGGTTATCAATATTCGAAGTGTTCTCTTTTTCCACGAATTAAGTGGTATTTATAGGTTACAGCTTTCATTCGTACGACTGAGCCAAGCGACTGGCTCAGTCGTGCGACTGAGTCATACGATTAGTTCATTCGGACGACTGAGTCAGTCTCATGACTCAATCGTACGATTGACTCAATCTCCTTGTTCAGTCGTCCGATTGGCCCATTTGCATGGTCCAATCGTGCGACTGAATCAGATTACTAAGTTAAACACACTATTGAACCTTAACTGATTCAGAACATGTCAAACAACTGTAAACCTATATAACATGGTTGTATATGCATGTAACAATAAATAATGTAAGTAGATATAACATTAAATAACTAACAACCATATATAGAAGAGATTCTCATTAGCTTGATTGAATATTACATATATGTTACAAGAAGAAGTTCTATTACATTTAAAATCACTAGACTAGAACTGGGGACATGTGTACCAACAAGATCACCTTCCAAAGTGAAGTGAAAAGAATCCCAATTGTTGGAATCATGTATGCCCAAGACATATATATATCATTGATGTGCCTAGTATGTTATGATCCAAGACAGGTCATACCCAATAACAAGCTAGACAAACACCTACCAACACTTGTAAACTTAGAAAGAGGTTTTCTAAATAATTGCATTTGGGATGCAAAAAAATTATATGGATAATTTATTTGAGAGAATAATATGATGTTATTTAATTGGTTAAATGACATATGTAATGTTGTGTAATAAAAGGACACCTATTGTAACATAGTAGGTTACATGGTGTAACTTTTTGTTATAGTTTTATTTTAAATTGTTTAAAATAAAACCCCACCTTTTCCCTCCCTTATGTGAAAAGCCATAAATGGTCTTGGGAATGGTTTTAGTTTACTTAAATGCACATGCATAAAGCTTGAAGGTCATTGGTCCCTTTATGGTTAATACCAAGACCACTTACAAGCTTCTTTCTTACTAGTTACAACATCAATTTGAAAGACCATCTATTCTCTCTCTATCTCTTCTCTCAAAAAAACCACGACCCATAGCAGGTTTCTATGGAGTTTTAGATGAGTTTTTAGTGGTGTTTATGTTTCAAAAATCCTAGCAACAAAAGGGGTTTGTTGGTGGCTTGTAAGGGTATGCAAGCTTGAGGTCTTCTCCTTTGAAAACTAGCATTCAAGATCATCATCTTCTTCTCATCTCTAGTTCTTGAAAGGTTGATTTCTATGAACTCTCTATGTTGTATTTTGATAGCATGCATGTCCATGTATGGATCCAAAAATTGGGTTTTAACTATAACACTTGTGTAAGCTTAAAATCGGGTTTTTAGTTACACAACTACAACATGCAAAACGGGTTTTGTATCATAGTTTTAACTTGTTTAAAACTTTTATTCCGCTGCGTTTCAACATAAATCTTGGTTATGTTGCTTTGATAAACTTGTTTAATTCCCAACAATGGTATCTAGAGCCTCTTATATGGATGCATGCTTCATTAGAACTAAAATTTTTGGATTTAAAGTTTATCGAAACTTGAGGGCTGAAAATTTTAGTTATGGTTAGCCCTTTGTTTTTCAAGATGTTTCCCTAACATGCATGATAGTCTTGAAAAATTATGTCATTTGGATTATTGGTTGTTTTTTTTGGACAAAACCCGCATTTTCATTTTTTTTCATTCTTGGCCGAAATTGCAAAGGGAGAAAAGGGAACCATTTTGATCTTGAATGTTATGCATATTTGGATGTGTATGTTGATGTTTATAACCTAGCCATGTCCATGTGTCTGGAGGTGTATTTGTTTTGTGATTATTTGATTATTCAATATGGTTGTAATATTTTTTTTATTTGGGTATGTAATTTTATAATATCTTGTAATCTTTTATTTTGCATTTGGTATGTAATTTAATAGATTAGGTGTATTTTCTTTTAAAAAAAATATATTATGATATATTTTTTGTAAAAGAAGATACACAAGAGATGTTTTTGACACAAGAGGTGTTTTTGGTTTTGGGCCATTATGGGCCAAATGGCCTAATGGACCTAGTAGTCCATTATGGGATTTTAGCCCAATAACCAAAGCCCAATTTGGAGGCCCAAGAAAGCTAAGGAGCAGAAGTTGGAGCCCAAAACGAAGCCCAAATAAAGTGAAGAAGTCCAACACAAAGGTGGACACTTGAAGCATATGGATGCAATGTCAAGTGGGAGTTCACCGACACCGCGCATGTGTCATTTCATCCATTAGGAGAGACCATTTTGACACACTTGTTTCGGTCGACAAGTGTGGTCAAGATTAGTTGGCTATGGTTACGAACTTGTGGTTGTTTTATTTACGCTTGTTTGGTTGATTTATCTTTTGCTATAGATGGTCATGAATATGCATGTGGATGCTAACAATTAAAATCAACAACTTCCATAAAATTGGTTCCTTAGAAATCATTAGGTAATAAAATTGATTTTATTAAAGGATTAATGATTTCACAATAAAATGGGTTTTATTAAAAGGAACTTTGAAAATAGATTTTTCAAATGAAGTACCACACATTTGTGTGCATGCAGATGAAAGGTACACAAAAGTTTTTCAAACCTAGAATTTTGGAAACTATAAAACCCTTTTCAAAACAAGTTTAACACCATCATCTTAAACAACACTCGATTCACTTGCAACTCGTTTATGAGATAAAGGTCACCTAACCATAAATGTAGATACTTGTGAAGTTGAGGTGAAATTACCGTATTCGTGGGATAAAGGTCACCTAACCACTTATATTTGTAAAATCACACGTGTGTCTAAGTAGGACGACTTGATTTGGAACTCATGCATTAGGATCACCGAAGCATGACGTACAAAAGGTGTTGATGGGATAAACATGCCAAACTAAACATAAGATGTTTAAACCTTTCCCATACACTAGAAATTGTAATAGGTTACAATTGTCAAACGTTGACTACCTTGTTAATTTAAATAAAGGGATAAAGGTCACCAAACCGATATTTAAATATAACGTTGGATTCTAGATTTTAATTATTAATTGTCTATGAGACATAAAAGGGTATTAATAATTAAAATACATTAATATTAAAAATACTAAAATTGAACTTTGTAAAATTGTTGATGGCAAACAACAACAACGCAATCCCGACCGTCCATAACCTATCACTAAGAACCATTCTAGAGAACAAATGTCTCAATCATGGGAACTTCATGGATTGGTACCAAAACTTGAGAATCGTTCTCAAGCAAGAAAAGAAGTCCTATGTGTTAGACGATCCCATTCCTGATCAACCCGATGAAAATGACGTAGAGGCCTTTAACGAGTAGGTCAAGTATCATGTCTCATGCTAGCGAGTATGATTCCTGATTTACAAAAGGACTTTGAGAACCTAAATGCCTATGACATGATCACCCAGTTGAAGGAAATGTTCCAACAACAATCAAGGGTGGAGCGCTTCGAAACAGTTCGAGCACTCCATGCATGTCAGATGGACGAGACCCAATCAGTATCATCTTAAGTTCTTAAGATGAAGAGCCACATTGATCGCCTTGAAAGGCTTAACTGTCATGTCTCCAATGAGTTGGCAACGGATTTGATCCTCAACTCCCTATCCAAGAAGTTTGAAAGCTTTGTTATTAACTATAACATGAATGGATGGGACAAGAGCATTGGTGAGCTTCATTCAATGCTCAAAACGGCCGAGGCGGGCATGGGTAGAATGGTTCTACCGGTCCTTACGATCAATGAAGGAGGTAGTAAGAAAAGGAACCTCCCCGACCCTAGGGCAAGTGTTGCAAAAGGGAAGGGACACGTTAACGGGAAAGGGAAGGATAAGGCTAAAGTGGAACCCAAAGAAAAGAAGCAAAAGGTTGCTAAAGATGATCCGTGTTTTGATTGTGGTGAGGTAGGCCATTGGAAACGAAACTGTCCGGTCTATCTCAAAGAGTTGAGAGCCAAGAGGGATGCGGGGCAAACCTCGAGTATGACTTTTATGATACATGTTGAGCTAAATGTTATTTCTTATAACACATGGGTATTAGATACCGGATGTGGAACTCATATTTGCAATTTGTTGCAGGGGTTCATAAGAAATAAGCATACAGAAAGGGCGATGATAGTCTCTTTATGGGCAATGGAGCAAAAGTTGAAGTTGAAGCCCAAGGAGACTATGTTTTGCAACTTTCAAGTGGTTTGAAAGTTATTTTGAAAAATGTTTTGTATGCTCCTAGTTTAACTAGGAATATTATTTCCGTTTCCCTTTTAAGACATTGTGGTTATGATTTCAAATTTGTTGACAATGATATCCATGTTTGTTTGAATCATATGCTTTATTTTAAGGCTATGCCTTGTAATGGTATTTATGAATTGGTTCATGATAACACAACATATGATAGCTCAATGTACCAAGCAATCACCAAAAAGCTCAAATTAGATTTGAGTGATTCCTATCTTTGGCATTATCGCCTTGGTTACATAAACAAGAATCGTATGCAAAAACTTCAAAAGAATGGTCTTTTGAAAACTAATGAAAATGATTCATTTGATGTATGCGAGTCTTGTTTACAAGGTAAAATGACAAAGGCCCCATTTAGTGGGACTAATAAAAGGGCAAAAGATTTATTAGGGATCATACATTCAGATGTATATGGACCTTTTAAACCAATAACTAGGAATGGTGAAAGATACTTCATTACCTTTACCGATGACTGTAGTCGTTATGCGTATGTGTACTTGTTAAGACACAAACATGAATCTTTTGAAATGTTCAAAATCTTCAAAAATGAAGTAGAAAATCAACTCAACAAAACGATCAAGATTCTTCATACAGATAGAGGAGGTGAATACCTAAGTAGTGACTTTCAAGAGTATCTTAGAAGTTGTGGGATTGTCTCACAACTTACTCCACCTGGAACACCACAACATAATGGTGTGTCTGAGAGGAGGAATCGGACTCTATTGGATATGGTTCGATCTATGATGGCTAGAAGTACACTACCTCTATCATTTTGGGGTTTCGCCTTGCTCTCTACGGCCCGTATTTTAAACATGGCCCCAACTAAGAAAGTGGAAAGGACACCCTTCGAAGTATGGCATGGAAGGGATCCATCATTATCATATTTAAAAGTTTGGGGGTGTGAGGCTTATCCTAAGCAATACACTCAAAACAAACTGGAAGCCCGATCCACAAAGTGTATCTTCATTGGATATCCTAGAGATTGTATTGGATATTATTTCTATGATCCGACAGAGCAGAAAGTGTTTATTGCTCGAAAGGCAGAGTTCTTGGAAACAGAGTTCCTTTCGGAAGGAACTAGTCGAAAAACAGTGGAACTTGAAGAGGTTCAAGATTCACAAGATGATACACATTTGGTTGATACTAGCAATCAACATGAGGATATTGATAATGATCATGTGGATGGAACTAGTGTTCCTCCTAATAGATATGGATTTTTCATGGATGGATGCTATGTGGTAGATTCGGATGAACCAACCACATACCGTGATGCAATGTCAAAACCTAATTTTGACAAATGGAAAGAAGCCATGAATGTTGAGATGCAATCCATGTATGAGAACCAAGTTTGGGAATTGGTTACACCACCTCTTAAATCCAAGGTAGTTGGAAGTAAGTGGGTTTTCAAGAAGAAAACCAATATGCATGGAAACTTGGATACTTATAAACCTAGACTTGTAGCAAATGGTTTCACTCAAACTCAAGGGGTTGATTATGATGAAACTTTCTCGCCTGTGGCAATGCTAAAGTCTATCAGGATATTGTTTCCTATAGCTGCATATTATGACTATGAGATCTAGCAAGTGGATGTCAAAACTGCTTTCCTTAATGGATATCTTGAGGAAGATGTCCATATGGAACAGCCTGAAGGTTTTGTGGATCCAAAACATCCTAACAAGGTATGCAAGTTAAAGAAGTCAATATACAGATTGAAACAAGCATCGAGGAGTTGGAATCGCCATTTTGATGACGAAGTAAAGAAATTTGGCTTCATCAAAAACGCTGATGAAGCTTGTGTGTATAAGAAAGCTAGTGGGAGCATTATTATTTTCCTTGTACTATATGTCGATGACATTTTACTACATGGAAACGACATTCCAACCTTGGAAGGTGTAAAAGCCTGGCTTGGAAGCTGTTTTTACATTAAGGATCTTGGTGAAGCCGCCTATATTTTGGGAATAAAGATCTATAGGGATAGGTTAAGGCGGTTGATAGGTTTAAACCAAAGTGCATACATTGAAAAGATCTTGAAAAGGTTCAAGATGGAGAATTCAAAGAAAGGTTTGGTACCTATTCAAAAGGGGACTACATTGAGCACGTCTCAATGCCCTAGCTCAAAGGTTGAACAAGAAAGAATGAATGGAGTCCCATATGCATCAGCTATATGATCCATCATGTATGCAATGATATGTACTAGGCCGGACGTGTCATGTGCTCTAAGCATTACAAGTCGATATCAACAGAATACTGGTAATAGTCATTGGGTGGCTGTTAAGAGTATTTTGAAATACCTTAGAAATACTAAGGACATGTTCTTAATATATGGATCTGGTGAGGAGGAGCTCGTTGTAAAGGGTTACACGGATGTGAGTTTCCAAACTGATCGAGATGATTCTCGATCACAGTCGGGATATGTCTTCATTATGAATGGAAGAGCGGTCTCTTGGAAGAGCTCAAAGCAAGATGTAGTGGCACTATATACAACAGAGTCAGAATACATCACCGCTTCATTGGCAGCTCAAAGAGCTGCATGGCTAAGGAAGTTTATTGCTGATCTAGGGGTTGTTGCTACCATTCAAGACCCCCTAGAGATCTTTTGTGACAACGAGGGTGCGATTGCTCAAATCAAGGAACCTCGTGCTCATCAAAAGACTCGGCACATTGAACGGAGGTTCAACTACATAAGGGATGAAGTTGAAAAGGGAATGATATGTATTCACAAAGTTCACACCAATCAAAAAAATGCGGATCCATTCACGAAGCTCCTAGATAGGTCAAAGCATGAAAGTCATACTTGTGCCTTAGGACTTCGATATTCTAGTGATTGGACTTGATCAAATTTTGTATTTGGATATTGGAACTTATGTTATTTGATTTAATTATATGGTTATAATTTTCATTTGTTCTTCTATTTTAGCATGTTTAAATCCGTGAATAAGTAAGTTATTCTAAACGTCCGTAGTCGATCATACTTGTGGGAAAAACTATGAATGTAAGACTATAATGAACTTGGAGTGGTTGATATTCATAAGGTATGAATATATAGCAAGAGGTTGCTACCAAGGTTCATTGATATCTATGGGATATAGATATAGGACTGACCTGCTCTCAATTATTTCTGCATGGAATCTTTGTGATTAGTCATAAAAGATATTGAGTAAAGGCGAATATCATTGTATCCTCAGACCTGAGATATATATTGGGTCTTGATATTCACCAGGTGTTGTACTTTGACTTAGTACCTTGTTGTTCTGAAAGATTGGCAGTACATAAGGCTAAGTTCAGGTATGATATAAGGTGATTGTGAGAGACGTATATAGTCAAGATGGAATTTGTTCCTCTTATTCGTTGAGAGTTAGATGTCTAAGGCCTGTTAAAGTTAAATCATCGGAGAATGACAATTCTGTGTCTCTGGGATTTAACATGACATCTGCGACAAAAGGATAGATTATTCGATTCACCTAAATCATTTCAAGTAAGGGACTTGAAGGGGATGATGTTATTGAATGGCACTTCGTCATACATATTAGGGGTAGTAAACCGTTGTTAGGCGGTATTTACTACTTGCATCAATCTTATATATAGGTGTCTTGTGCAAGTGGGAGATTGTTGGAATCATGTATGCCCAAGACATATATATCATTGATGTGGCTAGTATGTTATGATCCAAGACAGGTCATACCCAATAACAAGCTAGACAAACACCTACCGACACTTGTAAACTTAGAAAGAGGTTTTCTAAATAATTGCATTTGGGATGCAAATAAATTATATGGATAACTTATTTGAGAGAATAATATGATGTTATTTAATTGGTTAAATAACATATGTAATGTTATGTAATAAAAAGACACCTATTGTAACATAGTAGGTTACATGGTGTAACTTTGTGTTATAGTTTTATTGTAAATTGTTTAAAATAAAACCCCACCTTTTCCCTCCCTTATGTGAACGGCCATAAATGGTCTTGGGAAGGGTTTTGGTTTACTTAAATGCACATGCATAAAGCTTGAAGGTCATTGGTCCCTTTATGGTTAATACCAAGACCACTTACAAGCTTCTCTCTTACTAGTTACAACAACAATTTGAAAGACCATCTACTCTCTCTCTATCTCTTCTCTCAAAAAAACCACGACCCATAGCAGGTTTCTATGGAGTTTTAGATGAGTTTTTAGTGGTGTTTAATTGTCAAAAATCCTATCAACAAAAGGGGTTTGTTGGTGGCTTGTAAGGGTATGCAAGCTTGAGGTCTTCTCCTTTGAAGACTAGCATTCAAGATCATCATCTTCTTCTCATCTCTAGTTCTTGAAAGGTTGATTTCTATGAACTCTCTATGTTGTATTTTGATAGCATTAATGTCCATGTATGGATCCGAAAATTGGGTTTTAACTATAACACTTGTGTAAGCTTAAAATCAGATTTTTAGTTACACAACTACAACATGCAAAACGGGTTTTGTATCATAGTTTTAACATGTTTAAAACTTTTATTCTGCTGCATTTCAACATAAATCTTGGTTATGTTGCTTTGATAAACTTGTTTAATTCCTAACACCAATGTGGATCAAAAGTGATAAAAGGATGAAAATAAAAGAATCCCAATGAGGAGAAAGCAAAATGAGATTTCACATTTTAAGTAACCTGGTCAAGTAAGATGTTAAACGTTCTACCATAGATTGCATGCAGATGATTAACCTTAACATGCCTTTGAGTGTGAGGTACATGTTGAATACCCAATTAACTCAAAACATGATAAGATCATTTGCATCAAAATATTAACCTAGTATGAGTTTAAGAGGATAAACATACCTTCAATCAATATGTTCACGAACATGTCTGTTTTACTAATAATTGTTTACACTTGTGAAAGGTAAGATTGATATGATCCCAAATAAAAGTATATCTCAACTTCTTGTACAAAAATCACAAAAAGATTTTCTTTTCAAAATTTTCAGCTCTTTAAAGTTTCTATCTTATATAGATATAAACTTTAGGGGGAGTAATTAAAATTTTGATTATCAATGTACAGATGTTTTCAAAAATCAATCAAAACCAGTTTCAAAAAAATAGAAATTCTAACTGTGTTGGTGCAGAAGTTATATCATATTATCTCAGCTTCTTACAAACATTTTGAAGCACAAAAGTCTAAGATCAGTCAACACTGGGAAACTTGTTTCATCTCTGATAAATAAGTCAATCCAAGCAAGAATTGACCACTCAAGAAACAGACAAAACTTCATAACAAACAAGCAAAGGCTCATCTTCATAAAGTTCAAGCATCAAAGCAAGCTCAACCAAAAAACATCCATAATAGTAACATTAAGTGTTGACAAACTCAAAACTTAATGCAGGTAAGTGCATTGGTTAATGCGGATGAAGGTAACCCATGCAAATAACAAATGCGGGTAATAGTGTGGAGTTTAAAAACATAAAGTGAAAGTAATGCGGATAAGTTAACTCTACTGCATTAGTCTCACCACAAATATTAACAGTTTTCAAGTATGAAACCCAATGCGGACAAAAATTTGTTCATCCGCATTTGTTTTCTCAGCCGCATTTCTCTAATATGGCTGAAATTATATACTTGAACTTTGATACATATTTTCATTTTAGAAGTGTGCTCACACTCTTCTGTCATTTTGTATGAAGTTCAAGAAATGCGGACAACTCAGTTATTCATCCGCATTTGTTGAAGTAAATTCAGGAAGACAAGTGTTCTTCAGCATTAACTACAATGTACAAATGCTGACTAAGTAAATCATCCGCATTTGCTACAGTGCACAGATGGATGAAAACTTAGAGCATTTGCATTTGCTACCATGTTAGAAAGTCTAAACTTAAATCTTCCGCATTTGCTACAGTAACAAATGCTGACAGAAGTTTACTCTTCCGCATTTGCTACAGTAAACAAATGCTGATTGTTTTAGTCTTTCGCATTTACTACAGTAGTCAACCGTATTTGTTTTTCACCACTTGCATGCACTACAGTAGTCGACCGCATTTGTTTTAACACTTGTAGGATTTTAAAAGATCATTAAAAGGACTATATAAACAGATCACTATGGTTCATTTAATACTTTTCAAATTTGAGAGACTATATAGTGCGACGAGCGGAAAACACCTTTACTACTGTTCTTCATACATCATTAAGATTCATCACCATCATCAAAAGATTCAGTGATCATCGAACCTAATACTGCCTACATTTCGATTCTATACTATCGTAGTATCAAAAACAAGGTGATTCTCAGATACAGTCGATGAACTCATTTCAAAATTCAGAATCCTAGAACTAAAAGAATCACAAAACATCCACAAACTAAGGATTGATGAACATTTTCGAGCTAAATGATACATAGGATCTTGAAAATCGACATAAACATTTGATTTTCGAAACCTTAATTATCCTTCGGGTGAACAGGGGATCTTCAAAACTGAAAATGTGACCTCAAAACTTATGATTGAAATAAAAAATGAAGTTGAATCTGAAAATAAACATCAAAATAACATATAAAGCATGATAACAAAATCATACATTGCTAAATCAAGATTAGGTCAAAATTCATATGTAACAGTACCCTTTGATTGCTTAATTTTGACCACTAAAAAGTCAAAATGAAATAATCAACTTGATTTCATCAATGTAATTGATAAACAATGATTCACATCTAACACATATGCATCTTGTATAGAATCTGATGGCAAACCTTACATGGAGCAAGCTCCATAATGTCAGTGGTTATCTTGACCTTGATGCTTCTGAGGCTGAAGGTTTAAAAGACATGATCAGATTCATCCTAACTACTAGAGTGGCACATGCCATTACTGTCAAACCCATTATCTATGTGAACTTCATCAGATCTTTCCGGGGAACTACTGCAGTGGCAGACATAGATGGTGTGAGAACTCTGTCAGGAAGAATCACTGAGGATCACACTCTAGTGATTACTGAGCAAACTGTGAGACAGTGTCTACAGTTTGGGGATGATGTTGATACTCCATTAGAGCTGGATGATGAAGAGATCATGACCTTCTTTGCCAACATTAGCTATGAAGGTGGATATGAAAGGAAGCAAATAGTGAAAAGGCTGGTAGACCTACAATGGAGATTCCTTATTCACATCTTCCAACATTGTCTATCTAAAAGGAAGACTTGTTGGAATGACATTCATGTATCCACATCATCAGCTATATGTGCTCTATGCACAAAGCAACCATTTAACATGTCATCTTATGTGTTTAGTGGTTTGGTATCCAACATCCAAGAGGGCAGAAGACACATGTTCCTCATGTATCCTAGATTTCTTCAATGCTCTATCAATGAAGCATTTCTAGACTTAGCACCTGTAGGACCAGTGATGGACATTCCTCACTACACTGCTAAGTCCTATAACTACTTGAAGAAAAGTGATCTAAGGAACTTTTACAGTGGGACTTTCTTTCCTCTACTACCATGGATGCTTCAACAAATCAATCCAGCTGAGGGTACTGAGGATCAAGGACAGGCAGCTACTATGAATTAGCCTATTCCAGAAGAAGAGCAAGCTGCTTTAAGTCAACACAATGTTAAGGAGCAAGCTGGCATGGCTGAAGAAGGACAAAGGCCAGTGTCACCACAAGTTGATATAGGTGGTGATCTTCACACTGGACCTTTTGTTAATGCAGCTGATATAGCCTCAGCCTTTGTACCTACACCAATCCCATCTCCACAAAGATCACCAATCCCATTTTCCTCAATCACAACCAATCATGTCACCACATATATCACCCATACACTCACCTCATGTCTCACCCATTCATTCACCCCATATTTCACCAATTCATCACTCACCCATATCTCCCATTCACTCATCTCCCTCTGCTGCTCATTTTGTTTGGTGACTCTACTAGCTCCTCAGATGAATCCAAATCATCATCTGATGATAAGGATGATCAGATGCCTATGCCTGTAAGACAAGTGATTTCAAAGGCTGCTCCTTCTGGGAGCTTTGTTGAATCAGAGATTAACAAACCAGATGAAAGGATGAAATGATCTCTGAGCTTCTGAAGAAAGTATCAAAGATGGAAAATCTCCTGAAAAGAAGATCTGGTATCATTCGAGATAGACTTCTAGAGATGGATGAAAAAGAAAGAGAGCTGAAAGAAATAAAGAGTAAGTATGAGGAGGAGAAGAAAGAAAAGGAAGAGGAGATTAAGAAATTAAAAGAAGCTCTTCAGCACTCAAAGGATGAAGTAAGTGGTCACTTAGACACTTTAACCATCCATACCATTGCAATGGAAGAACAAGAAGTGCTAATTGAAGAACAAGTTGTTACTATCATTGATCTGCAAGCTCAGGTAGCATCTCTAAACAAGAGAGTGTCTAAGTTGGAGATGTTGGTCAGAATTAAACAAGAAGCTGAAAAAGACCAGATGATCAGGATGATGGCAAAGATAAGAAGAGAAAGAGAGAAAGTGGCAAAGATGATAGTGATCAAGATTTATCAGGGGAAAGTGATAATGACTCCCCACAAGCTAAAAAGATGAATTCACTGAGCCTGAAAAGGAGGTAGAGACTAGTGGAACTAAACCAGATGAATCAAGTATGGAAATGGTGGTATATTCAAGTGAACCAGCAAAATTCATACTGAAGAGGCTGAATTCAGTGACATAATCTCTGCTCTTGACTCATTCACTGCTAAAGAATTTATCATTGATGATGACTTCTGGGATTTCATAATCAATCAAAAGGGAGGTACTGAACCAATAGTGATTATCCCTTAATCTCATGTCCCAAATGAGAAGGAATTGAGTTTATAAATAGTACATGTTGTGTCCCTATCCTATGAGCAAAAAGAGCTAATCAGAAAGCCCTGTGATGAGAAAGAAAAAGCTAAATTAAAACCACTGCCCAAAGAAGTAGAACAAGTTGAATCCTCTTCTGATCCCACAGTGCAAACCTACACCAGAAGGAGGAAGTACTTGGATGAAAAAGCCAAAGGAAAAAGGCTTGTTGAAGAGGAAGAACCGGTCAAGAAAAAGCAAAAGGATGACCCTCGTAGCCTTGCAGCAATTGCTGAATTTTTAGAAGAACATGAGAAAGTTGAAGCTCAACTGAAAAAGAAGGCTGAGGTCATTGATTTAGAAGAAGGAGAAATAGAGGGTGGCTATTTGGTTAATGAACCAATAGCTAAGGAAAGCCCTAAAGAGGAGAAACCATCAGCTCATAAGGTGGTTGAGAAGGCCAAGTCAGATGATCTAATGAAAAAGGCCATATTCTTGATTGACCATGGTTATGATCCTGATGAGGTTTTTGAGATGACATATGAGTGGATGATAGCAGAAGAAGAGAAGCTAAACAAACTACTGGACCCTACATTTGAGACTGAGTATGAAAGGTCTCATTCTCCCAAGGCTCCTATGCTAAAATTATCTTCTAAAGCCAAGCAGACATCTTCTTCTCAATATCTATATCCAGATCCTTACAGTATGACAGATAAGGAAATAACGGACTATTTGTCTGAACAAGGATTTACCAAAATAAAATTAGGGAATATGAAGACAAATTCTCTAAGGGCTACCATCCTTAGAATGATTAATGAGAAGAAGGATAGGCTGAAGAAGATGGAAGAAGAAATTACAAGAAAGCATCCCAGATCAAGAGTTTTAGCTCAAGACATGCAGCTCACCTATAGAGATCATGACTCTTTGGCACCTATACTCCATAGATATCCTGAGTGATTTGCTGAGCCTTTACAGATAGAGCTTCATGAAGGACTCACCACTGTAGAGATGATTAGAGGTGTGTCTACTCCTCAGGCTAAGATTGATTTGAAGATAATTTCCTGGAAGTATGATAGTGACTGGAACATGTTCATGGTTAAGAGGATCTCAGGGTTAGTCTAATTCTTCACAGAGTACTCTGCTGTGGTGAACTCCCTGCAGATCCATGACTTAAAATAACTAGCCAATCTGAAATTGATCAATCATAAGGCTATGTTCAGGGGTTATGAGTTTGAAGACATTTTGAGGATGTTCAAAAGGACAGACAACTTCAAATATCTTGTTGGTACACATGTCCCCAGTTCTAGTCTAGTGAGCTTAAATGTAATAGACTTTCTTTTCTTGTAACACTTATGTAATGTTTGATCAATCGAATGAGAAACTCTTCTATATATGTGTATTGGTTGTTTAATGTTATATCTATCTATATTGTTTATTATTACACACATATATGACATGTTATATAGGTTTATAGTAGTTAGACATAGTTCTAAACCATTAAAGGTTTATGAATGTGTTTAACTAAGTTATCTGATTCAGTCGCACGACTGGACCATGCGAATGGGCCAGTCACACGATTGAAGCAGGAGATTGAGTAAATCGTATGATTGTGTCATAAGACTGACTCAGTCGTCCGAATGAATCAATCGTATGACTCAGTCGCATGACTGAGCCAGTCGCCTGTCTCAATCGTACGACTGATAGCTGTAACCTATAAATACCACTTAATTCGTGAAAAAAAAAACACTTCGAATACTTGAAACCCTGGTCGACCCAGAACGTCCAGTTCGTCCATTCCAAGTTCATAGAACGTCCCAGGTCATTCCTATTCCATTTTTAACGTTTTCTAATCGTTAGGATTGATCTTGATTTCGTTCTTCCTGATTGGATCGCCAATCAAATAGGATTCCGCACTATTTGATCCGGTATAACGAAGAATCAGTTAGTACTCCGTACGTACACGGTCCTAACAAGTGGTATCAGAGCATAGGCTCTTGATTCTTCGTTGATTCAATCGTTTTTGTGAAAAAGTCTACGTTTTTACGCTAAAAGATCCAATCTTTCTGCTAAAAATCGAGTCTTTACGTGTGCATGTTCTGAAAAATTAATATTTTTCGAGTTTCAGCCGTCTAGGGTGCAAAAAAAAACTTGCGTACTAGGTCAAAGTGTGCGAAAAATCCCATTTTCAGCAGACCCAGTCGCACGATTATCTCAATCGTACGACTGAACCCAGTCGCCCAGGTCATTCGCCCGATTGAGTCAGTCGTTGTGTCAAATCGCCTGATTGAGTCAGTCGCCTTCTCCAGTCGCCCGTTTGAGTTCAATTGCACGATTGTATCTCAGTCGCCTTTTCAATCGCACGTTTAAGTCCAATCGCATACTGTTAGTGTCAATCGCATCCCAATCGTACCTCCCAATCGCATAACAGTCTGTTTAAGTCAACCTTTATTATGGACTCCGAAAACTTCGCATTCTCAGCAGGGAAAGACTCAAGGATCCAGAACCTACTGCTTCTGGAGAATGAGATTGGTAATCACAATAAGCCGCTAAAGCTTCTATCCATTGATGAGTTCCCGCAGTGGAAGCAAAGGTTTGAGATTCATCTCAATGGCGTGGATACTAATCTATGGAATTCTATTGAGACTGGTTACACCATGCCAGTTGGTGCTGATGGTTTCCCATTAACGTTGAGTGGAATGACTGATGCTCAAAAGACTGCCTATAATGCTGAAAAGAAGGCTTATGCTATGCTCACCCAGTCTATTCCTAAAGAGATCTTCCATCAGTATTCGGATCAGAAACAGAGTAAAAAATTCAGGAAAGCTCTCGAGAAAATGTATGAAGGGAGCTCAACTCTGAAATCCTTGAAGGCCAAAGCTCTCAAAAAGGAGTTTGACAATTTCTCTGCTATTGGGAACGAGAGCTTGGACGACATCATTGACCGCTTCTATCATCTAATGAGTGAACTTCACACTCATGGGGTTACAACGTCTAAAGAAGAAAAGGTCGCCAATTTAGCTGAAGGTCTTCCAGAAAAAAGGGATTCATTTATTTCCGCCTTGAGACACAATTCAGTTCTCGAGACTTTGGATATAAATGACTTTAGTATGAAACTGCGAGAGGAAGAGGTCAGACATAAGTATAAGGCGAAGAAGGGTGCATATGCTCAGGATCCTACTCTTTACAATGTGACTCCAACTCTAATTGCAAAGTCTTCCAATGCTCCTCTGCAGACTGCATTTGTTTCTAATACATCTGGTCAAAGCTCATCGTCTGGGGGTGAGTCATCTGTTTCATCAGGGGTTCAACACAGTATTACTGAAGCTCACTCGACAAAGTTAATAACTGAGAACCTGGGTAAAGTCACTGTGGAAGTTGCCAAGGAACACATGGACCTACTTGCTGCAGTGGTTCATTCCTATGATGGTTTGGTTGCAGGGAAGAAAGGAAACTGCCACTTGGCTGATGAAGACTATGAGCAGGTGGATGAAAATGAGTTGGAGAGGATGGACATTATGTGGGCTCTCGCAAGTGCTGTGCGACGAGCAAAGAAGTTTGTGAAGAAGACAGGGCAGAATCTCGTGGCTACAAAAGATACTACTTTTGGGTTTGACAAGTCCAAAGTCACGTGTTTCAACTGCGGTGAGAAAGGACATTTCAAGAGGGAATGTGTGAATCCTAAAAAGACTGGGAACGGAAATCCATTCTCCTCGTTCAATAGGCAAGATAAAGAGAAGAAGCCAGTTCCAGCAGGAAGTGATTCCAAGGCTTTGGTGGCACAAGGTGATGAAGGACAGGACTGGTCCTTCCGGTTCTTATCTGATGGTGAAGCCAACATAGCTTCTGTCGAGGACCTAAATGATGACTCAGCAAGTGAGGGGGAGAACTCAGCTGAGCTTGACAATGCTGAATTGGATGATGACATAGCTGATGTTGATCAGCTTGTGGAGAATGAACTGAATGCTGCGTCTGAAGCACAATCTGAACCCCAAAATGCTTTCATGGCTGGAACATCTACATCGGCACAGGTAGAATCAAAGGATGAATTATTTACTGAACATGCTTGTGTTGAATGTGAAAAATTTAGGGAAAGCTTTGACCTGAAATTTGCTTGGTTAATAGATCATAATGATAACTTAGTAAAGGATTTAAAATTATGCACTGAAGCAAACAGAATCTTAAAACAGAATGAAAACAATTATAAAGAAAAGATTGATGCTTTAAAGAAAAAGTTAAAAGAAACTGAAGTTGTTGCCTTTAACCAAGAAAATGATATCAAGTTTTATTTAAAGACAATAGAAGAAACTAAGAAGGAACGAGCGGTTTTACAAGTTGAAAAAGAGTCTTTGCAACAAAGACTCCACAGTCTAGCTAGTTCCTCACATATTTTGAAAAACTTGGTTAAAGAACGCAACAACGGGGAGGGTTTGGGTTATAAAGTTGTGCCACAACCACATGAGTCCTTTTTAAACATCAAACAATGTCCAATCAATGATAACCCTATAAAGGATCATGTGGTGACAACTCCTCTAGTCTGTGATCCGGATATAGCAGTCAACTCTGCTCCTTCGGTTCCTGACCAGACAGCTTCTGCATCAAGCACAAAAATCACTGGCAAGGGAGTGGAAGAGAATGTTCAAACATCTCATGGGTTGGGTAAAAAATCAACTTCCAAACAACCTAAGATTTCCAAAGACACTCAAGCTAAACCAGTGAAGCAAGATAATCACCAATTCCCAAGAGCAAACACAAATCATGTTAAACAAGTTAAATTTGTCAAAGGAGGTGAAAATATTAAAAGTGATAATAAAAAGAAAGAATCTGAGGTTTATTCACCGCCCCACAAGAGATCTCCTAGCCCTGATGAATGGAGATCCTGCTATACTTGTGGTCAGCGCGGTCATCTTTCGACTAATTGTCCTCACTATCAGATACCAAGAATTAAGGTTGAGCTACATGACAAAGTCAAAGTAGACTCAAAACAGTGTTCTAAGACTCCAGTTAGATCGAAAACACCTATTAGGTCTAAAACACCTTCTAGGTCTTTTTCGTCTCCACCTCGCCAAAGGCAAAATAGACAAGTCCCCGACAAGTCCGTGATGCCAGAGGTAAAACCTGTTTCTGAATCTAAACCATATGCTCAAACCGTAAATCAGTCTAAGGTTTACCACAAACAATCCTTTCACAGGGATGGTTTATGGAAAGCCAAGAGAACTGGTGTGTCTGGAAGCAAGGACAATCTGAAAGTTGAGATTCCACCCACTGATAAAGGACAGTGGGTCGAATTCATGATGGTTGATTCCTCTGGGAAACCCAAGCCAGTCAAGGCTTGGGTCCCCATCCTTAAATGATGATTTTCTCATATGTGCATGTTGTCCGCTATAGTGCGTCTACAAATACATGGATAGTAGATAGCGGAGCTTCCAGGCACATGACGGGAAACAAGTCTCTTCTTTTCAATGTCAAACAAATTAAAGGGGGACACGTTTCATTTGCTGGTATCAAAGGAGGATACATTACCGCTCAGGGCGAAGTAGGTAATGACAAGGTAAGATTCGACAAAGTAAACTTTGTTCAG
Source organism: Flaveria linearis (assembly GCA_024085815.1). Lineage (NCBI taxonomy): Eukaryota > Viridiplantae > Streptophyta > Magnoliopsida > Asterales > Asteraceae > Flaveria > Flaveria linearis. Next base: position 59,741,851 of record CM044001.1, on the reverse strand, counting down.
CAGTTAGAAAACAATCTGCATTCTGTGTCTCAGATTTGTGACAAGGGATTCAAAGTCATGTTTGATAATCGCAAATGTTACATTCTAAAGAAAGAAATGGATATTCCAGATGAACAGGTATTAATGTCAGCATCTAGATATAATGACTTATATGTTCTAGATATGTCAAATACCTCTACTAGTTCTTCTACTGTTCAACGTTTCTTATCTAAAGCTACAGAGAAGGACTCCATTTCGTGGCACAGAAGAATGGGACACATTAATCATAGGAAGATGAATCACCTGATTCATAACAACCTAGTTGATGGAGTTCCTGTCAAGAACTTCAAGCTTCCTAATTTTTGTGTCTTATGCAAGAAAGGAAAGCAAACCAGGAAATCTCACAAGACCAAGAATGTCCATTCTATTGAGATACCCCTGGAGCTACTGCACATGGATCTTTTCGGTCCAGTTAGCACGAAGAGTATCGCTGGAGACTGGTACTGCTTCGTAGTCACCGATGACTACTCATGATTCTCGTGGGTGATGTTTCTGAAAGCTAAGTCAGAAACACTTGAGTCATTCAAAGTGCTGGTCACCACTCTGGAGTCACTTTACAAGCTTAAAATGACAAAGATTCGCTCAGATAATGGAACCGAGTTCAAGAATCAGTGGATGGATGCATTCTGCAAAGAAAATGGAATTGTTCATCAATTCACCTCTGCATACACTCCACAGATGAATGGAGTTGCTGAGCGAAAGAACAGAAGTCTGATCGAGACAGCCAGGACTATGTTGGGAGACTCAAAACTGCCAGTACAGTTCTGGAACGAGGCTGTAGCCAACGCCTGCTACACACTTAATCGTGTGTCAGTAGTGAAGAGACACGGGAAGACTTGCTATGAGTTGCTACAGAAGCGTAAGCCAAACCTGGAGTATCTGGAACCTTTCGGTGCTCCTTGTACTCTTCTGAAGAAAACTCAAGAAGGCAAGTTCAATGAAAAAGCAGATCAGGGGATCTTTCTGGGATACAGTATGCCCGACAAACGAGTTTACAACAACTCTACTGGTCAGGTAGAAGTATGGTGCAACGTTGATGTTCAACGTTTCACTATCCCCCTGCTGGAAAAGGTCCATCGTTATTCTTCGACTACGATGGCTTTTTCAAATCATTCAATCTTCCTCAGATAGTTTCAGATGATGATATTGCTACCCAGATGATGCACAATGTTCTCAACTCACCGAATCAGAATACTAGCAATACCACTCCTACAAGTGGGTCATCGGGATCTGCCTCAGCCGATCAGAATGATAGTGAAGACTCATCAGAGGATGAAGAAGCATCTGAATCAGCACAAACACCTAATATTGATCAAGAAGGGAGCTCTTCAGGTGCTTCACCTGCATCTGGAACCACAGACACTGAACCTCCAGTCACGACTATGGACTCTGAAGTTGTCATTCCTACAACTCCTTTGACTAGGATCAGTACAAGTCATCCGCCAGATGCTATCATTGGTGATCTCCACTCCGGCGTGTAGACTAGAAGTCGATTGCACACTGCTGATTATGCTGAAGTAATGGAAAAGGGCTACGTGAATGATGGAGCTTACAGATGTTTTGTCTCTGAAATTGAACCCAAACACATATGTGATGCCCTTAAGGATGAAGCATGGGTCAATGCTATGCAAGAGGAGTTGCTACAGTTCAAGAAACTTTGAGTGTGGACTCTTGTTGACCAACCCAAAGGAGTCAAGGTAATTGGTACCAAATGGGTACTAAAGTGCAAGAAGGATGACCAGGGTGTTGTTATAAGAAACAAGGCACGGTTGGTTGTTCAAGGCTTCAGACAAGTCGAAGGAATCGACTACAATGAAGTCTTTGCTCCCGTAGCTAGAATGGAAGCAATTCGTATCTTTCTAGCCTACGCCTCTTACATGAAGATCAAAGTTTATCAACTAGATGTTAAGAGTGCATTCTTGCATGGGGAAATCCGTGAAGAAGTATATGAAAGTCAACCCGAAGGATTCGAAGATCCTTATCATCGGACAGAGTCTACAAGTTAGACAAGGCTCTGTATGGGCTACATCAGGCTCCTCGAGCTTGGTATGAAAAGCTCTCCACCCATCTGTTGAAACATTGCTTTCGCAGGGGTGTGATTGACTGTACAGTGTTCATCAAAGAGAAGGATGGTGATTTGCTTTTGGTGCAAATTTATGTGGATGACATAATTTTCGGCTCATAAAATGAAGGGTTATGTAAAGAGTTTGAATCTGTGATGAAGACTGAGTTTGAGATGAGTGCCATAGGAGAAATGAAGTTCTTCCTAGGATTACAGGTGGACCAAACACCTACTGGCATCTTTTTGCATCAAACTAAGTATGTCGGTGACATTCTTAGTCGCTTTGATATGGACAATGTAACTGCAGCCGGTACCCCTCTCGCCACAAATCACGATGTGGCTCCTGATGAGAATGGGGATTTGGTGGATGCCACCATGTATCGTGGGATGATTGGATCTCTCATGTACCTCACTGCCTCTAGTCCAGATATCATGTATGCCACATGTTTATGTTCCCGATATCAGGCAAAACCTAAAGTCAATCATCTGATTGGAGTCAAGAGGATTTTTCGTTATCTGAAGGGTACTCCAACACTGGGGTTGTGGTATCCTCATGATGATGACTTTGAGCTAACGGCGTATAGTGACTCGGATTACGGAGGCTGCAAAATGAATTACAAGTCTACGTCAGCAGGATGTCAATTTTTCGGGAGAAGATTGGTAACTTGGCAGTGCAAGAAGCAGACATCAGTTGCTCTGTCTACTTGTGAAGCTAAATACGTTGCCGCCGCCAGCTGCTGCTCTCAAATCATTTGGATTCAACAGCAAATGCGGGATTACGGTTTGCATTTCACTTCTACTCCTATCTATGTTGATAATTCTGCTGCAATTGCAGTAACTAAAAATCCGGTTCAACATCCTAAGACCAAACACATAGGCATAAAGTATCATTTCATACGCGATTGCTATGAAAAACACTTAATTGATGTGGTCAAAATTAACACGGATTTTCAACGCGCTGACCTCTACACCAAACCATTTGATAAATCAAGATTTTTCTATCTGGTAAAGGTCAACGGGGTTAAAAAGAAAAGTGATGTTTTATTAGAAGAAACAGATACATAGTCCGACACCGTTTTTCTTTATTTTTCGTCTTTTATTTTATTTTATTTTATTTTTTTAATTTCCTTGTTGTTATAAAAATCTAAAAACACAAAAAGATTTTCTATTTTAGAATTTTAGGGGGAGATTAGGTTTAATTCAGTATTTATTTATAAAAAAAAGGGAGGGGAAGGTGAGTAAAGCTGAAAAGGCAAAGACAACAAAACAGGAAATGTGACTCGACAAAATTGGAAGATGATTGTACACAGGCATCGAGTTATTTGGAACAACAAAATGATTTTGAGATCAAAAATGTTAATTAACTTACCGAAAATGTAAAAATCAGAGAAGTCTAAGTCTAACAAAATAGGAAAATGATAGTACGTTTGATTGTTACTGTAATTACACGGAGAAAGTTGATCTAGGGAGGTGCTAGTTCATTATATGATGTGTCAGTAGATTCAACACAATAGACAAGTAGACGTCATTGGTAAACTTAATCTAAACTAAATGGTTCAATCAACTGTGGGTTCCCATCTTATCACTGGTTAACACAATCAGCTCTTCCGATAAGGGATAACGAGCAAAGAAATGCCACCAAAGGTGTGCAAATGACCATAAAAAGAGCAAAGCACGAAAAAATTGAATACTAGCGTAATCAAGCTGATAACTTATGTTGTTGGTGCGCTATGTGCAAAAGAAAATAAGAAATGCTCTAACAAGGAGATAGGTTGTGTGCCTCTCTGCTGTGCGATGGCACTGACCTGAGGATAAGCATAACCTACATATTCTAGACTTCATTGTTGTTTGCCGCCTCTCTGCTGTGCGATGGCACTGACCTGAGGATTGGCTTCTCTTTGAAAGATCTAAGAATAGTCTCTTCTTGCAAAAATACCTAAAGACCGCTCGAAAGTCCATTAAGGAATGCTGATTACCATATAAGCGTGGGATACACAAATGTTGTTTGAAATAATATAACATAATACATTACCAAAGTGTGTCAAAAGTCTGTGTATGAATTTAAGTGGACAAGTATACTGACAATCGTCTTGTATGCACCGACTGAAGTTGACAATCAAAGTGTGTTACGTATCATATCAAACATGATTTCCAGTTAGTACTTAGAAGTCTTAGATCAGAACAAACTGTGATATGTCATCATGAAAGGTGAAATCAACTCATAATGTTCCAAGTAATTGTGTATATGCCTGTCTGATTCCAAATGAGTCTGTTCCTGACATAACGTCAATGCTGATAGGCTACACAAACCTGCCCTAACAAAAATCACAAAAAGATGTTCATTTTGTTCGTAGTTTAATATTTTGAATTTTTAGTACAAGTGTGTCAATGTCGGACTGTGTGTATGGTTATCTGTTAATGTCACTAAACGAGCTTAATGTTTATTTAAAATTGTTTCTGAAAGGATAAAAATATCACATCTGAGGTGATAAGTTGGTTAAAAGGATCACGTCTGAGGTGATCGGGTGGTTAAATGGATCACGTCTGAGGTGATCGGGTGGTTAAATGGATCATGTCTGAGATGATCAATTGCACATAATGTTTTATCAAATGTTGAAGGAAAACTATGTGTCAATAACTGAAATGACTAAGATGGCACAAGTATAGCCCAATAGCACAACTTCATGTTGAGTATGATCAGTCATACGAATGGGCTATACGATTGAAGACAATCGTACAATTGGGACATGCGAATGAGCCCAATCGGCCAATTGAAAGTGACCGACTAGGTCAAACTTGCGAATGGGGTGTGCGAATGAATCTAATTGAACGATTGGAGGTGACCGACTGTAACAGTCGTTTGGATGAACCTCAATCGCCCGATTGGAGATGAACGATTGGGTAGATTGAACGAATGAGACTCAGTCGCCCGACTGACCAAGGCGACTAGGCTCAGTCGCCCGAATGGAATTTGCCCTAGTATAAATACAGGCCGAATCGTCATCAGTCGCTCATTCACCCAAATCGCCCCCTCTATTCGCCCGACCTAACGAACCGCTGCCAAAATTTCAATTGATTCATATTTACCTTCGTTTTGTGTATTCTAACATTCATTAGTGCTTATACAGGTAATATTCGTGGTGTTTCATCTTTGAAACCGAACAATGACATCAAGAATCACTCGAATTATGACCAAACAGTACCCGAGAACATAATGAACAAATAGGCTGTCCAAACTAACCTAAACGTTCAAACAAAAGTTAAAACATGCTTAATCGGTCATTTCTGAGTTTAATGAGCCAAAGTTCGACATTTAACATCAAGTATAACTCAAAACTCGAATTTGAATGGACAAACAGTCGAGTAGGCGACTGGACACGCTGATGAACTCCAATCGCCCGACTGAGAAGACGACTAGTCTCAGTCGCCCGACTGAGATGGACGAATGATTCAATCGCTCGACTATGTCCATTCACTTGACTTAGTCGCCCGTATGAATCAATTCACTCATTTAAAGCTCAGTCGTTCTACTCAGTCGCACGGCTATGTTCATTCGGTTGCTCAGTCGCCCGACTAACCAAAGTGGGAAACTCATTGATTTTGTTTACTCTCTTCTGCGTGTACTAACGTATACTTACATTGTGTGACAGATGGCTAGTCGATGGGTTATGAGCACGAAGCACAACATTTGTGCTCATTTGGACTTGACCTCTAGGAATGCTGCCGACTTTTCTGGCATTATCATATTTCTGAGAAGATCGAGGATATACAGAGCAATCTCAGCACAGTGTACACCATACAGGTCGATACAGCAGTCGTTTTGGGAACACGCTGTGGTCGACAGATCCAGGGAGCCCTATACTATTAGGAGCACCATTCTTGGGCATGCTATAGAGATCACAGAAGAGGACCTAAGGACAGTCCTCGAGTTTGGAGATGATGGTGACTGTCCTCCTCGTTTACACCCAATGACTGTTAGAGGGTGTTTCCTGCGGGCAAAGTACACTGGGGACATCAACTCAGGGATGCTCAATAAGAGCAATCTCTGCCCCCAGTTCAAGTATCTTGCTCACATCATGCTCAGATGTATTGCCTCAAGGAAAGGGGGATTCGATGAACTCTCTGAGCAGATACAGAACGCATATGTTGCGTTAGTGCTGAACCATCCGTTCAGCTTCTCCCGGATGATCTTCACTTACCTAGTGGAGAATATAGAGGTGAAGGGCAGAGAGGGATTCTGCATGTATCCTCGCTTCCTTCAAATGATCTTTGACCAGAAGCTCCCCCAGCTCCCAAAAGCTAAAGATGATGTTGTCGTCCTAGAGATCATGGACGACACTACATTGGGAAGGATGAAAGTATACCGGGGCAAGCAGGTCAAGCCCCCGGTGAGGAGTTTGTTTGGGCATTTGGCCCGTGAGGATTACGTGGCGCCAGCTAGGAGGAAGTGGCGTCACGATGATAGTGACTCGGATGTAGAGCCGATTGCTTTTCCCTCTGATGACTCCGACGACGACGATGATGGTACTGATCAAGGGGGAGTTGGTCAGGGAGGACCAGAACCAGCTCCAATTCACCCTGATTTTGATGTGCAAGAAGAGGAGGATTCTGATGATGTGCCACTTACCCGGACTGTGGGCAGTCGGGTAGTGGCCACTAAGCAAGGAATACAAGCGGTTGGTGGACGGACAGGGGAGTCTGGGAGCTCTTCAGCTGATCCATCTTACACCCCAGCCTCTCCCGGCAACCGAGGGGGAGCCTCCGCGTCAAGGGGGACGCGGAGGAAACATATGGCTCAGCCTCATAGGGTGAAGCCGAAACACCGAAGGCTTAATCTGCTCACTACCACCACCACACCCACTACCTCTACACCACCTACTACCACAGCCACCACATCCACCCCATCCCAAGCACCTCAAACCACCACCACTATCCCTACATCTCACACTCCCACCACCACCACCACTGTACCACCTACTACTTCAGTCCCACCGCCTCCCATATTCACCACAGCCACCACAACCACTACCACTAACCAAACACAACCCTCATCTGCACCCTCTAGCTCATTCATTCCACCTGTCTCTGTGGTTGAGCAACTTGCTGCACTGAACAGCATGGTGCTCCAGTTGCTAGCCTCCGACAAGGCCAAGTCTGCTCAAATTCTACAGCTGCAAGAGCAAAGTTCTATACAAACAGCTGAGATTGAGAGACTGAGGGAGTTGACATCTTCACAAGCCCAGTTGATCACTTCACAGACTGATCAGATCACAAGCTTGCTTCAACATGAAGCTGAGACTGATAAGAAGATGGGGAAGCTGGAGGCGGCTCACAAGACTCTATTGCTAAAGCTAAAAGGCACTCAGAGTGAGCCCCTCAAGATAGGAGAAGGTGAAGGTGATGATGATGAAGAGGATGATAGAGATGATGATAGTGATGATGATGACGAGGAAGGTGATGATGAAGATAAAGATGATGATGATGATGATGATGAAGGGGACGCTAATGCATCTACCTCTGCCTCTGGTCAGGAGCAACGAACCAAGAAAAGACAAGACCAGGGAGCATCAACTGCCGCACCACCTTCCTCCCCTTCTACTGGAGATCCAGCAATGATCCAAGACAAAAGTATTGATTAGATGTTTTATTTCTAAAGCTTTTGGACTTGATTCATATTTTGACTTATATGAAACTCTTGTAAATATTTAAATGATTAATGTTTAATTAACTTGAGTTTATACTAATGTTTGCTACTCTACATGTTGATATTAACCAGATAAGGGATTTCAGCAAGATGAGCATGATGTTGCTCCCCTCCAACAGGTCAAGTCTCAACTCACAATGATTCTTGATCTGCAGGGGATCGTCAGAAGGTCAGTGAGTTACACTCCTAAAGAAGGAGAAATTATTCACGACCTTACTGATGAGCAGCTTGCTGAAATATTTCGTCTGAATCCAGACGAAATTGTTAAGGATGCTCCAATTTTTGATGATGCTAATGATGACGAGCTCAACGATGTCGAAGAAATCGAAATTGAAGACATCACAGATCAGCACTATCCAGAATACACTGATCAAGAGGGAAACGTGTTTCCAGATTTGGTAAACAACCTTGACAGTGACATTCTGGATAAACTCAGCGATAAGGAGAAAGGAGCAGAAGCCTCAACAAGTCAAGCCCAAGCCTCGGACGCCGAAGTCGATATTCGAAAGGCTGAATGGGCGGCTTGCTTCGCTGAGGTCCGAGCCCAACGTGCTACAGCGACACAGAATACCTACACCAAACTCTACAAAGTCAAGAAAAACATGAAGGTGTCAGGGAAAATTATAGCATGGGCTCACTTTGAGGATCTTATGGTTTATACTGTGAAGAGAGAGAGGGGAATAGAGTACTTCAGATTCCCTCACGATCTGAAGACTCTCCCTGGTTTTGAGCTCAACCAGCTGGGGCGCCTGAAGCTATTATACGCTGATCCGAAGAAGATGTTAGGCTGGTTTGAGGCTGCCCTGAAAAGGGAGTACAAAACTAGATGGGTCAACTTCAGACCACAGCAGGCCACACGTTACATCAGAAGGTCTGAAGTGAGTCCCATTACTAGTCAATCAAAGATTGTCCTGAAGTGGCGACCTCCGCGCACAATGTCCCGAATTCCACTGAGGGAGATGCCACAGGACTTTACCCCACACTTTAAGCGGTGGTATTATGACTGGCGCTCAGGAGAGGCAGTCATTGTTTTGGAGAAGGACGGGTCGATGGACACAATAAGGGTGTTTGACCCTATGTGGCTAATAAACTTGTCAGCGTCCGATGTTTATACGCTGTATAAGTGGCCACTGTTTTTTGACACGCAGGATATAGTGCAAGCACTACAGTTTCAGCATATCATACGTCTATGCTTCGCACTGAATATCCATGTCGGGGTTTCTAAAGAGGAGAGAATAAAGAGATTTGAAGAGTTCAAGAAAGAAGTAAAAGTCTAGATAGAACTAGGTCCAAGGGGGAGTTTGTTGGTACACATGTCCCCAGTTCTAGTCTAGTGAGCTTAAATGTAATAGACTTTCTTTTCTTGTAACACTTATGTAATGTTTGATCAATAGAATGAGAAACTCTTCTATATATGTGTATTGGTTGTTTAATGTTATATCTATCTATATTGTTTATTGTTACACACATATATGACAATGTTATATAGGTTTACAGTAGTTAGACATAGTTCTAAACCATTAAAGGTTTATGAATGTGTTTAACTAAGTTATCTGATTCAATCGCACGAATGGACCATGCGAATGGGCCAGTCACACAATTGAAGCAGGAGATTGAGTAAATCGTACGATTGAGTCATAAGACTGACTCAGTCGTCCGAATGAATCAATCGTATGACTCAGTCGCATGACTGAGCCAGTCGCCTGTCTCAGTCGTACGACTGATAGCTGTAACCTATAAATACCACTTAATTCGTGAAAAAAAAACACTTCGAATACTTGAAACCCTAGTCGACCCAGAACGTCCAGTTCATCCATTCCAAGTTCATAGAACGTCCCAGATCATTCCTATTCCATTCTTAACGTTTTCTAATCGTTAGGATTGATCTTGATTTCATTCTCCCTGATTGGATCGCCAATCAAATAGGATTCCGCACTATTTGATCCGGTATAACGAAGAATCAGTTAGTACTCCGTACTTACAGGGTCCTAACATATCTCAAGGCTATCTGTTTGAGGAAAGATAGATCCTTTGTTAACCCACTTGAAAAGAAAAAGACCAAGTCAGCTGAAGTAGTCTTCCCTGAGCTCAAGGTGAAGCCTACTGATCTCTGAAAAGAAAGATGGTAGCTGGAACTCATTCCTCCATCCTAATCTCAAATGTCTACTATGATGAGAAAACATATAAGTTGGTGATTGAAAGAAGATGGGGAGGAAAGGAAGGGGCTGAAATCAGACTGTTTAGTGGATATGAGGTAAGGCTGCTTGATGAATCCTATATCCACTACATTTACATAAGGCACTTCAGAGATATCAGCAACAAGCTTGGAGAAGCTGATATGCAATTCTTTCTGAAATGCATAAAACTCCTGAAGATGGCCTATGATAGAGTACTTCATAAGAGAGAGCAGAGAAGGAAGAAGAAGTCTCCTTTGCAATTTGGGAACATTGTCAAGTTGGAGGTAGATACAGATGGATCTTTACTAATTCGCAGAGATGGGATGTCAACTGTGTCATTCTGGGAGCCTATCTCTTTGAAGAAGCTGCCCATTGAAGCTATCCAAACTATGAGCCAAATGAAGATCCATGTTCTGAGCAGAGAGAAGTTAGCTAATACAAGACAGTTCTCTAACATGATCAAAGCAATACTGGATCCTTCATTCATAGACCCAGTTCCTGCTTCATCTCCTCCTGCTGATCAAGACCCAGCAGAATCTTCACAACCTCATCCTCCAAAACATTGAAGTTCCATAGGCTGTATAATCCTTAGGGGGAGTATTATTGGACCCTGTCAATTCAAGTAGTGGATGATGGTTGTTCTGCTGGAATCTCCCTAAGTCCAAGAATCAATACGGATGAAGAATCTGCATCAACAAAGAAGACAAGCATCGGCTATCCATATTTGTACATGCGGATGACCAAAGAACAAATGTTGACAAGTATTTGTTCTTCTGCATTAACAAATGCGAACAGCTGAACAAATGCTGCCAAGGATTTACACTTCCGCATTAACTAATACGGATGATCAACAACAAATGCGCTAAGTGTTTGTTCATCCGTATTTCTCAATGCTGATGACCAAACACTAATGCGGATAAAGAAAAACAAATGCTGATGGAGTTAAACACATCCGCATTAGTCAATACGGATGAACAAAAGAAATGCTGATAAAGACCTTTTGTACTTAGACTAGATTATGTATAAGGGTAATTTAGTCTTTTTGTAAAGGCTTCATGTCAGCCTATAAATAGAACAGACAACCTTGTATATGAGGTGACTTAAGACCTTAGACTTTTACTCTAGACTTTCAGATAACCTTAGACTATCCGAATATCTGTCTTTTGTCCACAAGTTGTTTAGTTACTGTATATTTCTCTATCCCTAGCATTTATTATAACTGTTCATGTTAATCAATACAAAGAAGCATTTATGAGTATTTCTTGCATTCAATGTTCAGTGTTTGTATGATTCCGCCATATAATCACTGACTCAATCATCATATTAGGTCCTTGTTGTTTCATAACAATAGAGAATATCATTCTCACACCCAGTCTGCTTTCTTCTTCTGTTCCCCATCATCTTCTTTCTCATCAACCTCTTCCATCCCAACATTCACATAACATTTCCCTTCCATAGATTCTTGACTTTCACTACTAGTTTCAGAATGAAATTCCTTAAATGGATCAAAGTTCTTAACAAAGTCATCGTCACTTTCCAAAACCTCAGCCACTAGTGCATGATTAACTTCTTTTTTAGTTTCCTTGATTTCAACACTCTAATCAAAGTTAGTAATCAATGATCGGTATGACTTTTGAAGTTCTCATGGTTATTGGTTCGGTGATAATTGGGGACGGGCATTCTCTTTTGAAGTGACCCAACTGCTTACAATTGAAACACCTTAGCTTCGACTTATCAAACCCAAGTTTTGAATTCTGATATTGACCCCTAAAGTTCTTCCTTCCTATTCTTTCTATGAATCTTCTTGCTCGTAGAGTGAGCATGGCCATTTGCCATTGAATATCAGTCCCCTCTAAATCATCTGGATGAACTTGATACATTTCTTCCATTGTCATTCTTTTTCCTTTGAGTTCACCAGCCACCAATGCTTCATAACTATGCAAAACATCCTGAACAGTGCCATAGTATTAGACGGAACTTGAGTAGTATTTGATGCTTTGGAATTTGAACCACCACTTGATGAACCACTACCAGACTTGTCTGAATTTCCATAACTAGAATGCCCACCATGACTAGTGCCATACACTTGAGAGTTTGCATCGGATGAAAGTAATGCAGCATTTTATGGATAAACTGAAGCTGGCACCATGACTGATTGTATTCTCTCCTTTTCAAATCGAGATCAAATGATTTTACCTTGTTAATCACATCCATGAGCTTGTACTCTGCAAAGTTTCTTTCCTGCTTTAACATTCTGACTTGAAGACTCTACTGTGGAGGAAGTGAATCTAGAAGTTTTATGACTTGTTCATGATTTCCAACTCTTCATCATACTTATTAGGATTACTAGAAACAGACAAGAATCTGTTGGTAAGATCGGTTTGACTTTCATGCTTGTGTCCAACGAATGAGTTAAACTCGTTTTAGCCTAAGCTTTCTTGTCCTTCTTCAAATCCTCATTTCCATCATAAAACTCACATAATGGATCAAATAAGGACTTGGCATTGGTCTGTTCTGCAAAATGATTATAGATGTCTTGAGCTAAACAAAGAGTTAAAGCTCCAAATGCCTTTTGATCTCGGTCAATAAGCTTGAGATCTCTTTCAGTGAACATCGAAGGATCAGTGTTTCGTGAAGTAACATCCCCAATAGTGGTGGTTGGGGTGTGAGGTTCATTCATAATAGATTCCCATTGGTTATGATCAGTGTAGTAGAAAAAAGCTTTTAGACATCTTACAGGACGGGGTGAAGTGCTTATGCACTTGTACAACACAACAACACAAAGAGGAGAGTGTATGACGACACTTAACAATTCAATAGGGAACTGGTAAGAATGAGTTTAGAGAGCTAAGAAACACAAAATGTAAATAAGACAGAAACTAGAACAACACACAGGCTTGGTTTTCAAGGTTGAAGTATATTGATCTTCTAGTTCCTTACAAAATGGTTTACAAAGTTCTACTCAAAACTTACCAAGTTACAAGGACCAGAAAATACTTATACTATAACCTACAGCCAGCCATACTTTGAAGGCCAGCTGGATACATGAACTAGACAACAAAATCCATGTAGAGTCAAAAGGAAGATTGCCTTTTGACTAGTGACTATGACATGCCATAGCTCACATCCTAATATATTTCAAAAAGGATAAAGTACATAAAGTGGAAAGTTACAGACTCAAGACCTCAATGTACAGTTTATCAAAAGCATGGACCTTTTCACCAACTCATGACAGGTTGGTGACTTATCAGAGTGGTAGCGGAAAATGGTTCAGCTTTAGGTAAAAAGTTCATCAGATAAAGCATGTAATATAAAAGTCTTTGGAAGAAATCTGTCTTCAATGGTTAGCTTCGGAAGACTTTTTCCTTGATGCTTTGAAAGACTTCATCTTTTGGCTTCGGAAGATATTGGTCTTGGCTTCGGAAGATTTCACACATAGAATAATTTCTAAGGCAGTGTGAAACTTTTGAAGCATTCCACTTCAGTATACATGTGCATACATGAAGGAAAGACTTTGAGTGTTTGGGTTGCATCAGCCTTACTAATAACCTTACAAACTCCCCCTAGGCTGATGCTACCAAAACACTTTAAGACTCTAGATATTGACGGTCCTCATTATGATGATGACCATCCCATTCATCATGAGATGGTCAGGATCACTCAGACTCTCATAATATCTTCTCATGTCAAAGAGATCATGCAGAGGTAAAAAACAAAACAAACAAACAAACATACCCAGTGTCTCCCGCTGAGGAGCAGGGTCTGGGAGGGGTATGTGGTGGCAAGTCATTCCTCTATCTAGAAAGATAGAGAGACCGCTTCCGAAGAGACCCCCGACTCGTTAACACAGGCAATAACAAAAACAATCATAATACAACGCATATACAAAGCATATAACAAAGCATAACAAAGGCAATAACCATCATAATACGAAGCATATAACACAATGATATATATCACCAGAAGAACATATCCTGCCATGTGTAGATATGTTCAATACCTTGATCTCTTATGACATGCCATCTTTTTGGATTTGTGGTGTATGTCCAAGATAAGATGGGTCTTCCTGATGCCAGAGGAGCAGCTTGAATTGGAGTTGGTAGGGCATCCTCTTGTTGCACATCCTCAGGATGTTCTAACTCATCCTGCGGTTTGGAGGTGGATGTTTCCTTCTTCTTCTTCTTTGACTTTGGTTTGGAAACCATCCTTTTCCTCCTCCTTGAACTCTTTAACTGAGAAGACTGGCCTGCAGCACCTGATTGATCTTCTTTGTCTTTCTTAGCTAGGTCTTCCTCTCTCACAGGTTCAGATTGAGAAGGGACAGATCCCTGCTGTGTATCAGAAGTGGAAGTTTGCTGAGGTTCAGCAAGAGGTTCAGGTTGTGTTGTCTTAGGTGTTTCAACCTTAACCTATACTTCCTGAGAGGCCTAACTTGGTGGGGAGTGCAAGTCAACAAGTTCACCGCTTTTGATCTTCTGCTTGATCACCCTGATGTGCTCATCCATGGTGGATAGAGACATAGGACCGAGTCTCTTTCTGGAGAATCCATACAGCTTTAAGAAGCTCATCATCTTCTGCCTATCAGCAAACTTTTTCAAATTCTTATGGATGATGGCTCTTGATTTTACAGCTTCTTCCCTTAACTTCCTTTTGGTGATCTTTCTTTCTTTGGCTATCTCAAGTTCAAGTTGTTTGAGGTACTCAAACTCAATGTAGTCAAAGGGTAAGGGAAGAAGTGTATCAGCTTGATAGAGGCCTGTGGCACTCATGTAGTTGATCATATTGATCCTATCCTTTTCTTTGTTTACCTGAGGTTCTTGTGGTACCACATCCTCTTGTTCCTGAGTTTCTTGAACTGGTGAGAGAGTAGGCATATGCTTATAGAGCCTCTTCCTTCTTCTTTCTTCTTTGATTTTCAGAAGAAGCTCTGCATCCTCTTCTTCCTTCTCTCTTTTGATAGTTCCATGTCAGCCAGTTCATTCAACTCATCTAAGGGGAGAGAAATGATAGTATCAATATCATAGTTCCTAGTCTGCAAGTAGTTTATCCTGACTGCCCTTAAATCATCATCCTGAGTATTTGGTCTGGGGGCAGCCCTGATAGCACTTTCCATGAGCCTTGTAGACCTAATAGTGGAACTTTCTCCCCTTAGCTTCCTTTTCCCCTCTCTCCTCCTCCTTAATCTCCTTAGGAGTTAATTTCCTTTTCCCTTTATCACTCACAGACCTTTGTGACTCAGGGTGGAGAGAGCTTTGGCCTTAATTGCTTGGTCTAGATTCTAAGCTCTGGCAAGAGAGAGGTTGAGATGCACCTTCACCAGCAGGTGCCTCATCAAGAGTTTGAACATCTGCAGCAGTTGGTGGTGAGACAGGGCTCTCAGGTTCTACCACTGGGCCTTCAGTCAAGGTTTTCCCTTTGCAGCTAATCTCAGGGTCTGCCTCAACATCCAGTTGACCGATGGTATTTCCTGATTGCCTTTGTCTTCCTCTAAGGCTGAACTCTACAGTGTTCTTTTCTCAAACTCTTTGAAGAATAAGAGTTCTTCTAACAGTATCATACCTCCACTTAAAAATGTGAGTTATAGTTAGTGGAGATGATACTGCTCTTGGGATGCCTTTCTTAAATAGACTCCTGATGACTGAGTCTATGCTGTCCACATCAATGTCGGCTTGAGAAAGTTACTGAGTATGCATAACTGCAAGTGAGGATGGTGAGTCCTCAATGTCCATACTCCCTGAGAAACTCCCAGGTTCTATGATTGTAATGACTTCCTCCCCCTTTTTGGTAGCATCACCCTCTTGCACAGGGGAGCTAGGAGTTAGGTCAATTACATCCACAGGTTATTGTGTTCCTGGTTTAGTTTCTCTTAAGGGTCTCTTAGCTAGTTGTTCCTTGAGATAAGATATCTCAAGTTGCTGATCATTGAACCTGTGTTGCAAGGTAGTCACTTGAGATTCAAGATGACTAACCTTGGAGACTAAATAGGTGCATGTTTTAGACTGTTTTTGCACCTTTAGTCTCAGATTCCCCTCATCTTCATCAAAAGAATCACTAGGGGATGGGAGAATGGGACCAAGGTCCTCTTCCTCATCACCAGCATGGTGTTCTTAGCTACTGGATTTCCTCTGCTCAGTGACAACTTCAGTTGAAGTGTCAATGGGGTGAGTTTCCATGGTTGAGGTCTGAATGATGTAATCACTTGCTGAAGTGAGAGCCTCTTCCATATGGATATCCTAAACATGTTCAGAAGTATCCACTTCAGTGATAGGTGACTGATGTGGGCTAGACCTAGATGACTTAGGAGCACTCATCTCCCTTTGAGGAGTGGTGTAGTAGGAACACTCATGGTACTCACTAGCATCTAAGTCCTCATCAGTATAGAAGTCAAGGTTAGGAATTGGTTGGTTTAAATCTAAATGTTAGGGATGGTAGCTATCCCCTGAAGGTTGTTCACTTAAGTGTTGAGACTCAGAGTGAAGGCTTAAGGCTGTTGGGCTTGTGAGCTCATCATCAGGCTGAGCATGAGGACCTCAACACGGATTCTTGAAGTGATGGACTGGTTTACTCCTCAGGGGAAGTGGGAACTCCAGTGTCTACTTCCTCCTGTGTAGGTGAGTATATAGGGCCTGCATGGACTCAATAGATTGTGCAGGGGTTCGTTTGTGTTTTCTTTGGTAGGTGAGGGTGATTTGTCGTTGTTTTGGTGGTTGAGATGTAGAAGGTGTGGGTTCAACACTAGCTTGTGTTGCTAGGTTGTCACCTTGAACAATGAGCTTTAACATTTTTGGAACAAGGGTTGTTTCTACCCCTGAGAAGCCAACAGTTGGCTTCTTCAAGATTTTAAAGATGCCGGACATACTTTAACTGACTTATGAATATTTCATCTTCAACATGCTTTATTTGAATGCCCAGAAAGAAATTTAGTTCCCCCATGGTACTCATTTTAAATCTGTCTTTCATCAGCATCTCAAAGTCTTTGCAGAGCCTTGTATTAGTTAAACCAAAGATGATGTCATCTACATACACTTGAACTAGCAGTAAGTCATTTCCCTATCCTTTGATGAAGAGAGTTCCATCTATAGTACCTCTTCTGTATCCATGCTCGCAGAGATACTAAGATAGTCTCATACCACTTTCTTGGTGCTTGGAGTAGCCCATAGAGAGCCTTATCAAGCTTGCAGACATAATCAGGCTAATCAGGATCTGCAAAACCAAGTGGTTGTTTGACATACACCTCTTCATCAATCACCCCATACAGAAAACCACACTTGACATCAAGTTGATAGACCTTGAAGTTCTTGGATGCAGCTATAAAGGTCAAGAATATCCTAACAGCTTCTAGTCTTGCTACAGGAGCAAAGACATCAGTGTAGTAAATTCCTTCTTCTTGTGTGTATCCTCAAACAACTAGTCTAGCTTTGTTCTTGATTTATCATCTTTCTTATTCCTGAATACCCATTTAGTTCTTATAGTAGTCTTCCCATGAGGAAGAGTACATAGGTTCTAAACCTTCTGTCTCTTGAATCAAAGTAGCTCCTCTTACATGGCTTCAATCCAACTTACATCCTTCAGAGCGTCATCAACTTTCTTGGGCTCTATATGGGACAAGAAACAAGAGTGAAGACAAACATTTGCTTCATGTGTTTGTCCTCTTGTTCTTACCCTGGTGTCAACATTTCCAATGATGTTTGTGGTAGGATGGGACTTGTGGATCCTTAGCTGAGGGATCACAGCAAGTTACTGAGACAGATCTAAATTAGAGAAATTTAGATCTGGCATAGATGCTTCCTTCACCACTTCAACACGCTTATCAAGAGAAACTTTATCCAATAAGTGTGTGACATTATTGATATGTTCATCTATGGGGTGGTTATCAGCATTAAGAAATTCTTGATCACTATTGCCACCACCATTATCTTCTTCTGCATTTGAAGTTTCTTTGTTACTCTGTTGAGCCTCTAAGCTGGAACATGAAGGCATCTTTGACGGATCAGCTGAAGTTGTCATTGTTTTGCTGATAGAAACTTCATTTGCTGAAGTAGTTACAACTGGAGTTGAAGATGTGTAACTTGAAGGTCTTCTTAGCTCAAATCTTGGATCAGATTGCCTGGAGGTAAAATGTCTGTAGACCCTGAAACACTCTCACAAGATTTGTTAAAACATTTGGTAACTAAGTCAAGATCAAATAGCCAATCCGGACCAGAACCTTTCACACTAGGAGTATGCCCATTGAAAGTCACATTGGCTGACTCCTTAACTAATCTAGTTCTGAGATTGTATACTCTATAAGCTTTAGCTTGAGAAGAGTATCCAGTGAAGTGTCCATCATCTGATTTCTCAGCAAACTTAGCAATTTGATCTTTGGTATTCAAGATGCTGCATGGACATCAAATGACCTGAGAAAACCAATGAAAGGTTTTCTCTTGTGTCAAAGTTCATAAGGAGTCTTACTATGAGTCTTAACCACTAAAACTCTGTTCTGCACATAGCAGGCCATGTTGACTGCGTCTGCCCAGAAGGTGATGGGTAGTTTAGAGTCAGACAACATGGTTCTAGCATCTTCAATCAGTGTCCTATTTCTCCTCTCAGCAACACCATTTTGCTGAGGAGTCCTGGGAGCACTGTATTGTCTTGTAATACCCTTTTCATCACAAAATTTATTAAGGATTTGGTTCTTAAATTCAGTTCCTTGATCATATCTTATGGTTTTGACCTTGTGATAATATTGATTCTCAATTCTTAAGATGAAATTCTTCAGAGTCTTAGGGGTCTCATCCTTAGTTCTAAGAAAGAAGACCCAAGTGAATCTTATAAAGTCATTTGTGATCACCACACAGTAAGAGGTCCTTCCTAGACTCATTACACTGGTGGGTTCAAAGAGATCCATATATACAAGTGTAGGGGAGTAGTGATGGAGTTTCTTTCCTTAGGCTTGTGAGATACCTTGTGTTGCTTCCCTTTCAGGCATGCAACACAATGGTCATCACTTGTAAACTCTTTCCTTGGCATTCCAGTTACCAAATCATTCTTAATTAGCATATTCATGTTCTTAAAGTTTACATGGACATTCTTCTATGCAAAAGAAAAGACTTATCACTATTGGCTTTAGATAGAAAGCATGAAACTTCTCCTGAGGGAGATGTTTCTTGAAAATCCATCTTATACATGTTCCCTTTCCTGTGGGCCCTAAGCAAAATATGTTCATGAGGAATAATCACCCCGGGCTTGAGAACAATGCACTTATGCACAGTAAAGAGCATGTTATGACTCTGATCACAAAATTAGGATACATTCGGAAGATTGTGCCCAAGCTCCTTAACAAAGTTTACCTTCTCAATGCTGAGCTTACCATTTGTGACATGCCCCTTCCAGAAATGTAACCTCCTTCATCTCCTCCAAAAGTAACTAGCCCTCCATAAATCCTTTCAAAGTTCTAGAGTAGTGACCTATTGCCTGTCATGTGCCTGGAACAGCCACTATCAATGGTCCAGACATTTTTGTTTGTCTTTAGCTATTCCTGCACAAAGAAAATGATTAGTTACATTTGGAAACCCAAGCCTTATTGGTCTAGGGCTCATCAAAGGAAGTAGAAGGTAATGAAACAGTAATAGATCCTATAATTGTGCTCTAAGGATCTCTTGTTGTTGTTGATGGAAAACATTCAGTCACTTGGTCTTTCCTTGATTTCCATACCACCTTTGGAAATTTGGACTGACTTCAACACTTCGAAAGCTTTTGATACTTTGGAAGTTTTGATGACTGAACCTTCGGAAGACTCTGCTAACACTACAGCAGACTTCAGTGCTTCAGAAGTATTCCTTTCTTCCAAGACCAAATTGTCTTCCGAAGGCAATTTTCCACTTGCCTTCTTCTTTCCTTTGGAGCTTTCGAAGGAGACATATTTTCCTTCCGAAGTTGAGTTCTTCTTAGATCTCTTGGTAGTCTCCTTCTTGATCACATGAAGAGTACTCTTTGGATTGTATAGACAATCCATAGCAAGATGAGAAGTACTTTCACATATAACACAACTTATCTTTTTCCTCCTAAGAGTTTTCTTTTGAGAACAAGGCTGACTTTGATCACTTCCCTTATCCACCCTCATCTTTGCAGATCCTGAGATAGTCCCTTTAGGTTTAGGACTGTTCTTGGAGTTAGATGGTTTAGGCTGTGTAGCAGTGGTACATAACGGATCAGCCTTCTTCTTGATGCTGAGATTATTTGAACATGAACCAGAACTCTTGGTAGAAGAGTTGAGGTTTATGTCTTCAGTCTTGACCATATCAAATCCTGCAGAAATAAAGACTTGTTTCTGCTTAGAGTTGAAAGTAGCCTTGATCTCTTGAACCCTCCTAGCCTTTCTCTTGCTCTTTCTGATCAAGTTCTTCCTCATAGACTTGGTCATCTCAGTCTTCCTGTACTCCTCAGAAGGATAGTGACCCTTCTTAGAATCCTCCTCTTCACTCTTCTTAGAGGAATTCTTCACTACCACTTCTTAATCCTCTTCACTCAAGGGGTCTATGTGAGGAAGCTCATCTTCACAAATTCCACACCTAGGTGATCTTAGAGACAAGATTATGTATGGAGGAGCTATCTCACTTGATCACAGTCCCTGCCTATTTTGATAACAAACTTTTGCATGCAAGGATGAGTATATGATGTTCTTGAAGGTCTCTTTTTTAAGAACACCTTTTTCTGCCTTGGCTTTGCTGATCACAAGTTCAGCCTGGCATTCAGTTAACTTAGTTATGAGATCCTTGATCTGAGTCCTGTAATTTATATGCTCATGTTTTAAAACTGCAATGGTTTTCTCTAAGTCCTTTATCTTTAACTTATAATCATTTTCAGTCTTTCTAAAATCAAATTTTAGGATGTTTAAGGACTCAAGATCAGATCTCATCTCTAAGTTATAGGACCTGTAACTGTTGACTTTAGCAATACATTCATGAATGCAAAGATGTTCCAATACCTTGGTTTCATCATGGTCAGCCATTAATGCTTGGTTTGGAGATGCATCTTCCACTTGAAAGCTCCAGTCAAAGCCTCCTTCTTTAACAGCAACTGCAGCTTGCTGTATTGGCTTCTCATTCTTGGTAGCTTTATCAGTGTAGTTTGGTCTGGATTGTGCTTGTCCACCATTTGTTCTTGGTGCCTTACACTCCCTAGCAAAGTGACCCATCAAGTTATAGTTGTAACACTTAACTTTACTTTTGTCCAGTCCAAACTTTCCACTAGCTGTATTGCTAGGAAACTTCCTTTCTGTCCTCTTATAGAATCTCTTGGCTCTGTGAGTGAGAAGAGCCATTTGCTGGACTATCTCCATGTACTCCAGGTCATCTGGATGGATACAGTCCAGGTCTTCAAGGGTGAATAGGAAGCTGCCACAACTTTCATCAGAGGACACAAAGGCTTGAGAAGAACTTCTCTTGGAAGGGCTTCCTTGAGTATAGTTCTCCCTTGGTGTCTCTGGGAAGGTGATGAAAGGACCCTTTTGTGAGATGTCAGGGTAGCATATGAGATGATGCTGGGGTTCTATGCTATCCCTTTCAGTCACATGAAGGGCTGAACCCATTTAATGTTGGAGTTACCAGATGAACCTTACATGTTCATCTCCATCTAGTATCGACTGAGAATGCCATACAACTCTGTCAGAGTGAGAGTCTTAAGGTTCTCAGTTCTCTTGATTACAACATAATAATGTGTCCATTGCCTAGGAAGGGAGGAAATAAACTTCCTTACAATGTCCCTTCTCTAAAGTGTTACTCCAACATCCACTAGGGTATCCACAATATCAACATACCTGAAGTATTGTTAAGTCATGGTCTCACCTGTTTTGAAGGTGAAATTTTCAAGCTGCTGCTTCAGGAGATCCTTCTTGTTCTCCTTGGCTTTAGTAGAACCCTCATACATTAGTTTCAATGCATCCCACAGCTGCTTAGCTGTTTTCCATTTCTTGAAACCTCTGTATACAGAGTTTGGAAGAGCAATCTGAAGGGCTTTCATGGCTTTTTGATCAATTTCTACTATCTTTCTATCTTCTTCTGAGTAGTCAGCCACATCCTTGGGGATCATACCACCTCCAGCAGCAGCTGAAGGAGTTTTTGGTATGTAAGGACCAGAGACAACATATTCCCACATTCTTGAGTCTTGATACTTGATGAAACCTTCCATTCTTCGGCACCAAGTGTCAAAGTCATCAAGAGTGATCAGTAGGGACTTTATCATGGTTCCAATTTCCATATCAGCTTTAGAGATAGCTGCCATTTGAAGGGTTAAGTATTTTTGTGTATGTGAGGGATCATAAGATGGTGAGATCTTATAAAAGAGCCTGAAAAGCTCTGATACCAATTGCAGGACCGGGTGAAGGGTTTATACACTTGTACAACACAACAACATAAAGAGGAGAGTGTATGACAACACTTAACAATTTAAATGGGAAACTGGTAAGAATGAGTTTAGAGAGCTAAGAAACACAAAATGTAAATGAGATAGAAACTAGAACAACACACAGGCTTGGTTTTCAAGGTTGAAGTATATTGATCTTCTAGTTCATTACAAAATGGTTTACAAAGTTCTACTCAAAACTTACTAAGTTACAAGGACCAGAAAATACTTATACTATAACCTACAGCCGACCATACTTTGAAGTCCAGCTGGATACATGAACTAGACAACAAAATCCATGTATAGTCAAAAGGCAAATTGCCTTTTGACTAGTGACTATGACATGCCATAGCTCACATCCTAATATATTACAAAAAGGATAAAGTACATAAAGTGGAAAGTTACAGACTCAAGACCTCAATGTACAGTTTACTAAAAGCATGGACCTTTTCATAACTCATGAAAGGTTGGTGACTTATCAGAGTGGCAGCGGAAAGTGGTTCCGCTTTAGGTAAAAAGTACATCAGACAAAACATGTAATATAAAAGTGTTCGGAAGAATTCTGTCTTCAATGGTTGGCTTTGGAAGACTTTGTCCTTGAAGCTTCGGAAGACTTCATCTTTTGGCTTCAGAAGATATTGGTCTTAGCTTAGGAAGATATTGGTCTTGGCTTCGGAAGATTTCACACTTAGAATAATTTCTGAGGCAGTGTGAAACTTCCGAAGCATTCCACTTCAGTATACATGTGCATGCATGCAGGAAAGACTTTGAGTGTTTGGGTTGCATCAGCCTTACTAATAACCTTACACATCTTTTCCAATCCTAGAAACTATCACCATTCATAAGCCTCGAAGTATATTAGGTGCAACGCCTTCAAAGTCAGAAATGGTGATGTTTGTGGTTGTCATCTTAAAAGAAAGAAGCTAATTTCGCTCAAATTTGTAATTTTGTCGGTAATTTCGCCTGGAGTTTCACCGGTAATTTCGCCTGGCAGCAGTTTCGCCCGAAGCTTAGTTTCGGCACTAGTTTCGCCCAAACTTTTGAACTTTCATTCAAATGACAATTTCGGCAGCAATTTTACCTGAAATAGCAAGCAAATAATTGAACTTTTCGTTTACAACTACTTAATTTCGCTGAACATATAAGAACATAGTTTCTCCCAATGATCCGTAATTTCGCTCGATAGTCTCGCCCAGTGCTACAGTAACTTCCACAACACGAAATCAGTCAAAAAATCACCCAAACACAATCAATTTATGATCGGATGATTTATAAAGCTTCACACACTTAAAACTTATAATCCTCAAGCTATTTACATCTCCAAAACACTCAAATCAGTTGTTTAAATGAATGAAATAGTGTATTAAACAAATAACCCCAAAACTAATCAATAACTCAACAAATCATAAGCACTAAGGCTCTAATACCATATTGCTGGTCCATATGATCGATAGTCAGTGCTAATGATTCAATAAACACAAGTAAATGCCACTGAAACACACACACTAATGTATAGAATGAGAATGTTTCAAGGTTTCCAAGGCAATAATCAAACAAACATAACAAGAATGAGATAATGCTCAATAGATGATGATATTATGCTCCTAGCAAACAGCAACCGTCATAGATTCAAAGCACTCTCTATTAGAAACATGACATTATATACAGACATTATGATCAGAAGAGTTACAATTGCAAAAGAAACAAGATCGACATTATATACAGACCACAGTTTCACCCGTAGTTTTGTTGGGCGAAATTGTATTGACCAATTAACTACTATCACCCGGTGACATAACAGTTTCGTTGGGTACACTAACCAAGGCTTGCTACGAGCGAAACTCAGTTTCACTCGTAGTTTTGCCCAAACTACAAAAGACAAAATACATCATAATTCAAACTAATATCATACCTAACAAAGATATAAATGACTTGGGTGAGTCCAACCTATCAAGATCATCGATATATACATGAAAACCAAAATACTAACAATTATCTATTTACTCAACAACACATAGAAGACTAAAACCCTAAGAAATGATTACATAAGTTGTGCATACCTTATAATTATAATATGTTTGAGCTTCGTAAGCATCTTTATTCATCAAAGATTGAGTGTACGACAATTGACCTTCTAATCCTCCAGATCATGGTCATGACAACAAAATTGTATGACCCTATTCCTAATACCTAATTCAAATGAGCTAACATCATCAGTCGATTCCAATAAGGTAAAATCATCAAGTTTAACACCAAATCAAAGATCGTTTAAAATATAAAACCCTAACATAAAGAACACTAAATCACTAATCAGACTTTATTAAAATACGAAACCATAAATTAAAGAACACTGAATCAAAGAAATTAACAATAATCAGTTCACAGAAAGAACATAATCGAAATTACCTCTTGAACCTTGGAAGAAATCAACCGAAATCACCAACAAAGAAAATCCAACTTCAATTTGACTACCCTAACGCACACACTC
Organism: Flaveria linearis; assembly: GCA_024085815.1. Taxonomy (NCBI): domain Eukaryota; kingdom Viridiplantae; phylum Streptophyta; class Magnoliopsida; order Asterales; family Asteraceae; genus Flaveria; species Flaveria linearis. The sequence continues at coordinate 59,717,000 of CM044001.1, read as the reverse complement.
ATCGGCTTCATCATCGACGGAGCATACTAATGTTGCAACCAAGATGGAATCATCTTACGAGTTCCTGCTCTCTCTCTTTCACTCTCTTATCTGTCTAGGGTGGTGAAGAAGAAGTGGGTAGAAGAACCAACGTGTGCTTGCACTAAGAACTTGTAAATCATGCTAATTAAAAATGTGATAAAAAAACAGACGGCCCAAAGTCTACATTATACTATTCATTTGGCATGTTCTTAATCATACAAGTAATTAGTAAAGATTCACATTATCTGTATTCATCATTTCGCCAATCGAAATACATCTAGTCTTGATCAGATTTAACATTTAAATCTTATTTAATTGTGTCTTTTTGATATAGTTGCTTAATGTGTGACCATTATGACCATATATTAATAACAATATTGTTATATTTCGTGTCTTAGGCATATGAATCCAACAATATGCTTGTTTGTGAGATTGGTTTATAAAGTCACTTTCAATTGGTTAACGAATAACAAAGGAAATTTCATGTATAAGCAAGTAAATTTTAGATTTTATACAAGTGCCTATGTTAAATTAGACTTTTACATATGCATCGGAGGCTTATACTGGTTTTACCATAACATTATGGTGAGTGTAGGAATTTTGTGTTGCATCAACATAAGGGGTGAATATGTTATCTTTTAATTTATTGCCCTCTTTATAAAGTCTTTAAATAGTTTGGAAAATATTTCTTCTGAAAAACATTGTAGCCTTAAACCATTTTTATACCGGTTTAATAATCAAGTACGTAGTCAGCACACACGATATAATATTTGTAGATGGTAGAGAGGAAGTTAACCAATCCTTATTACATAAACTCCTTTGTATTCATCAATTGTTTGTTTTATTAATGACATATTATTATAATCAAGATAGTTATTGTTAAGGTAACCTCTTCACGTGTCACGAGTATGGTAGTGATCATCACTTTAGTTTTTCACTAAGATGGTAGTGATTTGTATGTCCATATTAAATTGTTTTGTAACACAAGTCACGAATATACAATGATTTATAATAAAACCCATTATAAATATCTCATCAAAGTTCTCTTACACATACTTGAAACAATAAACAATAACAGGACATTATAAAAACCTAAACCTTATGATGTACGGTTGACTCATTTATGTGGTAGATGAAGAAATCGGTGATTCCCTCTAATGCCTAATGGTATCCAAACTGGGCTCAAGGAGGTGGTAGCCAAAATCACCCCCAATCCAAGCTTAATTAAAACCAAACGGCCGTTTATTTGTTCTTCAAGCTTCACAAATTGTATTAATAGTTTATAGGAACTTTCAACTCTTCTTATAATGATTCCATCTCGAAAATTTTCTACCTTCTATATATATACTATAAGTGAAATACAAAAATCCCAAGACGATCTATTCTTAGATTTAACATACTCTTCAATTCGTCATATCAATTTTTAGAATACTCTTTAAACTCATCACTACTCTCTAGGTGTCACTAAACTTCAAAAGATTTAATCAAATTGATTCATTTAATTCAAAATCATTTATTTACATTTTATTCATATTATAGTATTTTTTGAATAAATAATATAAGTTAAATTCAGTTTTACTTATTGAGGTTTGATAAAGATCACTAATTTTCTTCAAAAGATTAAAAACATCAATATACTCGAAGCGTTTTCTTAGTTGTCTTAATTTTAGTTCAAAAGTTGTATTAGTTGTTTTGATATCTGTACAATTTATCTTCAATATGAAACTTTTGAATAGAAACTAAAACAAATGATAAACTTTCATACTTAATTGATTGTTTTAAACTTTAGGAGAAAAATGGTTATTATTGTCAAACTTAAGTTCAATCTAAAAGTTTTATCATTTGTCAATCCTAACGCAAATTCTTTTTTTATTATTTGACAAAAGTTATAATTTAAAAAAAGAAAATTAAAAACATCAAATTCAATTTAAAAGTTTTTATCATTTGTTTCAATTTAATTCAAAAGTTTTATTATTATTGAGTTCAAGTTAAAACAACTAATAAAACTTTTATACAGAAACTAAAATAGCTTAAATTTTTGAAGGTAAACTGATTTTTCTAATCTTTTAAAAGTAAATAGTTATTTATATTAAATCTTAAGTCACAAAAGCGAATTTAACTCTATCAAATATCAAGTATTTCTTAAACTATTTGATATTTTATATATCAAATATTAATCATTTCTTAAAACAATGATAATTAATGTATAAGATTTTGTTATTATTTACTATACTCAATAATGATTGTTTAATCACCTTCTACCTACGACTATTCTAACTATCTTCACCAGTTCTTTAAAATAGCTATATCTTCTTTATACATTAATATTTTTTAATAAAATACACCAAGAAAGAGATATTTTGTTCTCTTTAATTTAATATAATATTATAGTTTTTTATTTAGTAAAAATATTTACATGTTATGTTTCTTGTCTCACGTGCAAACACCCCTTTAGTCAATCATTAATCATATTACCATTTCATTTTTCTCTTTTTAATTATATTGTCTTATATGTTTAAAATGAGACTCAAATGAATGATACTCGGGGGTGTTTCCAGTATTTCATTGTGCCTTGGGTTCCGTTTTGTTTCCTTTTATGTGATTTTCAGTTCTTCACACCTCATCAGAGAGAGGGATGTGGGGTTTGAAGGTTCCAATGGGTGTTCACGGTGGACGTCCGCCGCGTTATACTATGGGTACAACCAGTGTGTAAAGCCCCTTACCCCTCTCTTTTTTAGGCCCACTACATTCACCTCCTTGTATGTGTGGTGTGATATGTAGTGGTGTCGGGAGAAATTGGTCCCGATGTTGCCTTGTGGCGTTAGTAGAAATTGCAGCCTGTCTTCTCCTTTGGTCACTGTCATGTGCCTCTGTGAATCCAAGGATCTTAATTCAGGAATTATCAATATTAAAATAAATCAAATCAATGATCGCGGAATTATCATTAATTGACGTTTAATTGTTTTAATGATTATTGATGAACACAAACACAAAAACACATTAAATATGAGCTCAATAATTATTCAAAGTATTTCATTAATTATCAGTAATGATTACAAAAGAATAATTAAGAATGACTATGAACAATGATTTTGTGAATCGAATAATGTTGTTGTTGATGTGACGGCGGTTAGGGTTGCACGATGATGTAACTCTTGACAGCCGTAATATTGCTTGATTGTGTTCTTCGAGATGTGAAACTTAGGACTCATATTTATACACGGTTTGAGTCGGTTAAGGAAACACCGGATCTCTTAGGATTTGTTATTGATTGTGTTGACTTGTTTGACTTCTTGGTATTTGAAATCACACAAGTATTCTGTTCTTCCGCAGGAGTCTTGTCGTCAGCAGGAGTTTTGTTCTTCCGTAGATGACTTGGTCTTCCGTAGAAGTATTGTTCTTCCGTAGGAACTCTTTCATCTGTAGGAGTTCACTTCATGCAATCCTTGATCATCCGCTGGAATCTTCACTTGTACGGTCTTGTAAGAAACATATCTACGGATTAACAATAATGTTCATCCGTAGATGTTTCTTACACTTGGTCAATTTCAGGAATCCTACCAAGTATATTGATTTTGCCTGTCAACAGTCACAAAGCAACACACATATATATGGGTTAACCTATAGATTCAATGCACATATATATATACTGACTGTTACAATTATTAATTACAAGACTTGATCCAAGTTCTAAGCCTATACAAAATGATCTAGACCTATACAATCTAGATCCAACAATACTCCCCCTTAGGCTTAGCTCTTTGTAACCAGTCCTTCAAAACTACTAGCTCCTTGACTCTTGACATTATCTTGTTGTAAAAGTAAGATACAGCAGCCTTTTGATCATCATATTTGTATTTGATCTCCATTTTGCTAATTTTCTTCAGAGTCTTGAAGCCAAGTCCCAGAACATCCTCCTCTGTAGTGAGTGTCTCTAAGACTTTGTCATTTTTCACTACTTTAAGCTCATCTTGTTCCGAGAGTCGGAGTTCTATGACTTCATCATAATTTGTTCCCTTCAGTAAGCATGCATTGTGTCTTCGTCATTTGTAGGCTTTTGCATGAAGTTTGTCAATCACTTGTATCACGTGAACATGCAGGAACAGGTCTGTTTGAGCTGCTTCATCACTCAGCTTCGGAAAGAATTTGTCATGTAGATAGGAGGTGTAGCTGGGATGAAGTAGCTTGATTTCCACAGGGTCAAAGATCCTGATCTTTTCAGCTCGTTTGTTCTCTGCATTCCTCAGCAGCACAAGTTCTTTTGTCCTCTCTACATATCCCTATTCAGTAATAGGGAGTGTGTATTGAGTCCCTTTTCAATGTGCTTGATGGCTGCTGAGTTCCTATTGTTATAGCCAACCCTCTTTAAAAATTCATCATCTACGGATTCAGAGGCATTGGACTTATATCTTTTCACCCCTTTTATTCTTCTTCTGTGCTCATCATCTTCTCTCTTGGCTTCAGCCAGCACATCATCTTTGAACTTTTTTTCAGTTTACCCACAATGCTTGAGAAGTCCCTTCCCCTTGGATGTATTGGGTAATTTGTAATGGTAAGGCTTTGCAGGTCCTTGAGATCACTCTCAGGTAGGCATAGAACTGAAAACACATCATGGAAGTAATCAAATCTTCCGGATGTTCTTTTGATCTCTGCACAATCCCACTCTTGATCATATTTCCATGCCATGATCTTATTTTCTTCAGCAGAGTTGGGAGTTGTGAGGTGATCAATCAACTGAATCAGAGTGGACTTCTGATCAGTGATTTCTCTAACAGTAGTACCAAGGGGCCATACCTAGCCTGGGATGACTTCCCTTGGTTCTCTGATGAGTTTATCTTTTGCTTTGTGCTGATCCTTTGGTTCAACAGTTATTGGATCAGCAGCAACTTTGCTTTATTGGTCATGAGTTAGATGTGGAGCTGTGGTTCTGAATTTTACACCAGTTTCTATCTCCACTGCCATCACATGCTCCATTATCCTCCGTAGTTCTCCAGTAGATCTACCTTTGAGCTCATGCGGTTTGCAATTGTGGCCCTGTAACCAGCATGTCATGTTGTACTTGGTCAGTTTAGCTGTGTCATAATGTCCCAGATCTTTCTTAAATTTCTCTACTGATTGAAAGACTGTGAAAGCTTCATAATTACAGTTTGGGATTATGAAACTTGCCAGCTCAAACTCTTTCAGCAGATTCTTCATCTCAGTTGAATTCATCCTCTCAACCATGTCATAAGGAAAACCATGGTTGATGAGGGTCATGAACATGCTTGAATCAGGCCTCTCTTCCATAATATCTGATGCGGTTAGAAGGTCATCGGCCTTTGCTTCCTTTTGTTCAGTGGGGACTCCATCTTGGTTAGCTCCTCCCATTCTTTGTCACTTTTATCAGCATCTCCGGATGATACCTTTACAGTAGATACATTTACTGAAGGTGTCTGTTTAGGGGATGAAAGCTTTTGCCTTTTTGGAGAGGCTTCTTCTTCAGATTTCCTTTTGAAGGAGCCCAAGTATTTTCTTTTCCGTGCATATAGGATCAGTTTCTTTGGAGCTTCAGCGGATGGTTTAGACAGCTCAACACTTAGGGCCTCCCTTGTTTCCAGAGCATAAATCTTCTTTTTCAATTGCTCTATCTGTTGGATCATGATAAGGCTGGTGTAACCAAAATCACTTCATAGTCATCTTTTGGTACTACATTCAAAGGCTTCCGAAGCTGAGAAGAGATCTTCCGAGAGTCTGAAGGACAGCTTCCGAAGACAAAGTATGAAAGAGCTTCCGAAGACAAAGTCTGAAAGAACTTCCGAAGACAAAGTCTGATGAAAGAGCTTCCGAAGACAAAGTCTGAAAGAGCTTCCGAATACAAAGTCTGAAAGAGCTTCCGAAGACAAAAAGAGCTTCCGAAGACAAAGTCTAAAGGAGCTTCCGAAGACAAAGTCTGATGAAAGAGCTGAAGACAAAGTCTGCTTCCGAAGACAAAGAAGACTCCAAGCCTCGGAAGAAGCAGTCTTCCGAAGTATAAGTGGCTTCGGAAGAAGTTATTCTTCCGAAGTACTTTATCCTTCGGAAGACATTGCTATGTCCAGCAGATAAAAGTATGGTCCCTGACAGTCCGCTGCAGACCTCTGATACAGCATGGCATCTTCCTAAAGAGCCATGTTGTTGACCATACTTTATTCTACTGTTCACCTTTTTATGATAGTACATGTTACCAACTTTAGTTGGTGACAAAAGGTAAGTCAGGGACATGTCCTGACTACCAACTCTCAGGCAAAATGTCTGAAAGACCTCACCTAGAGTCTTGTAGTATAGATGTAAGGTTAGAGGTGTCCAGCTGGAATCAAAGTATTCCCGGCTGTAGGTAGTATTATATATATCTTCTCCCTGTAACTCTTCATGTAAGCGATTTGAGTCCAAGTGTCTTGTAATCCTTTGAGTTGAGAAGCAATATATAAAAGTACCTTGAAAATTTACTTGCTGTGTTAAATTTTCTTACTGCTTGTTACTTGTTATATTGTGATCAACTCTTCATAGACTGCTTGCCGAGTGTTGATTCACAGTGAGTTGAGAGAAAAACCACCCGAAATCCGATCCTGCAATTGGTATCAGAGCTCCAGGCTCTTGATTGTGAGATCTTACCATCCTAATCAACCTGTTTTTCACTCCTCACCACAATCCACTCACTCAAATGGCTGCTCTCTCCAAGGCTGATATGGGAACTGGTACCTTGACCAAGTCCCCTATGATCACCCCTGAAGACTTTGACACATGGTGTATCAGGATGGAAGGCTTCATCAAGTGTCAAGACTCAAGGATGTGGGACTCCATTGTCAATGGTCCTTTCATACCAAGCACTACATCTGCCACTGGTAATCGCATCATTCCAAAAGATGTTGATGATTACTCAGAGGAAGATAGGAAGAGAATAGAGCTAGATCAAAGGGCTATGACTTGTCTCCAAACTGCTCTCCCCAACTCCGTCTACAGACGCTTCAAGAAGTGCAAGACTGCTAAAGATTTATGGGAAGCTTTGAAGCTGATGTATGAGGGATCCAAGGAAACTCAGAGAACAAGAAAGATCTCTTGAAGCAGCAGTTTGAGAACTTTACTTTCAAGGCTGGTGAGACCTTGACTCAATAATACTTCAGGTATGTTGAGCTAGTAGATACTCTGGCGGATATTGGAGTAGCTCTTGAGAACAGAGACATAGTTAGGAAGTTCATGTCTTCTCTTCCTAAACTATGGACTCACTACTGTGTTGTCATCAAGAGAACTTCGGACCTTAAGACTCTTTCTCTCACAGAGTTGTATGGTATCCTAAGTGCATTTCAGATGGAGATGAACATGCAGAACTCCTCTGACCACTCCAATAATCAACAGAGTTCAGCCCTTCATATGGTTGAAAGGGAAAGCATGGAACCACAACATCAGTTGCTATGCTACCCTGACAACTCACATACTGGACCCTTCATCACTCTACCTGAGACTCCAAAGTCTCAAAAGGTTCAACACAACTCCTTTCAGGATAGTTGTGCCTTTGTCTCTGGAAGTGGACACCCTAGTGATTTTCAATACTGCTTTGATGATCTTGAGTGCTTCAGTCCAGATGATGTGGAGTATATGGACATTGTCCAGCAGATGGCTCTTTTAACTTACAGAGCGAAGAAGTTCTTCAAGAGAACTGGAAGGCAATTCCCTCAAAACCCAGTCAACAGCAAGTTTGGGTTTGATAAGAGCAAAGCAAGGTGCTACAACTGCAACCAACTTGGTCACTTTGCTAGGGAATGCAAGGCTCCCAAGAACAACCAGGGAACCCCACAGGCCTCCACACATCCCACTACTCCCAAGCATGAAGAAAAGTCAACTGAAACAGCTGCTGTTGCTCAGGAAGTTGACTGGAGCTTCATGGTACAGGATGTGACTCGCTCAAGCACTCATGGCCGGAACAGATGATGATCAGGTATATGAACATCTTTGTACTGCTGCCTGTATTGCTAAAGTTAAATTGTATAAGGATTACATTTCGGAAATCAGATCTGAGGTTGAGTCTTTAAATGTGCTAAAATCTGACTTTAAAGAGCTGAATCTGACTATCAAAGGAAAATTGATGAGTTAGAGAAAACTGTGTCTCTTTTGAAACATGAAAAGACTAACTACAAGACTCAAATCAAAGATCTGATCTCCAAACTTTCTGAAGTTCAAGCCCAGTTAGTCACAGCTGAGGCTCAGGCCAGGAAGCAAGCTATTGCTGAGCAAAGCTTCCAAACTATTCTTGCATCAACCTCTCATTCCAAAATGTTTTATCAAAACAAAGAAGGGTTGGGAACCAGTGAAATAGCTCCACCACACTCTTATGAGTCTATTAGACTACCTAGATGTGGTACTGAAGAGCAAGAGGTTCCAACTGCTGACCCTTCTCCATTGGAACTAGAGGATGAAGCAAAAAGTGGCCTCCACACGGGAGAAACAGGAGGATACACCCATCTCCACCTATGATGACCAAATCCTGACCACCAAGGCAAGAAGAAGCAGAGCTAAAGCGGCTAGAAGGACTGCTAAGAAGGTTGCAGAGTCCAAGCTTAAGTTTGACCCTAAGCAAAAGGGTGTCTTCATTTCTGCGGATTTCAAGTGGTAGGTACTCCTGATTCAGGAAAGGAGTATAGTATCAGCACTCCTGTCCTACTGAAGGATCAGAAGTCAAAAGGGAAAGTTGCTGATGAAGAGAAGAAACCCAAGAAACAGCAACCTGCAAGTTCCCAGAAGACTAACATTGCATGCATAATGTGTGGTCTGCACAACCACATGGCTAAAGATTGTTACTACAATCCAGCAAGCACACATTATGCAAATAATGTTAGAAAAGAAGTAGTCAGAGAAGGTTTCTCAGTTGGACCACTTCAAAAGGTCCAAATGATGAAAAAGGGAAAGTTGGTCTCGGAAGCCAAGTTGCTTTGGAAGAAACTGCTTCTTCCGAAGGGAAAATGGCTTCGGAAGCCAAACCTTCTAAGGTTCGGAAGAACAAGAAGGCTCCCTTGAAACCATCTCAGAAGAAGACTACTTCGGAAGAAAAGGTGGTGAAGGCTTCTTCCGAAAAGAGAGAAGCTTCGGAAGAAGACCATGCTGCAAAAGCTTCAACAAGCTCATCCTCAAAGATCAACCAAAGGATGGATTGGAAGATCAAGGAAGATGCTGCAGCCCAAACCTCTTCTTTAACAATGACCTCTATTGAACCCCATTGCATATCTTTTGGTTCAATTATGTCATTATCTTTGGAAGAGCCCGAGACCTGCAAGGCTTGGGCTTCCAAACAAAACTAACCATCTCATCTTATGTGCAGGGACATCCATTTGACAAGAACAACAATATCTGGATTGTAGATAGTGGATGCTCCAGGCACATGACAGGGAACAGATCTCTCCTTCAACAATTCCAGAACTTTGATGGAGGGCCTGTCCAATTTGGAGGTGAGGCCGGAGGATATATTTCTGGCAGAGGAAGTATATCCAATGGCAGAATAAACATTGACAAAGTTCACTTTGTCAAACAGCTTGAACACAATCTATTAAGTGTTCTCAATTCTGTGACCAGAAGCATTAGATGCTTTTCACAGAACATGAGTGCATTATCCTCAGACCAGGGATGACAATTCCTCCGGAATTGGTGCTTCTCAGATCTCCCAGGAAAGGGGATATGTACAAGCTAGATATGAACAATGCTTCTCCTATGGGTGAAGTATCATGCTTTCTTTCCAAAGCTGATAGTGATGAGTCAACACTATGGCATAAACGCATGTGTCACGTGAATTTTAAAACAATGAATAAATTGGCTAAAAATAACTTGGTACATGGTTTGCCTAAAAAGGAATTTTTCTACAAAGATAACTGTGTTGCATGCCTGAAAGGGAAACAACACAGATCATCTCATAAATCCAATATGTTAACTCTATCACAACTCCATTACACTTATTGCACATGGATCTCTTGGTCCCACAAGTATAATGAGCATTGGAAGGAAATCATACTACCTTGTGATCGTTGATGATTTTACAAGATTTACATGGGTATTCTTTTTAAGAAGTAAAGATAAAACTGCTGAAACTTTAAAATCTTTTATTCTTAAACAAAAGAAAATCAAATTGATCACAAGGTTAAGATATTAGAAGTGATCAAGGGACTGAGTTTAAGAACTTCGTTCTTGACTCATTCTGTGACTCAAAAGGGATTGCCAGACAATATAGTGCTCCCAGAACTCCTCAACAAAACGGTGTTGCTGAGAGGAGGAACAGGACACTTATTGAGGCTGCTCGGACCATGTTAGCTGATTGAAAGCTACCTCTAACATTCTGGGCAGAGGCAGTCAGCACTGCATGCTATGTGCAGAACAGGGTTCTTGTAGTAAAGCCCCATGGAAAAACCCCTTATGAGTTATGGAACAAGAGGCCACCGTTCATTGGCTTTCTAAGGTCCTTTGGCTGCAGGTGTAGCATACTTAACACAAAGGACAACTTGGCAAAGTTTGCTGAGAAGTCGGATGATGCTATCTTTATTGGATACTCTTCTAGCTCTAAAGCTTATAGAGTATACAATATCAAGAATCAACAATTTGAGGAGTCATCCAACATAGTTGTTAATGAGCACACTCCTTGTGTTAGGGGGAATGGACCTGAGTATATCTTTGATTTAGAATTGTTTCCTAACTATTCTAAACCATCTTATGAGAATGTTTTAGCTGGAACAGGTGCTCAAAGTGATGCTGATGCTGATGCAGGTCAACTATATGAGCTTCCCAGACCTATTCCAAATTCTCCAAGAGCTGAAGGGCAACAAGCTTCAACTATTCACAGATCTGACAGTGTAACTATCTCCAGAAATAGTGAAGCTTCAACAAGTGAATCACTTGATCAACCAAAAAGTCCCTCAGGTGATCACTACAACACCAGTTTGAGGGGTGGTATTCTGAAGGAACAGGCAACTGTTAATCTACTTCACAACAACCATTTATGATGTTTCCTCAATCATTCAATCAGTCCTCATGAATGACTTGAAAACAACAGTTGGACAGAGTGATCCAGTTCCTGATCAGAATATGTCTAACCTAGACCTATCTCTACAACTGGAAGTGATTCCTCGTCTTAGGATTCACAACACTCAGTTTCTCCTGAAGAATGGATACACTAGAGGTACATTGACAGACTCTTTTCATCAGAAAGAGTGGAAAAGATATTTTGCTTGTACAAGTCTATGTTGATGACATCATATTTGGTTCTTCAAACGACCAAATGTGCAAGGACTTTGAAAGCATTATGAAGCAGAAGTTTGAGATGAGTTCCATGGAAAAATGGACTTTTTCCTTGGAATCCAGGTGAAACAGATGAAGGAAGGGTTCTTCATAAGTCAATCTAAGTATGTCTCAGACATCTTAGAAAGATTTGAAATGAAGAACTGTAAACCAGCCAAGACACCCATACCCAGAAACCATAATCTTTGCCCTGACCTTGAGGGGGAGGATACTGATCAACATCAGTATAGAGCAATTATTGGTTCTCTGATGTATCTCACTGCAAGTAGACCAGATATCATGTTTGCCACATGCATTTGTGCAAGATATCAGGCTGCTCCAAAGGTGTCTCACCTAGCTGCTACAAAGAGAATCCTCAGATACCTCAAAGGAGCACCTAAACTAGGTCTCTGGTATCCAAGAAATAGTGATTTCAATCTCTATGGATACTCTGACAGTGACTATGGTGGCTGCAACATTGACAAGAAATCAACATCAGGAGGATGTCAATTTCTTGGTGGAAGGACTATCTCATGGCAATGCAAAAACAATCCTGTGTCTCTACATCAACTGCTGAAGCTGAATACATTGCTGCTGCTAGCTGCTGTGCTCAACTGCTATGGATTCAAAATCAGATGTTAGACTATGGGTTCAACTTCATGACTACTCCTATCCATATTGACAACAACAGTGCTATCTCCATTACTGAGAATCCGGTGAAGCACTCCAAGACAAAACACATTGATATCAGGTATCATTTCATTAGAGATATTCATGAGAAACAGCTGATAAAGTTAATCAAAGTTGACTCAAATGAACAATATGCTGACTTGTTCACAAAGGCATTTGATGAACAAAGGTTTAAGTATCTCATATCAGCAATTGGGATGATAAAATTGAATAACTACCTCTTTTGAAGACCTTTTTAAATGAGTAATGTCTTGTGTCAATACAATTTAAGCCTTGTTACAAAAGATCTTTAAATTATTCCAAGTATAAATTCCTTCCAAAGAGGAATTAACTCTCGGAAGATATTCTTGAATATCTTCCGAAGCCAAAATTCCTCATTGGAAATTTTCTTCTCGGAAGAGTTTTTGGTCTCGGAAGAAGCGATTGATTTTATATCAGATCTACTTCCGAAACTTATACAACTCTCCATTCGGAAAGACAACTTTACCTTCGGAAGCAATGCCTGGCTTCGGAAGATAAAGTGCCTTCAAAGGATAATTTTACCTTCGGAAACAATATCATGCTTCGGAAGAGAAATTGCCTTCGGAAGAAAATACCTTCGGAAATATTTTACCCTCGGAAGTAAGGTTTTTATATGTAACGGATATCTTTTGGGCCCCACTCTGTAAAAAGTAAAGATTTTGTTGATCATGTCAGATTATTTAAAATTATCCTTGCCGCCAACATCATTTCTCCGCCGTAAACCACCATACCACCCACAGTAACCCCAAAACAGTTACCCTATTACCACCACTCCCACTATTCACCCCTTTTAAATAATCTTAACTTATCAATTTCATCTTCTTTTACCACTTTACAGCCCTAACTGTTCCCTTCACTGTCAAACCCTCAATTTCACCCAAAATTTCAAGCTTACCTTTTCTCCAATGGCGCTAAACCCTCAGCACAACCAAGTCGCATTACTTGACTCGTCAAGGGATGCCGACTTCACCCAAACCATCACCTTTCTCACCGAATCCACCTACCTCACTGCACTCACAGTTAACCCAACCGTATACTCCAACCATATGTCAGAATTTTAGAGCAACGGAGAAACTACAGTGATGAATGGGGTTCGAGTCCTGAGAACCAGAGTTTGTGGCCAAGAGTTGGTCATCAATGAACAGATCATCAGGGAGCATCTCGAGCTTCACGATGATGGGGCTCCTACTGAGTTCCCCAAGGAAGACTTGGAAGGCACCTATATCCTCATGGGATATGGAGGCGATGTCAGCAGGTCTACAGTATACAAGTTCAACTTCTCTTACCATTGGAAGTTCCTGCTACACATTGTTTTGCACTACCTCTCCAACAAATCAGGGGGTTGGGATCAAATCCCATATGAACTAGGATGCCTAGTTCATGGGTTGGTGAGAGGCCTCAGATTCAACTACTCACGATTTATGTTGAACAACCTAATCGCCAATCTCAGCAGGGATACATTCTTCATGTATCCCCGATTTCTTCAACACATAATCAACTGTGAGATGGAACCAAGCAAGCTTGTCTGCGCAGCTGCTCTTCCTGTTCCACACATGAGGCCTACCATCTTCAAGACACTGAAGAAGATGTCCACCAACTTCACTGGACGGTACACTCCATTACCTCCAGAAATGACTGAGCGCATAGCTCCTGGTGACATCCCTGTTCTCCCCACAGGTGATGAACCCACACCAGCAACATCCACCACAATACCAAAAGCCTCTTTACCCATCAAAGCTACATATCAGAGACGCCCCAAACGAACCCTTGTTCAATCTACTCTGATTGAACAAGCTCCTCCTGTTCACACCGAAAGGACTAGAGTGGAATCATGGGCTCCCACTCAGTCCGAGGTCACAACATCCTTCACATTTGACCTCAATGTGGGTTTTGAGTCTCCTCAGTCTCAAACCCCTGAGCCCGAACCCCAATCCTTTAGCCCATAGGGTGAGTCTCTACACTCCCTGTGCAGCTTTCTAGGGACTGCCCCACCATAGGCTCAATGCCTGTAGACATTGATCAAGGTCCCGGGTCAGTAGGACTAACCACCCTCTCTTTCACTGACCTTTTACTCCGAACTGATGAAGAGATTACATCTCTCCATGGCCATGAAGTTGATCTACAACACCCACTGAGAGATCAACAGAGCCAAGAGGGATCCCTTGTCTCTAGCCCCCATCAGAAGCCTGCTACTGAGGTGAGTCCCACTGATGTGGAGGGGACTCATGTAGACTCAGCTGCCACTACTCAGAGTCTCTCATTGAGCTCTCAGGACAGTGGTAACATCATTAGGACTGAGTCTACGACAACTTTGCCCATTGACATCTCTAAAAGAGATGACTCTGAGCAAAGGAAACCAGGGTGCCAAGAAACCACATCTGGTGGTGAGAGTGAGCATACTAGGTATGTTATCTCATCTCCCCATGATTCTTCTCATGAAGATGAGGGAAGTATGCAACTAACACTTCAGTACTTGCTTTCTAAGGTCTCCAACCTGGAATCACAGGTGAAGATCTTAGAATCAAGGACTGCCACTCAGCAACTTGAGATTAACTCTCTCAAGGCTAAACTAGCTGAGAAACAGACGGAGAGGTCTGTTAGGCATGTACCAATCCAGGTCTCAATGACTTCTTCCTCTAGCTCATCAAGCTCTCAAGATGATGCTACCAAAAAGGGGGAGAAAGTTCAGAGACAAACACCACAGGAACCACAGACCCAACTCATTTCTTCCCAAATCATTACACTACCTGAGTCATCTCAATCCTTTCTGGAGATTGACTCAAGGATGCTTCAAGATCTCTACAGACTTTTTACAAAGTTTGTATTGAGATCATCCCTAGAACAGCCCAGCCCCGACACCACACTTGCATACTTTGGGGCTGAGGAGCTTCAAAGACTGACTGCACCTTCTACCACTGTGGAGGAAGTTGGTCAACCTAAGGTCTTCATGGAACCTGAGATTAGCTTCAAAGGGGAAATGGGGACTGATGGCCCAGTAACTGAAACAGATGGGACAGAATCTGCAGCAGTCTCATCTTCTGAAGCTCTAGCTGAAGCTTCCGAAGCTTACATGGAAGCCTTGGAAGAACAAGACAAGTCTTCCGAGGCCGAAATAGAAGCTGCGGAAGGCTTATTTCAGATGTCCGAGGAACTGACCATCACATATGTCATTGCTGAAATTGCATCTGAGGTGAGCAGGGAGGACATTTCTGAAATTCCTCCAACCCAAGCACCAGCTGAACTTCTCTCTCAATCACAACCCTCCATCCAAGAACCACCACAGTCAAGCACAATCAAAGACAAAGGCAAAAGAAAATTGACTGCGGAAGAGCTTCAGGAGGAGGAGAAGATTGAGAAGGCTAAAAAGAAAGGTCGGTCTCCTATTGAGAAGCTGCTAGCTGCTAGTTCTAAGGCAGCTGTAGCCAATCAGGAAGAAATCAACCAGAGGAGAAGAACAGCACTCATTGACCAGCTCATCAATCTAGGAGCTGCCAATGAGGAAATACTCCTGCTACCATTAGAGGAGTTGGTGACTTTGGAGAGGTCAACCAGGCTACAACAAGAAAGGGAAGCCAGGTTGGCGTTGGAGAAGGAAGAACAAGAGCAGAGGGAGGCAGCCCTGAAGTTGAGAGAGGCTAGGATCAAGTTCCTCCTCTCAAGAGGCTTCAGTCTTCCTGAACTGTCTCCACATGATGATGACATGATCCTGCTGCTCCACAACAAAGAGCAGGATCAAATGGAGAAGGAAAGGAAGAAGGCTGCTAGGGAGAAGTTGAAGGTGAAGAGGAAGAGGGAGGAAGAGAAGGAGGTCACTGCTGCCAAGAAGTCAACTGACAAAGCCTGGATGAAGGACTACCTCCGGGCTCATGGCTTCTCTGGTAGGCAGGTGGGACCTATGTCCGAAAGGACACTCCAGCGGATAGTCAGTGAAATTAAAGCTGACATCCGTTTGGGGAAAAGGAAGGAGATGTATAGCAGGATGAAAGGAATGGTCTTCACCCCAGCCACTCAACCACAGCCACAACCCACACCAGAACCAACCCCTTTTCCCATTAAACCTGAACCCACTGATGAAACCTTCACCCCTCAACCCACAACTCTACCCAAACCTACTACATCACCTCAACCACCCAAACTACCCATCCTAAAACCCAAGACTCAACCCAAAACCACTAAACCTAAGCCTACCCAACAACAACCAAAACCATCCCCTCAGCCTCCTAAACATCTCTCCTTTGAGGAGATTAAGGAGTTCAAGACGAGGCTCATCAACTGCACTACCTTGAGCAGCATCTCCTATGAGGGAGAAGTTATCAACATCACCTATGTTGATAACTCTTCAAACTCCCTCACCCTAGGCCAATTTCTTGAATTGCCTAGAGACACTTTGGGCCAGGCTGCAAGACTTCTTGGTCTCAACTCCGATACCATCAATGCTGAGGAGAAGAGGCTAAGAAGAAGACTGGTGACTCTGCTGGATACCAGGAAAGAGGACAGGATTTCTGGTCAATCTCCTGGACCTAGAAATGCAATAATCCAGTGGAGGTTCGATGAACCTTCTCACAACTTTGTTGTGGAAAGGGAGAATGGTGAAACCAACAGGCTCAATGCTACTTCTCTACTGCATCTCAGCAGATTTGATCTTGCTGAACTTGCAGAGAAGCCATTCTCCAATCCCTCCAACTCTGAGACTGCTGCACACATCAGAAACCATATCAGTGGTCTCCACTTGGCTAAACGAAATAGAAGAGCCAAGATTGAAGAAGAGTTGAAGCTTAAAAGAGTGGAAGACAAGGAAAGACCAACCACCAAAGGCACAGCCTTTCTACAGATGGTGGAAGGTCCTGAATTGGAACCAATAGTTCGATGGGAATATGACTATACTTCCCATCAACTAACTCTTTTCAGAGGGCCACAACAGAGGGTACATATAATCCAAGGTGACAGAGTAGAGGTTCTGTCCACCAAGGATCTGTACAAGATTCTCAGCACCACAGCAGGAAAGAATGAAGACACCAATAAACACCTGCTTTCCTTGGTGCTGAGAGCTTTGAGAAGAAGAGAGAAGTGAAGTTTTGGTAGCATCAGCCTAGGGGGAGTTTGTTGGATCATGATAAGGCTGGTGCAACCAAAATCACTTCATAGTCATCTTTTGGTACTACATTCAAAGGCTTTCGAAGCTGAGAAGAGATCTTCCGAGAGTCTGAAGGACAGCTTCCGAAGACAAAGTATGAAAGAGCTTCCGAAGACAAAGTCTGAAAGAACTTCCGAAGACAAAGTCTGATGAAAGAGCTTCCGAAGACAAAGTCTGAAAGAGCTTCCGAAGACAAAGTCTGAAAGAGCTTTCGAAGACAAAGTCTGAAAGAGCTTCCGAAGACAAAGTCTGAAAGAGCTTCCGAAGACAAAGTCTGATGAAAGAGCTGAAGACAAAGTCTGCTTCCGAAGACAAAGAAGACTCCAAGCCTCGAAAGAAGCAGTCTTCCGAAGTATAAGTGGCTTCGGAAGAAGTTATTCTTCTGAAGTACTTTATCCTTCGGAAGACATTGCTATGTCCAGCAGATAAAAGCATGGTCCCTGACAGTCCGCTGTAGACCTCTGATACAGCATGGCATCTTCCTAAAGAGCCATGTTGTTGACCATACTTTATTCTATTGTTCACCTTTTTATGATAGTACATGTTACCAACTTTAGTTGGTGACAAAAGGTAAGTCAGGGACATGTCCTGACTACCAACTCTCAGGCAAAATGTCTGAAAGACCTCACCTAGAGTCTTGTAGTATAGATGTAAGGTTAGAGGTGTCCAGCTGGAATCAAAGTATTCCCGGCTGTAGGTAGTATTATATATATCTTCTCCCTGTAACTCTTCATGTAAGCGATTTGAGTCCAAGTGTCTTGTAATCCTTTGAGTTGAGAAGCAATATATAAAAGTACCTTGAAAATTTACCTGCTGTGTTAAATTTTCTTACTGCTTGTTACTTGTTATATTGTGATCAACTCTTCATAGACTGCTTGCCGAGTGTTGATTCACAGTGAGTTGAGAGAAAAACCACCCGAAATCCGATCCTGCACTATCTTTTCATCTTTCTCTTTGATCAGCTGAGCTTTATCACTTTGCTCATTTTTCAAGGATGCCTGCAACTCTTGTTCATTTTGCAAAAGTGCATCAATTACCTCATTGTTGCATTTGGCATCCTCTCTGAGCCTTTTCAATCTTGCATCTTTCATCATCAGCTCTTCATCCTTTTCCTAAATGATTCCTTTCAACTCTTATATTCTTTGCTTCCGCTTATTTGATTTGAGTACTAGCTTGTTGTACTCAGCAAACAAAAAGCTTTTACTCACTAGGATGTCACTATCATTTAAATCATCTTCGTGGTAGGCAATCACATCCTCTTGTTCTGGTACCCTTTGCTCATCAGTAGGATGATCATCTCCCATTAGCTCATCAGCAGGTTGATCATTAAGAGCTGGAGATATGGGTTCAGTATGGTCTGATGGTACTTGATCTTCAGTGTTTGTGGGTGAAATGGGAACAGTGCTAGCTTGAGACAGTAACTCAGTCTCTCCTGAGTGCACAGAATTTAAAGACTCAGTTATCTTAACTAGTTCAGTGCTAGCACTTTCCTGTGATGCTTGTTTTGGTGTGTCTGGTGGTGGTTGAATAGGGGATTGGATTTGGAGTGGAGAGAGAGGTTGAGTGTGATGTGAGGATGAATGAGAAGGTAATGGTGACTGGTGTTGAACTGCTGAGATTGGCTGAGTGTTGGTGGTAGAAGATGAAGATATTAGCTATGGAGATTCATGGTGATGAATAGGTGAGATTGGTTGGGTGTTGATGCTGGCTGGTGATTGATGTTGGAGTGGTGGTGTTTGGCTTGGTGAGTGATGTTGGAGTGGTGGTGTTTGGATTGGAGAGTGAGAAGCTTGTACAGATTCAGCAGATGACTTTGCTTCTTCATCTACCCAGATCAATTCTTGTGCTATACCTGCATGAGCATCCACCACATGTGCAAACATGGGCATGTCTTCACACTGGTACTTCCCACTAATTTTGTTCAGCACAGATTTACCCAAGTGTGCTTGCACAAACACTTATCCTACTTTTGATAGCCTTGGAAGTTCAGAGTTGATCACCAGTTGTAAGAACCTTGGGAACATGTACATTTTGTCATTCCGCTGAAGTTTGACTTGATCACTTAGAGAGTTGAAAATGTACTTGGAGTAGTTATAAGTTCTACCCTCGAAGATCCTAATGATTCCTGAAGATATGTGTCGAGAAAATCTATCAAGCCCTAACTTCCTGTTGGATATGCACTTCAGGTAGGTATGGCATAGGAATCTATATGGTTTGCACAACCTACCCTTCTTTATTTCCCCTTTATCGAAGTCGCCATCATATCCCATCAGGTTAAACACCTTCTCAATGTATTCATTTTCGAATACATCAGGGTGCCCAATCTCTCGATCACTCAATTCCAGACACCGTCTAATTGTGCTTTCATTGATCCGAATATGTCCAGTCAGGATCTCAGCAGCAATCACTTCATCATCTCCTTCTTGTTCAACTCGTGCAGAGTTCCAAAAATCGATTATGTGTGCCTGATGACTCACAGGCTCTGCCGTTAAGGCATAGAAGAGCCTGGACCGTCGAAGATATCTTATGATATCTCGACATCCTTCAGAAGCAGGATCATCGGTTTAAGAATGCGCACACATTATGTTCTTTTGCGAATCTGGTTGCCATCTGTAATCAACAACGAAACTAGATTAAGCATAAATTTCACATGAAGTCGAATCGTTTTAATGACAAACATAGATTAACCAGTTCCGTACTGAGAATTAGAGCATGATTTACCTTCGCAATACTGATAATCGATTACTGGATAATGTAGTTTATGCTTTTTCGGAACGGATTTTTTTGAAAGTTTGAATGAGAGGGAAAGTGGGCGATTTTCTAGGTTAGAAACTGAAAAAGTGTTCTAAAAAATTGATTAATGAATTCTGAGTCAGAAACCTTATTTATAACCGAACATGTTAATTTCTTTTATTAATTATGTTGGGCCTACTTCCCATTTATCCGACCGTATACCAAGTTTATTTCGAATGCATTACTTCTTCCGCAGAACATCTGCGAAACCTTAACATCTGCGGATGTCTTAACATCTGTGGATGCCTTAGCTCAAACAATGCATCTGTTTTTCTGCTAAAACAGAAATTTCACTAATACTTCTACAGATGAGAAGTATTACTGAAACTTCTGCGGATGCAGAAATTTCACTATTACTTCTACGGATGAGAAGTATTACTGAAATTTCTACGGAACTTAAAGTTCTGTTAACTTTAAATGTGTGATATCT
Organism: Flaveria linearis; assembly: GCA_024085815.1. NCBI lineage: Eukaryota > Viridiplantae > Streptophyta > Magnoliopsida > Asterales > Asteraceae > Flaveria > Flaveria linearis. Next base: position 59,696,643 of record CM044001.1, on the reverse strand, counting down.
GCTGAGTATAATCAAGTGTTAATGTTGGACATTGTTGACTGTATTTGCATGGCAATTAAATACAAGAAAGCAAGTGTCCTGTATCCTGCATTCAAGTTAGTACTCAAGTTCCAATTCCTTCAAAGTAAATTAAATCAAGTTGACAGCTTTTTATTGATTTTCATGCATGAACTACTCCCCCTAAATTTGTGATTAATGTTAAACTGTTGCATTCATCATAAATTTAAGTTGTAAACAGGCATGAAAGGCATATGACAGTCTAAGTGAGAGAAAAACAGTTAAAAGGACAAATTAAACATCTGGTTTAAACAATTACATGCATGCATATATATATAGAGGGATCATACTATGACTCGGCTTCTGCGGATGTCGATTATTGGATTCATTGCACACCTGATTGTAAGTATATAGATCCACATAAATTCATACATGAGTAATGTATCAACTAGGCATGCTATTTATCATGTTTTGAAGTTTGTTAATCAGTAACTGTCGTGAGTTCCACATTCAATTGTCATTAGAGTTTGTACTCCGTAGGTGAGGCAAATCACTACTTTTCACACTTAATGACTATGTACATTAAGTTATAAGTTCTATCTTGAGACATATTACAGTCTCATGAATGCTTTGATGTTGAAGCTCTTTGGATTGGTGTACAATTGATCACAAGTGATTCTTTTTAGAGCAGAGATATGATCTTCATAGTCACCAGGTCTTTACTTTCGTAAAACAGAGGTGAACTTAACCCAGGTATTTGTTTACACAAAACAGAGGGAGAATGAAGATTATACTCTTTAATCATATCCCCAGGTCTTTGTTCACACAAAACAAAGGGAATATAACTTTGCAAAGATAGAAGATTATAAAGTATTTTACACAGTGTGCTTGTGTAAGTGATTTGGTCACATCAGGAGATAACTTACTTTCCTGACCTTCAAAATGGAGTTCCCACAGACAGATACCTGTTTCTTTTAGTTTGGCATGCTCTTAGCTTAGTTTCCACTCAAGATGAACCTACTCACATATCAAGTCAGTTTGAGTTTTTGTTAAAGAAAGCCAAGCATAGTCTACTATCATTTCCATACATAAGGCATGCACAAATATTCTATCAGTCACTTAAATCATCCCCAACCATTACTCTACACAAGGACAGTCATATGCTTTTGATGATTTAGTCTAAGTTAATCATTCCCAAAGATTCTATCAGAAAATTAAATCTAATAGAATCAAAGGCTTTAGTGAACAAATCAGCAAGCTGATTTGTTGTGTCCACTTTGACTAACTTGATTAAACCCTTTTCTAAGCAGTCTCTCAGAAAATGGTATCTGATTTCAATATGTTTTGTTTTACTATGTTAGACTGGGTTAGCGGTTATAAACATAGCAGCTGAATTATCAATATGAATTGGTGTTTGAAGGAAATTGTAACCATAATCAAGTAATTGGTTTTGCAACCAAAGTAATTGAGAGCAACCAGCTGAAGCAGCTATGTACTCAGCTTCAGCTGTGGATACGGATACATTAGTTTGCTTCTTGCCCTGCCAAGAAACAAGTCTTGGTCCCAAAAACTGACATCCACCAGTTGTGGATTTTCTGTTGTTGTTACACCCTCCATAGTCACTATCTGAATATGAGTAAAGACTGAAATCTCCATCTTTTGGATACCACAGTCCTAGAGCTGGTTTGCCTTTCAGATATCTGAATATTCTCTTCACAGCATTCAGATGGGACTCTTTTGGGTCTGATTGATACCTGGCACAAACACAAACAACAAACATTATGTCAGGTCTACTGGCAGTTAAGTACATTAAAGAACCAATCATTGATCTATACAATCTTTGATCTACTGATTTTCTAGCAGGGTCAGGCACAATCTTGTCTATTGTTGAGGCAGGTGTCTTGCATGAGGCTGTATCAGCAAGCTTGTACTTCTTCAGGATTTGATGAATGTACTTTTCTTGATTGATGAAAATGCCGTCTATTTCTAATGAACTTGTAAGCCAAGGAAGAATGTCAATTCTCCCATGGAGCTCATCTGAAATTCAGATTTCATTAACTCTTCAAAGCTTTGACACAGTTTCTTGTTGGTTGATCCAAATATTATGTCATCAACATATATTTTAACCACCAAAATATCTTGATGTTCATGTTTGAGGAAGAGTGTCTGATCAATGGTTCCTCTTTTGTAACCATTCTTCAGCAGGAAAGATGACAATGTGTCATACCTCTTCCTTGGTGCTTGATAAAGACCATACAAAGCTTTGTCAAGCTTGTATACTCTATGTGGATAGTCAGGATCCTCAAATCCAGGGGGTTGAGCCACATATACTTCTTCATCAATTTTCCCATAAAGGAAAGCACACTTCACATCCTTTTGATAGAATGTGAACTTCTTGAATGAGGCATAAGCTAGGAAGACCCTTATAGCTTCAATTCTTGCAACTGGTGCAAAAAATTCATCATAGTCTATCACTTCTTCTTGAGTATATCCTTGAGCAATAAGTCTGGCTTTGTTTCTCATGATTATACCCCTATCATCCAGCTTGTTTTTGAAGAGACACCTTGTTCCAATTGGATGTTGACCTTGAGGCAAGTCTACAAGATTCCACACCTTTTGTTTTCTGAATTGTTGTAGCTCTTCTTGCATAGCCTCAATCCAGCTGTTATCTTTTAGGGCAGCTGTAATATTTGCAGGAACTGTCTGAGACAAAAAGCAGGTGAACAGGCAAATGTTTGCCACTCCTCATTTGCTCCTTGTAGTTTTTGCATTCAGGTCTCCAATGATATTATCTGAGGGATGAGACTTGTGAATTCTGGTTGTTGAAACAGCATCAACTGGAATTGTTGATTCTAAGTTTGAGAAACCCATTGATGCAGATGCATTCAGCTGAGAAGATGAGTCTATGAAGTAATCAAATGGCTCATGTTGATTAGGATCAGCTTGAGTTTCAGTTGCTGCATGGTTGTCTTCTTCCGCAGGAAGTTCTACGGAAGCATTTTGTTCTTCCGTAGGAGTAACTTCAACATCTACGGAGGCATTTTATACTTCCGTAGGGGTTACATCACCATCCACGGATGAACATTGTTGATTTGCTGGCATGTTTTGTTGATTCAACACATCCTCTCAATCCCTTTGGTCAGTGGTTGAAACAGGACTTACATCTACGGATGCTGATGCATCTGCGGATGTATTTATATGTGCTGCGGATGAAGGATTTGCTTCGGATGTAGCTGCATGCTTCTGACTTGATTCTTGCTAAGGTGCAATTGAAGGTTGTGCCCTTGGTGGGTCAGCTGCCAGTGGCACATCATTCAAACTTGGAGGCACAAATGGATAGCATGTACCCACAGAACCTGCATTGATCAGATAACTAGTGTTAAATGATTCAGTTAATGCATCTATATCAAATAACCAAGTGAAAGAATTGATCTGCCCAAGATACATATTAAATTGACGTGGCTAGTGTGATATGATCCAAGTCGGGTCATACCCAATAACAAGCTTAACAAACACCAATGGATAATTTATTAGTTGATGAGATCATACAAATAAATTATGACACCAATTAAGAAAATGGGTTTTCTAAATTATTGCTTTTGTAGATGAACATTATTATATAGATAATTTGTTCATAAAAGATTATTTGTACATTATTTAAATTAGTTAAACAATTGCAAATAATAATGTGTGTTAGTGATATAAAATTAAAATGGTTTTAATTTTATAAAACAAAAGGGTGTGATTGTATTTTATTTAACAATTTGAAATGAGAGGGAAAACCAAATGGGGACCATGATTTGGCCGCCCACTTTGGTCTTGGTATCTCCATTTTATTAATTCCAAGACATGCATGTCTTGGATACTTGAACTTATTCATTTCATACTTTCACATCCAAGAAAACACACATAACAAACAAAGCAAAATTCTCTCCTTCTTCTCTCTTCATCCAACGGTTTTGAGCAGAAAGAAGGACCATTTTTCAGCAATCAAAAGGTGGTTTTGATTGCTACAAGTTGGTGTCCAAGTATCCTAGCATTTAAGGGTGTTTGAAGAAGCTTGGGGTACAACCTCTTGAGGATTTCTTGCTTGAAATTTCAGCCATAAACATCATCATCCTCATCTTACAAATCCGAGTTTAGGAAGCTACAAAGGTTGTAGTTTCTTGACTATCTAATGTTTTTTTTGTATGCATTGTGTATAAAGATCCATGGCTTGGGGTTTTTGTCAAATGGGTTTGATAATCAGCTTTTAACATGTTTTAAATAATATATTCCGCTGCGTTTTTCATATATATAAGCAAATATGAACTTTGATAAACATGTTAAACCCCAACAATGGCATCAAGAGCCACTTATACATATGCATACATGTATTACACTTTGTTTCATTTGGACAGCACCAAAACCGTGGGTTTAAGGGGCTGTTTTAGTGCCCCTTTTGATGTTTTAAAGATGCTATATTATGCATATTAGGATCTTTAAAACTCTAGTTTATAAGATAATTGTTTGCATGGACTAAACCCATTAGTTCTTGGTTTATGTTGGCCAAAAACATGGGTTTTAAGGGGCTGCCAAAAATCGACTTCTTATGTATGTTTGGACATATTGTTGTTGATTATGCATAACAAAGCCTTGACCTTTTGGATTGAATGATTGGTTATCATGTTATATTCATTTGGGCATGTAATAATTTAATTTTTGTTTCAAGTCTAGTCTTGTAATTTATTTATTCATATGGTTTGTAATAAATAGATTAGGAGTTTATCTTTACTAGAAAAATGTATTAGGATACATATCTTGTAAGGAAGCTCAAGATCAAGACTTGAAGAAAAGAAAGACAAAGAGGATGCTTGAAGATGTGGTTTCAAGTGGGAGTCCCTTTGGTCAACCATGTGTCATGATTCTTAACCCTTAGGACATGACCATTTGACACACTTGTTTTGGCTAAACCAGTGTGATCAACTTAGTATGCTTTGTTATGCATATATGAATGTTTTTGTTTTTGTTTGGTTGAATGCATATGATGATGTTTGTTTTGAATATTTGGATATGATTAACAAACCGTCAACTAAAACAAACAATAAACAAGTAATTGGTTCTCAAATCATTAAGCATAAATAGAATGGTTCTATAAAAGGAGTTAATGGTTTGCAAAATAAAATGGGTTTTATTTAAAAGAACCGATAGGGTACCATATGGTTGAATGCATACAATCATATGATACATAGACTTTTTGTAAAACAAGAATTGTCAAATTATAAATCCCTTTTGAAAAACAAGTTAAACACCATCCTTTTACACAACACTTGGGTTACTTGCAAACTCTTAGTGGGGTAAAGGTCAGCTAACCACTTTGAGGGAACTTGTAATTTGAGGTGAGAATACCATGTTTGTGGGATAAAGGTCACCTAACCACTTATATAGTAAACTCACACGTGTGTGTAAGTAGGACGACTTGATTTGTAAAATATATTGAATGGATCACCTAAAATATGTTTTATAAAAGGTGTTGATGGGATAAACATGCCGTGATAAACATATGATGTTTAAACGATCCCATACCACTAGAAGTTGCAATAGGTTGCAATTGTCATTTATGACTACCTTCTTTTATTTAAATAATGGGATAAAGGTCACCTATCCAATATTTAAATATAACGTTGGATTCTAAAATTTTGTTTATTAATAGTCTATGAGACATAAAGGGTATTAATAAATGAAATATAACTATATCAACGATCACTAAAGTGGAACTTTGTAAAATCTTGTAGATGGCCGACAACAACAACGCTAATAATGATGTACCAAACCAAAGCAACCAATCCTTAAGGGCGATCCTTCAAAGGGATCGTCTAACACCTAACAACTTCATGGATTGGTACCGCAACTTGAGAATTGTTCTCAAGCAGGAAAAGCGGGCCTATATCCTTGATGATCCCATCCCCGATGAACCTAACGAGGAGGATGTGGAAGCCTATAATGACTGGGTTAGATATGTGGAGGACTCCATCCAGGTGTCTTGCTTAATGTTAGCAAGTATGACACCCGAACTCCAAAAGGAGTATGAGCTCCATGGAGCCTATGACATGATCACTCAGCTGCGGGAAACGTTCCAGCAGCAAGCTAGAGTGGAGCGCTTCGAAACGGTTCGAGCGCTTCATGCATGTAGGATGGAGGAATCCCAATCAGTTTCATCTTATGTTCTTAAGATGAAAAGCCACATCGACCGCCTTCAAAGGCTGAACTGTCCCGTCTCAAAGGAGTTGGCCACGGATTTGATCCTTAATGGCCTAACTAAAAAGTTTGAGGCATTCGTCATGAATTACAACATGAACGGATAGGACAAGAGCATAAATGAACTTCATTCTATGCTCAAATCAGCTGAGGCGAGAATGGGTAAAAGGGTTTTACCCGTTCTCACCATTAATGAAGGTGGGAGAAGGAGAAGGTCTCTACCCCCTCCTAAGGCAACTGTTGCCAAAGGAAAGGGGCACGTTGGGGGCAAGGGAAAGATGGTTGTTAGGGCGGAACCCCCAAGGCCCAAGGAGAAGAAGCAAAAGGTTGCTGTGAACGACCCATGCTTCAAATATGGTGAGATAGGGCATTGGATGAGAAATTGTACAGTCTATCTCAAAGAGTTGAGAGAAAAGAGGGATGCGGGGCAAACCTCAGGTATAATATACATGATACATATAGAACTAAATGTTATTTCTTCTAACACATGGGTATTAGATACCGGATGTGGAACTCACATTTGCAATTTGTTGCAGGGGTTCAAAAGAAATGAGCATTATGAGAAAGGGGAAATAAGTCTCTTCATGGGCAATGGTGCAAAGGTTCACGTGGAAGCCCAAGGAGACTACATTTTGAAACTTCCAAATGGTTTGGAGGTTATTTTAAATGATGTATTATATGCTCCTAGTTTGACTAGGAACATAATTTCTATTTCCCGTTTAAGACAACATGATTATGATTTCAAGTTTGTTGACAATAATATTCATGTTTCTTTGAATCATGTATTTTATTTTAAGGCTATACCTTGTAATGGTATTTATGAATTGGTTCATGAAAACGCAACATATGATAGCTTAATATACCAAGGAACCACCAAAAGACTCAAATTGGATTTGAGTGATACCTACCTTTGGCATTGTCGTCTTGGTCATATAAACAAGAAACGCATACAAACACTTCAAAAGAATGGTCTTTTAAAAACAAATGAATGTGATTTATTTGATGTATGTGAATCTTGTTTACAAGGAAAAATGACTAAGACACCCTTTAGTGGAACTAACGAAAGGGCAAAAGATTTATTAGGTATCATACATTCGGATGTATGTGGTCCTTTTAAGCCAATGACTAGGAATGGTGAAAGATACTTCATTACCTTTACCGACGATTATAGTCGCTATGGGTATGTGTACTTAATAAGACACAAAGATGAAGCTTTTGAAATGTTCAAAATCTTCAACAATGAAGTAGAAAATCAACTCAACAAATCAATTAAAGTTCTCCGCACCGATAGGGGTGGTGAATACCTAAGTGATGTTTTTCGAGATCATCTTAGGAGTTGTGGGATTGTCTCACAACTCACTCCACCTGGAACACCACAACATAATGGTGTGTCTGAGAGGAGGAATCGAACCTTATTGGATATGGTTCGATCTATGATGGCTAGAAGCACATTGCCTCTATCACTTTGGGGTTTCGCTTTGCTCTCCGCGGCCCGTATTTTGAATATGGCCCCAACCAAGAAGGTGGAAAGGACACCTTTTGAGATATGGCATGGAAGAGTTCCATCCCTATCATATTTAAGGGTTTGGGGTTGTGAGGCTTATGTTAAGACTCCCACCCCAAACAAATTAGATGTCCGATCCACCAAGTGCATCTTTGTTGGATATCCTATAGATTCTATGGGATATTATTTCTATGATCCACTGGAACAAAAGGTGTTTGTTGCCAGAAAGGGTGAGTTCTTAGAAGCCAAGTTCCTTATGGAAGGAGCTAGCAGTAGAACAGTGGATCTTGAAGAGGATCAAGAACCACAACCCGATACACGTCTGGTTGAAACTAGCACTCAATATGAGGATGTTGAGGATGATCAAGCGGTTGATCAATACACACAAAACGTTCGCAGAAGTGGTAGAATTAGTAATCCACCTGAAAGATACGGATTTTTCATGGATGGATGCTATGTGGTAGATTCAGATGAACCAACCACATATCATGATGCAGTGTCCAATTTGGATTGTGACAAATGGCTTGAAGCCATGAACGTAGAGATGCAATCCATGTATGACAATCAAGTTTGGGAACTTGTTGTACCACCTCTTAATTCCAAAGTAGTTGGAAGTAAGTGGGTTTTTAAGAAGAAAACTGATATGCATGGAAACTTGGATACTTACAAAGCTAGACTTGTAGCAAAGGGTTTCACTCAAACTCAAGGGGTTGATTATGATGAAACCTTCTCACCTGTTGCAATGCTTAAGTCTATAAGGATATTGTTTGCCATAGCAGCTCATTATGATTATGAGATTTGGCAAATGGATGTCAAAACCGCTTTCCTAAATGGATATCTTGAGGAAGATGTCTATATGGTTCAGCCTGAAGGTTTTGTCGATCCAAAACATCCTAACAAGGTATGCAAGTTAAAGAAATCAATCTATGGATTAAAACAAGCATCGAGAAGTTGGAATCACCGTTTTGATGATGAAGTAAAGAAATTTGGCTTCATCAAATACGCTGATGAGGCTTGTGTGTATAAGAAGGCTAGTGGGAGCACAATAACCTTCCTAGTATTGTATGTTGATGACATACTACTATTTGGAAATGACATTCCAACCTTGGAAGGTGTAAAAACCTGGCTTGGAAGTTGTTTTTCCGTCAAGGATCTTGGTGAAGCCACCTATATTCTGGGAATAAAGATCTATAGGGATAGATCAAGGCGGCTGATTGGTTTGAATCAAAGTGCATACATTGACAAAATCTTGAAGAGGTTCAAGATGGAAAACTCTAAGAAAGGTACTGTACCTATTCAAAGAGGGACAATATTGAGTACGACTCAATGTCCAAGCTCGAAGGAGGAGCAAAATAGAATGAAGGCAATCCCATATGCATCTGCTATAGGATCCATCATGTATGCAATGATATGCACTAGACCGGACGTGTCATGCGCTTTAAGCATGACAAGTAGATACCAGCAAAATCCTGGTGATAGTCATTGGATGGCTGTCAAGAACATTCTGAAATACCTAAGGAGGACTAAGGACATGTTCTTGATCTACGGGTCTGGTGAAGAGGAACTCGTTGTAAAAGGTTACACGGATGCGAGTTTCCAAACCGATCGAGATGATTCACGATCTCAATCAGGGTACATCTTTATTCGGAATGGCGGATCTGTTTCTTGGAAAAGCTCAAAGCAAGAAGTCGTAGCGTTGTCCACTACAGAGTCAGAATATGTCGCCGCTTCAATGGCAGCATAGGAAGCTGCATGGCTGAAGAAATTCATAGCCGACCTAGGGGTAGTCCCTTCCATTCAGGATCCCCTAGAGATCTTTTATGACAACGAGGGTGCGATTGCTCAAATCAAGGAACCTCGTGCTCATCAAAAGACTCGGCACATTGAACAGAGATTCAACTACATAAGGGATGAAGTTGAAAAAGGAAAGATATGTATTCGCAAAGTCCACACTGATAAAAACATTGCGGATCCACTCACAAAGCTCCTTGAAAAGGCAAAGCATGAAGGTCATGCTTGTGCCATGGGACTTAGATATTCTAGTGACTGGGTTTAATGTTGTACTTTGTGTTTGGATATAGGAGCTTATGTTATTTGACTTAATTATATGGTTATAATTTTTCATTTGTTCTTCTATTTTAGCATGTTTAAATCCGTGAATAAATAAGTTATTCTAAACGTCCGTAGTCGATCATACTTGTGGGAACAATTATGAATGTAAGACTATAACGAACTTGGATTGGTTGATATTCATAAGGTATGAATATAGAGCAAAAGGTTGCTACCAAGGTTCATTGATATCTATGGGATATAGATATTGGACTGACCCGCTCTCAACTATTTCTGCATGGAATCTTTGTGATTAGTCATAAGAAATATTGAGTAAAGGCGAATATCATAGTATCCTTAGACCTGAGATACATATTGGGTCTTAATATTCACCAAGTATTGTACTTTGACTTAGTACTTTGCTGTTCTGAAATATTGGCAGTACATAAGGCTGAATTCAGGTATGATATGAGGTGATTGTGAGAGACGTATGTAGTCAAGATGGAATTTGTTCCCCTTATTCGTTCAGAGTTAGATGTCTAAGGCCTATTAAAGTTAAATCATCGGAGAATGACAATTCTGTGTCTCTTGGATTTAACATGACATCTGAACAAAAGGATAGATGATTGATTCACCTAAATCATATTCAAGTAAGGTACTTGAAAAGGGATGATGTTATTGAATGGCACTTAGTCATATACATTAGGGGTAGCAAACCGTTGCTAGGCGTTATTTGCTGCTTGCATCAATCTTCTATGAATCTTGTGCAAGTGGGAGATTGAAAAAATTGATCTGCCCAAGATACATATTAAATTGATGTGGCTAGTGTGATATGATCCAAGTCGGGTCATACCCAATAACAAGCTTAACAAACACCAATGGATAATTTATTAGTTGATGAGATCATACAAATAAATTATGACACCAATTAAAAAAATGGGTTTTCTAAATTATTGCTTTTGTAGATGAACATTATTATATAGATAATTTGTTCATAAAAGATTATTTGTACATTATTTAAATTAGTTAAACAATTGCAAATAATAATGTGTGTTAGTGATATAAAATTAAAATGGTTTTAATTTTATAAAACAAAAGGGTGTGATTGTATTTTATTTAACAATTTGAAATGAGAGGGAAAACCAAATGGGGACCATGATTTGGCCGCCCACTTTGGTCTTGGTATCTCCATTTTATTAATTCCAAGACATGCATGTCTTGGATACTTGAACTTATTCATTTCATACTTTCACATCCAAGAAAACACACATAACAAACAAAGCAAAATTCTCTCCTTCTTCTCTCTTCATCCAACGGTTTTGAGCAGAAAGAAGGACCATTTTTCAGCAATCAAAAGGTGGTTTTGATTGCTACAAGTTGGTGTCCAAGTATCCTAGCATTCAAGGGTGTTTGAAGAAGCTTGGGGTACAACCTCTTGAGGATTTCTTGCTTGAAATTTCAGCCATAAACATCATCATCCTCATCTTACAAATCCGAGTTTAGGAAGCTACAAAGGTAGTAGTTTCTTGACTATCTAATGTTTTTCATTTGTATGCATTGTGTATAAAGATCCATGGCTTGGGGTTTTTGTCAAATGGGTTTGATAATCAGCTTTTAACATGTTTTAAATAATATATTCCGCTGCGTTTTTCATATATATAAGCAAATATGAACTTTGATAAACATGTTAAACCCCAACACCAAGATGATCCTTTTACAGATGTTGTAAACATGGATTCATCAAAAGAAACGTTGGGAGTCTCTTCAACAATGTTATGTTCTGGAATATAGACCCTATATGATTTAGAAGTGGATGAATATCCAACAAAGAAACCATCATAGGCTTTTTCAGAAAATTTTCCCAATTGTTCTTTAGTATTTAATACAGACACATGACACCCAAAAGTTCTAAGATATCCTATAAAAGGTTTTCTTTTAAATAATAGCTCATAAGGTGTTTTATTATGTTCTTTGACAATTAATGTCCTATTTTGAACATTGCAAGCTATATTCACAGCCTCTGCCCAGAAAGTTATGGGCAACTGAGAATCAGCTAGCATTGTTCTGACTGCTTCTATGAGAGTTCTATTTCTTCTTTTAGCCACTCCATTTTGTTGTGGAGTTCTTGGTGCACTGAATTGTCTTGCTATCCCTTTATTCCTGCAAAAGGAATCCAGATCAGCATTAACAAATACAGTTCCATTATCACTCCTAAAAATTTTAATTTTTAAATCAAGTTGATTCTTAATCTTGATCACGAAGTCCATTAATGTTTCAGATGTTTCACTCTTATGTTTTTAGAAAAAGACCCATGTGAATCTAGTGAAATCATCTACTATCATCAAACAATATTGCCTTTTTCCAATGCTCATCACATTGGTTGGACCAAAGAGGTCCATGTGAAGCAATTTGAGTGGCGTAGTATTAGTGTTGATTATTTTGGATTTATGAGACACTCTATGTTGTTTTCCTTTGTAACATGAAGAACAATGATTAGAACAATGAAATTCTTTCTTTGGTAATCCAATGACCAAGTCATTTTTCACTAATTTATTCATGTTCTTCATGTTGGAATGAACAAGCCTTCTATGCCACAATTGTGATTCATCTTCTGAAGACTTAGACAGCAGGCATGTCTCATGGCTTGTGAGTGATGTGTTGTTCATATCCAAAACATATGTGTTTCCTTTTCTTGATGCTTTTAGAAGGATCCAGTCTGCTGGAACTGCAAAACCTGGCTTAAGAATGTAACAATTAGTGTTATCAAATAGTGTAGTGTAATTTTGATCACAAATTTGAGATACACTGAGTAAATTGTACTGCAAATTTTCATAGTAATTTGCTTTTTCAAATGTTAAAACACCATTTGTTACAATTCCCTCACCAACTATTTTACCTCCCTTCTTATCCCCACCAAATGCCACATAAGAGGCATGTTTATGTTTGAAGTCATGGAGAAGTGCACATTTTCCTGTCATATGTCTAGAACAACCACTGTCAACATACCACTTGTTGTCAGCTCTCCATGATTGTTCCTGCACACAAAAAGAAATCAGTTAGAATTGACAACCCAAGCCTTAATTGTCTTGGGTTTGCCAGAAGTGTCAACAATAGTTACTCCTTCATGAATTAATCTTGAAGTTTCAGTATTAGTTGTTTCTTTTTGATTTAATGGTGGTGAGGATGATTCTGTTAAAGATGATTCAGGTGTTTGGATGTCTTCTTGCTTATCTGTTTCTTTCTTCAACGTATCTTGTTTTGGCTGATATTTTAACTTTGAGGATGCTCCTGTATTTTTGAAAGTTACTTCATCTTTCAACTTTGATTGAGGTACAGGAGTTCCTTTTTCAAAGTTATCAAAGAAACCATCAACTGCTTTAGTCTGTTTATCTGACAAATCCACCTTTTTGTGAGGTGTCTTAGACTGTGTTGGTGTTTTCTACATCATAGTCTTATCCGCAGCAGAGGATCTTTTCTTTGATTTTTGTTGTTCTTTGTGCATCTTTGATTCTTTCTCACTCTCTGAAGATTGAGAATCTGATTCAGATGATGCATCATGTGACTTCTTTTTGCTCTTTTTCTTGTTCTTCTTGTTGAAATAACATTCCTGAGTTGAATGGCTATTTTTGTCACATATAGCACAGTGTTTGTTGAAGTAGCAGTCAGAAGTCATGTGATTGTTCATATTGCATATGGAGCAATAACTGCTGAAATAGCATTCATCAGTATTGTGATTCTTCATATCACACCATTTGCAATTTTATCTTCTGAATTTTCTTTAGATTCAGTCTTCTTTTTCTTGTTCTTTTTCTCCTTTCCTGATAGATCGCTTGATTTCTTCTTGCTTTTGGTAGGAGCCTCATCATCTGTTTCTTGTTTGCCTTTGGCTGCCTTTTGTTGCTTGATATTCAACATTTTCTCTGCATGTTTGTTGGCAGTCCTTTTGACCTCATCCGTAGATTCGGTTTCTCTCTTCCGTGGCTTTTCTGCGGATTCACAAGTTTTAGCCTTCTGCAGATGTACGGACTTGGCTATTTTTGCTTTCCGCAGATGTTCTACGGATTCTTCAGACTTCTCTTTCCGCAGATCTTCAACACTTGAATATTTCTTCTTCTTGGTTGAAGTTTGTTGTTTCTTACCTTTATCTGAAGAAGATAAAGGTACCTCAGTACTTGATCCGCAATTATCAACCTTGTGAAGGTTCAGTTCTTGAAGTCCTTCATTCAGTTCAGCAATTCTTTTACAGATAGTCTTCAGCATATTTCGTTGCTTTAGAGGATACTGCTGCTTTGATTCTTCAAGAACTCGGGGAAGACCAGTTTCAACTTGAACATTCTTACCAATGTTCAGTTGATCAGTATCATATTCATCAGAATCATCCAAGTCATCATATTTATCAAAATCTGAGTCATTATGTTTAAGTGATTCTGATTCAGTAGATTCAGTTTCACTCATCTCAGCTTCATTGTTGATGTTTGTTTTTATATCAATTTTGGTGCTTGGCACAAAATGATTTGACAAAGTATTTGTCATTGTTTCAGGCAAAGTTGTATAGTTAGCATTAATAGGTAATGCAACAGCATTATAACCCAACCCATACCTGTTCTTTGATTCAATATGAGAGTTTAACAACTTCTCATATTGATGAGATGATAGTTGAAACTTCTGAAGTTTCACTTCAGTAGATGCATGATCAGCCATGGATTTTGTTAAGGAAGTGGTCAGATGCTCAACTTGGGCTTTGAGGCTGTAATTTTTAGAAACATATTTTTCTAAATCCTTTTGCAAAGAACTAATTTTGATTTGATATAGTTTATGTTCTCTTAAATGGGATTCATTCAAAATCATTATTTCTTTTACTTTGTCAGCCAATTGTTGAGCATGGACTCTGTAACGTTCAACTTCCTCAACACATATTGATGAACATAACCTGTCTTTTACCTCTCTGGCCATAGGAGGAACTTTGTTTTCCATGTGTGCCGTTAATGCTTGATTCTCTTTCAAGACTTCCTTTTCATACATGCTCCAGTCACATGTTCCATCTTGAAGTATGATCAATCCTGACTCCTTAGAATTGCTTGGTCCTGCTGATACATTTGTGGCTGGTGGGGATGTATTTGTCAGTTGAGGTTGTCTGTGCAGAGATCTTTGAGAGGTTGATTGCTGATTCTGATATTGTTATTGCTGCTGATATTGATGCTGCTGATGATGCTGCTGCTGATGCTGCTGAGATGATTGTTGGTTGCATTCTCTAGAGAAGTGTCCATAGAGAATGCATTTGAAACATCTGACTTTTGACTTATCAACACCAATCTTTGATGTGTTACTAGCTGCAACCAGATTCTTATTTCTCCTCAGATATTGCTTAGCTCTGTAAGCAATCATAGCCATCTGCCATTGTAGATCCATCTCTTTTACTACATCAGGGGGCAGTTCCTCCAAATCTTGCTAGCAGATGTTTGCTGATATTATTGAGCTTCCAAGATAAGCTTGAAAGCTAGAACCAAAAGCTGCAAAGGCTGCTTTTTGTTCTTCAGAATCCAATATCACAGTAATTGGTTCTGATTGATTGTTTTGTTGGGAAGATTTAGCAGTTGCTTTAGTATCTCTTTTCTCAGCAGATCTTCCTTTTTCTTTTTCGTTCTTACTTTGAGATGATTTCTTAGTTGGTTTGGAGGCATAGAAACTAACTTCCTCTTCATCATCACTCAAAGTACAAGAGTTATCACCTTCATTATTTGAGATAAATGCACTTCCAGCATTTTGGTTTCTTTGAAGTGATAAGGTGAGACATGAGTTCTCACACTCTTGTTTCTTGACTGTTCATCCATTTCAAGTGCTTCTACTTTAGCAACCAGAGTATCCAGACCAGTTGTCTTAGGATCTATGGTGTTCTTGAACATGGATACAGTTTGCTTCCAACTTTCAGGCAAAGTGTGGAGCATTTTCTTGTTGAGTTCCTCAGTAGTATACTTCAACTCCAAGATGTTCATTTCAGTAACAAGTTGCATAAATCTATGGAGTTGTTAAGGAATTGATTCACCCTCAATATGATGAAAGGTTTCATATTGTGATCTGAGGGTGTCTTTCCTTATGCTTCGGATCTCATCACTCCCTTCACAGAGAGTGTGGAGTATCTTCCACAAGGAATTTGCTGTTTTGTAGTTCTCGCACCTGATTAATATCTCTTCAGGTAAAGCCATACTAAGCAAACTGTATGCTTTAATATCGACTTTAACCTTCTTGACATCATCAGGTGACAAGTCCTTTGTGTTGATAGGCTGATTCTTGTCATTATAATCCGGCCCAAGAGTGGGTGGAATATAAGGACCCTCAGTGATGGATTCCCACAAGTCAGAATCTGTGTAGTTCACATGATTTCTGAACTTGATCTTCCAGGATTTGAAATTAGCTTTGGTTTCCAACTTTGGCGGTTAATATGATCCTCCACCAAAAGTACTCATGTTTAATGCAAAGTTATGAATGAAACCTTGAATGTTAAATTGAACAAACCTATCAAAGACTCGGATCTAGTATTCAATTGATTTGAATATAGATCTATATCAAACAAGCAATGAGAGAATGCTTGCTGAACGATAAGTTGCTGAAATAATTGTTTAAAAATTAATTAAACAATTTTAACACTGATAGATCAATTGATCTAAATCAATGAGCACTTGGCTCTGATACCACCTGTGAATCCAAGGATCTCAATTCAGGAATTATCAGTATTAAAATAAATCAAATCAATGATCGCGGAATTATCATTAATTGACGTTTAATTGTTTTAATGATTTTGATGAACACAAACACAAAAACACAATAAATATGAGCTCAATAATTATTCAAAGTATTTCATTAATTATCAGTGATGATTACAAAAGAATAATTAAGAATGACTATGAACAATGATTTCTGTGAATCGAATAATGTTGTTGTTGATGTGACGGCGGTTAGGGTTGCACGATGATGTAACTCTTGACAGCCATAATATTGCTTGATTGTGTTCTTCGAGATGTGAAACCTAGGACTCATATTTATACACGGTTTGAGTCGGTTAAGGAAACACCGGATCTCTTGGGATTTGTTATTGATTGTGTTGACTTGTTTGACTTCTTGGTATTTAAAATCACACAAGTATTCTGTTCTTCTGCAAGAGTCTTGTTGTCCGCAGGAGTTTTGTTCTTCCGTAGATGACTTGGTCTTCCGTAGAAGTATTGTTCTTCCGTAGGAACTCTTTCATCTGTAGGAGTTCACTTCATGCAATCCTTGATCATCCGTAGGAATCTTCACTTGTATGGTCTTGTAAGAAACATATCTACGGATTAACAATAATGTTCATCCGTAAATGTTTCTTACACTTGGTCAATTTTAGGAATCCTACCAAGTATATTGATTTTGCCTGTCAACAGTCACAAAGCAACACACATATATATGGGTTAACCTATAGATTCAATGCACATATATATATATATACTGACTGTTACAATTATTAATTACAAGACTTGATCCAAGTTCTAAGCCTATACAAAATGATCTAGACCTATACAATCTAGATCCAACAATACTCCCCCTTAGGCTTAGCTCCTTATAATTAGTCCTTCAAAACTGCTAGTTCCTTGACTCTTGATATCATCTTGTTGTAGAAGTAAGATAAAGCAGCCTTTTGATCATCATATTTGTATTTGATCTCCATTTTGCTAATCTTCTTCAGAGTCTCGAAGCCAAGTCCCAGAACATCCTCCTCTGTAGTGAGTGTCTCTAAGACTTTGTCATTTTTCACTACTTCAAGCTCATCTTGTTCCGAGAGTCGGAGTTCTGTGACTTCATCATAATTTGTTCCCTTCAGTAAGCCTGCATTGTGTCTTCGTCATTTGTAGGCCTTTGCATGAAGTTTGTCAATCACTTGTATCACGTGAACGTGCAGGAACAGGTCTGTTTAAGCTGCTTCATCACTCAGCTTCAGAAAGAATTTGTCATGTAGATAGGAGGTGTAGCTGGGATGAAGTAGCTTGATTTCCACAGGGTCAAAGATCCTGATCTTTTTAGCTCGTTTGTTCTCTGCATTCCTCAGCAGCACAAGTTCTTTTGTCCTCTCTACATATCCCCATTCAGTAATAGGGAGTGTGTATTGAGTCCCTTCAATGTGCTTGATGGCTGCTAAGTTCCTATTATTATAGCCAACCCTCTTTAAAAATTCATCATCTACGGATTCAGAGGCATTGGACTTATATCTTTTCACCCCTTTTATTCTTCTTTTGTGCTCATCATCTTCTCTCTTGGCTTCAGCCAGCACATCATCTTTGAACTTTGTTTTTAGTTTACCCACTATGCATGAGAAGTCCCTGCCCCTTGGATGTATTGGGTAATTTGTAATGGTAAGGCTTTGCCGGTCCTTGAGATCGCTCTCAGGTAGGCATAGAACTGAAAACACATCATGGAAGTATTCAACTCTTCCAGATGTTCTTTTGATCTCTACACAATCCCACTCTTGATCATATTTCCATGTCATGATCTTATTTTCTTCAGTAGAGTTGGGAGTTGTGAGGTGATCAATCAACTGAATCAAAGTGGACTTCTGATCAGTGATTTCTCTAACGGTAGTACCAAGGGGTCATACCTTGCCTGGGATGACTTCCCTTGGTTCTCTGATGAGTTTATCTTTTGCTTTGTGCTGATCCTTTGGTTCAACAGTTATTGGATCAGCAGCAACTTTGCTTTGTTGGTCATGAGTTGGATGTGGAGCTGTGGTTCTGAATTTTACACCAGTTTCTATCTCCACTGCCATCACATGCTCCATCATCCTCCGCAGTTCTCCAGTAGATCTACCTTTGAGCTCATGCGGTCTGTAATTGCGGCCCTGTAACCAGCATGTCATGTTGTACTTGGTCAGTTTAGCTGTGTCACAATGGCCCAGATCTTTCTTAATTTTCTCCACTGATTGAAAGACTGTGAAAGCTTCATAATCGCAGTTTGGGATTATGAAACTTGCCAGCTCAAACTCTTTCAGCAGATTCTTCATCTAAGTTGAATTCATCCTCTCAACCATGTCATAAGGAAAACCATGGTTGATAAGGGTCATGAACATGCTTGAATCAGGCCTCTCTTCCGTAATATCTGCTGTGGTTAGAAGGTCATCAGCCTTTGCTTCCTTTTGTTCAGTAGGGGACTCCATCTTGGTTAGCTCCTCCCATTCTTTGTCACTTTCATCAGCATCTCCGGATGATACCTTCACAGTAGATACATCTACTGAAGGTGTCTGTTTAGGGGATGAAAGCTTTTGCCTTTTTGGAGAGGCTTCTTCTTCAGATTTCCTTTTGAAGGAGCCCAAGTATTTTCTTTTCCGTGCATATAGGATCAGTTTCATTGGAGCTTCAGTGGATGGTTTAAACTGCTCAACATTTAGGGCCTCCCTTGTTTCCAGAGCATAAATCTTCTTTTTCAATTGCTCTATCTTTTCATCTTTCTCTTTGATCAGCTGAGCTTTATCACTTTGCTCATTTTTCAAGGATGCCTGCAACTCTTGTTCATTTTGCAAAAGTGCATCAATTACCTCATTGTTGCATTTGGCATCCTCTCTCAGCCTTTTCAATCTTGCATCTTTCATCATCATCTCTTCATCCTTTTCCTGAATGATTCCTTTCAGCTCTTGTATTCTTTGCTTCCGCTTATTTGATTTGAGTACTAGCTTGTTGTACTCAGCAACCAAAAAGCTTTTACTCACTGGGATGTCACTATCACTTAAATCATCTTTGTGGTAGGCAATCACATCCTCTTGTTCTGCTACCCTTTCCTCATCAGTAGGATGATCATCTCCCATTAGCTCATCAGCAGGTTGATCATTAAGAGCTGGAGATATGGGTTCAGTATGGTCTGATGGCACTTGATCTTCAGTGTTTATGGGTGAAATGGGAACAGTGCTAGCTTGAGACAGTAACTCAGTCTCTCCTGAGTGTACAGAATTTAAAGACTCAGTTATCTCAACTAGTTCAGTGCTAGCACTTTCCTGTGATGCTTGTTTTGGTGTGTCTGGTGGTGGTTGAATAGGGGATTGGATTTGGAGTGGAGAGAGAGGTTGAGTGTGATGTGAGGATGAATGAGAAGGTGATAGTGACTGGTGTTGAACTGCTGAGATTGGCTGAGTGTTGGTGGTAGAAGATAAAGATATTAGCTGTGGAGATTCATGGTGCTGAATAGGTGAGATTGGTTGGGTGTTGATGCTAGCTGGTGATTGATGTTAGAGTGGTGGTGTTTGGCTTGGTGAGTGATGTTGGAGTGGTGGTGTTTGGATTGGAGAGTGAGAAGCTTGTACAGATTCAGCAGATGACTCTGCTTCTTCATCTACCCAGATCAATTCTTGTGGTATATCAGCATGAGCATCCATCACATGTGCAAACATGGGCATGTCTTCACCCTGGTACTTCCCACTAATTTTGTTCAGCATAGATTTACCCAAGTGTGCTTGCACAAATACTTCTCCTACTCTTGATAGCCTTGGAAGTTCAGAGTTGATCACCAGTTGTAAGAACCTTGGGACCATGTACATTGTGTCAATCCGCTGAAGTTTGACTTCATCACTTAGACAGTTGAAAATGTACTTGGAGTAGTTGTAAGTTCTACCCTCGAAGATCCTAATGATTCCTGAAGATATGTGTCGAGAAAATCTATCAAGCCCTGACTTCCTGTTGGATATGCACTTCATGTAGGTATGGCATAGGAATCGATATGGTTTGCACAACCTACCCTTCTTTATTTCCCCTTTATCGAAGTCGCCATCATATCCCATCAGGTTAAACACCTTCTCAATGTATTCATTTTCGAATACATCAGGGTGCCCAATCTCTCGATCACTCAATTCCAGACATCGTCTAATTGTGCTTTCATTGATCCGAATATGTCCAGTCAGGATCTCAGCAGCAATCACTTCATCATCTCCTTCTTGTTCAACTCGTGCAGAGTTCCAAAAATCGATTATGTGTGCCTGATGACTCACAGGCTCTGACGTTAAGGCATAGAATAGCCTGGACCGTCGAAGATATCTTATGATATCTCGACATCCTTCAGCAGTAGGATCATCAGCATTTAAGAATGCGCATACATTATGTTCTTTTGCGAATCTGGTTGCCATCTGTAATCAACAACGAAAATAGATTAAGCATAAATCTCACATGAAGTCGAATCGTTTTAATGACAAACACAGATTAACCAGTTCCGTACTGAGAATTAGAGCATGATTTACCTTCGCAATACTGATAATCGATTACTGGATAATGTAGTTTATGCTTTTTCGGAACGGATTTTCTTAAAAGTTTGAATGAGGGGGAAAGTGGGCGATTTTCTAGGTTAGAAACAGAAAAAGTGTTTTGAAAAATTGATTAATGAATTCTGAGTCAGAAACCTTATTTATAACCGAACATATTAATTTCTTTATTAATTATGTTGGGCCCACTTCCCATTTATCTGACCGTATACCAAGTTTATTTCGAATGCATTACTTCTTCCGCAGAACATCTGCGGAACCTTAACATCTGCGGATGTCTTAACATCTGCGGATGCCTTAGCCATTGATCGTTGTCTGGGATTCTAGCGTTCTGATGGTGGCATTCTTTAGTGAAATTTATTGAAGCTAGTGAGTGGGTGTTCGAGAGGGGCTTCAGGGTACGCTGTTATGGCTACCAATTATGGTTGTCGGTGTTAGCTAGGCTGCAGTTTGGGCGGGATAGACCGCATGTCCTGGAAGCGTCACCGGCCGGACCGTGTCGACTGCCGAGTTTCTTTAGTCATGATCCTCACCTTTTGGCAACGTATTTGGGGGTTTTCCAACCGTTCCCCTTTGTCGCCTCCTTTTGGTGGATGCCGGTCGTTTATGTCACTGAAAACGATGTATTATGATCTGGGCCATGGTGGAGATCTGAGCCTCCAGTAACCAAATTAATTGTCTTTTGACATTTGATTATGATTTTCTTTTAATTGTTACCCTTAGTTTGTTACCCATTATAAATATCTCATCAAAGTTCTCTTACACATACTAGAAACAATAAACAATAACAGGACATTATAAAAACCTAAACATTGTGATGTACGGTTGACTCATTTATGTGGTAGATGAAGAAATCGGTGATTCCCTCTAATGCCTAATGGTATCCAAACTGGGCTCAAGGAGGTGGTAGCCAAAATCACCCCCAATCCAAGCTTGATTAAAACCAAACGGCCGTTTATTTGTTCTTCAAGCTTCACAAATTGTATTAATAGTTTATAGGAACTTTCAACTCTTCTTCTTATAATGATTCCATCTCGAAAATTTTCTACCTTCTATATATATACTTTAAGTGAATTACAAAAATCCCAAGACAATCTATTCTTAGATTTAACATACTCTTCAATTCGTCATATCATTTTTTAGAATACTCTTTAAACACATCACTACTATCTAGGTGTCACTAAACTTCAAAAGATTTAATCAAATTGATTCATTTGATTCAAAATCATTTATTTACATTTTATTCATATTATAGTATTGTTTTTGAATAAATAATATAAGTTAAATTTAGTTTTACTTATTGAGGTTTGATAAAGATCCCTAATTTTCTTCAAAAGATTAAAAACATTAATATTCTCGAAGTGTTTTCTTAGTTGTCTTAATTTTAGTTGAAAAGTTGTATTAGTTGTTTTGATATCTGTACAATTTATCTTCAAATATGAAACTTTTGAATAGAAACTAAAACAAATGATAAAACTTTCATACTTAATTGATTGTTTCTAAACTTTAGGAGAAAAATAGTTATTATTGTCAAACTTAAGTTCAATCTAAAAGTTTTATCATTTGTCAATCCTAACGCAAATTCTTTTTTATTATTTGACAAAAGTTATCATTTAAAAAAAGAAAATTAAAAACATCAAATTCGATTTAAAAGTTTTTATCATTTGTTTCAATTTCAATTCAAAAATTTTATTATTATTGATTTCAAGTTAAAACAACTAACAAAACTTTTATACAGAAACTAAAATAGCTTAAAATTTTTGAAAGTAAACTGATTTTTCTAATCTTTTAAAAGTAAATAGTTACTTATATTAAATCTTAAGTCACAAAAGCGAATTTAACTCTATCAAATATGAAGTATTTCTTAAACTATTTGATATTTTATGTATCAAATATTAATCATTTCTTAAAACAATGATAATTAATGCATATGATTTTTGTTATTATTTACTATACTCAATAATGATTGTTTAATCACCTTCTACCTACGACTATTCTAACTATCTTCACCAGTTCTTTAAAATAGCTATATCTTCTTTATACATTAATATTTTTTAATAAAATTACACCAAGAAAGAGATATTTTGTTCTCTTTAATTTAAATATAATATTATAGTTTTTTATTTAGTAAAATTATTTACATGTTATGCTTCTTGTCTCACGTGCAAACACCCCTTTAGTCAATCATTAATCATATTACCATTTCATTTTTCTCTTTTTAATTATATTGTCTTATATGTTTAAAATGAGACTCAAATGAATGATACTCGGGGGTGTTTCCAGTATTTCATTGTGCCTTGGGTTCCGTTTTGTTTCCTTTTATGTGATTTTTAGTTCTTCACACCTCATCAGAGAGAGGGATATGGGGTTTGAAGGTTCCAATGGGTGTTCACGGTGGACGTCCAGCGCGTTATGCTATGGGTACAACCAGTGTGTACAGCCCCTTACCCCTCTTTGTTTTAGGCCCACTACATTCACCTCCTTGTATGTGCGGTGTGATATGTTGTGGTGTCGGGAGAAATTGGGTCCCGATGTTGCCTTGTCGCGTTAGTAGAAATTGCAGCCTGTCTTCTCCCTTGGTCACTGTCATGTGCCTCACTCAGCCATTGATCGTTGTCTGGGATTCTAGCGTTATGATGGTGGCTTTCTTTAGTGAAATTTATTGAAGCTAGTGAGTGGGTGTTCGAGGGGGGCTTCAGGGTATGCTGTTATGGCTACCAATTATGGTTGTTGGTGTTAGCTAGGCTGCAGTTTGGGCGGGATAGACCGCGTGTCCTGGAAGCCTCACCGGCCGGACCATGTCGACTGCCGAGTTTCTTTAGTCATGATCCTCACCTTTTGGCAACGTATTTGGGGGTTTTCCGACCGTTCCCCTTTGTCGCCTCCTTTTGGTGGATGCCGGTCGTTTATGTCACTGAAAATGATGTATTATGATCTGAGCCATGGTGGAGATCTGAGCCTCCAGTAACCAAATTAATTGTCTTTTGACATTTGATTATGATTTTCTTTTAATTGTTACCCTTAGTTTGTTATTTTGCTATAACGGCTGATGTTTTTGGGTTTGTGTTGGTTTATGCTTTACTATTTTGCTTTTGGGATGCTATTATTTTTATGATAGTGAGTTTCTTTATAAGCATGAAGATATTTGGCTTCTTAAATCGGTGTTTGTGATATGTTTGTCTTTGTTATGAAATAAATAGGCCTGGCCCATATGTTAGGAGTCGCATTGCAGCCCATGCATGCATATGCACGTTTCAATTGATTTAGTCACAGATGTTTAGTATAATGAGTCTTTGTTTGTTAGCATACTATTAGGTTTGTTACCTGAGTTTATGGTGAACGTTAATGGAGTCTGTATGGCTATATGTATGGATGTTTTATGAGCGAATAAGATCATCAGAAATATTGAGTCTCTTTGATAGTTCTTGAACTTTTCAAGTGGTATCAGAGCGATCTTTCTGGTGAGTGTATCGTGAAAACAGAAGAAATGGCAGAGGAGACGGTGTCTTATCAGAGTGTTCCTCGATTTGATGGGGATTATGATCACTAGAGCTTGGTTATGGAGAATCTGTTACGCTCCAAGGAATTTTGGACAGTTGTGGAAACTGGGTTCAAAATTCCAAAAGAAGGGGAAACTCTATCAGTAGAAGCCAAGGCGGATTTAGACACCAACAAACTGAAAGACTTGAAGGCTCGCAACTATCTATTTCAGTCGATTAACTGACAGATTCTTCGCAGTATGACGCAGAAAGATAGTGTGAAACAGATTTGGGACGTAATGAAGGTGAAGTATCAGGGAAATACTCGAGTAAAGTGAGCTCACTTATAACGGCTAAGGAAAGACTTTGAAACTTTGGAGATGAAGGATGCGGAACCAATATCATACTACTTCAATCGAGTCATGGTGGTTGCGAATGATATGCGCAACTATGGTGAGACCATGCAAGATGTGAAAGTAGTAGAGAAGATACTCAGGTCACTGATAAAGGCATTCAACTTTGTTGTATGCACCATTGAAGAATCCAAAGATATTGATGCATTAATAATTGATGAGCTGTAAAGTTCATTACTTGTTCATGAACAAAAGCTTAGGCGAAAGCCAACGGATGATCAAGTCATGAAGATCGAGAATGAAGGATCGGGTGGTCGAAGTCGTGGTCGTGGTCGATCATAATTTCCACGAGGGCGTGGATGGGGATGAGGAAGGAGTCGTTCGGAGTTTGACAAGTCACCAGTTGAATGTTATAGATGCCATCAACTAGGACATTTTTCATATGAATGTCCTAAAGGTGAGAAAGCAGTGAACTTGGCAGAATTTGATGATAGTGAAGACTTACTATTGATGGCTCATGCTGAGATCCAACAGGAATATGTGTCGGGGTTTTGGTTCCTGGATTCAGCATGCTCCAATAATATGACCGGGACGTAAGATTGGTTTATCAGATTGGATGAATCGTATACTCAAATGGTGAAGTTGGGAAATGATATTCGGCTGAGGGTCAAAGGAATTGGTGATGTGCGACTAGAAGTGGAAAGTATCACTCAAGTTATATCTAGAGTATAGTATGTGCCTGAACTTACTTCAAGCTTGATTAATCTGGGTCAACTACAAGAAAAGGATCTCAAAATTGTTATTAAGCAAGGAACATGTAAGATCTAGCACCCACACTGGGGGTTGATTGTTACCTCGAATATGACTAAGAATCAAATGTTCCTAATTCAAGCAACCAACAAGACATATCAAGATCAATGCATGGCAACACATACTAATCTTACACTAGGATCTGGCACAGCAGGTTGGGCCATGTAAGTCAAAAGTCCATACGAACAATGCAGTACAGGCATATGGTTACTGGGCTACCCAAGGTTGCTGAAACGACTAAAGTGTGTGAAGTATGTCAACTTGTCAAACAGCAACATGATCCAATACCGAAGAAAAGTACTTAGAGGGCAAGTGAAAGGCTGCAACTAATACGTACCGATGTGTACGGACCCATCTCACCATCATCGGCTGGAGGAAAGAGGTACATTCTAACTTTCATCGATGACTTCTCGTGAAAGGGGTGATTGTATTTTTAACACACAAATCAGAATGTTTTGAAATGTTTAAAAGGTTCAAAGTAATGGTGGAAACTGAAACGGGTCTTAAAATTATAGGTCTTAGGAGTGATAGAGGAGGTGAGTTTACCTATAATGATATTAATGAGTTTTGTGAGAATCATGGGATCAAGAGACAACTGACCACGACGTATACTCCATAACAAAACAGGGTGGCTGAGCGTCAAAACAAAACCATTATAAACATGGTCAGATGTCTCTTGACAGATAAAGAAATGCCCAAATGGCTCTGGTCAGAAGCAGCAAATTGGGCTGGCCATATATTGAACCGGTGGACCATCACTGCCTTGGTTGACAAAGTATCGAAAGAAGCTAGGACTGGTAGAAAGCCAAGTGTTGATTACTTTTGGGTGTTTGGAAGTATTGCATATGCCCATGTACCAGCTCAATTAAGAATCAAGTTGGAAGACAGGAGCATCAAGTGTATTATGCTTGGCATAAGCACCGAATCTAAAGCATACAAATTATACGATCCTTTACAACAAAGGATCATAATTAGCAAGGATGTCACCTGTGATAAAGATGGGAAATGGGCCTGGTCCTATAAAGACATAGATCAAACAGAACTAGTTATCCTAGAAGAGTATGTGCAAATTAAAGAAGAAGAAATTATGAAAGTACAAGGTCAAAATAGTACACCACAGGAACATGGAGGTGGAAGCAGTTCCACCACTCGTACAATTCAAGAAAGACAGCATCTAGAAGACATGTCCTCACCTATTAGAAATGATGAATGTGACTCTACTAGTCCACCAACTTCACTTTCTGGTGGTACTAATAGTAGTTGTATTATTCGTCAAAAAAGAGGTGAACCCTCTACTCGAGTATCCAAAAGAAGTGGCAGACCACCAACTTGGTTGGAAGACTATCAATGTGGGGAAGGTTTATTAGATGAAGAAAAAACTTGGTGATGTTCAGTACACTCGATGACCCAACAGACTATGAAGAAGCGTCAAAGGATCCAAAGTGGCAGCAAGCTATGGAGAATGAAATTTGAACAATTGAGAAAAATGATACCTGGGAACTTCTAACTGCTCCAGCAAATACGAAACCAATTGGCATTAAGTGGTAGTACAAAACTAAACTAAATGAGAAAGGAGAGGTGGACAAGTACAAGGCTTAATTGGTAGTGAAGGGTTATGCTCAACTAAAGGGGATAGATTACAAAGAAGTATTTGCACCAGTTGCACATTGGGACACGATCAGAACTGTGTTATCAGTGGCTGCTCATAATCACTGGTTGGTGTTTCAGTTAGATGTCAAAAGTGCTTTCCTTCATGGTGAGTTAAAGGAGACAATTTTTGTCAATCAAGCACCTGGATTCATCAAAAGGGGAGAGGAACAGAAAGTGTACCGATTGAAACAATCCCTCTATAGACTGAAGCAAGCTCCCAAGCTTGGTTTCATCGCATTGAAGGCTATTTTCTCAAAGAAGGCTTCAAGAAAAGTAAGTATGATCACACGTTATTTATCAAAAAGGTATGCAGCAAGGTTATTATCGTCAGCCTATATGTGGATGATCTCATATTCACAGGAAATGATCAGCAGTTATGTGATCCTTTTAAAGCATCTACGAAAAGAGAGTTTGAAATGACGGATTTGGGACAAATGAAATATTTCTTGGGAGTAGAAGTCCAACAAGATGAGTCTGGGATAAGTATAACTCAACGGAAATATGCTAAAGAGGTGCTCGAAAGATTTCATTTATGGGAAGGTAATGTAGTGAAAAATCCAATTGTACCTGGAACGATTTTAGTAAATGATGATGGTGGTCAGGAAGCAGATAGCACTGAGTATAAATGCTTGGTGTGCAGCTTGATGTCTCACAGTTACCTGGCCTGAATTGATGTATGTTGTATGTTTGATTTCGAGATACATGTCTGCGCCTAAAGAGGTTCATATGCAGCTTGCAAAATGTGTATTGAGGTATGTGAAAGGTACTTATGATTATGTATTAAAATATGAACGAGCCTCAATAGGTAAACTTGAAGTGTACACCGATAGTGATTATGCTCGAGATCTAGAAGATAGAAAGTGTACCTCAGGTTATGTATGCTTATTGAGCAATGCAGCTACATGTTGGAGTTCTCGGTAGCAGGAGATAGTTACTCTATCTTTTACAGAGGCGGAGTATGTTGCAGCCACAAATTATGCTTGTCATTGTGTTTGGTTACAAGGTTTGTTGAGTAAAATTACAGGAAAAGAAGTGAGAATAGTGGAGATCAAATGTGACAACATCTCAACCGTCAACTTATCCAAGAATCCTGTTATGCATAGGAGAACGAAGCATATTGATGTTCGTTATCATTATTTGAGGGAGATGGTGCATCAAGATAAAGTGAAGCTGGTGTTTTGTTCTACCAGAGATTAGTTAGTAGATATTATAACAAAACCATTAAAGTTGGAAGCATTTTAAAAACTGAGAGAGCTGCTGGGAATTCGAGCAAGTGAAGATTAAACTAAAAGATGAATCCTAGTTCAGTTTAAAACAAGGTTTTGTTATGTTTGTCTTTGTTATGAAATAAATGGGCCTGACCCATATGTTAGGAGTCGCATGCAGGCTTGCAACCCATGCATGCATATGCACGTTTCAATTGATTTAGTCGTAGATGTTTAGTAGAATAAGTCTTTGTTTGGTAGCGTACTATCAGGTATGTTACCTGAGTTTATAGTAAACGTTAGTGGAGTCTATATGGCTATATATGGATGTTCCATTAGCTAATAAGATCATCAGAAATATTGAGTCTCTTTGATACTTCTTGAACTTTTTAGTTCGTGCTTGGTAATGGTTATGTTTGAAAGCTATCATGATGAAACTGTCATCTAAGCCTAAATCTGTTTCTCTTAAACCACAACCGAAGCTTACGTTTGAAGGTAATAATGATAAACATATGCATGATGTGTTCTTGTTTTAGCGTGATGAATGACAATTTGCAGCTACAACGATGCATCATTTATGAGCCTGATCATTTTGTTGTATGTAAACAATGAGGATTGTGATATACACCATAACGGTATAGGTTGCTTTGGTATGGCTACCATTTATGGTTAAAATCCATGAAAGGTTTATATAAAGGCTGCTACAACCAAAGCAACCAAAGGGCTTCCTGCATGCTTGCACCAAAGTACCAAGTAGAACTGCTACGGAAGTTTTATACTTTGCATGAGAATTACGCTAAGTATAAAATCTTCTGAAGCTAAAAGTTCCTATGGAAGGTTTATACTCTGCACAAGAAATATTCTAAGTATAAATCCTTTCGAAGCCAAAGATTAAATCTTCCAAAGCCAAAGATGAAGTCCTCCGATGCTTCAAAGACAAAGTCTTCCGAAGCCAAATAAAGTGAAGACCGATTTTTTCCGAAGACTTAGAAGAACATGATTTTCTCTAATGTACTTTTACAAAAGCTGGTCAACTTTCCGCTAAAACTCTGATAACTCACCAACTTGCATAAGTTGGTGAAAAGGTCCATGCTTTTGTAACTGTACATTAAGGTCTTTTCCCGTAACTTTTTACCTTATGTACTTTTATCCCTTTTATATAATATTAGGATGTGAGCTATGGCATGTCATAGTCATTAGTCAAAAGGAAATCTGCCTTTTTACTTCATATTGATTTTGTTGTTTGTCAATGTTCCAACTGGCTTTCCAAGTATGGCGGTTGTAGGGTATAGTATAAAGTATCTCAATCTCTTGTAACTTATTTCTTATGCATTGTAACTCTTGTAAGAGAACTTGAGATTAGTATACATCATCCTTGAAAACCTTATATATATTATATAAGTTCTGTCTCTTTACTCACTTGTGTTGCTTGCATCCTAACTCTCAAATCTCTAGTTCCCTATTTGATTTGTTACGTTCTCTAACTCTCTCCTTATTGTGAGACTGATTGTGTTGACCATCCCTTAATCGGTCCTGCATTTGGTATCAGAGCTTTTCAGGCTCTTGATTTTATGATCTCACCATCTTAAATCTCCTCAGATCTCACAAATCACTTAACAACTCAAATAGCAGCATCCAAGGATGATATGGAAACTGATACCATGGTAAAGTCCCCACTGATCACTCCTGATGATTTTGATACTTGATGCCTAAGAATGGAAGGCTTCATCAAGTCACAAGATAACAGGATGTGGGAGTCAGTTATTGAAGGACCTTACATTACATGCAAATCTTCAGCTGCTACTGGAGGTGGTATGATTCCAAAGGAGGTGGTATGATTCCAAAGGAGGTGGCTGACTATTCTGAAGAGGATAGAAAAAGAATAGACATAGATCAGAAAGCCATGACTGCCCTCCAAACTGCTCTTTCAAATGCCATCTACAGAGGTTTCAAGAAGTCCAAGGCTGCCAAGCAGCTTTGGGATGCACTAAAGCTGATGTATGAAGGTTCTTCTGATGAAAAAGAAAACAAGAAGGATCTTCTAAAGCAGCAGTTTGAGAATTTCACCTTCAAAGTAGGTGAAACTATGACTCAACAATACTTCAGGTATGTTGAGATTGTGGATACTCTGATGGATGTTGGAGTAAAACTAGAGAATAGGGACACTGTAAGAAAGTTCATGTCCTCTCTTCCTAGACAATGGACACACTATTATGTGGTCATTAAGAGGACTGAAAATCTCAAGACCCTCACTCTTACTAAGTTGTATGGCATACTCAGTGGTTACCAGATGGAGATGAACATGCAAAATCCATCTGGCTACTCTAACAATCAGTAGAGTTTTGCCCTTCATGTGGCTGAAAGGGATTGTAAAGAACCACAACACCATCTCTTACCCTGATAACTCACCCAAGGGCCCTTTCATCACCTTCCTTGAGACACCAAAGGAGAGCTATATCCATGGAAGCCCATTTCAAGAGAAAAGCTCATCACGTGCCTTTGTGTCTCATGATGAAAGCACATGCAACTTTCTCTTCACCCTTGAAGACTTAGACTACATCCATCCAGATAACCTGGAGTACATGGAGATAGTTTAATAAATGGCTCTTCTCACTCACAGAGACAAGAAGTTCTATAAGAGGACAGGGAGAAAGTTTCCTTGCAATGTATCCAGTGGAAAGTTTTGACTGGTTAAAAGCAAAGTGAAGTGTTACAACTGTAACCAAATGGGACACTTTGCTAGGAAGTGCAAGGCACCTAGGACAAATGGTGGCCAAGCACAACCCAAGCCAAACTACACTAAGGGAGTCTCACACACTAAGAAGCCTAAGCAGCAAGCTGCAGTTGTTGTTGAAGAAGGAGGCTTTGATTGGAGCTTCCAGGTAGAAGATGCATCTCCAAACCAAGCACTGATAGCAGATCTTGATGAAGCCAAGGTATTGGAACATCTTTGTACCCCATAATGCATTGCTAAAGTTAATAGATATAGGTCCTATAACTTAGAAATAAGATCTGATTTTAAGTCTTTGAGTATTTTAAATCTTATTTCAAAAGAGCTAAAAATGAGTATAAATTAAAAATAGAAGACTTAAATAAAACCATTTCAACTCTTAAACGTGAGCATACCAACTACAGGACTCAGATCAAAGATCTCATTACTAAGTTAACTGAGTGCCAGGCTGAGCTAGTGATCAGCAAGGCCAAGGCAGAGAAGCATGTTCTTGAAGAAGTGACCTTCAAGAACGTCATCCTCATCCCTACACTCCAAAGTGTGTTATCAGAACAAACGGGGACTAGGACCTACTGAGATAGCTCCTCCACACACTCTATTATCTGTAAGATTCCCAAGGTGTGGAACTAGTCAAGATGAGTTGTCATCCATAGATCCCAGTGATGAAGAGGATGAAGAGGAGGTAGTGAAGGACGGATCTGGGAAGAGTGAGGAAGATCATCCTAACAAGGGTCCCTACATCCCTAAGTAGAGGAACAAGTCAGGGATGACTAAGTCTAAGAGGAAGAACTTGATCCAAGCAGCAAAGAGAATATCAAAAAGAGCTCAGGAGATCAAGGATACTTTCAACTCTAAGCATAAACAAAATTTTATCTCTACAGGTTTTGAAGTGGTAAAGACTAAGAACATAACTTTGAACTCTAGTACCAAGAGTTCAAGTACATGTTTAGCTCATCCCTGTGAACGAATGAAGACTGAGCAGCTATGTAGCACTGCTACACAGCATGAACCATCCACCTCCAAAGGCAAGCTTCACCTTAGGAAGCCCACCATAACATCTTCAAAGATGGGGATGGAGATAGAAAGTGATCAAACTCAGTCTTCTACTCACAAGAAGGCTCTCAGAAGAAAGCATTTTGACTGCATTATGTGTGGCAGTACTTCTCATTTGGCTAAGGATTGCATCTATAATCCCAAAAGTACTATCAATATAACCAAGAAGAAGATTTCTAAGAAGAGCAAGAAGAAGAAAGCTTTGGTAGAAATCAGTGTTTCTTTTCAAAGCTCTAAAATGAAAATAAAGACAAGTGAAAAATTACCTTAGGAAGAAAATTTGGTCTCGAAAGAAAGGAATGCTTCCGAAGCACTGAAGTTTGTTGCAGTAAAAGCAAGATCTTTCGAAGGGTCAGTTTCCAAATCTTCCAAAGTTGTAAAAACTTCTGAAGCTTTGAAGGTCAAGTCTAATCTTCCAAAGATGATGTGGAAGATAAAGGAAGACCATGTGACTAAACATTCTTCATGCACAACAACAAATGATCCTAATAGTCTTAGTATAGGATCGATTACTATTGTATTGTCTTTAGTTCATTTTAAAGAACCCAAGACCAATGAGGCTTGGGTTTCCAAATATAACTAATTCTTCTTTTATTGTGCAGGAACAGCTGAAGACCAAAAGAAATGTATAGATCATTGATAGTGGCTGTTCCAGGCACATGACAGGCAATGACTCCTTGCTTCATAAATATTGAAAAAATTGTTGGTACACATGTCCCCAGTTCTAGTCTAGTGAGCTTAAATGTAATAGAACTTCTTCTTGTAACACATATGTAATGTTTAATCAAGCTAATGAGAATCTCTTCTATATATGTGTATTGGTTGTTTAATGTTATATCTATCTATATTGTTTATTGTTACACACGTATATGACAATGTTATATAGGTTTACAGTTGTTAGACATAGTTCTAAACCATTAAAGGTTTGTGAATGTGTTTAACTAAGTTATCTGATTCAGTCGTACGACTGGACCATTCGAATGGGCCAGTCACACGATTGAAGCAGGAGATTGAGTCAATCGTACGATTGAGTCATAAGACTGACTCAGTCGTCCGAATGAACCAATCGTATGACTCAGTCGCATGACTCGTACGACTGATAGCTGTAACCTATAAATACCACTTAATTCGTGGAAAAACACAACACTTCGAATATTCATAACCCTAGTCGACCCAGAGCGCCCTGTTCGTCAATTCCAACTTCATAGAACGTCTGAGATCATTCCTATTCAATTCTTAACGTTTTCTAATCGTTAGGATTGATCTTGATTTCGCTCTCCCTGATTGGATCGCCAATCAAATAGGATTCCGCACTATTTGATCAGGTACAACGAAGAATCAGTTAGTACTCCGTACGTACACGGTCCTAACAAGTGGTATCAGAGCATAGGCTCTTGATTCTTCGTTGATTCAATCGTGTTCATTCGGACGACTGAGTCAGTCTTATGACTCAATCGTACGATTGACTCAATCTCCTGCTTCAATCGTGTGACTGGTCTATTCGCATGGTCCAGTCGTACGACTGAATCAGATAACTTAGTTAAACACATTCACAAACCTTTAATGGTTTAGAACTATGTCTAACAATTGTAAACCTATATAACATTGTCATATACGTGTGTAACAATAAACAATATAGATAGATATAACATTAAACAACCAACACATATATAGAAGAGATTCTCATTAGCTTGATTAAACATTACATATGTGTTACAAGAAGAAGTTCTATTACATTTTCAGCTTTGCTTTGATACCACTTGTTAGGACCGTGTACGTACGGAGTATTAACTGATTCTTCGTTGTACCAGATCAAATAGTGCGGAATCCTATTTGATTGGCGATCCAATCAGGGAGAACGAAATCAAGATCAATCCTAACGATTAGAAAACGTTAAGAATTGAATAGGAATGATCTCAGACGTTCTATGAAGTTGGAATTGACGAATGGGGCGCTCTGGGTCGACTAGGGTTATGAATATTCGAAGTGTTTTTGGATTTTTATAGCAACAAGGAAATTAAAAAAAATAAAATAAAAGACGAAAAATAAAGAAAAACGGTGTCGGACTATGTATCTGTTTCTTCTAATATAACATCACTTTTCTTTTTAACCCCGTTGACCTCTAGCAGATAGAAAAATCTTCGTTTATCAAATGGTTTAGTGTAGAGGTCAGCGCGTTGAAAATCCGTGTTAATTTTGACCACATCAATTAAGTGTTTTTCATAGCAATCACGTATGAAATGATACTTTATGCCTATATGTTTGGTCTTAGGATGTTGAACCGGATTTTTAGTTACTGCAATTGCAGCAGAATTATCAACATAGATAGGAGTAGAAGTGAAATGCAAACCGTAATCCCGCATTTGCTGTTGAATCCAAATAATTTGAGAGCAGCAGCTGGCGGCGGCAACGTATTCAGCTTCACAGGTAGACAGAGCAACTGATGTCTGCTTCTTGCACTGCCAAGTTACCAATCTTCTCCTGAAAAATTGACATCCTGCTAACGTAGACTTGTAATTCATTTTGCAACCTCCGTAATCCGAGTCACTATACGCCGTTAGCTCAAAATCATCATCATGAGGATACCACAACCCCAGTGTTGGAGTACCCTTCAGATAACGAAAAATCCTCTTGACTCCAATCAGATGATTGACTTTAGGTTTTGCCTGATATCGGGAACATAAACATGTGGCGTACATGATATCTGGACGAGAGGCAGTGAGGTACATGAGAGATCCGAACATCCCACGATACATGGTGGCATCCACCAAATCCCCATTCTCATCAGGAGCCACATCGTGATTTGTGGCGAGAGGGGTACCGGCTGCAGTGACATTTTCCATATCAAATCGACTAAGAATGTCACCGACATACTTAGTTTGATGCAAAAAGATGCCGGTAGGTGTTTGGTCCACCTGTAAGCCTAGGAAGAACTTCATTTCTCCCATGGCACTCATCTCAAACTCAGCCTTCATCACAGATTCAAACTCTTTACATAACCCTTCGTTTCATGAGCCGAAGATTATATCATCCACATAAATCTGTACCAAAAGTAGATCAACATCCTTCTCTTTGATGAATAATGTACAGTCAATCACACCCCTGCGAAAGCCATGTTTCAACAGATGGGTGGAGAGCTTTTCATACCAAGCTCGAGGAGCCTGATGTAGCCCATACAGAGCCTTGTCTAACTTGTAGACTCTGTCCCGATGATAAGGATCTTTGAATCCTTCGGGTTGACTTACATATACTTCTTCACGGATTTCCCCATGCAAGAATGCACTCTTAACATCTAGTTGATAAACTTTGATTTTCATGTAAGAGGCGTAGGCTAGAAAGATACGAATTGCTTCCATTCTAGCTACGGGAGCAAAGACTTCATTATAGTCGATTCCTTCGACTTGTCTGAAGCCTTGAACAACCAACCGTGCCTTGTTTCTGATAACGACACCCTGCTCATCCTTCTTGCACTTTAGTACCCATTTGGTACTAATTACCTTGACTCCTTTGGGTCGGTCAACAAGAGGCCACACTCCAAGTTTCTTGAACTGTAGCAACTCTTCTTGCATAGCATTGACCCATGCTTCATCCTTAAGGGCATCACTTACGTGTTTAGGTTCAATTTGAGAGACAAAACATCTGTAAGCTCCATCATTCACGTAGCCCTTTTCCATTACTTCAGCGTAGTCAGCAGTGTACAATCGACTCTAGTCTGCACGCCGGAGTGGAGATCACCAATGATAGCATCTGGCGGATGACTTGTACTGATCCTAGTCAAAGGAGTTGTAGGAACGACAACTTCAGAGGCCATAGTCGTGACTGGAGGTTCAGTGTCCGTGGTTCCAGATGCAGGTGAAGCACCTGAAGAGCTCCCTTCTGGATCAACATTAGCTGTTTGAGCAGGTTCAGTTGCTTCTTCATCCTCTGAGGATTCTTCACTATCTTCTGATCGGCTGAGGCAGATCCCGATGACCCACTTGTAGGAGTGGTATTGCTAGTATCCAGATTCGGTGAGTTGAGAACATCGTGCATCATCTAAGTAGCAATATCATCATCTGAAACTATCTGAGGAAGATTGAATGATTTGAAAAAGCCATCGTAGTCGAAGAATGACGATGGACCTTTTCTAGCAGGGGGGATAGTGAAACGTTGAACGTCAACATTGCACCATACTTCTACCTGACCAGTAGAGTTGTTGTAAACTCATTTGTCGGGTATACTGTATCCCAGAAAGATCCCCTGATCTGCCTTTTCATTGAACTTGCCTTCTTGAGTTTTCTTCAGAAGAGTACAAGGAGCACCGAAAGGTTCCAGATACTCCAGGTTTGGCTTACGCTTCTGTAGCAACTCATAGCAAGTCTTCCCGTGCCTCTTCACTACTAACACACGATTAAGTGTGTAGCAGGCGTTGGCTACAGCCTCGTTCCAGAACTGTACTGGCGGTTTTGAGTCTGCCAACATAGTCCTGGCTGTCTCGATCATAATCCTGTTCTTTCGCTCAGCAACTCCATTCATCTGTGGTGTATATGCAGAGGTGAATTGATGAACAATTCCCTTTTCTTTGCAGAATGCATCCATCCACTGATTCTTGAACTCGGTTCGATTATCTGAGCGAATCTTTCTCACTTTAAGCTTGTAAAGTGACTACAGAGTGGTGACAAGCACTTTGAATGACTCAAATGTTTCTGACTTAGCTTTCAGAAACATCACCCACGAGAATCGTGAGTAGTCATCGGTGACTACGAAGCAGTACCAGTCTCCAGTGATACTCTTCGTGCTAACTGGACCGAAAAGATCCATGTGCAGTAGCTCCAGGGGTATCTCAATAGAATGGACATTCTTGGTCTTGTGAGATTTCCTGGTTTGCTTTCCTTTCTTGCCTGAGACATAAAAATCAGGAAGCTTAAAGTTCTTGACAGGAACTCCATCAACTAGGTTGTTATGAATCAGGTGATTCATCTTCCGATGATTAATGTGTCCCATTCTTCTGTGCCATGAAATGGAGTCCTTCTCTGTTGCTTTAGATAAGAAACATTGAACAGTAGAAGAACTAGTAGAAGCAGTAGACATATCTAGAACATACAAGTCATTATATCTAGATGCTGACATTAATACCTGCTCCTCTGAAATGTCCATTTCTTTCTTCAGAATGTAGCATTTGCGATTATCAAACATGACTTTGAATCCCTTGTCGCAAATCTGAGACACAGAAAGCAGATTGTTTTCTAACTGCTGAACAAAGTTCACTTTATCAAACCTTACCTTGTCATTACCTACTTCTCCCTGAGCGGTAATGTATCCT
Organism: Flaveria linearis; assembly: GCA_024085815.1. NCBI lineage: Eukaryota > Viridiplantae > Streptophyta > Magnoliopsida > Asterales > Asteraceae > Flaveria > Flaveria linearis. The sequence goes on along the minus strand of CM044001.1, from coordinate 59,659,013 downwards.
CCTTTATTACCAGCAAATGAAACGTGTCCCCCTTTAATTTGTTTAACATTGAAAAGGAGAGACTTGTTTCCCGTCATGTGCCTGGAAGCTCCGCTATCTACGATCCATGTATTTGTAGACGCACTATAGCGGACAACCTGCACATATGAGAAATTCATCAGTTAAGGAGGGGGACCCAAGCCTTGACTGGCTTGGGTTTCCCAGAGGAATCAACCATCATGAATTCAACCCACTGTCCTTTATCAGTGGGTGGAATCTCAACTTTCAGATTGTCCTTGCTTTCAGACACACCAGTTGTCTTGGCTTTCCATAAACCATCCCTGTGAAAGGATTGTTTGTGGTAAACCTTAGACTGATTTACGGTTTGAGCATATGGTGTAGATTCAGAAACAGGTTTTACCTCTGGCATCACGGACTTGTCGGGGACTTGCCTGTTATGCCTTTGGCGAGGTGGAGACGAAAAGGACCTAGAAGGTGTTTTAGACCTAATAGGTGTTTTCGATCTAACTGGAGTCTTAGAACGCTGTTTTGAATCTACTTTGACTTTGTCGTGTAGCTCAACCTTAGTTCTTGGTGTCTGATAGCGAGGACAATTAGTCGAAATATGACCGCGCTGACCACAAGTATAGCAGGATCTCCATTCATCAGGGCTAGGAGATCTCTTGTGGGGCGGAGAATAAACCTCAGATTCTTTGTTTTTATTATCACTTTTAAGTTTTTCACCTCCTTTGACAAATTTAACTTGTTTAACATGATTTATGTTTTGTCTCAGAAATTGGTGATTATCTTGTTTCACTGGTTTAGCTTGAGTGTTTTTGGAAATCTTAGGTTGTGTGGAAGTTGACCTTTTACCCAACCCAAGAGATGCTTGAACATTCTCTTCCACTCGTTTGCTAGTGATTTGTGTGCTTGTAGTGCTTGATCCAGAATCTGTCTGGTCAGGAACCGAAGGAGCAAAGTTGACTGTTGTATCCGGATCACAGACTAGAGGAGTTGTCACCACATGATCCTTTATGGGGTTATCATTAATTGGACGTTGTTTGATGTTTAAAAAGGACTCATGTGGTGGTGGCACTACTTTATAACCCAAACCCTCCCCGTTGTTGCGTTCTTTAACCAAGTTTTTCAAAATATGTGAGGAACTAGCTAGACTGTGGAGTCTTTGTTGCAAAGACTCGTTTTTAACTTGTAAAACCGCTCGTTCCTTCTTAGTTTCCTCTGTTGTCTTTAAATAAAACTTGATATCATTTTCTAGGTTAAAAGCTACAACTTCAGTTTCTTTTAACTGTTTCTTTAAAGCTTCAATCTTTTCTTTATAACTGTTTTCATTCTGTTTTAAGATTCTGTTTGCTTCAGTGCACAGTTTTAAATCATTTACTAAGTTATCATTATGATCTAATAACCTAGCAAATTTCAGGTTAATGCTTTCTCTAAATTTTTCACAATCAACACAAGCATGTTTAGTAAATAATTCATCCTTTGATTCTACCTGTGCCGATGTAGATGTTCCAGCCATGAAAGCATTTTGGGGTTCAGATTGTGCTTCACACACAGCATTCAGTTCATTCTCCACAAGCTGATCAACATCAGCTATGTCATCATCCAATTCAGCATTTTCAGGCTCAGCTGAGTTCTCCCCCTCACTTGCTGAGTCTTCATTCAGATCCTCGACAGAAGCTATGTTGGCTTCCCCATCAGATAAGAACCGGAAGGACCAGTCCTGTCCTTCATCACCCTGTGCCACCATAGCCTTGGAACCACTTCCAGCTGGAACTGGCTTCTTATCTTTATCTTGCCTATTGAAGGAGGAGAAAGGATTTCCGTTCCCAGTCTTCTTAGGCTTCACACATTCCCTCTTGAAATGTCCTTTCTCACCGCAGTTGAAACACGTGACTTTGGACTTGTCAAACCCAAAAGTAGTATCTTTTGTAGCCACGAGGTTCTGCCCTGTCTTCTTCACAAACTTCTTTGCTCGTCGCACAGCACTTGCGAGAGCCCACATAATATCCATTCTCTCCAACTCATTTTCATCCACCTGCTCATAGTCTTCATCAGCCAAGTGGCAGTTTCCTATCTTCCCTGCAACCAAACCATCATAGGAATGAACCACTACAGCAAGTAGGTCCATGTGTTCCTCGGCCACTTCCACAGTGACTTTACCCAGGTTCTCAGTTATTAGCTTCGTCGAGTGAGCTTCAGTAATACTGTGTTGAACCCCTGATGAAACAGATGACTCACCCCCAGACGATGAGCTTTGACCAGTAGTATTAGAAACAAATGCAGTTTGCAGAGGAGCATTGGAAGACTTTGCAATTGGAGTTGGAGTCACATTGTAAAGAGTAGGATCCTGAGCATATGCACCCTTCTTCGCCTTATACTTATGTCTGACCTCTTCCTCTTGTAGTTTCATAATAAAGTCATTTATATCCAAAGTCTCGAGAACTGAATTGTGTCTCAAGGCGGAAATAAATGAATCCCATTTTTCTGGAAGACCTTCAGCTAAACTGGCGACCTTTTCTTCTTTAGACGTTGTAACCCATGAGTGTGAAGTTCACTCATTAGATGATAGAAGCGGTCGATGATGTCGTCCAAGCTCTCGTTCCCAATAGCAGAGAAATTGTCAAACTCCTTTTTGAGAGCTTTGGTCTTCAAGGATTTCAGAGTTGAGCTCCCTTCATACCTTTTCTCAAGAGCTTTCCAGAACTTTTTACTCTATTTCTGATCCGAATATTGATGGAAGATCTCTTTCGGAATCGACTGAGTGAGCATAGCATAAGCCTTCTTTTCAGCATTATAGGCAGTCTTTTGAGCATCCGTCATTCCACTCAACGTTAATGGCAAACCATCAGCACCAACTGGCATGGTGTAACCAGTCTCAATAGAATTCCATAGATTAGTATCCACGCCATTGAGATGAATCTCAAACCTTTGCTTCCACTGCGGGAACTCATCAATGGATAGAAGCTTAGGCGGCTTATTGTGATTACCAATCTCATTCTCCAGAAGCAGTAGATTTTGGATCCTTGAGTCCTTTCCAGCTGACATGGCATAATTTTCTGAGTCCATGATGAATGTTGACTTAAACTTGAAAAACAGACTGTTAATGCGACTGTGATGCGATTGAACTCAACCGTGCGATTGAATAGGCGACTGAGATACAATCGTGCGATTGAACACAATCAGGCGAATGGACTAGGCGACTGACTGAAACTGGGCGACTGAACTGACCGAATGACTCAGCTGGGCGACTGGAGTTGACGATTGACTCAATCGGGCGACTGGCTATACGACTGACTCAATCGGGCGATTGAATGTACGATTGGGATTTAGTCATACGATTGAGATAATCGTGCGACTGGGTCGGCTGAAAACGTGATTCTTCACACACTTTGATCTAAAACGCATGTTTTTGCACCCTAGACGGCTGAAACTCGAAAAAGATTGATTTTCCAGAACATGCACACGTAAAAATCGATTTTTTAGCAGAAAGAACGGATCTTTTCGCTAAAAAACGTAGACTTTTTCACAAAAACGATTGAATCAACGAAGAATCAAGAGCCTATGCTCTGATACCACTTGTTAGGACCGTGTACGTACGGAGTACTAACTGATTCTTCGTTGTACCAGATCAAATAGTGCGGAATCCTATTTGATTGGCGATCCAATCAGGGAGAACAAAATCAAGATCAATCCTAATGATTAGAAAACGTTAAGAATTGAATAGGAATGATCTCAGATGTTCTATGAAGTTGGAATTGACGAACAGGGTGCTCTGGGTCGACTAGGGTTATAAATATTCGAAGTGTTTTCTTTTTCCACGAATTAAGTGGTATTTATAGGTTACAGCTATCAGTCGTACGACTGAGCCAGGCGACTGGCTCAGTCATGCAACTGAGTCATATGATTGGTTCATTCGGACGACTGAGTCAGTCTTATGACTCAATCGTACGATTAACTCAATCTCTTGCTTCAATCTTGTGACTGGCCCATTCGCATGGTCCAGTCGTACGACTGAATCAGATAACTTAGTTAAACACCTTCACAAACCTTTAATTGTTTAGAACTATGTCTAACAACTGTAAACCTATATAACATTGTCATATACGTGTGTAACAATAAACAATATAGATAGATATAACATTAAACAACCAACACATATATAGAAGAGATTCTCATTAGCTTGATTAAACATTACATATGTGTTACAAGAAGAAGTTCTATTACATTTAAGCTCACTAGACTAGAACTGGGGACATGTGTACCAAAGCTCTCAAAAGGGAGTTTGACAATTTCTCTGCTATTGGGAACGAGAGCTTGGACGACATCATCGACCGCTTCTATCATCTAATGAGTGAACTTCACACTCATGGGGTTACAACGTCTAAAGAAGAAAAGGTCGCCAGTTTAGCTGAAGGTCTTCCAGAAAAATGGGATTCATTTATTTCCGCCTTGAGACACAATTCAGTTCTCGAGACTTTGGATATAAATGACTTTATTATGAAACTGCGAGAGGAAGAGGTCAGACATAAGTATAAGGCGAAGAAGGGTGCATATGCTCAGGATCCTACTCTTTACAATGTGACTCCAACTCTAATTGCAAAGTCTTCCAATGCTCCTCTGCAGACTGCATTTGTTTCTAATACTTTTGGTCAAAGCTCATCGTCTGGGGGTGAGTCATCTGTTTCATCAGGGGTTCAACACAGTATTACTGAAGCTCACTCGACGAAGTTAATAACTGAGAACCTGGGTAAAGTCACTGTGGAAGTGGCCAAGGAACACATGGACCTACTTGCTGCAGTGGTTCATTCCTATGATGGTTTGGTTGCAGGGAAGATAGGAAACTGCCACTTGGCTGATGAAGACTATGAGCAGGTGGATGAAAATGAGTTGGAGAGAATGGATATTATGTGGGCTCTCGCAAGTGCTGTGCGACGAGCAAAGAAGTTTGTGAAGAAGACAGGGCAGAATCTCGTGGCTACAAAAGATACTACTTTTGGGTTTGACAAGTCCATACTCACGTGTTTCAACTGCGGTGAGAAAGGACATTGCAAGAGGGAATGTGTGAAGCCTAAGAAGACTGGGAACAGAAATCCTTTCTCCTCTTTCAACAGGCAAGATAAAGATAAGAAGCCAGTTCCAGCAGGAAGTGATTCCAAGGCTATGGTGGCATAGGGTGATGAAGGACAGGACTGGTCCTTCCGGTTCTTATCTGATGGGGAAGCCAACATAGCTTCTGTCGAGGATCTGAATGAAGATTCAGCAAGTGAGGGGGAGAACTCAGCTGAGCCTGAAAATGCTGAATTGGATGATGACATAGCTGATGTTGATCAGCTTGTGGAGAATGAACTGAATGCTGCGTGTGAAGCACAATCTGAACCCCAAAATGCTTTCATGGCTGGAACATCTACATCGGCACAGGTAGAATCAAAGGATGAATTATTTACTAAACATGCTTGTGTTGATTGTGAAAAATTTAGAGAAAGCATTAACCTAAAATTTGCTAGGTTATTAGATCATATTGATAACTTAGTAAATGATTTAAAACTGTGCACTGAAGCAAAGAGAATCTTAAAACAGAATGAAAATAGTTATAAAGAAAAGATTGAAGCTTTAAAGAAACAGTTAAAAGAAACTGAAGTTGTAGCTTTTAACCTAGAAAATGATATCAAGTTTTATTTAAAGACAATAGAGAAACTAAGAAGGAACGAGCGGTTTTACAAGTTGAAAACGAGTCTTTGCAACAAAGACTCCACAGTCTAGCTAGTTCCTCACATATTTTGAAAAACTTGGTTAAAGAACGCAACAACGGGGAGGGTTTGGGTTATAAAGTAGTGCCACCACCACATGAGTCCTTTTTAAACATCAAACAACGTCCAATTAATGATAACCCCATAAAGGATCATGTGGTGACAACTCCTCTAGTCTTTGATCCGGATACAGCAGTCAACTCTGCTCCTTCGGTTCCTGACCAGATAGATTCTGGATCAAGCACTACAAGCACACAAATCACTGGCAAACGAGTGGAAGAGAATGTTCAAGCATCTCTTGGGTTGGGTAAAAAGTCAACTTCCACACAACCTAAGATTTTCAAAAACACTCAAGCTAACCCAGTGAAACAAGATAATCACCAATTTCCAAGACAAAACATAAATCATGTTAAATAAGTTAAATTTGTCAAAGAAGGTGAAAAACTTAAAAGTGATAATAAAAACAAAGAATCTGAGGTTTATTCACTGCCCCACAAGTGATCTCCTAGCCCTGATGAATGGAGATCCTGCTATACTTGTGGTCAGCGCGGTCATATTTCGACTAATTGTCCTCGCTATCAGACACCAAGAACTAAGGTTGAGCTACACGACAAAGTCAAAGTAGATTCAAAACAGTGTTCTAAGACTCCAGTTAGATCGAAAACACCTATTAGGTCTAAAACACCTTCTAGGTCCTTTTCGTCTCCACCTCGCCAAAGGCATAACAGGCAAGTCCCCGACAAGTCCGTGATGCCAGAGGTAAAAACTGTTTCTGAATCTACACCATATGCTCAAACCGTAAATCAGTCTAAGGTTTACCACAAACAATCCTTTCATAGGGATGGTTTATGGAAAGCCAAGACAACTGGTGTGTCTGAAAGCAAGGACAATCTGAAAGTTGAGATTCCACCCACTGATAAAGGACAGTGGGTCGAATTCATGATGGTTGATTCCTCTGGGAAACCCAAGCCAATCAAGGCTTGGGTCCCCCTCCTTAACTGATGATTTTCTCATATGTGCAGGTTGTCCGCTATAGTGCGTCTACAAATATATGGATCGTAGATAGCGGAGCTTCCAGGCACATGACGGGAAACAAGTCTCTCCTTTTCAATGTCAAACAAATTAAAGGGGGACACGTTTCATTTGCTGGTGATAAAGGATGATACATTACCGCTCAGGGCGAAGTAGGTAGTGACAAGGTAAGGTTCGATAAAGTGAACTTTGTTCAGCAGTTAGAAAACAATCTGCTTTCTGTGTCTCAGATTTGCGACAAGGGATTCAAAGTCATGTTTGATAATCTCAAATGCTACATTCTGAAGAAAGAAATGGATATTCCAGAGGAGTAGGTATTAATGTCAGCATCTAGATATAATGACTTGTATGTTCTAGATATGTCTACTGCTTCTACTAGTTCTTCTACTGTTCAATGTTTCTTATCTAAAGCAACAGAGAAGGACTCCATTTCGTGGCACAGAAGAATGGGACACATTAATCATCGGAAGATGAATCACCTGATTCATAACAACCTAGTTGATGGAGTTCCTGTCAAGAACTTCAAGCTTCCTGATTTTTATGTCTCATGCAAGAAAGGAAAGCAAACCAGGAAATCTCACAAGACCAAGAATGTCCATTCTATTGAGATACCCCTGGAGCTACTGCACATGGATCTTTTCGGTCCAGTTAGCACGAAGAGTATCGCTGGAGGCTGGTACTGCTTTGTAGTCACCGATGACTACTCACGATTCTCGTGGGTGATGTTTGTGAAAGCTAAGTCAGAAACATTTGAGTCATTCAAAGTGCTTGTCACCACTCTGGAGTCACTTTACAAGCATAAAGTGAGAAAGATTTGCTCAGATAATGGAACCGAGTTCAAGAATCAGTGGATGGATGCATTCTGCAAAGAAAAGGGAATTGTTCATCAATTCACCTCTGCATATACACCACAGATGAATGGAGTTGCTGAGCGAAAGAACAGGAGTCTGATCGAGACAGCCAGGACTATGTTGGCAGACTCAAAACTGCCAGTACAGTTCTGGAATGAGGCTGTAGCCAACGCCTGCTACACACTTAATCGTGTGTCAGTAGTGAAGAGGCACGGGAAGACTTGCTATGAGTTGCTACAGAAGCGTATGCCAAACCTGGAGTATCTGGAACCTTTCGGTGCTCCTTGTACTCTTCTGAAGAAAACTCAAGAAGTCAAGTTCAATGAAAAGGCAGGTTAGGGGATCTTTCTGGGATACAGTATACCCGACAAACGAGTTTACAACAACTCTACTGGTCAGGTAGAAGTATGGTGCAATGTTGACGTTCAACGTTTCACTATCCCCCCTGCTGGAAAAGGTCCATCGTCATTCTTCGACTACGATGGCTTTTTCAAATCATTCAATCTTCCTCAGATAGTTTCAGATGATGATATTGCTACTCAGATGATGCACGATGTTCTCAACTCACCGAATCTGGATACTAGCAATACCACTCCTACAAGTGGGTCATAGGGATCTGCCTCAGCCGATCAGAACGATAGTGAAGACTCCTCAGAGGATGAAGAAGCAACTGAACCTACTCAAACACCTAATGTTGATCCAGAAGGGAGCTCTTTAGGTGCTTCACCTGCATCTGGAACCACAGACACTGAACCTCCAGTCACGACTATGGACTCTGAAGTTGTCGTTCCTACAACTCCTTTGACTAGGATCAGTACAAGTCAACCGCCAGATGCTATCATTGGTGATCTCCACTCCGGCGTGCAGACTAGAAGTCGATTGTACACTGCTGACTACACTGAAGTAATGGAAAAGGGCTACGTGAATGATGGAGGTTACAGATGTTTTGTCTCTCAAATTGAACCCAAACACGTAAGTGATGCCCTTAAGGATGAAGCATGGGTCAATGCTATGCAAGAAGAGTTGCTACAGTTCAAGAAACTTGGAGTGTGGACTCTTGTTGACCGACCCAAAGGAGTCAAGGGAATTGGTACCAAATGGGTACTAAAGTGCATGAAGGATGACCAGGGTGTCGTTATCAGAAACAAGGCACGGTTGGTTGTTCAAGGCTTCAGACAAGTCGAAGAAATCGACTACAATGAAGTCTTTGCTCCCGTAGCTAGAATGGAAGCAATTCGTATCTTTCTAGCCTACGCCTCTTACATGAAAATCAAGGTTTATCAACTAGACGTTAAGAGTGCATTCTTGCATGGGGAAATCCGTGAAGAAGTATATGTAAGTCAACCAAAGGATTCGAAGATCCTTATCATCGGGACAGAGTCTACAAGTTAGACAAGGCTCTGTATGGGCTACATCAGGCTCCTCAAGCTTGGTATGAAAAGCTCTCCACCCATCTGTTGAAACATGGCTTTCGCAGGGGTGTGATTGACTGTACATTATTCATCAAAGAGAAGGATGGTGATCTGCTTTTGGTACAGATTTATGTGGATGATATAATCTTCGGCTCACGAAACGAAGGGTTATGTAAAGAGTTTAAATCTATGATGAAGGCTGAGTTTGAGATGAGTGCCATGGGAGAAATGAAGTTCTTCCTAGGCTTACAGGTGGACCAAACACCTACCGGCATCTTTTTGCATCAAACTAAGTATGTCAGTGACATTCTTAGTCGATTTGATATGGAAAATGTCACTGCAGCCGGTACCCCTCTCGCTACAAATCATGATGTGGCTCCTGATGAGAATGGGGATTTGGTGGATGCCACCATGTATCGTGGGATGATCGGATCTTTCATGTACCTCACAGCCTCTCGTCCAGATATCTTGTACGCCACATGTTTATGTTCCCGATATCAGGCAAAACCTAAAGTCAATCATCTGATTCGAGTCAAGAGGATTTTTCGTTATCTGAAGGGTACTCCAACACTGGGGTTGTGGTATCCTCATGATGATGACTTTGAGCTAACAGCGTATAGTGACTCGGATTACGGAGGCTGCAAAATGAATTACAAGTCTACGTCAGCAGGATGTCAATTTTTCGGGAGAAGATTGGTAACTTGGCAGTGCAAGAAGCAGACATCAGTTGCTCTGTCTACCTGTGAAGCTGAATACGTTGCCGCCGCCAGCTGCTGCTCTCAAATTATTTCGATTCAATAGCAAATGCGGGATTACGGTTTGCATTACACTTCTACTCCTATCTATGTTGATAATTCTGCTGCAATTGCAGTAACTAAAAATCCAGTTCAACATCCTAAGACCAAACATATAGGCATAAAGTATCATTTCATACGTGATTGCTATGAAAAACACTTAATTGATGTGGTCAAAATTAACACGGATTTTCAACGTGCTGACCTCTACACTAAACCATTTGATAAACCAAGATTTTTCTATCTGCTAGAGGTCAACAGGGTTAAAAAGAAAAGTGATGTTATATTAGAAGAAACATATACATAATCCGACACCGTTTTTCTTTATTTTTCGTCTTTTATTTTATTTTTTTAATTTCCTTGTTGCTATAAAAATCCAAAAACACAAAAAGATTTTCTGTTTTAAAATTTTAGGGGGAGATTAGGTTTAATTCAGTACTTATTTACTTAAAAAAAAAGGAGGGGAAGGTGAGTAAAGCTGAAAAGGCAAAGACAACAAAGCAGGAAATGTGACTCGACAAAAATTGGAAGATGATAGTACACAGGCATCGAGTTATTTGGAACAACAAAATGATGTTGAGATCAAAAATATTAATTAACTTACTGAAAATGTAAAAATCAGAGAAGTCTAAGTCTAACAAAATGGGAAAATGATAGTACGTTTGATTGTTACTGTAATTACACGGAGAAAGTTGATCTAGGGAGGTGCTAGTTCATTATATGATGTGTCAGTAGATTCAACACAATAGACAAGTAGACGTCATTAGTGAACTTAATCTAAACTAAATGATTCAATCAACTGTGGGTTCCCATCTTATCACTGGTTAACACAATCAGCTCTTCCGATATGGGTTAACGAGCAAATAAATGCCACCAAAGGTGTGCAAATGACCACAAAAAGAGCAAAGCACGAAAAAAAATTGAATACTAGCGTAATCAAGCTGATAGCTTATGTTGTTGGTGCGCTATGTGCAAAAGAAAATAAGAAATGCTCTACCAAGGAGATAGGTTGTATGCCTCTCTGCTGTGCGATGGCACTGACCTGAGGATAAGCATAACCTATATATTCTAGACTTCATTGTTGTTTGTCGCCTCTCTGCTGTGCGATGGCACTGACCTGAGGATTGGCTTCTCTTTGAAAGATCTAAGAATAGTTTCTTCTTGCAAAAATACCTAAAGACGGCTCAAAAGTCCTTTAAGGAATGCTGATTACCATATAAGTGTGGGATACACAAATGTTGTTTGAAATAATATAACATAATTCATTACCAATGTATGTCAAAAGTCTGTGTATGAATTTAAGTGGACAAGTATACTGATAATCGTCTTGACTACACCGACTGAAGTTGATGATCAAAGTGTGTTACGTATCATATCAAACATGATTCCCAGTTAGTACTTAGAAGTCTTAGATCAGAACAAACTGTGATATGTAATCATGAAAAATGAAATCAACTCATAATGTTCCAAGTAATGGTGTATATGCCTGTCTGATTCCAAATGAGTCTGTTCCTGATATAATGTCAATGCTGATAGGCTACACAAACCTGCCCTAACAAAAATCACAAAAAGATGTTCATTTTTGTTCGTAGTTTAAATTTTATTTATTGGTTAGTATTAGTGTGTCAATGTCGGACTGTGTGTGTATGGTTATCTGTTAACGTCACTAAACGAGCTAAATGTTTATTTAAAAATTATTTCTGAAAGGTTAAATGGATCACGTCTGAGGTGATCGGGTGGTTAAATGGATCACGTCTGAGGTGATCGGGTGGATAAATGAATCACATCTGAGGTGATTAGTGAATGTGTTGTTTTTTAAAAGTGATCATGTCTGAGATGATCAAAAGATTATAATGTCTTATCAATTGGTTAAGAAAACTAAGGGTCGGTCCATAACTTGACAAAAATAACACAAGTATAGCCCTATCGCACGACTGGATCTAATCTGACCCAGTCGTACGAATGGGGTATACGATTTAACACAATCGTAAGATTGAGACATGCAAATGAGCTCAATCGGCCGATTGAATGCGACCGAATAGGCCAAACATGAGAATGGAGGTAAACCATGCGATTGGAACGAGTCGAATGAGTGAATCGTACGACTCAACTTCGGTCGCACGACTAAGTCATGTGACTAGTCTCAATCGTACGACTGGAGGTTGAGTCGGACGACTGAACTGAGTCTGTCTATAAATAGATCCCTCATTCGATCGCAGACCTCATTCGCCCTAAATCTCCAATTCATACCGTTACTCTGCCGAATTTTCGTTTGACCTTTAATCTTTGTGATATCCGATTTCTGACCATTTGGATTTGTTACACAGGTAATACGCGACACAAGGATGAATCAAAATATCAAAATTGATACGAAATCAGTCCGCATTTGCCCTAAATACTGAACCGAAACAAACCTGGACAATAAGCTGCCTTAATCACATACAACTTTAAAATCAATGGATTAGGAATATGGCTAATAGGTGGACCATAAACCCAAAGCACAATATTTGTGCCCACTTGGATTCCACCTCGAGAAATGGTGGTGAGTTTGAAGGGATTATCGATTTTTTGAGGAGGTCACGAATTTTTAGAGCTATATCTACACCTTGTACTCCATATCAGTCTATTCATCAGTCATTTTGGGAGGGAGCTTCGGTAGACCGATCAGTGGAGCCCTACCGTATCCGAAGTACTATTTTGCTAGGGCAATAGAGATCACAGCGGCAGATATCAGGAGAGTTTTAGGTTTTGGAGACGACGAGGAACACCCACTCAAGCTGCACCCTCTTACTGTTCGTGGATGTTTCATGAGGATAGGGTACTGCGGGGACATAAACTCGGGTGTGCTGAACAAGAGCAACCTGAGCCCCCAGTACAAGTACCTAGCACATGTCATCCTCAAGTGCATAGCTTCGCGGAGGGGTGGGTTTGATGACCTATCAGACCAGATTCAAAATGCCTACGTGGCACTGGTTCTGAGCCACCCTTTCAGCTTCTCCAACATGATCTTCATGTACCTGATCGAGAACTTAGAGGCTAAGGGGAAGGAAGGTTTTTGCATGTATCCCCAATTTCTACAGCTTATATTTGATGAAAAGCTGCCCAGTCTTCCCAAGGAAAGGAGTGATGCAGTGGTGTTGGAGATTATGGATGACACCACTCTTGGGAGGATGAAGGTTTACAGAGGCAAGCAGGTGAAGCCAGTGATGAAAAGGTTGATTGGGCATCTGGCCCATGCTGATTATGTTGCGCCGAGGAGACGCAAATGGCGTCATGATGACAGCGAATCTGATACGGAGGTGATTGCGATACCATCAGATGATTCTGATGATGATGACAGTGGTGATGGTGGAGATACAGGCCCCGCTCCATCTAGAGCCACTACCACTGATATACCATCTCCACCACCCACCCACGATAGAACTGAGTTGGCGGGTTTTCATCAGGATTTTATTCCTGATGTGGAGGAAGAGGAGTCTGAAGAGGAGCCCCTAACACGTACTTTGGGAAGCAAGGTTGTTCCCACAGAACATGGGCTAAGGGCGGTCGGTGAAGGACCAAGAGACTCAGGAGATATAGCTACTGATCCGAGTTATGCACCGGAGTCAGCCAGCAGGGTTGTAGGGGGAGCATCCACTTCAACGGGAACGAGGAAGAAAAGGATGGCTCAACCCCATGGTCAAAAGAAGAAGAAACGTCGTCTCACCTTTGTTACCACTACCTCCTCAACCACTGCACCTACCACTTCCACCACCCCTAACCAAACCACCCAAACCACCCAAACCACTCAAACCACCCAATCCACCCCATCCCAAGCACCTCAAACTACCACCACCATCCCTACATCTCAAACTCCCACCACCACCACCACTGTACCACCTCCTACTTCATTCCCACCGCCTCCCATATTCACCATAGCCACCACAACCACCACCACTCACCAAACACAACCCTCATTTGCCTCCTCGAGCTCAGTTCTACCACCTGTCTCTGTGGTTGAGCAACTGGCTGTGCTAAACAGCATGGTGCTCCAGTTGCTAGCCTCTGACAAGGCCAAGTCTGCTCAGATTCTACAGCTACAAGAGCAAAGTTCTACACAAACAGCTGAGATTGAGAGACTGAGGGAGTTGACATCTTCACAAGCCCAGTTGATCACTGCACAGACTGATCAGATCACAGGCTTGCTTCAACACGAGGCTGAGACTGATGAGAGGATGGGGAAGCTGGAGGAGGCTCACAAAACTCTACGGCTAAAGCTGAAAGGTACTCAGATTGAGCCCCTCAAGATCCGGGAAGGTGATGATGATGATGGTGAGGACGATGATGATGGTGAGGACGATGATGATGAAGATGACGACGATGATGATGATGAGAGTGATGACAGTGATGAGGGTGATGAGAAGAAGGATGATGAGGGAGGTGAAGGAGGAGAGACCGCCGGAGACAATAGCGATGATGTAGCAGACGAAAGGCGTTCTAAACACCGTCAAGATCAAGGACCCTCTTCGTCTGCTCCAACTGAAGACACTCCGGAAATTCAAGACAAAAGTACTGTTTAGTTGTTCATGTTTATCTATTTAACAGACCTTTGTATTTGAAATTATGTTACATTTATGTAATGAATGTTTATATCTTGTGTTAATGATTGTGTTTGATTACTTACTAACAAGTATTGTGTTGCATGTTTAAATCAAACAGATCCTAACTTTCAGAGAGATGAACATGATGTTGCTCCCCTCCAACAGGTCAAGTCTCAACTCACAATGATTCTTGATCTGCAGGGGATCGTCAGAAGGTCAGTGAGTTATACTCCTGAAGAAGGAGAAATTATTCACGACCTTACTGATGAGCAACTGGCTGAAATATTTCGTCTGAATCCAGACGAAATTGTTAAAGATGCTCCAGTTTTTGATGATGCTGATGATGACGAACTCAAAGATGTTGAAGAAATTGAAATTGAAGACATCACAGATCAGCATTATCCAGAATACACTGATCAAGAGGGAAATGTATTTCCTGATCTGGAAAACAACCTTGACAGTGATATTCTGGATAAACTCAATGATAAGGAGAAAGGAGCAGAAGCCTCAACAAGCCAAGCTCAAACCTCGGACGCCGAAGTTGACATTCGAAAGGCTGAATGGGCGGCTTGCTTTGCCGAGGTCCGAGCCCAACGTACTACAGCAACTCAGAGTACCTACACCAAGCTATACAAAGTAAAGAAGAATATGAAGGTGTCAGGGAAGATCATTGCTTGGGCTCATTTTGATGATCTTGGTGTATATGCAGTGAAGAGGGAGAGGGGAATCGAGTACTTCAGATTCCCTCATGATCTGAAGACTCTTCCAGGTTTTGAGCTCAACCAGTTGGCACAACTAAAGCTTCTTTATACTGATCCTAAGAAGATGTCTGGCTGGTTTGAGGCTGCATTGAAGAAGGAATATAGGACCAGATGGGTAAACTTCAAACCTCAGCAGGCTACGAGGTACCTCAGAAGGTCTAAGGTAAGTCCCATCACTGGTCAGCCGAAGATAGTCCTGAAGTGGCGACCTCCGCGCACAATGTCTTGAATTCCACTGAGGGAGATGCCACAGGACTTTACCCCACACTTTAAGTGGTGGTACTATGACTGGCGCTCGGGAGAGGCAGTCATTATTTTGGAGAAGGACGGGTCGATGGAAGCAATAAGGGTGTTTGACCCAATGTGGCTTATCAACTTGTCAGCGTCTGACGTTTATACGTTGTATAAGTGGCCACTGTTTTTTGATACGCAGGATATAGTGCAAGCACTACAGTTTTAGCACATCATACGTCTATGCTTTGCACTTAATATCCATGCTGGGGTTTCTAAAGAGGAGAGACTGAAGAGATTTGAATAGTTCAAGAAAAAGTCAAGGTCTAGATAGAACTAGGTCCAAGGGGGAGTTTGTTGGTACACATGTCCCCAGTTCTAGTCTAGTGAGCTTAAATGTAATAGAACTTCTTCTTGTAACACATATGTAATGTTTAATCAAGCTAATGAGAATCTCTTCTATATATGTGTATTGGTTGTTTAATGTTATATCTATCTATATTGTTTATTGTTACACACGTATATGACAATGTTATATAGGTTTACAGTTGTTAGACATAGTTCTAAACCATTAAAGGTTTGTGAATCTGTTTAACTAAGTTATCTGATTCAGTCGTACGACTGGACCATGCGAATGGGCCAGTCACACGATTGAAGCAGGAGATTGAGTCAATCATACGATTGAGTCATAAGACTAACTCAGTCGTCCGAATGAACCAATCGTATGACTCAGTCGCATGACTGAGCCAGTCGCCTGGCTCAATCGTACGACTGATAGCTGTAACCTATAAATACCACTTAATTCGTGGAAAAACACAACACTTCGAATATTCATAACCCTAGTCGTCCCAGAGCGCCCTGTTCGTCAATTCCAACTTCATAGAACGTCTGAGATCATTCCTATTCAATTCTTAACGTTTTCTAATCGTTAGGATTGATCTTGATTTCGTTCTCCCTGATCGGATCGCCAATCGAATAGGATTCCGCACTATTTGATCCGGTATAACAAAGAATCAGTTAGTACTCCGTACGTACACGATCCTAACAAAAATTAATAGAGGACCAGTTGCTTTTAGAGGAGATGCTAGTGGTTACATTACTGGAAGGGGCATGATCACAAATGGTAAGCTCAGCATTGAGAATGTAAATTTTTTAAGGAGCTTGGGTACAATATACTGAGTGCATCCCAATTTTATGACCAGAGACATAACATGCTCTTTACTAAGCATGAGTGCATTGTTCTCAAGCCCGGAGTGGTCATTCCTTAAGAGCATATCCTACTTAGAGCACCCCGGAAAGGGAACATGTACAATATGGATTTGTAGGAAACATCACCCTCAGGAGAAGTTTCTTGCTTTCTATCTAAGGCTAATAGTGATGAGTCTTTCCTTTGGCATAAAAGGATGTGCCATGTAAACTTTAAGAACATGAATAAACTGATTAAGAATGACTTGGTAACTGGAATGCCAAAGAAAGAGTTTACAAGTGATGATCACTCTGTTGCATTCCTTAAAAGGAAACAACACTTGGTGTCTCACAAGCCAAAGGTTAAGAACTCTATCACTACTTCCCTTCACTTATTACACATGGATCTCTTTGGACCTACCAGTGTAATGAGTTTAGGAAGGAGCTTGTACTATTTAGTGATCACATATGACTTCACAAGATTCACTTCGGTTTTCTCCCTTAGAACTAAGGATGAACTCCTAGAATCTTGAAGAATTTCCTTCTGAAAGTTGAGAATCAAATTTATCACAAGGTCAAGACCATAAGATGTGATCAAAGAACTAAATTCAAGAACCAAATCCTTGACACATTTGTGATGAAAAGGGTATTACAAGACAATATAGTGCTCCCAGGACTCCTCAGCAAAACAGAGTTACTGTGAGGAGAAACAGGACATTTATTAAATCTACAAGAACAATGTTGTCTGATTCTAAACTGCTTATTACCTTCTAGCCAAAGGTAGTTAATACTGCCTGCTATGTGCAGAATAGAGTCTTAGTAGTCAAGACTCATGGTAAGACTCCCTATGAACTATGTTACAAAAGAAGACCTTTCATTGGTTTTCTCCGGTCATTTGGATGTCCATGCACCATCTTGAATATCAAAGATCAAGTAGCCAAGTTTGCTGAGAAATCAGATGATGGACTCTTCATTGGATACTCCTCTTAAGCTAAGGCTTATAGAGTATACAATCCTAGAACTAGAGTAGTTCAAGAATCAGCCAATGTGATCTTTAATGAGTATACACCCTGTGTGAAAGGTTCTGGTCCTGATTGGCTATTTGACCTTGATTTAGTTACCAACTATTTTAACAAATCTTGTGAAGATGTTTCAGGATCAACAGGTTACACATCAACAGAAGATCATGATCCAAGACTTGAGCTGAGAAGACCAAGACAGACTATATCTTAGTGGTAACTAGCCCAACAAATGGAGTTCCTATCAGTATAATAATAACAGATCATGCTGATACATCTTAAGTACCTAAAAAGCCATCTTAGAAGTACAAGACACAGATGCAGGAACTTCAAATGTAGGAGGAAATGGTAGTGGTGACGGTGATCAAGAATTTCTTGATGCTGATAACCACTCCATTGATGACAACTTCAATGATGTCACATACTCATTGGATCAAGTTTCTCTTGATAAGTGTGCTGATATGGTGGAAGACACTTCATTGCCAGATCTAAATTTTTCAAATCTAGATCTGATTAAACAACATCCTATGATTCCTCAACGCTGGATCCACAAGTCACATCCCACCACAAACATTATTGGAGATGCTGACAAGGGGGAGATAACAAGAGGACAAACCCAAGACAAAAATATTTGTCTACACTCTTATTTCTTGTCCCATATATATCCAAAGAAAGTTAATGAGGCTTTGAAGGATGGAAGTTGGGTTGAAGCAATACAAGAGGAGCTGCTTCAATTCAAAAGACAAAAGTTTTGAAACCTATGTTCTCTTCCTCATGAGAAGACTATTATAGGTACCAAATAGGTGTTTAGAAAAAAGAAGGATGTAGAGGACTTGTCATCAAGAACAAAGCAAGACTGGTTGTTCAAGGGTACACATAAGAAGAAGGAATTGACTACACTGATGTTCCTATAGCAAGACTTAAAGCTGTTAGGATATTCCTGGCATTTGCTGCATCTAAGGACTTCAAGGTCTACCAACTTGATGACAAGTGTGCATTTTTATATGGGGTGATTGATAAAGATATGTATGTCAAACAACCACCTGGCTTTATAGACCCAAATCATCCTGATTATATCTGCAAGTTTGATAAAGCTCTTTATGGGCTGCACCAAGCTCCAAGAAAGTGGTATGAGACACTATCTCAGTATCTATGTCAACATGGATACAAGAGGGGTACTATAGATGGAACTCTCTTCATCAAATTAAAAGGAAATGACTTAATGCTAGTTCAAGTATATGTAGATGACATCATCTTTGGGTCAACTAATCCAAAGCTCCGCAAAGACTTTGAGATGCTCATGAAGAATATATTTGAAATGAGTGCCATGGGAGAAAATTTCTTTCTAGGAATTGAAGTGAAGCAAGTTGAAAATGGCATCTTCATAAGTCATCTAAAGTATGTACAAGATATACTTATAAGATTCAACATGACTAAATATAAGGTAGCAAAGACACACATAGCCAGAAACCACTCTCTTGGACCTGATCTTGAGGGGGAGTGTGTAGATGAACATCTTTACAGGGTAATGATTGGGTCACTTATGTATCTTACAACTAGCAGCCTGATATTACGTTTGCTACATGTATATGTGCAAGATATCAAGCCAACCCCAAGATGTCACACCTTGTTGCTGTTAAAAGAATTCTTAGATATCTCAAAGGTGCTCCTAAGCTAGGACTTTGGTATCCAAAAAACTCTAACGTCAATCTGTATGCTTATACAGATGGTGACTATGGTGGTTGTAACATGACTGTAAAGTCCGTATCTGGAGGATGTCAATTCCTTGGTGGAAGGATAGTCTTATTGCAATGTAACAAACAATCTTGTGTATTTGCATCAACTGTTGAGGCTACATACATTGCTGCTGCAAGCTGCTGTGCTCAAGTACTTTGAATTCAAAATCAGATGTTGGACGATGGATACAACTTCAAAGAGACTCCTATCCACATAGACAACTATAGTGCTATCTCTATTACAGAGAATCCTGTGCAGCACTCAAGGACAAAGCACATCAATATCAGGTATCATCTAATTAGAGATAATCATCAAAAGGCATTGATAAAACTAATCAAGGTTGATACAAATGAATAATATGCTGATCTGTTCACAAAAGCTTTTGATGAGTAAATATTTACAGATCTTATATCAGCTATTGGGACGATTAACCTTGAATAGATTTTTTTGAAAACTTAATCTATAATATTTCTAAAATGAAGTGTGTGTCCTAAGTTGTCTAAATCACCTACATAAGCCAGTTTATCTTGGAAGAAATCTTTAGGAAATAATATTCCTTAGCATTTTGAAAAATTACCAAGTTTATTTCCTTTCGGAAGATCTTAAAAATGCCTTCGGAAGAATTTTAAATCTTCAAAACACATAACTACTCAAGGAGATTCACCTTCGGAAGAAATTTCATATTTCTTCCGAAGCCAAAATATGCTTCTAAGTACTTATATACATTTCAAGAACAAATTTCTTCCAAAAGCAATTTCTTCCGAGACTAAATACTCTTCAGAAGAAAATTTGCCTAAGTAAATTTTCTTCCAAAGACATTTTTCACTAAGCTTAAGAATAATTTTTGAAGTCAGATTTTTGCTTCGGAGACAAATTTCCTTCAGAAGAAATCTCAACTTCCAAGAAAACTACCTTTTTGGATATATTTTCAGAGGTGGGACCGACATTCGGACTTTAAACTTTATCCTTTTGCATTAACTTTTTCTCAAGTCCTTTTCATATAATTATACCAAACGGTTCCCCCTCTTTCACTATCTTCTTCATCTGAATTCTCTCTAAACCTAAAAACCCACTCACTGCCTTTGTTCATACCTTTCTTCACACCAAAGCTACCATAAAATAGCCAACCTCAACTGCAAAAACCAACCAGGTTTCTCCATGCAGCTTCACAGGTAACACAACCAAGTTGTTCTGATAGTCTTTGAGAAAGATCCAAGTTTCTCAGAGGTTTGTCGCTTTCTTTCACTCTCAAACTACTTCACCTCCCTTACCATTGATCCTATACTTTATGATGATCATCTTTTGGACTTTTAGAGGACCTACCAAGAGGTCACCATGGATGGGGAGAAGGCACTGGCTGCCACAGTGCAGGAGAGGACACTGTTCATCACTCCAGCCTCCATTAACTCACACTTACAGCTGGATGATGAAGAAGGTGAAATGTCATTTCCAAAATCTACTGTAAATCATTCTTTTGAGCAGATAGGCTATGAGGGAGACTTCTCATTTAGAACCTTCAAGAAAGGGAAGGTTTCCTCTCAATGGAAGTACCTCCTATATGTTGTTATTTATAGTTTGTCTAACAAACATGGAGGACGGGACCAAATTCCAGAGGATCTCTCCTTCATAGTTCATGGAATGATTCATGAGTTGAAGTTTAGGCATTCACAATTTGTATATACTAATTTGCTTGCAAACTTAGACTCCTTAGAGTATTACATGTTTCCTAGATATGTTCAGCATATTCTCAATTGTGAACTGGGCTCATAGTTGAGAGGAACATGTAATATTTTTAAAATGGGATAGATGAAGCCCGACATATTCAAAATAATAAGAAAGCCTACTGTGAGCTCCCCAGGGTAGAAACAACCCAGGTCTTAAAAATGTTAGAGCTCATTGCTCAAGATTACAACCTAGCAGCACCAGCTAGTGTTGAACCCACACCTTCCACTTCAACAACACCTACACAACCACAAATAACCCTCACCTACCAAAGAAGATCCAAACAAACCCTTACACAAGTTATTCAACCTGTGCAGGCCCTCATATCACCACCCATACAGGAAGAAGTGGACACTGGAGCTCCCACTTCTCCTGAGGAGCAAACCACTCCTATTTCACCAATAATCAGCCATGAGGTTCCTCATGCTCAGGATGATGAGCTTATAACCCACAAAGCCTTAAGCCTTCACTCAGAGTCTCAACACTCTAGTGAACAACCTTAAGGGGAAAGTTACCATCCCCAGCCTTTAAATTTAAATCAACCCATGCCCAGCCTAGAATTCTATGATGATGAAGATATAGCACTCAATGAGTACTATGAGTCACTCTTTTCCTTCCCTGCTTAAAGAGAGTTAAGTACCCCCGTGTCCCCTATGTCTAGCCCACATCATCCACCCCTAACTGAGGTGGATCTTGCTAAACCTGTTCAGTAGATCCATATGGAAGAGGTTCTCACTTCTGAAAGTGATTACCTCATTAAGATCTCAATCATGGAAACCCAGCCTATTGACACTTCAACTGAAGTTGTGAGTGTGCAGGGGAAAACCAGCAGCCAAGAATAACAAGCTGGTGATGAGGAAGAAGACTTAGGTCCAATTATCTCATCCCCTTGTGATTCTTCTACTGAAGATGAGGGGAACCTTAGACTAAAGGTGCAAAAACTTTTCAAAACATGCACTTATTTAGTTTCCAAGGTTAGTCACTTGGAATCTCAAGTGACTACCTTACAAAGAAGGGTCAAGGATCAACAAATTGAGATTTCTGATCTTAAGGAACAACTAGTTGGAAGACCCTTCAGAAGGATTCAACTAGGAACACAAGAACCTGAGAATGTAATTGACTTGACCTCCAACTCACATATGCAAGTAGGTGATGCTACTAAAAAGAGGGACGAAGTTGTTATTGTTGGGGTTAGTGGTATCTTCGTTAGGTTTATTTATCAAAATAGTTTTGATAATTATTAATCAGATTAATAATAGTTAACGCAGCGGAGTAATAATAAAATACCAGAATGAACCCGACAGGATCTGGGTTACAAATAATGCAAATACAGAATATGAATAACCTACTGATGAGATAATAATACCTTTGTGGTTAATAATTTACCGTTTGAGACACCGAGGGACAACGAATTAAGTGCTAGATTGAACGAACCGAACGGGACGAAAAACAATTGAAAAATAATTGTTCAATGTTGCTTTCGATGGATCTTTTGCCAAAAGAAATTGCAGCCGCCACTTTTGACCAAAACAAAGTGCTGCACATTTTTCTTTCTTTTTCAATGTGTATATATATGTATGAAATTAGGTTTTAAACCTAATTAAAGATTTAATTAATATTAATCTACTCACAGACCCCAGGCCCGGTTAGATTAATATTAACCCACGTAATAACTGAAATCCAAAACAATGACGTTTAACGCTTAAACATTTATAAATATTTTATAACTTTTATAAAACATTTAAACCTGATATACTTCGTAAACGCCAGTTAAATAAAATAAGTGGACTTAATATTCGTTGTCCAAGGAGTAACTCTTAGGGGTCATAGCTCAGTTGGCAACGCCAATCAATCGAACCCGTACATAATCCAACAAACTCCCACTTGGACGGTATTCGATTAAATCTTAACGTAGACAGACAGCAACACTCTAGCTGCACATAGCAGCCCCCAACAAGGTATGACACTTTAAAGTCATTAACCAAAACATCTTGTTTAGTAACACCTTACTATAACAAGATAATAGACTTATGGTAATCATAGTCATTTAACCTTTCTGTAAAAGAAATCAATTGAGTCATTTAGATGAACTCTCATATGGAGCTCAATCATTATTGTTCTCGATCCAGATTCAAAATAGTCCAATAAAAGACACAGTCAGTTTGGGTAAGGCCTCACACTTCACTAGTTTGAATCAACGAGGGTGCCACTATGTCTAACTGTTACATATAATGTAAGAGTATAGAATCCCTTATTGACTACATACAACTCCCACTGAACTTCAGAATTAATCCCAACCAATGCCTTTATGACTGGCAGTTATACGACAGCGGTTGACAGTGATCAAAGAATAACCCTAGGTAAACGGAGGTTCTAGTATGCATCTCAGGTCATAGGATACTAAATGAGTAAACCAGTATCAAAGCATCTTATAATAAAGATGGTTTGTGGCGAGTTACATCCAACATCATTCATAATGAGGTTTGTGAATTTAGAAGTCAACTCCTTGAGTCTAAATTCAGAGTAGTTTTAATTTAGAATTGTTCCCGCAAGTCTGACCGACTATGGATAATTTAGAATACAATATTTATGGATTAAACGTATTAAAAATGAACACAATTATGGCATTCATAATTCTATTTAAATCGGTAAATCAAAATGAATTCAAAAGTATAAATGTTAAAAGTTTGTACATCCAAATACTAAATCAAAACATATCACTAGCTAATCTAAGCCCGATCGCATTTCTATGTTGATCATGCTTGTTCTGAGTCATGGGCTTAGTAAACAGGTCTGCTAGGTTTTGATCTGTGTCTATTTTGCTTATCACGATGTCTCCCTATTTCACTATGTCCCGTATGTAATGAAACTTCCTCTGAATGTGCTTGGCCCTGTGATGAGATCTAGGATATTTGGCTTGAGCAATAGCACCTATGTTATCATAAAATATCTCGATTGGTTACTGAATACTTGGAACCACATTGAGATCGGCTATGAACTTCTTCATCCATGCAGCTTCCTTTGCAGCATCAGATGCTGCAATGTATTCAGATTCAGTGGTAGAATCTGCGACCACACTTTGCTTGGAACTTTTCCAAGAGTTGGCTCCACCATTGACTGTGAATACAAAACCAGATTGTGAGCGAGAGTCATCTCGGTCAGTTTGAAAACTAGCATCAGTGTAACATCTTACAGTGAGTTGTTCTTCAACTCCTCTAAATATTAAGAACATGTCTTTAGTCCTTCTTAAGTACTTCAGAATGTTCTTAACTACAGTCCAATAGGCAAAGCCAGGGTTCTGCTGATAACGGCTAGTAATGCTCAAAGCATACGAGACGTCAGGTCTAGTGCACAGCATAGCATCCATGATAGAACCAATCGCTGAAGCATATGGAACCTTTTCTATTCGCTTAATATAAATGTCTGTTGAAGGAGATTGTGATTTGTTTAACACGATACCTTTAGTCATTGGAACACTTCCTTTCTTGGAGTTTTCCATCTTAAAGCACGTCATCATGTTGTCTATGTATGTGCTTTGACTAAGCCCTAGAAGCCGCTTAGATCTATCCTTATAGATCTTGATTCCCATAATGTAAGTAGCTTCTCCAAGATCTTTCATTGCGAAACATGCTCCCAATCATTTTTTAACTTTGTTAAGCACTGAGATATTGTTTCCAATGATTAGTATATCATCCACATACAATATGACGAATGATATAGTGCTCCCACTAGCCTTTCTGTAAACACAAGGCTCATCTTCACTTTTGACAAAACCGAATTCGACAATTCTCTGATCAAAATGAAGATTCCAGCTACGAGATGCCTGTTTAAGTCCATAAATAGACTTATTCAGTTGCACACCTTATTTGGATATTGTGGATCGACAAACCATCAGGCTGAACCATATAGACTTCCTTAGAGAGATGTCCGTTTAGAAAAGCGGTTTTGACATCAATTTGCCATATCTCGTAATCATAGTACGCAGCTATGGCAAGGAATATCCTGATCGATTTGATCATAGGAACGGGTGAGAAAGTTTCATCATAGTCAACACCTTGAGTTTGAGTGAACCCCTTCGTAACTAGCCATGCTTTATAGGTGTGTACATTTCCATGCATGTCGGTTTTTCTCTTGAAAAGCCACTTGCTCCCTACTACCCGTGAACCGGGAGGTAGCTCAACCAAGTCCCAGACATGATTGTCTCGTATAGATTGCATCTTGGCGTTCATAGCATCTAGCCATTTCACAGATTCCGGATCTAAGATAGCATATTTGTAGTTAGTAGGTTCGTCACCAGAATTAGCTACTACCAGAACCTCGGGACCCTCTAGATTCCAAAGATATCTATCAGGTTCTTTGCGAGTTCTGCTACTTCTGTGAACACTTGTGTTTGTGTCTGAATCTGTAACAATTTGTTGTTGTTCAGACGCACCGACTACATCAGCGTTTGTTTGTGGTTCTCGAATTTCTTCAAGATCCACAATATTACTCCCAGTTCCTCGATCAAGAAAATCTTTATCGAGGAAATGTGCCTTCTTTTTGATGGAAATCATATTTGCATCAGGATGGTAAAAGTAATATCCACTTCTATTATAGTATCCGACGAATTTAGCTTTTTTACCTCAAGGATCTAGCTTGTCATTAGACTCGCTAGTGACATAAGTATCACATCCCCATACTCTAAGATAAGACAAATTGGCTTTAGACCTATGCCATATATCATATGGAATTTTGTCTACCTTCTTAGTCGGTGCCAGATTGACAAGGCGGGTGGCGGTCATAAGAGCATAACTCCAAAAGGAGTGAGGTAAGTTAGTTCTACACATCATCGATCGAACTATATTAAGTAGGGTTCAATTTCTCCTCTCACTCACCCCATTAAGTTGGGGTGTGCCAGCTGGAGTGAACTGTGAAACAATTCCATGTTCCATTAGATGATTAGTGAACTCTTGGCTTAGGTATTCTCCACCTCGATCTGATCGAAGTACTTTGATAGTCTTACCAAGTTGGTTTTCTACTTCGTTCTAAAACTCTTTGAACTTTTCAAAGGTTTCATGTCTATGCTTCATAAGGTAGACATGGGCGTATAGACTATAATCGTCAATAAACGTAACGAAGTATCTTTCATGATTTCTAGACATGGTTCTGAAAGGACCACATACATCATAATGTATAAGTGTTAACAGATCCTTGGCCCGTTCACCAACATGGGTGAAAAGATCCTTTGTGAGTTTGCCAGCTAAGCAAGATTCGCATTCATCAAAAGATTCATGTCCTATGAATTCAAGAATCCCTTCGGACTGAAGCCTTTTCACGCGGGCCTTGCTTATTTGGCCAAGTATACAATGCCATAGAAAGGTATCGTTAATTCCAGATTTGATACGTATAGAAAGATTATATATGTTTTTGTTTGTTTGAATATCAATCTCATAAATACTACTTCGAGGTTTAGCCTCAAAATAAAAGACATCATTCAAGTAGGCAGAAATAAAAGCATCATTAAAAACGTACTTGAATCCTTGTTCAAACAATAAAGAAACTGAAATAATATTTCTGGTCAAACCAGGAGCAAATAAACAATTATTTAAAGTAATTACAAGGCCAGATGGACAAGAAAGATAACATGTTCCAGTTACAAGAACTAGTACTCTTTTCCCATCACCAACAATGAGCTCCATGTCGCCTTATTTCAGTTTCCTCCACTTTTAAGGCTCCTGCAAGACATTAATGATATGGTAACTACATCCAGTATCAAATACCCATGTGTTGCTGGAAGCAGTGAAAAGTTTAATAACATAAATCAGAATACCTGAAGAAGAGCCTTCACTATTGGCCTTCTTCAATTTTAGCTTGGCTAGATAGTCAGGACAGTTACGTCTCCAGTGCCCCATCTTATTACATTCAAAGCAGTGTCATCCCTCAGGAGGGGGGCTACTTTGTTATTAGCCAGCTGTTTGTTATTGGTGGAAGGCTTAGCAACAATAACTATACCTTTACCCTTATTGTTATAAGTTTTCTTCTTGGGGTTTGGCTTCCTAACACCAGTAGATCGGACCATCAACATTTGACTGGCTTTACCTGGTATGTTTTGCTCAGCAGTTTTGAGCATACCGTGTAGTTCAGCTACACTCTTAACCCATGCATTCATATTAAAGTTCATTATGAACTGGTCGTAAGAACTAGGCAAGGAGTTCAAAAAGAAGTCTACTGTCATTTCATCTTGCATAGGTTAACCAAGTTTGGCCATTTGGTCAATGTAACCTTTCATTTTAAGCATATGGGCACTAACAGACAAGCCTTCTTGCATTTTGCAGGATATAAGTTGCTTCATGGTATCATAGTGCTCTTGTCGGGCCTGTTTCTGAAACATGCCCTTAACTTGCTCAATCATGTCAAATGCAGCCATGTCCACCATGTTCTTCTGCAGATCAGGGGACATGGTGGCCAACATAAGGCAGGCTACCTCATCAGCATCCGCCTGGCTCGTTGGGAACAGCGCTATCTATAACATAGAGCTTTTTCACCAACTTGAGAATGATTCTCAGATTGCGGTGCCATGCGAGAAAGTTAGTGTTATCAAGTTTCTCTTTCTCAATAATATACTTGAGAACGAAGGAGTTGTTGGTTTCTGAAGACATCTGTTTAAATAAGTAAAAATAAATTAATTAGTATTTTAGATGTATTATTTCCTTATTTTAATTAATGACCCATTTACAGTAATTTTAAATAAGGAATAAGAATCTGGCTTGATCAGTTATTAAAGGCAGCTAGGGCACACATCATTAGTAAATGATTAGGCAGACTGACAACGCTTATCAATTGTGAAAATTGCACAATTATCGGGTATGAGGCTGCAACGACAACATTTGTCAATGCAGTGATACGTTTAGTCTCGTCTATGCCCACTTTTCTCTCTAGACAGCTCGGGCACATAACAAAGAGAAAAGTAATAGTGATCCTACAATAGTTACTTGTGAAAGGGCTGGATGTGCCAACAAAACCCTTGCACCTTGGAAGAATAAACTACATATCAAGTGCAGTATTATTGCTCCAAACACTGATGTTTCGCTTAATGTTCCAAGTGTTCCTTATAGTAGGGTGGCATAGACTATTGATTTTTATCTATGGGATCCAATTTTAGTGTTTATCAAATAGGCTCAAACACAACGTATAATTAAGTTATACGTGCGTCGTAAAAGCCAGTATTACAATATATAGTTCGTGATAATAAATGACGACCCTTTCAGCTCTCAGGACACCAGATTTTAATACTCTATTAAAACTAGGTTCATCGCGAGATAGAAAACCGATTTTAAGTTGATAATTTTAAATTATTAAGTTTTAAGTTTTGAAATATAAACTAATTTTAAATTTGAAAACATATCTAGTTATCCTTTTAAATGGATAATTAATTTTAATTTAAAAATTATCAAGTTTTAAGTTTTGAAATTCGAACTAATTTTGAATTTGAAAACTTATCCGATTATCCCATTTAAAACAAACAATTTGTTTTAATAATTTAACAAGTTGTAAAAATAAGTTTAAAACTTGTTACTTATTTTGATTGTAAAAAACTATTTTTAATTAGTTTGATATTAGGTTGGGTGTTATGATAATTATAAAATAAAGCAACCATAATAGCAAAATAATATGTAAATCTAATGGCTATGATTATAGATCTCGCTAGAGCCAAATAGCGAGATCAAGCCAGGTCACGGGTCAAAACACAAAACAACCACAAGGATGGACCTAAGTACATCTAGTTGTATTGATGGGCTCCCACTAACTTCTTGATTCGTCTTGTCTCCAGTTTTGACTTCGGGTCTTCAAATATTACAATATTTACAAAAGAAATACAAAATAAAAGAAAACCCTAATCTATTACAACTTTGAGCCATCAAATGGGCTAAAACCATAATACCAAAAACTTTAACAATAACAAATCACATCAAAACCATTCAACCACAGAGTCTAGCCAGATTTACATATTAAAACACAATCAAAATAATACAGGTAATCTTTTGGTTAATAAATATTTAATCAAAATAAACAAGTTGCCCAAAATAATATAAATCAAAAACTTTAAATAATTTTAAAGTTTGTGATCTATAATCGGTTAACAGACCGGATCTGATTTCATGTTGTAAGCCTGGCTCTGATACCACTGTTGGGGTCAGTGGTATCCTCGTTAGGTTTATTTATCAAAACAGTTTTTATAATTATTAATCAGATTAATAATAGTTAATGCAGCAGAGTAATAATAAAATACCAGAATGAACCCGACATGACCTGGGTTACAAACAATACAAATACAGAATATGAATAACCTACTGATGAGATAATAATACTTTGTGATTAATAATTAACCGTTTGAGACACGGAGGGACAACGAATTAAGTGCTAGATTGAATGAACTGAACGGGACGAAAAACAATTGAAAAACAATTGTTCAATGTTGCTTTCGATGGATCTTTTGCCAAAAGAAATTGCAGCCGCCACTTTTGACCAAAACAAAGTGTTGTACATTTTTCTTTATTTTTCAACGTGTATATATATGTATGAAATTAGGTTTTTAAACCTAATTAAACATTTAATTAATATTAATCTACTCGCGGGCCCCAGGCCCGGTTAGATTAATATTAACCAACGTAATAACCAAGCTCCGAAACAATGACGTTTAACGCTTAAACGTTTATAAATATTTTATAACTTTTGTAAAACATTTAAACCCGATATCATTCGTAAACGCCAGTTAAATAAAATAAGTGGACTTAATATTCGTTGCCCAAGGTGTAACTCTTACGGGTCATAGCTCAGTTGGCAACACCAATCAATCGAACCCGTACATAATCCAACAATTATAATCACAGAACCTGGGAGTCTTTCTCAGAGTATGGACATTGAGGACTCACCAACCTCACTTGCAATTGTCCAGACTCAGCAACCTCCTCAAATTCACATTGATGTATACTCACTTATCCGGAGTTTATTTGAGGAGGGTATACCAAGAGCAATGCCACACCCACCTTTTGAAGCTACAAATGAAATACATGGGTGGAGGAATGACGATGAAAGAAGAGCCCTCATACTACATAGAGTTCAAGGACAACAAGATGTCTTCAATTTTCAGACCTTAAACTACTATGACAGTCTTTCTCTAGTCAATATGCCACTTGCCAACCCAAGTCAAAACGGGCAAGCTGGCATAATGGCTGAGAGAATTCAAGACAGTATCATGGAGAAACTAAGAAATAGAAGTAGACAATTGCAAGCAGGCAACGTTATTGGTCAACTGTATGTTGAGGTGGACCCTAAGATTCGCTTCGAAGGGGAATCCTTGACTGAAGTCCCAGTGACTGAACCTATGAGTATTGTCACAGATTCAAGCACTCCATCAACAACATCATTTACCCTCAGTGCGGTACAAATTGGTGAAGGTGTGTAACATCCGGTTTCTAAATCCGGACTTGTAAATTATATTATAGTTATGATTAATTAAATTAAGTTGAGTTGATTGAGTGTTTAAGTGTTCAGTTGAATAAGTCATATGCAAATGAACTTCAGTCGCACCCCTTATGTGCGACTGAGACTCAGTCGTACGAATCGTAGGCGTATGAGCTTCAGTCGCACAGTTCAGTCGTATGAATGGTTCAGTCGTACGACTAAAGGTGAGGCGGTTAAGTTTAATTTATGGATAAGTAGGGTGGTGCAGGGGTTCAAGGGCAGATTTCCATCTTGTACCCTTCACACCCAAAACCCTACTCTCACGAAATTGATTAGGCGAAACTCCGTTTCGGTAAGTTTTGAACATCACGGATTAATCCGGAGATGTTATAAGCTGTGTGTATGATTGAATTTGATCCAATAACCTGTTTAAATCAGTAAATTGGCCTGGTTCATTTCTGAATTTAAAATCCAGGAATTCAAATCCAAGTTTTTGTGAAGTTTTAATGAAATAATGGTCCAAAACCATTGTAAACGATGTGTATAGGATCTGTTTTGAATATGGTATGATTTGGATGGTTAAAACTCAAATTTTGAGTGAGTTTGGATCAAAAACTTCAAGAACACAGCTGCTGATTCGTTTCAGACGAATAGGCTCAATCGCAGGCCTCAGTCCTACGAATGAAAGTCTAGTCGTACGACTGAGTGTGAATGGAGGTTCAGTCGTGCGATTGGAACCCAGTCGCCTGGTTATAGGGCCGAATGAAGACGAGTGAACACTGGATACGAATGAGAACTCAATCGTGCGGATGAATGGTTAGTCGTACGACTGAAGGTGCAGTCGCATGGTTCATTCGCATAGGTCCAGTCGTATGATTGCTCATTCGCATAAGTGTTCAATCGCATGAGGGCCCTGTTTGAGAATAAGTTTACTGAATCAGGGTTTATTGCTTTAGATATACCTTGATTAGAGGAAGGACTAGTTACCTTGTGTATATGGATTGTGTAGACTGTGGTGAGGAACTTGATAAGGTGAGTTCTAAGCCCTTTTTAAATGTTTGGTTTTAACATTCGGGCTAGCACACACATAATGATAAATGAATTGAATGTTTTAGTACCAGAGTTGTGATAGTAATGATGGATATGTTTCTAACAGTTTGTCAAGTTGTTAGAGGGAAAGTGGGGGTAATAAATGATTACCTGAACATTGTTAATCATTATATGATGGTAATGATTGCAATGGGTCAGGTAGGGTGTAAAAGATAGTCATCTAAACATTGTTAATCATTACGTGATGGTAATGATTTCAATGGGTCGGATGGGGTGTGATGATTAATGAAAACATGTTAAAACTGGTGCTAAAAGAAAGAATGTATGGGGTGTGAGTGAATGTGATAATATTGGCAATAAATAAAAGAAATGTTTTTGAAATGGTAATGTGATGTAATCTCAACAGGCCAGTTAGGGTAAGATGCCTGAGTGTGAAACTGTACAGTTTGATAGGAGTGATGACGATCACTCAGCTTTGTGAACATCTTGTGGTGACGACCCTAGATGATTATTTGGCATCCTACTGGATGAGAGATAGTAACCGGTAGTTGGTAGATGTGGGCAACCGACGTTACTGGGTATGGGAGACTGGTAGTTGCTAGATGTGGGCAACCGACGTCTCTGGGTATGGTAACCGGTAGTTGCTAGATGCGGGCAACCGACGTTACCGAGTATGAGAAACTGGTAGTTGCTGGATGTGGGCAACCGATGTTTCTGAGTGTAGTAACTGGTAGTTGCTGGATGTGGGCAACCGACGTTACTGGGTATGGGAAACTGGTAGTTGCTAGATGTGGGCAACCGACGTTCGATGGGACAGGTCCAGTGGGACAGAATAATGATAAAAGTTGAATTTATAATATTGCCAATAAAAAGATAGTTGTGGTGTGTGTGAAAATGTTGTTAATGTTTTAATGAAAATTAGAACTCACCAGTTTATCTGATGTTTTGAGTGTGTTGTGTGTGCTAGGTAAGGAGAGATCCTCTGATAATAGAGGAAAGCAAGTATGAGCTGATGAGGACGCTATCCTGGAGTAACTGCTGGCATAGGATTTAGGGCTTGTTAATAATGTAAATAGGGCGATGTATAATTAAATACAATCATATGTAAAATGTTTTAAAAAGTTGGGTTAATATATATAATAGTGTTTAAAGTCTTCCGCTGTAAATAGAAAGTCTTGATTTGTGTTTAAAATATTAATCCAACTGCGTGATGTGCCTCCGGTGCCCTGCCGGGTTTAGGGCGTCACAGGTTGGTATCAGAGCAGTAGTTAAAGGAATCTAGTGTTATAATAACTAGACTTTAACTAGAAAATAGATATGCCAACAGGGCGTCACAGGTTGGTATCAGAGCAGTAGTAAAAGTAAAGTAAACAATTAATAGTACTTGGCCAACATTATTAATAATTTACTTTACTTATAGTATTCTGGTTATATACTTACATGTGGGTACCAAATAATCCTGATCTCGTTTTAATAGGTTATGGCTGATAGGGAGAGTGAAAGAATGCAAGGTGGAACCTCAGAAAGAAATGTTGATGAGAGCACCGAGGTGCTTAGTATGACGAGGCAGCAATTCCATAATGCAATTGCTGAGGAGGTTCGTAAAGCCTTGAATGCAGCTAGACCTGATGAAAGTAGGAATGTTGATAAAGCTGAGGGGTCTAGTGAGAAAAAGGGAGTTACATATAGCCAGTTTAAAGAGTGTAATCCTCCACGATTTTCTGGGGCTATGGATGTGGTAGCCACTTATAAATGGCTTCGTGAAATGGAAGCCGTGATCAAGTTGAGTGAGTGTAGGGAGGATCAAAAGGTAAAGTTTGCAGCCCACTCGTTTGTAGGTGAGGCTCTGTATTGGTGGGATACGATTATCCAGACGTTAGGCGAGGAGGCTACTGACAAAATGTTATGGCCTGAATTCAGAAAGTTAGTATCGGACAAGTTTTGTCCGAAAGGCGAGATTGATCGAATAGAAATGAGTTTCCTGCAGTTTCAGGCAGGTAATATGTCTCATAGGGAATACACGTCTAAGTTTGAGGAGATGGCGCGATTGGTGCCTCATTTAGTGGTTCCTGAAGAGAAGAAGATTTTGAGGTATACACAGGGGTTACCTCAGGAGGTTAGGAAGTTGGTTAGATCATCTGCTCCGAGTAGTTACTAGTTAACGGTAAACTTAGCTGCAGATATGTATCAAGAAATTTATGGTAATAATGTTGCTCCTGATGGGGTAAAAGGAGGCGAGAAGAACCTGTAGTGTAGAGAAGATTTGAAAATCCAAGTTTTCAAAAGAAAAGCAGGTTTGGAAGGGGCCAATTTCCAAGGAATGTCAGAAACGAGTTGCCACGATGCGGGAAATGTGGTAGGCTACACCAGGGTGAATGCATGATTGGTAATAGAACTTGTTTTAAATGTGGAAGGTTAGGACATTATGCTAATGAATGTAATGAAAGCCCTCGTAGATGTTATGAGTGTGGAGAAACGGGGCATATTCGTAGTGAATATCCAAGATCAACCGTTAGAAAGGCTGAGCCGGTTAGATCGATGAAAGGGTCAGGAGAAGGGTCGAATGTGGCCAAGGGGCGAGCATATTCTATGACAGCTAGTGAGGCTAAAGCGTTGCCAGATATAGTTTCAGGTACGTTTCTAGTGAATGGAATTCCAGCTAATGTGTTATTTGATTCTGGTGCAAGTGGAAGTTTTGTATCTATTGATTTTTGCCCTATGCTTGCATGTGAAGTTCGACCATTAGAGGTAGCTTTTGTAGTTGAAACTGCTAATGATAGATCTGTGATGATTAGTAATATGATTGATGGTTGTTATATTGAATTAGAAGGATATAAGTTGCCTGTTAAACTATATCCAATGGTGTTAGGAGGGTTTGATGTAGTATTGGGTATGGATTGGTTGGTAAACCATGAAGCCCATATTATATGTAATAAGAAGTTAATTCAATTAAGAGCACCAGATGGGAAAACAATTAATGTATATGGTGATAGAGAGGAGTCAACTGTGAAAATAATATCTATGATAAAAGCTGATAAGTTAATGAGCCGCGGGTGTGCATCTTATTTGATATATGTAATTGATTCCCAAAATTCTGTAAGAAAGATAGAAGACATTCCTGTGGTTAGAGATTTTGCAGATGTGTTTCCAGAGGAATTACCGGGTATTCCTCCAGATCGTGAAGTTGAGTTTAGAATTGATTTGGTTCCGGGTGCTAAGCCAGTTGCTAAGCCACCATATAGATTAGCTCCATCAGAATTGAAGGAGTTAATGAAATAGACTGAAGACTTACTGGAAAGAGGTTTCATTAGACCCAGTTCTTCCCCGTGGGGTGCTCCAGTATTGTTTGTGAAGAAGAAAGATGGGAGTATGCGTATGTGTATTGATTACAGAGAATTAAACAAGTTGACAATAAAGAATAAGTACCCACTCCCACGAATAGATGATTTGTTTGATCAGCTACAGGGAGCCAGTTGGTTTTCTAAGATAGATCTCCGATCGGGTTACCATCAGTTGAAAGTTAAGGAAGAAGATATACCTAAAACGGCGTTTCGTACCCGTTACGGTCACTATGAATTTTTGGTTATGTCTTTTGGGTTGACGAATGCCCCTGCTGCTTTTATGGATTTAATGAATAGGGTGTGCAAGCCAATGTTAGATCGATCAGTAATTGTGTTTATTGATGATATATTGATCTACTCGAAGAATGAGGGAGATCATGCTTGCCATCTTCGTGAAGTGTTGGAAAGATTGAGAAAAGAAAGGCTTTATGCAAAATTTTCTAAGTGTGAGTTTTGGATGCGGGAGGTACAGTTTTTAGGGCATGTGATTAATGCAGAAGGTATTTTAGTAGATCCTGCCAAGATTGAAACAGTAGTGAGGTGGAGTCCTCCAAAGACGCTATCTGAGGTTCGCAGTTTATTGGGTCTGGCTGGTTACTATAGAAGGTTTATTCAGGATTTTGCCAAAATCGCATCCCCGTTAACGAAACTGACGAGGAAGAATGAAGAATACGTTTGGGGACCAGAACAAGAAAATGCATTTCAAGAACTGAAGCAGAAATTAACCTAATCACCAATATTGTTGTTGCCAGATGGAAATGAAGATTTGGCGATTTATTCAGATGCTTCGTATCAAGGTCTAGGCTGTGTATTGATGCAGAGGAGACGAGTGATAGCTTATGCTTCCAGGCAATTGAAAGAACATGAAAAGAATTATCCGACACATGATTTAGAACTGGCAGCAGTAGTATTTGCCTTGAAGATATGGAGGCATTATTTGTATGGGGTGAAATGTACGATTTACACAGATCATAAGAGTTTGAAGTATTTCTTTGATCAGAAGGAATTGAACATGCGCCTGCGGAGATGGTTAGAATTGGTGAAAGATTATGATTGTAAAATACTTTACCATCCTGGTAAAGCAAATGTGGTTGCTGACGCGTTAAGTAGAAAGAATGAACACCCTCTAATTCGAGTTAAGTCATACAAGTTAGTGATAGCCCCAGATTTTATGCATCGGTTACGAGAAGCTCAATTAGAAGCACTGAAAGAAGAGAACGTGAAGCGAGAACGAATGAAGGGTCAAACAAAGGATCTAGAAGAAAATAGTTTTGAGGTTAAGACGAAATGTGGTCGTATGTGGGTTCCGATTAAGATGAGGGAATTGGTGTTAGATGAAGCTCATAAGTCCAGATATTCTATACATCCTGGTGCTACTAAGATGTACAAGGATTTAAAACAAGGATATTGGTGGCCCGGTATGAAGTTTAATGTGATGCAGTATGTGAATAGGTGTTTGACGTGTCTTCAGGTCAAAGCTGAGCATCAAAAGCCATATGGTAAGCTTCAACCCTTAGAGATCCCGAAATGGAAGTGGGAGGAATTGACAATAGATTTCATAACTAAGCTTTCGCGTACAGCTAAAGGTTATGATACCATTTGGGTCATAGTAGATAGACTGACACGTAGCGGACATTTCTTACCAATTAAGGAGACGTATAACTCTGAGAAGTTAGCAGAACTATTTATTCGAGAGATTATTGCGTGACATGGGGTACCATTGTCTATTGTGTCAGATAGAGATACACGTTTTACTTCGAGATTTTGGAGAAAGTTTCATGAAGATATGGGTACTCGTCTGTTACACAGCACGTCTTTCCACCCAGAAACTGATGGGTTGACTGAAAGGACTATCCAAACAGTTGAAGACATGTTATGAGCTTGTGTTATAGATTTCGGTGGTAGCTGGGATAGTCATTTGCCATTAGTTGAATTCTCCTACAATAACAGTTATCATTCTACGATTGGGAGAGCCCCTTATGAGATGTTATATGGCAGGAAGTGTAGGAGTCCCATATGTTGGGGAGAAGTTGGGCAGAAAGAGTTAGGCAGTTTGGAAATTGTACAGGCCACGAATGAGAAACTGGATCAGATCAAAGCTCGGTTTAAAGCAGCTCAGGATCGACAAAAGTCTTATGAAGATAAAAGGCGAAGGCATATAGAGTTTGAAGTAGGAGATAAAGTTATGTTGAAAGTATCTCCTTGGAAGGGAATTATCAGATTCAGAAAGAGGGGAAAGTTAAGTCCTCGTTTTATAGGACCGTTTAGCATTATAGAACGGATTGGGGAAGTGGCCTATAAACTAGAATTACCCGATCAGTTGCAAGGGATCCACCCAACCTTTCACGTGTCACAGTTGCGCAAGTGTTTGGCCGATGAGAATGCTTATGTACCTTTGGATGATATAGAGGTGGATGATAAGTTGAACTATGTTGAGAAACCTACTGCTATAGTAGACAGAAAGGTGAAAAGGCTGAGGAATAAAACTATTGAGTTAGTTAAAGTGCAGTGGTCGAATAGAAAGGGGTCTGATTTCACTTGGGAGTCAGAAGAGGAGATGAAGAGAGATTATCCCCAGTTGTTCGAATAGTTGGTTTCGAGGACGAAACCTATTTAAGGGGGGGAGAGTTGTAACATCCGGTTTCTAAATCCGGACTTGTAAATTATATTATAGTTATGATTAATTAAATTAAGTTGAGTTGATTGAGTGTTTAAGTGTTCAGTCGCATAAGTCATCTGCGAATGAACTTCAGTCGCACCCCTTATGTGCGACTGAGACTCAGTCGTACGAATCGTAGGCGTATGAGCTTCAGTCGCACAGTTCAGTCGTATGAATGGTTCAGTCGTGCGACTGAAGGTGAGGCGGTTAAGTTTAATTTATGGATAAGTAGGGCGGTGCAGGGGTTCAAGGGCAGATTTCCATCTTGTCCCCTTCACACCCAAAACCCTGCTCTCACGAAATTGATTAGGCGAAACTCTGTTTCGGTAAGTTTTGAACATCACGGATTAATCCGGAGATGTTATAAGCTGTGTGTATGATTGAATTTGATCCAATAACCTGTTTAAATCAGTAAATTGGTCTGGTTCATTTCTGAATTTAAAATCCAGGAATTCAAATCCAAGTTTTTGTGAAGTTTTAATGAAATAATGGTCCGAAACCATTGTAAACGATGTGTATAGGATCTGTTTTGAATATGGTATGATTTGGATGGTTAAAACTCAAATTTTGAGTGAGTTTGGATCAAAAACGTCAAGAACACAGCTGCTGATTCGTTTCAGACGAATGGGCTCAATCGCAGGCCTCAGTCATACGAATGAAAGTCTAGTCGTACGACTGAGTGCGAATGGAGGTTCAGTCGTGCGATTGGAACCCAGTCGCCTGGTTATAAGGCCGAATGAAGACGAGTGAACACTGGATACGAATGAGAACTCAATCGTGCGGATGAATGGTTAGTCGTACGACTGAAGTTGCAGTCGCATGGTTCATTCGCATAGGTCCAGTCGTATGATTGCTCATTCGCATAAGTGTTCAATCGTATGAGGGCCCTGTTTGAGAATAAGTTTACTGAATCATGGTTTATTGCTTTAGATATACCTTGATTAGAGGAAGGATTAGTTACCTTGTGTACGTGGATTGTGTAGACTGTGGTGAGGAACTTGATAAGGTGAGTTCTAAGCCCTTTTTAAATGTTTGGTTTTAACATTCGGGCTAGCACACACATAATGATAAATGAATTGAATGTTTTAGTACCAGAGTTGTGATAGTAATGATGGATATGTTTCTAACAGTTTGTCAAGCTGTTAGAGGGAAATTGGGGGTAATAAATGATTACCTGAACATTGTTAATCATTACATGATGGTAATGATTGCAATGGGTCAGGTAGGGTGTAAAAGATAGTCATCTGAACATTGTTAATCATTACGTGATGGTAATGATTTCAATGGGTCGGATGGGGTGTGATGATTAATGAAAACATGTTAAAACTGGTGCTAAAGAAAGAATGTGTGGGGTGTGAGTGAATGTGATAATATTGGCAATAAATAAAAGAAATGTTTTTGAAATGGTAATGTGATGTAAATCTCAACAGGCCAGTTAGGGTAAGATGCCTGAGTGTGAAACTGTACAGTTGATAGGAGTGATGACGATCACTCAGCTTTGTGAACATCTTGTGGTGACGACCCTAGATGATTATTTGGCATCCTACTGGATGAGAAATAGTAACCGGTAGTTGCTAGATGTGGGCAACCGACGTTACTGGGTATGGGAGACTGGTAGTTGCTAGATGTGGGCAACCGACGTCTCTGGGTATGGTAACCGGTAGTTGCTAGATGTGGGCAACCGACGTTACCGAGTATGAGAAACTGGTAGTTGCTGGATGTGGGCAACCGATGTTTCTGAGTGTAGTAACTGGTAGTTGCTGGATGTGGGCAACCGACGTTACCCGGGTATGGGAACTGGTAGTTGCTAGATGTGGGCAACCGACGTTCGATGGCACAGGTCCAGTGGGACAGAATAATGATAAAAGTTGAATTTATAATACTGCCAATAAAAAGATAGCTGTGGTGTGTGTGAAAATGTTGTTAATGTTTTAATGAAAATTAGAACTCACCAGTTTATCTGATGTTTGAGTGTGTTGTGTGTGCTAGGTAAGGAGAGATCCTCTGATAATAGAGGAAAGCAAGTATGAGCTGATGAGGACGCTATCCTGGAGTAACTGCTGGCAAGGATTTAGGGCTTGTTAATAATGTAAATAGGGCGATGTATAATTAAATACAATCATATATAAATGTTTTAAAAAGTTGGGTTAATATATATAATAGTGTTTAAAGTCTTCCGCTGTAAATAGAAAGTCTTGATTTGTGTTTAAAATATTAATCCAACTGCGTGACGTGCCTCCGGTGCCCTGCCGGGTTTAGGGCGTCACAAGGTGCTTCATAATTTCTCTTTGGCCAGAGCCCGACTGCTGAATCAGGTAATAAAGACCAAATCTCTCTCCACCCTGAGTCACCAAGGCCTGTGAGTGATAAAAGAAAAAGGAAACTTACTCCTGAGGAGATTAAAAAGGAGGAAAAAGAGGGAAAAGAAAGCTAAGGGGAGAGGTTCAGCTGGTTTTTCAGGCTTCATGAAAGCTGAATCAGGTAGAGGCTTAGATGAGTGAGACTACCATATTAGAGAAAGGAGGCAGAGGATGCAGAGTTGCTCCTCAAAGTCAAAGAAGAAAGAAGAAGAAAGAAGACAAAAGAGACTATACAAGGATTCTCCTCCTCTCTCCCAAGTTCATGAAAGCCCTGAAAGAGAGACTCTAGCAGTTGAACCACCTCAGGTAAACTAAGAAGCTGAGAGACAAAATATGATCAACTACCTGAGTGCCACAGGTCTCTACCAGGCATCTGCACTTCTTCCCCTCTCCTTTGAATACATTGAAAATTTAAGTATCTTAAGCAGCTTGAACTATAGTTATTGAATGAACAAAAAGCTACTAAGAGAAAATTAAGGGAAAAAGCTGCAAAAGCTGCAAAGTTAAGGGCCATCATCCAAAAGAGCCAAAAGAAGTCTGCTGATAGACAAAGGATGATGAGCTTCTTGAAGCTATATGGATTCTCCGGAAGGAGGCTTGGTCTAATGTCTCTATCGACTTGGATGAGCACATTAGGGTGATCAAGTAGAAGATTAAAAAGGAAGAGCTTGTGGACTTGCATTCTCTACCAACCCAAGTTCTTCCTGAGGTTGAGATTAAGGTTGAACCACAGACAACACAACCTGGACCTTCAGCTGCTTCCCAGCCAACTTCATCTTCTGATATACAGCAGGGTTCTACTCTCTCTCCTTCTGAACCTATGAGAGAAGAGGACCTAACTGAGAGAGGCACAACAGAATAACATGGTACTCAATACCAGCCTTCTCAGTTAAACACTCCAAAGAGGAAGAAAATGATGGTTGCAAAGAAAGTAAGCAAGAAGAAAAAGACATCCACTTCTAAACCTCAGGATGAATCAGAACATCCTGAGGAGGTGCAACAAGAAGCTGATCAACCAACTCCTTCCATAGTACAGTCTCTTGCAGCTGGAAGACCCATCCTGTCATGGTCCTTTGCTGCTAATCCAGACTGATGGCATGTCAACAGAGATCAAGGTGGTCAAAGTGTCTACTTCTTGCAAGACATACTTGATTTACCTCTGCATGATCTCCATTCACATGAGAAGATATTTTGAAAGTTTGAGTGATCTTGACCAACTAATGAAGAAAGGAATGGCCATGATTCTGATGAGGATAATCAACTGAAAATCAAGCTTCTCAGTTTTAGTAGCATCAGCCTAGGGGAGTTTGTAAGGTTTATATAGAGGCTAATGCAACCAAAGCAACCAAAGGGCTTACTGCATGCATGCACCAAAGTACCAAGTAGAACTGCTATGAAAGTTTATACTTTGCATGAGAATTATGCTAAAATATAAAATATTCCAAAGCTAAAAGTTCCTGCGGAAGCTTAATACTCTGCACAAGAAATATTTTAAGTATAAAGTCTTTCGAAGCCAAGATCAAATCTTTCGAAGCCAAAGATGAAGTCTTCAGATTCTTTAAAGACAAAGTCTTTTGAATCTAAATAAAGTGAAGACTGATTTTTTCCGAATACTTAGAAGAACATACTTTTCTCTGATGTACTTTTACAAAAGCTGACCAACTTTTCGCTGAAACTTTGATAGCTCACCAACTTGCATAAGTTGGTGAAAAGGTCCATGCTTTTGTAACGGTACATTAAGGTCTTTGCCTGTAACTTTTTATTTTATGTACTTTTATCCTTTTATATAATATTAGGATGTGAGCTATGACATGTCATAGTTACTAGTCAAAAGGATATCTATCTTTTGACTTTACATTGATTTTGTTGTGTTTCAATGTTTCAACTGTCTTTCCAAATATGGCCGGTTGTAGGGTGTAGTATAAAGTATCTCAATCTCTTGTAACTAATTCCCTATGTATTGTAACTTTTGTAAGAGAACTTGAGATTAATATACATAATCCTTGAAAACCTTATATATATTGCCTTAAGTTCTGTCTCTTTACTTACTTGTGTTACTTGCATCCTAACTCTCAAATCCTCGGTTCCTTATTTGATCTGTTAAGTGCTCTAACTCTCTCCTCATTGTGAGACTGATTGTATTGACCATTCCTTAACCGGTCCTGCAAACCATAACTTAACATCTGTTTTGAGCCCGACTCATCAAACGCGCTACATGCATTGGTGAAAACACCTTATTAACTTTAAACATAAATAATGAGC
Source organism: Flaveria linearis (assembly GCA_024085815.1). NCBI lineage: Eukaryota > Viridiplantae > Streptophyta > Magnoliopsida > Asterales > Asteraceae > Flaveria > Flaveria linearis. The sequence goes on along the minus strand of CM044001.1, from coordinate 59,616,826 downwards.
TAAACTATAAATGTTGCCTATTGCAGTTAGTGCAATTTACATTATAGAGTAGAGAACAAATGGGCTGCACATCCTGGGCTTGTGAGAGACACAACGGGGGTGTGTGGAACATAGACCGATCAGACTTTTGAGCTAATGTCCAAACTATTATTTTTTTCACCTAATTTTACTTGTGTAGAAGCTAAAGAACAACAAAAATCTTGCAGTCGAGTTTAAAAGATACGAAACAAGTAGTGATCAGAGTTACGTTCTAGATGTACCGATTGAGGACTTTGTTTTGGTATCTATAATATGTATGCTTTGTGCTTTAATTCTAACGTATTTTATGTTTCCATTTCCATTCATGTACTTGTTTGTGCGACTAGCACCCATACATGTTAGGTGATCTATATGCTTTGAAGATGTACCACCATAAGAGCCTCACAATAGATTCATCACCTGTGCCTTTATCATTTATATTTCCAAAAAGAAGTTAAAAAGATTAACCATCCGTCGATCCCTAAACCCTATCATCAAACTATAAAAGATTGAATAATGACTCATTAAGGGTTTCTAAATTCACCCTCATCAAATTTATAAGAGAAAAAATAATAAAATAAATGTTTGTAACTAAAACAAAAATAAAGATACGAAATAAGATGTGGGAGGCTTTGAAAATTAAGATATAAATTTAGTAGATAGTGATTTTAATTAAATAATAAAAATAGGAATGATGAACCCACTGCAAATGCTATAACAAAGTTGAAGCTAACCATTAGTCTTTTCTAATTATTTCATATATATATTTTTTCTACAATTAAGTGCAGACTAGTAACAATGAAATAAAAAGGTTGAAAGCAATTTTACTATACAGAGCCTATTTTTCTCTAACTTATATCTAGTGTTGCAAACAAACAATTAAAGAAGTTACTCGAAATTACTTCGCTGATAGCTCAAATGAAGTATAAAGCTCAAATCTATACTAGAGCACGTTTAATACACGAGCTCAAAGCCAACTTAAACAAGAAAAGCTCAAATAGACGAGCCAAACTTGAACGTCCCGACTCATGCAACCCTATTTATAGCCATGGCAATGGAAGGATATTTTTTTGTTCTCAATGCAACGACTCATACATTCATTCCTGCTTTTAAATTATAGCAAGTCATAATCTACCTCATGCGAGAATATGAATCCTAATCTTCTTTAAGGAGTTTTTTTTTTTTTTTCTTTTACCAATTCTCACTAGGTTAACAACCCAAGATGATACGATAGACTTAATATTTATCATTCTTAAAGATAATGGTATAACTAAAAAAAACCTATACATGCCAATCAAGAGAGAGAACTGTTAAAATTCGAAACAATGTACAACTTCCATAATATTAATATCATTTTTCACTTGGGAGGCTATATATCGAAACACCCAAATCAAACAACAATTATATGCACAAATCGATAAACACCAATAAGTAACTGCCGTCACGTCATCGTCATCGGTAACGAGGGTCATAAGAAATAGTAACTGGATCCACAACAATAAGTGGTAACTTCTCAATATACATAAGAAGCCTCCACAAATTCTCCCTTGCAATTGTTGATAAGGCGATGGCTTCATAACGACAAGTGTATATCCAGAGGTCACCCGAGTTTAGCCGTTTCAAACTATCACGACAGAACGGACATGATTGAGACCGAGCACGCCTGAATTACACCCCCAACGGTATCATACACTTATACATAACAGATGACAAACATAAATGTGACCTTATTTGGGTTATAATCACAAATTCACAACGGTAAGGTATTATGAAATACTTGCATTCTTCTTCTAATTTCTTCTAAAAAAACCAAAATAAAGAACAAACTGAGTTAACTCACCAATTTGTGTAGCATTTCATACACAAAGAATGGTTGCAATCAGGTAAGACGACCTTGGTATTCAATTCTAAGCAAATTCCACATTCTTCCTCTCGCTCGATATCAATCTCAGATAGTTTACCTTTGTTCATCTCGTCTTTTTTGTACTTTGACGCACAAAGCTCCTTTTGTTTCCTATCTTCAGTATCAGTAATTCCCCTTTGAAGTTGCAATAAAGATGGAAATATAACACCTATTCATGGGATCACAAAGTGAGGACCACCTTAAGCAAACAAAGACACTTCCTCAATGGAAACATGCCAACTTTAAATTAATTGCAATATATGTACCCAATTTAATTATCAACAAATGGATCAAGCCGTGACCCCTGTAACCTTAGCACTTTGTTTTTATATTTGCTTTAATCGTCGTATCAGCGACAATTTAAATGGTTAAACTATAAGAAATTTAACAACCAGCTGATAAAAATACTGCCAGTGAGAGATTGTTTGCCCGTGAAATTATATAATGAATAACAATAATTGAAGTTATTTTATTTGCAAAAATATGAAGAATGAAAATTTAGCAAGAAGAACCATAGAATTCTCTAATTGTAGCTTTGCGCTCATGAATATACATGCTTGTCTTCCCATCCTCGTACGCCTGCAATTGTGCAACGCCATGTAATTACATCTTTACATAATTCACAAATCCAACATCCGTACAAACATCATATATACACACATATACGTATACGTATACGAATACATACCTTATATATAAGGATTCTGAGTAACCCAAGGGCACCAGCAAGATTACAATCACTCCACTGAACAAAAACAGGAAGAAGTGAGCACATGGGATGTATGATAATCTCATCTGCAGGCAACCCCCATCATACTCCCTTGGATAATCTGATGCCCTGTTTTCATTCAATTCACCAATCACTTTCAAAACCCATAAATATTATTATTCGACTTCACAATCAATCAAAAGGGTTAGAGAGAATTACAGGGTATTGGCATGCTGAATATCAGCTTCAAGGGATTTAAGTGAATCTTTGAACGACTTTCTCATGTCCCCCCCTTTCTTCCCCTGCTACAACCAATTCCCATCAACCAATTTCAACCCTCAATTTGAAATACAAATTGAAATCGAAATCGAAATCGACCCTTTTTTTGAGCTATAATCAACAACAATTAAATCCCACAGAAATCTTGATCTTTGCTCTGTTTTGCCCCACAATTCTTAGCTTGAAATCGGAGAAAGAAACAATAATTTTGAAGGATTAGAGTAGAGGAATCTGGAAAGTTTGTAGTTATGTTATGGGCGAAGGGTGAAGAGTCTTCTCAAGAAATTGTGATGCCCCACACACAGTCACAGTGTGTGTTAATTAACAATCACCTTTCACTTCAACAGCACGCTACTAGGTGAACTCATGAAGCTAGGTGCACAAACAATGATCCAGGTTAACGTACAAGTTTTACTTCGATTGATACATGTTATGGTAGCAAAGTTGGTCTGGATTTAGTGATCAAGACTCGGGAAGAGAGATTACAATTCTGCCGTCTTTTCTTTCGTGTGTTTGTGTAGTTTAGTGCTTAGACCCTTGTATTATGAAATTGTACATAAATCACCCTTACAGTTATAGAAGGGTATGAAGTTGGTAATAACCCAACATACTTGTTCGATTATTCACCAAAAATCAACGGACGTGAAGAGGATTTTTTTTTTTTACCAACTTATTAACAGACTCCAATGGGCGTGGATCTAAAGTTTGTATCTTTAGAATGTTATAACTTTAACCGCTAATGCTTACATCATCTTAATTTTTAATGTTAATGGTGTCAGGTTAGCGAGTTAATAAGTTACAGGTTAGCGAGTTAATAACTTACAGGTTAGCGGGTTGGAAAGTCAAACTTGAACATAACCCATATAAATTCAATCCTTACCTGAACCCATATAATATCATATAAACCGAACCTAGCTCGTATAACCTTTTTTTTCCAAAAAGGTAAAAAATAATCATTAGTAATTTCAGACCTAAGTTTCACTTTCAAATTTCATATACAACAAAACAGCATATTTTATGGATTCTTAAGTTTACAATGTATGTTTTTGATAATATATGTATTTTTTAAAGATTAAAGTGAAGTTCGAATAGTAAGTTGTAATTGAATTTTCAAACCGACAAAAAATAATGGTTAACGGCCCAACCGTTTTCAAGTCGGTCAACCCGAACCCCACCTTTTTTTTATAAACAAGTCAAGACGAATCTAACCTGTGTTTTAAACGGGTTGTGTTGTTTAACCCAAAACTTGTTTCTCTTTGTGCTAAGTTCGGGTTCGTATCATGAATTGTCATCCATAATCTTAAACACGACCCATAACATAAAGTAAAAATATACACGCTCAAATACCACAAGCACTTATACGTGCATGGACTATTAACAAGATAAGAGAAAACAATTAAACAAATATTAGTGAGAGCAACGCAATCCCGGTAACCAAAACAATCTCGTAAGCTCCTTGTGGAAAAGAGAAATATGAGTTAATACTAGAAAGTTGGATACTGCAAGTGGTTTTATACTCTTGACATGGTAGTCATAGTGAGGGAAACATCATGTACGGAGAATAAGGAGCTTCATAGGGTATTTGTGACACCTAATGCAAATCTTACATCCCCTATCTAAATGAGAGATGTTGGTAAATAACAAAAACTGACCTCAAATTCATTAACATGTTTAAACTTATTGGTATAGATGAGATGAGAACTTACAAATATGGGGTTTGAAAAATAAAAGATGAGCAGTATAAAAAGAAGTTACCACTCAAATAACCACAAAAAATACATGAGATTCTCTATGTTATTTGGTTGAATTTCACATTGTTTTTTAGAATCTTGTTTTATGGAGTAGCTTATAATTTCCTACTCTTATAGCTTTCTTTTTTATTATAAATATTCTACAATGTATGTAGTGTGGTAAGTGATTTTAAAATGACTATGTATGTCATTTATTGATGACATAATTATCTTTATCAAAATGTCTATTATAATACTAGAACCTGAATTTTGCAACCACTTAAGAAATAATGCATTCGCACTATTATTGGTATTTATCTATCCATATCAAATCAAACCTTAAAAAGAAGATAATTAGATCTAACGATTGTCAAGAACGAGAGAGATTAAGAGAGCTATGAGAAAGGCAATGAAGACAAAAGCCCTCCTTCTCCTCATATGTAGCATCCAACAAGGAATTAGAGAACAGGAAGGATGCGCGTGCACAAGATAAGCCTAGTAACTCAGCAGCCCACTCTTCCGAAGCCGAACAATCCAAGAACTCTCTCCAACCTTGTTATGCAATGAACAAATAAACACACAATAACAAACAAGAACTAGACTGAAAATATATAACTTGTTAGCCACAAGAATCGTAACTTTTAACATCCCCCTTAACTCTCGCAGCAAACACATCAACCATATCCAATTTATTACACAAATTATCATGTTAAGTGACCAACAAACCTTCACTGAATATGTTAGCAAGCTAACACTTAGAACTAACCAAAACCGTTTTTTATCGCAAAAAAATACAAATTACCTATAATCGAAATGTCTACAATATTATCATAGAAAAATGGTATAGGTAATTGAGCTAGAACACATAACTCTGTCTGCTTCTGCTGTCGATTATGAAAGATTAGACTATTTTTTGTTTTTCGAGAAAAGAAGAGAATAAACCACTAAAATGCAATCCGTTATAGTCTAAACCCTAGACGCTTAACCTAATATGAATCTAAATAAACAATTAAAATAAAACCACTATCTTTATGCCGAGAAGTATCTTTCCCTAGAGACTTGGTGCAACTTGTAAATATGCATCAATGGGTTTGTGCATATTTTAGCTTAGGAGAACGATGTAAGAAATATATGGACTAGTATGTGAAAGATAAATAAGTTTTCCAATCGACTTTTGATAATTTGTGACATTAACCAAGAGTTTATCATCTTTACAACTTGCCATTACAACATGATTTTGTTCAATAGGTGTATTAACCGGTTTCATCCATTAAGGTCAAACTCAGATAGCAATTTAATACAATACTTTTATTAAGGCATACAAATTCTAGATGATTCCTTTATAACTTCAATACCGAAAACATATTTTAATTCACCTAAATCACATCGTGCAAGGAAGCTTTTCATCTAGCCTCACCAATAAACAAACAAACAAACAAACATATCCAGTATATTCCACTTAAGAGCAGGGTCTGGGAGGGGTAGGTGGTGGCGAGTCTTTCCTCTATCTTGAAAGATAGAGAGACCACTTCCGAAGAGACCCCCGACTAGCTAATAACAATAGCTATGATAATATATGGCATACAACACATACAACACATAGGTAAATAACACAAGGATTTAGAAAGTACGTATAGCAAATAAGCGGCATGAATCACGTATATAGGGCAGAATGTGGAATACCTACACCTCACGCGAGGATTCCGCCTCAAGTCTTCGTTTACCCTTCCTACCCATAGATCCCACTAAAAGTCTTTAATTTTAATTCTACGTCTCCACGCACTCCTATCCTCGATCATGTGCTCAGAGAGGTGCAAGTCTACCATATCTCGCCTAATTATCTCGTCCCAAGTCAACCTAGGTCTTCCTCTACTCCTCCTACCCTTTAAGTTGATGTTCTCTACTACTCTAACAGGTGATGTCATCGGTCTCCTCTTCACGTGCCCAAACCATCTTAATCTTTCCTCTCGTATTTTATCTGTGATACAAGCCACCTCCAACCTCTGTCGAAACACGTTGTTTCTTATTCGATCCAATCTTGTGTGTCCATACATCCACCTCAGCATTCGCATTTCGACGACCTCTATTTGTCTCTCGTGCGATTTCTTTATGGCCCAACAGTCTATTCCGTATAACATAGCTGGACGTACTACCACTCTACATAGTTTTCTCTTTAGTTTTGCCGGGAACCTCTTATCACACAAAATCCTTGATGTTGCTCTCTACTTGCACCATCCTGATTGAACATGGTGGGCTGCATCGTTGTGTATCTCTCTGTCTTCCTGTATGTACGAGCCCAGGTATTTGAAGCTATACGTCTGTGGGACCGTCATACCCTGGATACTGATTTGGGTGTCCTCTTCAGCCTCACCACTAAAGTTACAATACATGTATTCCGTCTTAGAGCGACTTATCCTTAAGCCTCTGCGCTCTAGTGCTGCTCTCCACTGTTCTAGCCTCTCGTTAAGCACCGTTTTAGATTCTGATATCAAGACAATATCATCCGCAAACAGCATGCACCACATGACTCGCTCTTGTATAGATTTGGTCATCTCATCCAACACTACTGTGAAGAGAAATGGGCTCAATACCGATCCTTGGTGGAGTCCCACTTCAACCGGGAAAAAGTCTGTGTCTCCGACTGGTGCTTGCACACACGTTTTTGCCCCGTCATACATATCCTTTTTTATCTTGATATACCTCTCTGGTACCCTTCTAAGTCATAGACTTTTGCAAATGAATTGACGCGGCACACTGTCATAGGCTTTTTCTAGGTCAATGAATACCATATGGAGGTCTCTTTTCTTTTCTCTATATTTCTCCATTAACTTCCTTATGACGTGTATGGCTTCTGTTGTAGAGCGCCCTGGCATAAATCCAAATTGGTTTACCGCTATATGAGTTTCTCATCTAATTCTCGTGTCAATAACTCTTTCCCATAGTTTCATCGTGTGACTCAATAGTTTATTCCCCTGTAATTTGTGCAACATTGAACATCTCATTTTTTCTTATATATGGGGACTATGACATTGCTTCTCCACTGCTCTGGCATCCTCCTGGTCTTGAAGATAATGTTGAATAAGTCCGTTAGCTATTACAGGCCCTCATTTCCCAGGCACTTCCATACTTCAATCGGTATGTTGTCTGGCCCTGCCACCTTAGCCCTTCCCATTTTCTTCAAAGCTCTCGTGACTTCGTCGACTGTGATGCTTTTACAATAGCACTTGTTTTGTTGCGTTGTTTAAGTTGTTTTATCGATCGCAGGTTATTGATTTGGGTTCCTTATGTTGAAAAGGTTTTCGAAGTAAGTTTTCCATCTCACCTTGACGTCGTTCTCCTTCACCAAAAGCTTTCCATCCGCAGCCCTTATAAACTTCACCATTGTCAAGTCCTGTCTTTTACTTTCTCTTGCACTGGCAATCTTAAACATGTCATTTTCTCCTTCTTTCGTCTCTAGTCGCTTATACATTCTCTCATACGCTGCATTCTTTGCCTCGGACACAGAATTTTTCGCCTCTCGTTTAGCCTCCTTGTATTTATCTTTTAGCTCTACTCGTTCTTCCTCATTATTACAACTTAAAAGCTCTCTAAAACTTTATTGTTTAATTCTTATCTTCTCCTGTACATTTTCGTTCCACCACCAAGATTCTTTATGACTAATTGTCCTATTTGTTGTAAGTCCAAGAGTTTATTTAGCTGTCTGAATGACTCTAGTTGCCATAGCCTCCCACTTTTGGTTTGTGTCTTCCTGTGGCCCAGTCTGGCTCATTGGTATGACCTTATCTCTAAATATGGTAATCTTTTCATCGTTGAGCTGGCCCCATCTGATCGTGGGTCTACTTCTGTTAGTTGGTTGGACAATTGCTCTCTTCACGCATATATCTGCCACCAACATATGATGTTGAGTCACTACTGTCTCTCCCGGGATTGCCTTACAGTCCTTCCACGTGCTACGGTCTTCTCCCCTTATCAGTAAATGGTCTATCTGCATGTGTCTACAGCCGCTGCTAAACGTGATTGGATGCGAGTCTTTTTTCTTAAAAAAATGAATTTATGATGCCTAGGTCATGTGCTAATGCAAAGTCAAGGAGCTCCCTACCGCCGTTGTTCCTCAGACCAAACCCAAAGCCTCCATGCACCAACTGGAAGTGATCATTATCCTTACAGACATGCCCATTAAAATCTCCACCTATGCATATTTTTTCTTCTCTAGGTATGTCTCCCGTAATGTGATCTAAGCTCTCCCAGAATTTTTTTCTTTCCGTTTCTCCTAATCCAACTTGTGGTGCATACGCACTAACTACTGCCACTACTTCATCCCCTATTACTATTCTTAACTGCATAGGTCTATCATCGTATCTTCTCACCTCCACTACACTATTCTGAAGTTCTTTAGCAACTAGAAAACCTACTCCATTTTTTGTTCCATCTGACCCTGAATACCATAGTTTATAACCATTGCACTCTTTTGCTCTCTCACCCCACCATCTAGTCTCCTGAATGCACGCTATCTGAACCGTACGTCTCTTCAGCACATCTATTAACTCTAATAACTTACTAGTTAGGGTTCCTACATTCCAGGATGCTACTCGTAATCTATAACCCTTTTTCCCTGTAGTTGCACCTCTCATCACCGAACATGATCTCGGTGCAGTAGAATGGTTCATGTTATCTATTATACCTCACTAACCCCCCGTAACCCAGAAAATACCAATGCAAGTCCCCGAAAACAGCCACTAAACATGAGAAACACCTCAAAATAGAAGTGCAGCACTAGAAAGGCCCCAATCAAATGCAGTCACTCACACAGTGTCAATAATACACAGGCAACACACAAATAAACCAAGCAACAGTAATATATAAAATAACAAGACAGTAGAAATAGCACAAGAATAGGGGATGAATCTCCCTATTTAAAACCACAATTCTGGTACCCCTAACCCAGCCAAACACTCTAAACGAAAAGATATAAGTAAAGAATACTAAAGCAGCTACGAAAACCCGAGATGGAATGATCTCACCAAATGGTTTCGTGATGGTTTCGCTATGGCAGGCCATCCTGCTGGTCTACGGGCTGCGATGGAAGTGGTAATGGTTAGTATGGGCTGCAGGTGGTAGTGGGTTAACGGTGGCAGGTGGGTGGCGGCTGTGATGGGGGTCGGCTGTGGTAGGTGAGTGAGTGGTACGATGGAGGTTGGCTGTGGTGGGGGGTGGTGTGGTATGATGGGGGTCGGCTGTGGTGTGTGGGTGGGTGGTGTGATGGGGGTCGGCTGTGGTGTCTTGGCGGTGTTGGAAGCTAGCTATAATGGGATAGGGTGGGGGGAGGCGGTGATGTGGCAGGGGTGGGGAGGCAGTGAGGGTGGAGGTGGTGGTGATGGAGGTGGTGTAGAAGGCGGGTGACATAGAAGGTGCTCCAGCGAAGGCAGGTGGTCGACGCCGGCGGGTGGGTTGGGACGGTGGTCTACGTCGGTGGGTGGGGTGGGTCGGTGGCCTACGTCGGTGAAGGCGGGTAGTGGCGAAGGTGGGGCAGAGGTGTAGAAGGTGGGGCAGGTAGGGTGGTGTGGGGCGGATCTGACGAGGCGTCGGCCGCTGACCGTTCACCGGTGGTGGTGGTGGTCGTCATTGGTAACGGTACAAATAATACCGCTAGAGAGAGAAAGTTGTAGAAAGAGGGAGGGAGAACGTTTGGCTAGAGAGAAAGAACACAGAACGTTGGTAACGGTACTAGCCTCACCAATGATATCACTATATTATGGTTGTTATACAGATAAGACAAGAGGGTTTGACTATTGTGCAACTTCCTCAACCATATTCCTAGTATTATCAGCAGGTTGCTCCCTAAAATCCATAACCCTATTAAGAACCGTCACCTTATCATCTGGTCATCTATGTTCAGAAATAATGATTGGTTATGTTTGATAATAGTGACATGTAACACCCGGAAATTTGACCTTTTGGAGTGCCATGCGACTGGAGGCTCAGTCGCATGGAACTCATGCGACTGGAGGTCCAATCGCCTGGAGCTCGGGCGACTGAACTGTTGCTTTAAGGGAGGGGCAGCCATCTCCCCTCCCCACACTTGCAAAATTCAGTCAGAAAGGAGAGCAGAGAGAAAGAAGAGGGAAAGAAGAGAAAAAGGAGAGAAAAGTGGTGATTCGGGCTCGAAACTCGTCGAGTGACTAGTCCAAACGAAGCTCTTCATCTTCTTCTCGCTTGTGTGAGTTCTAGGACCCCTCATTTACTTGTTTTCAAATGATTTTGGGGCTGGAACACATGTAAACCCGTTTTTGAAATGTGTGAGTTTGACCCATTTAGGTGTAATCGTGTGTAGGATGTTTATAGTGTGATTTTGGACTTGTATGTGCTTGTATGATGTCATAGTATGATTCCCTAAGGTTTAGGAGGGCTAATTTGGGCTTGAAATGAGTTAGGGAGAGTTTGAAGGCCGTATGTCGCGGCTGCAGCTCGGGATGAACTCCAGTCGCTGCCCAATTAGGGCTAGGCGACTGAAGGGCCAATCGGACGACTGGAGGACGACTGAGACTCAATCACACGACTGAGATTCAATCGCATGACTGGAAGCCCAGTCGCATAGATGCTCAGTCGCCTAGTGTCCAATCGTACGACTGAGAGTCCAGTCGCATAGGTGCTCAACCGCATTAGTCCCATTCGTATGATTTCCAATAGCCTAGTATTCAATTGCACGATTGAGAGTCCATTCGCACGATTGAATGTTCATTCGCATAGTTATCCAATCGCATGATCCAGTCGCGTGGAGGCCATGCGACTGCAGTATGCCCAATCGCCCAAATAGGGCTGTTGTGAATGAGGAGAGATGTGTATGCAAGATGTATGTATGATAAGTATGATGTAGCCTTATATGATGGTAATGACTGATGATTTGTAAATATCGATGTTCCTTGTGTCTATGTATGTTTATCTTTCCATGACTTTATGTGCTATGTTAATGAATGAAACGAAAGTAATAAGAACGTAAAGTGAAAGATAATGAAAGAGGAACATGATGAATGAATGCATGCATTAATGAATGAAAGAATGAATCTAAGAAAAGGCTTGCAAGCAAATGTATTGAGGTGCAAACCCATTGCAGGTGTTAGCTCAACGGTGTGCGGGTTAGCTACCCCGAAGGATGCACATTGGGGTCAGTCTTTATGATTGACCATATGTATGTATGGGATCCTTGCCGCTTACCCTAGGTGACTGGCTCAGCAGTAGTGCACAACGTTCGTGATTAATCATCACAGGTCCAGCATCAGCAGTAGTGCACAATGTTCGGGGTATAGCATATGGCATTGATCCAGAATGAAAGAGGAAAGATAAGTGTGCGTGTTCTTGCCCTAGGTGACTGGATTAGCAGTAGTGCACAACGTTCGTGATTAATCATCACAGGTCCAGCACCAGCAGTAGTGCACAATGTTCGGGGTATTGTACATGTCACCGAATGTAATGAACGTACGAATGAACGTACTGAATGTATGAATGAATGTAATGAACGTACGAATGAATGTACTGAACGTATGAATGAATGTAATGAACGTACGAATGAATGAAATGAGTGTATGAATGAATGTAACAGACGTATGGATGAATGAAATGAATGTATGAATGTATGAAAAAGACGTATGAAAAAAAGAAAGAATGTGAACGTTAAAGATGAACGATACACGCACGAAAGCTAATGAATGAACGACGATACACGCACGAAAGCTAATGAATGAACGATGAAGATAATAATAACATTATCTATGTGTACGTATGTTGTGTGATCGTATGTATGTAAAGAACGGTTTAACGAAAGAAAAGTATGTTCTATTATAAAACTATAACTCACTCAGCAACACTGACTTTTTATGTGTTTTCAGATGACAGGTAGTGTTGCTGAGGATGGCACGAGGCGGCTACTCAGCTCTTTTGGGATGGCATTCCTTTGTTAATATTTTTGTAATGTATTATGTTGAATGTATTTAGAAAACAAAGTGGTGTTTGTTGAGGATTCAGATAAACGGGATTACTTAAGGAATCCTCTTACTACTAAAAGTCACTGTTTATGACTATTTTGTAATTGATTAACGATGTATTGCTTTGCAAAAGCTTTTATGATGAAATGAGATGTCTCTTTTGAATGCTTCCGCTGAAATGTTAATTTAAAATATATGCAAATATATGTTTTATGAGCAATGATTGACCAGCTGTAAGCGTCCCGGGAACGGGACCTTACAAGTTGGTATCAGAGCCAAAGTTTAAGTGAAATGGGTAAATTTTCAAAATAAACCGTAACTTAAACTGAGAATGGGACGGAAAGGGAAGGGATGCCAATCTGAGTAGCTGCGTGCCATCAGTTATTTTCTCATATTAACTGGTAGTATGTGCGCATGTTATGTGTTTATGTGTACTGTTAGATTTAGATACTAATGTAGTCAGGACAGGTAATGCTCGGGGTACGAAGAGTAAAGTGAGTGGCTAATCACATCTGGCCACTGTAATTAGGGACTTGCTATACTTGACATAAACTGAGTTATTCCCTTGAATGACCGTGTTGGTGTTTGAATCTTTCAGTGTGTGATAGAGAATGGCTGGTGGTAGATCTTCTAAGACTTCACGGGGTGGAGGTGGTGGCGAACGTGGTGCTGAACCACGGGCCACAAGAGGAAGACCTAGGGTGGAGAAGGTGGTTCATGAGGAAACCGAGACCCCTCATCAGGAGGGTGTAGACGAAAGCGCCAATTTGAGAGCCTCGGTAAAAGAGGCAGTGGTTGAAGAGGTGCATCAGGTAATGCAGACGATCTTACTATCTGTGGTGACCGAAGTGATTAAGGCTGTCCGGGAAGGAGAAAGAAAAGAGAGGAACAGGTCCTCAGGAAGGCAGGAGCAAGCAGGGCCATAAACGGTTCTTTCTGATGATGAAGAGGAAGAGGAGGAGGAGCCTGTGCATGAGACAGCGTGAGGCTATAATTACGGGGCATTTATGAGATGCAATCCCCCTACGTTTGACGGTAATGGCACTGCTGCTGCTGCTCATCGATGGGTGAGAGAGATGGAGGGTGTCCTCGATATCAGCTAGTGCCGGGAGGACCAAAAAGTGAAGTTTGCTACCCACTCTTTCACGGATTCGTCCCTATGCTGGTGGGACAACGTAGTCCAAGCCGAGGGTAGCAGGGCCATTGGAAGAATGAAGTGGTCCGAGCTGAAAAGGTTGGTGATCGAGGAATTCTGTCCTCATCGGGAAATGGATAAAGTTGAGAGAGAGTTCCTGCAGCTGGAGGCGGGGACGATGACCCACCAACAGTACACCACGAAGTTCAACGAAATGGCACGTCTGGTGCCGGATCAGGTGACACCTCTGTCGCGAAAGACCAAGAGGTATATTCAGGGTTTGTCGGCGGATGTTCGCAGGCATATGATCGCCGCCTGACCAATCACCTTTGGATCGGCGGTGGACTTGGCGGGGAGGCTGTACGATGAAAGTGCAGTGGTGGTGGTGGCTAATGGTAGTTGGAAGGGTGGTGGTGATAGGAATTGGAACGGGAAGAGGTTTGGCCGAGGTGATGCCTTGACAAGTAACAAGAAGGCACGGGTGGATGACCGCCATGTAGCCACGCTGGGTACGGGACCAAAAAGGTATGGCAAATGTGGGAAGGAGCATAGTGGGGAGTGCAGACTGGGGCTGAATGTTTACTTCAAGTGTGGAAAACCTGGCCATATGGTTAGAGAGTGTAGGAGCATGAGGTGCTTCAACTGTGGGGAGAGTGGTCATATGAATAAAGACTGCAAGAAGCCGAGGGCAGAGAGTTCCGACGTGAAGAAGACGGGGAATGAAAGATCGAGGGCAAGTGCCAGGGCATTCACGATGACGCAGGAGGAGGCTAGGACGGACCCTGATGTTGTGTCCGGTACGTTTCTGGTGAACCAAACTTTAGCCTCTGTATTATTTGATTCGGGTGCCAGTAGAAGTTTTATTCTGCTGCTTTCTGTGCCAAACTGCCTGTTAGTAGTAGACGTGTGGACGTACCGTTTGATGTAGAAACTACGATAGGTAAGTCTACCAAGATTTCCGAGGTGATAGAGGGTTGTGATGTGGAATTAGAGAACCACAAATTTCCGGTTAGACCATTCGCGATGACCTTGGGTGGTTTTGATTTGGTGCTTGGGATGGATTGGTTGGTGGAATTCGAGGCGAAAATAGTGTGTCGAAAGAAGATGATTTGTTTGATAGCGCCTGACGGGAGTTCGGTAACTGTTTATGGGGATCGGATCACGGCGATCCCGAAGGTGATCTCAATGGTAGTGGCGGGAAAATGTATGAGGCGTGGATGTAGCGCCTACTTATGTTATGTAAAGGATGTGGAAACGCCAACACCATAACTATCCGATGTCCCTGTTGTGTGTGACTTCCCAGATGTTTTTCCAGAAGACTTATCGGGAGTGCCACCTGACCGAGAGATTGAGTTTCAGATTGATTTGATACCAGGCGCCCAACCTGTTGCCAAAGAACCGTATCGATTGGCCCCGACGGAAATGAAAGAGTTGATGGAGCAGTTGCAAGAGCTGCTAGATAAGGGGTTCATTACACCGAGTATCTCACCATGGGGTGCTCCGGTCCTGTTTGTAAAGAAGAAACACGGTAGTATGAGGATGTGTATCGACTACCGTGAGTTGAACAAGCTGACGGTGAAGAACAGATACCCCTTGCCGAGAATCGATGATTTGTTTGATCAACTTCAGGGTGCCAGTTGGATAGATCTTCGATCGGGCTACCATCAACTGAAGGTGAAGGAGCAGGATATCCCTAAAACAGCTTTTCGCACGCGCTACGGTCATTACGAGTTTCTTGTCATGTCTTTTGGGTTGAGCAATGCGCCAGCTGCTTTTATGGATCTGATGAACCGAGTGTGTCGGCCGATGTTGGATAAATCAGTGATTGTGTTCATCGATGATATCCTGATTTATTCAAGGAGCGAGATAGAACATGCCGGTCACATTCGAAAGGTTCTGGAGACGTTGAGAAGGGAGAAGTTGTATGCTAAATTCTCCAAATGCGCATTCTGGTTGCGTGAAGTTCAGTTCTTGGGTCACGTGGTAAATCCGGAGGGGATTATGGTTGATCCGGCAAAGGTGGAAGCGGTGATGCAATGGAAGTCTCCAAAGACGCCATCTGAGATCCGAAGTTTCTTGGGTTTGGCGGGCTATTACAGAAGATTCATTCAAGACTTCTCCAAAATCGCTTTTCCACTAACCAAGTTGACCCGGAAATATGTAAAGTTTGTATGGGGTCAAGCTCAAGAGAAGGCGTTCGAAGAATTGTAGGAGAGATTGACCCAAGCTCCTGTTCTGTCATTGCCCGAGGGAAGTGAAGATCTGGTGGTTTATTCTGATGCTTCCTACTCGGGATTGGGGTGCGTGTTAATGCAGAAGGGAAAAGTTATAGCCTATGCATCGCGGCAGTTGAAAGTTCATGAGGTTAACTATCCTAGTCATGACTTGGAGCTAGCAGCTGTGGTCTTTGCATTAAAGATTTGGAGGCACTATCTCTACGGAACAAAGTGCACCATCTTCACCGAACACAAGAGCTTGAAGTACTTCTTCGAACAGAAGGATTTGAATATGAGGCAACGACGATGGTTGGAGCTTATAAAGGATTGTGATTGTGAAATCCATTACCATCCGGGCAAAGCCAATGTGGTGGCAGATGCCTTTAGCCGAAAGGAATGTCCCAAGCCGATTCGGGTGAAGGCGTACCAGCTGATTGTGACCTCAGATGTGATGAAGCAAGTCTAAGAGTTTCAAGATGAGGCACTGAAAGAAGATCATCTTAACTCTGAAAGAATGAGAGGTCTGGTCGCGAAATTGGGTGAAAACACACTCGGTGTTAAAACCCGATTAGGGCGGATGTGGATTCCTCGTTTTGGGGATCCACGGGTAAAGATCATGGATGAACCTCACAAGACTCGATACTCCATTCATTCCGATGCTACCAAGATGTACCAAGACATGAAGAAAGATTATTGGTGGCCGGGTATGAAGCGTGATGTGATGGAGTATGTGAGTAAGTGCCTTACTTGTCTGCAAGTGAAGGCCGAGCACCAGAAGCCGTATGGGAAGATTCAACCTTTGGATATACCAGAATGGAAGTGGGAACACGTCACCATGGATTTCATTACAAAGCTGCCACGTACTCCGAAAGGGTATGATGCTATATGGGTGATCGTTGACCGTTTGACGAAGAGTGCTCACTTCCTACCGATGCGCGAGACGTATTCATCCGAGAGGTTGGCCGATCTTTTCATCAAGGAGATTGTGACTCGCTATGGTGTACCAGTGTCGATTGTGTCTGATCGCGACACCCTGTTTACATCTAAATTCTGGAAGAAATTCCACGATGCCATGGGGACGAGGTTACATATTAGCACGGCCTATCATCCTCAAACTGATGGTCAGTTGGAAAGGACCATTCAGACCTTAGAGGACATGCTCCGGGCATGTGTTATTGACTTTGGGGGAAGTTGGGATGACCACTTATCGTTAGCTGAATTCTCATACAACAGTTATCATGCCAGCATTGGCATGCCACCTTACGAGATGCTATACGGTAGGAGGTGCAGGACACCCGTTTGCTGGGGTGATATTGGTCAGAAGGAATCGGGGAGCGTCAAAGTGATTGAGGCTACGGCTGAAAAGCTCGAAAGGATCAAGACCTACATGAAAGCAGCCAAGGACAGACAGAAGTCGTATGCTGATAAACGACGCAGACCGATTGAGTTCCAGGTGGGTGATCGGGTTATGTTGAAAGTCTCGCCTTGGAAGGTTATCATTCGGTTCAGAAAGCGGGACAAGTTGAGCCCGAGGTATATAGGCCCTTTCCGAATCATTGCTCGAGTAGGAGAGGTGGCCTATAGGTTAGAGTTACCAAATGAGTTAAGTGGAATTCACCCGACCTTCCACATATCTCATCTGAGAAAGTGCTTGACAGATGAAGATATGATTGTTCCACTGGAGGATATCGAAGTAGGCGAACGACTCAATTATGTGGAGCAACCAGTGGCGATCATCGATCGAAAGGAGAAGAGGCTGAAAAATAAAGTGGTTCCTCTTGTGCGTGTACAGTGGCAACACAGGAAGGAATCCGAGTCAACGTGGGAAACCGAAGAAGAAATGATGCAGCATTACCCACGTTTGTTCGAGGAATAACAGGTTTCGGGGACGAAACATAAATAAGGGGGGTGGACTTGTAACACCCGGAAATTTGACCTTTTGGAGTGCCATGCGACTGGAGGCTCAGTCACATGGAACTCATGCGAATGAAGGTCCAATCGCTTAGAGCTCGGACGACTGAACTGTAGCTTTAAGGGAGGGGCAGCCATCTCCCCTCCCGCCACTTGCAAAATTCAGTCAGAAAGGAGAGCAGAGGGAAAGAAGAGGGAAAGAAGAGAAAAAGGAGAGAAAAGTGGTGATTCGGGCTCGAAACTCGTCGAGTGACTAGTCCAAACGAAGCTCTTCATCTTCTTCTCGCTTGTGTGAGTTCTAGGACCCCTCATTTACTTGTTTTCAAATGATTTTGGGGCTGGAACACATGTAAACCCGTTTTTGAAATGTGTGAGTTTGACCCATTTGGGTGTAATCATATGTAGGATGTTTATAGTGTGATTTTGGACTTGTATGTGCTTGTATGATGTCATAGTATGGTTCCCTAGGGTTTAGGAGGGCTAATTTGGGCTTGAAATGAGTTAGGGAGAGTTTGAAGGCCGTATGTCACGGCTGCAGTTCGGGATGAACTCCAGTCGCTGCCCAGTTAGGGCTAGGCGACTGAAGGGCCAATCGGACGACTGGAGGACGACTGAGACTCAATCGCACGACTGAGGTTCAATCGCACGACTGGAAGCCCAGTCGCATAGATGCTCAGTCGCCTAGTGTCTAATCGTACGACCGAGAGTCTAGTCGCATAGGTGCTCAACCGCACTAGTCCCATTCGTATGATGTCCAATCACCTAGTTTTCAATCGCATGATTGAGAGTCCATTCGCACGATTGAATGTTCATTCGCATAGTTGTCCAATCGCATGATCCAGTCACGTGGAGGCCATGCGACTAAAGCATGCCCAATCGCCTAAATAGGGCTGTTGTGAATGAGGAGAGATATGTATGCAAGATGTATGTATGATAAGTATGATGTAGCCTTATATGATGGTAATGACTGATGATTTGTAAATGTCGATGTTCCTTGTGTCGATGTATGTTTATCTTTTCGTGACTTTACGTGCTATGTTAATGAATGAAACGAAAGTAATAAGAACGTAAAGTGAAAGATAATGAAAGAGGAACATGATGAATGAATGCATGCATTAATGAATGAAAGAATAAATGTAAGAAAAGGCTTGCAAGCAAATGTATGGAGGTGCACACCCATTGCAGGTGTTAGCTCAACGGTGTGCGGGTTAGCTACCCCGAAGGATGCACATTGGGGTCAGTCTTTGTGATTGACCATATGTATGTATGGGATCCTTGCCGCTTACCCTAGGTGACTGGATCAGCAGTAGTGCATAACGTTCGTGATTAATCATCACAGGTCCAACACCAGCTGTAGTGCACAATGTTCGGGGTATAGCATATGGCATTGATCCAGAATGAAAGTGGAAAGATAAGTGTGCGTGTACTTGCCCTAGGTGACTGGATCAGCAGTAGTGCACAACGTTTGTGATTAATCATCACAGGTCCAGCACCAGCAGTAGTGCACAACGTTCGGGGTATTGTACATGTCACCGAATGTAATGAACGTATGAATGAACGTACTGAATGTATGAATGAATGTAATGAACGTACGAATGAACGTACTGAATGTATGAATGAATGTAATGAACGTACGAATGAATGAAATGAGTGTATGAATGAACGCAACAGACGTATGGACGAATGAAACGAATGTATGAAAAAGACGTATGAACAAAAGAAAGAATGTGAACGTTAACGATGAACGATACACGCATGAAAGCTAATGAATGAACGACGATACACGCACGAAAGCTAATGAATGAACGATGAAGATAATAGTAACATTATCTATGTGTACGTATGTTGTGTGATCGTATGTATGTAAAGAACGGTTTAACGAAGGAAAAGTATGTTCTATTATAAAACTAGAACTCACTCAGCAATGCTGACTTTTTATATGTTTCCAGATGACAGGTAGTGTTGCTGAGGATGGCACGAGGCGGCTACTCAGCTCTTTTGGGATGGCATTCCTTTGTTAATATTTTTGTAATGTATTATGTTGAATGTATTTAGAAAACAAAGTGGTGTTTGTTGAGGATTCAGATAAACGGGATTACTTAAGGAATCCTCTCACTACTAAAAGTCACTGTTTATGACTATTTTGTAATTGATTAACGATGTATTGCTTTGCAAAAGCTTTTATGATGAAATGAGATGTCTCTTTTGAATGCTTCCGCTGAAATGTTAATTTAAAATATATGCGAATGTATGTTTTACGAGTAATGATTGACCAGCTGTAAGCGTCCCAGGAACGGGGCCTTACAAGACAAAAAATAAGAATTAATGAAAGTATCAAAAAGCATGTGTATCAAACAGAGAGGTATTCACTTTAAAAGGAAATGTCGAGTACCTTAAAAACACATTTTTAACATGCTTTATTAGAATTGCTTAAAATCATCCTAAAACACAAACAACTAAACACTTTAAATGTTCAAAAGAGGGTTTAAAGTCGTAATTCAATTCATAAGGAGTCTTGCCATTAAGAATAAAGAAGGGAGTCTTGTTAATGAGGTATGAAGCAGTAAGAACACAGTCAGTCCATAATTCCAAAAGAACATTTTACTGGAACATGAAGGACCTAGCCACATTAAGAAGATTCATACACTTTCTCTTAACAATCCTATTTTGTTCGGGTGCATATGCTCATGTGGTTTGTTAAATAATTCCATAGCTTCAGTAAAGTTTGTCTTTTGATTAATTATGAACTTAAAATACTATTGCTCTTGGTCACTTTGATAGTTTTTACAAACTGAGTTTTAATTAAATTGAAAAACTCTTTAATGTCTAAAAAAACTTCATATTAAGATTTCAAGAAATTCACCTAAACAACCTTAGAATAATCATTTACTATCTTAAGAAGTACTTAAGCCCTTCTCTTCTAGACACCTTATATGGTTTCCAAACATCTAAGTGTGTAGTCACGGAAGCATTACCACAAAAATATAAACCATCTATTTGACTATCAGCTACCAGGGTTTTCATGGTGTATGAATCCTAAACATCATAATTTTGTGCATAAAAAACTTTTAACTTTTTTTTCTTTTACAAGTTTTATATGACAAATTCACTAATATTTTTGGTACATCAAACACATCCAATAGGATAATGTCATCGGTTAGTTTTAAATGTCTATTCTTAGTTACCTTGGTGATTTGGATGTCTTATAATGATGTTATACTTAGAAACAATAATTTGATTAAATAGACTCTTATGTCTCATTTTCATGTGCTAATTTGCACCAGAATCAACAACCTAACCGATACTGGAGCCAGATGACAAACTATAAGTTGGGTTACTAAAATAATCTAAAGAATGATACATCTTGTATTTGTTGTTTGAGATCTTTCATTTTGCTTCTCATTTAAATGATCTAACAACTTTGAAAACTAATCAAAAAGTAAGGGAAGACAAAGAAGTACCAGAGTTGTTTTTAATTATATTGTTAAACATAGAGTTTTTTAAACCCTATCCCCATAAGATTGTCCCCCTTGGACTTATACCCTAGAGGTGGACTGTGAGTTAATAGCATCTTTTTATAGGCCTATCTTGTTTTAGTGAGAGAATTTTAGATTTGGGTTAAGATCCATGATGGTTCTTTTATCAGTTCTCTGAATATTGATTTTGACTCCCTTTTACTAGAAACCCAACATTTTGCTTTTTAGAACCCCTAAATGCTCCTTGATGAGATTCTTTAATTAACATTATTGAAAAAGAAACTTTTAGAGTGGGAAGAAGTTCCATTAACAACAAACTAATCCTAACAGGTGGGTATATTTCATCTAAAACCATAAGAACCTACATGAGAATCAATTATGGAAACTGTTGTAGTCTTCTAGAGCTTGGTGAGTACAAGATGGTAATTGTATAATAACATTAAATTGTTTCCAGGTTGTAGTAAGTCTATGATAATATTTAGAAACAATTGAACCATTCTGACTCATACAATTTTTTTTTATAAAGATTGAAAACATTATTATCAACTTTATCATAAATTTCTTTAAGATTTCGCCAAACTTTAGAAGCTAGTTTTGAGTATAGTTGACCCACATATTACTCTTCACTAATCGATTTAAGTATATAAGTATGCACAATATAATTATATCATTCCCATTACCCCGTTATTACATCATCACTAGTAGTTAACACATATACCATCTATAAACCTTATTTTATTTTTAGCTTGTATGGCTAGGGTGAATGCATTCGAACAAACAATGTGGTTTTTATTTTTTATGTTATCAATTGAACCATAGCATGCAAGTAAAGACAATTGCTAGCTTATATTTTACTAACTAAGGTCAAAGACATGGAAAAAATACCATCTATCATGATGTTCATAGTAGGTCTAACACAAAATGAATGAAGAGCACACAGGCACATGCAGGTAAAATAGGCAAGACCAGAGATAGGTTTTCACATAAATCTTATTGGTAGATCAAGGATAGTCAAGTTGTTTAACATAGACAAGTAAGAGATCAGCAAGTGATGCGCACATAATAAAGAGAAGATAATAAGAGTCTAAATTGACAATCAATGTAGACAAACAATAAGGCAATATAGGAATGCAGTAGAAAACATGGTTGTGGCTCTCAATGATAATCATAATTTCTGGTACTCTTAACCTAGTGATAATATGCCTAGTAGAATAAGAAGGATCTACTGAGTATAAGGAAATAAACTAAGGGAGTAAGAGTGGCCTCATAAAGGCGGTGCCTTACACCAATAATCCAATAGCATATGTGTAATCAAGCACTTTAAACCATATAACATAGCAATACATGCATCATAATTCACACGTAATTCATCAATTTTCCAAACATGGCAAGTTAAGAACATCTAGTACCTCATTATGAATAAACTTTTCATTTTTAGTAATGTATGATCACAAGTTATGCATTCCAAAATTAAAAATCTCGCAACATGTTCTTATAACAAATTTAAACCATAGTCATCATCATAACATATACCACTTGTGTAGAACTCATCATACAAGTTACTAATCCAAGAAAGTTACTATTAATAGTAAGGCATGCACGTACATTGTGATTTCCATGATTTCCATCATAAAATCATTAAAAATAAAGTAACTATTTTTATAAGTTTAAGAAACTTGGATTAAGTTCCACAAACCCAAATCATCAACACACATCATAATGATTCAGTTAACCTTCTAGCATTAATATAACGCCCCCAAACATAACAATAATCCATGTTTCATAGAAAATCCCTAATAAAAGTTATTATAGTAAGGTTTTCATTCAAAACTAGGATTTATTTAACAAAACATTCCGTACAATCATCATAGAACAACATATAAATGCATAACCAACGTTCAATTCGACAAAATTAGTTTTGATGAACTTGGATTTCATGAACAAAGTTGAATCAAAACATAGAAAATCATTCGAAAACTTACTTGAATCTTCAAATAATCAATTACTAAAGTCTATTTGATGCAATGAACGTCCAAAATCACAATCCATTTCAAAAATATGATCAAATGAGGGTGGTTTCTGTGTGGGCGTTCACAAATTTACAAGGGCAATGGTTTGGGCTGCGGTCGAAGTGACGCTTGTAGAGGGGGGAGGGATTAGGGTTTTGTGTTTTATTTTTTTTAAAGTCACCCCCTAAACTAAATATAAAAAATGGTTCAGGTTATCCGTGGGTGGGGTTTACTAAACCAAATTGCTAGAACCTTCAATTTAATTTATTTAACCTCAAAATAAAAAATTGTCTAACTATTGATTTATACAATTTTATAACAATTTATTTATAAAAACTATTAACACGTAACAACATTTAAATGATCATAAATTCACTATTCTCATATCAAAATTAACCATCTTAGCATGAAGTTACATAAACATATTATTCCACAAAAAGTATATTTGTATGAAATATGTTTTTGATATATCACCAATGTTTGGGGACAAGTCTCGTGTATGATCCAGTAATTCTCAGAATTATCGTTACATGAATGTTTGGGCAATGACTGACGCACTTAATTAAACCTTAATCAAGTGAAATGCATTGCATGGGTGATCAGATAATGATGTTCGTGTTAGTTAAAAAGTAAACTAAAACTATATGGTTCACACACTCAAACGTGATATTGGTCATTCGCATCTGACTAAGATAGTATAGATCACCCAAAATGTGATATTAGTCACCCGTATGAGACCAAAGGAATGGCAATATGAATGTAGAGTTGTTCACCCGCATGCAGGTACTCTCACATACATGAATAGAGTTAAAGAAATAGATCATCTACGTATGATATTGTTCACCGCTTGTGACAGTTCGTCCGCATTTAATCTAGGTTAAAGAATAGTCACTCATAGGTGATCCTGTTCACCGTAGGTGAACTAATCAGCTGAATGTGCCATAGTTCCTAAAGTTAGAGGACTAAATCACAGACACTTTACTTAGTCGTACTTAGGTGAAATTTGTCACTCGAATGTAAATTACTCAACCGCATGTGAAATTCTTCACGCGCATTGACCTTACTTAGAATAAATAAAATGAAGGGTGAATGTAATAAATAAAGTGATCGCTATGTCATAAATAAATTGTCTAACTATTGATTTATAAATTTTATAACAATTTATTTATAAAAACTATTAGCACGTAATGACATTTAAATGATCATAAATTCACTATTCTCATATCAAAATTAACCATCTTAGCATGAAGTTACATAAACATATAATTCCACAAAAAGTATATTTGTATGAAATATATTTTTGATATATGTCACACCCCTGGGCCCCGGTAGGGTGGGACGTCACAGATTAGCAACAACTTACATGGCAACGGAAACAAACCAATATAAGAGCTCAAAGGAAGAGAACATCACATGGCATATAAGGTTTTAAAAATCACCGGGCTGGAAACAGATCCAGCCCCAAATGTTTACATGTTCAACATAATTTAAATAGTCATTGTATCAAATTGTTCAAGTCATAAATTGGTCACACACAAACAATGCCATGGTCTCGGGATTGAGTCTAAGTCGTCCATAAGCTAAGAGTCTTCACGAGTTAACTGTAACATGTTCAAAAGAAAATTTGTGTCAACTAAAAAGTTGGTGAATTCAAGTGCTTAAAGTTTCAAAACAATAAAAAGGAACTCTTAAAGTCCACAGTAAAGGTTTCAAAATCAAGTGTGAAAGTTTATAAAAATCTCATTTGATTTTGAAAGCATCATTTTTAGTATCAGTCATTGTGGGGTATCACAACCAACCCTGCACTTGGTCCCCGGTTGGCCTCTTCTAAACTTGTGTTTAACCGGATATCCCCCGTAGGGAAGAACCAAGCCTCAGAACAGTGAACCATTCCTGCTAGGATGGTTCACCATAGTATCTTATTCAAAACCTGTTACATGCAATAAACGACCCCTCAGAATCTCAGTGGGGTACCTCCCTGTAGCGGGAGCCACTGTGCGTGGGGGATTCCCCAAATAGATCTATTCACATAAAACAAGCGGTTCACAAAAGAATTAATGATCATGACATAAGTATCAGCAGGTATCCAAAAAGTCCCACATACAAGCATCAACTAAAGCACAATCATAGTTCATAAACAAAAGAGCATGTTTCATCCCAAAAGTAGTAAGTAAAAAGGGATCACTAGAACTCACCTTAGATATCAAGCAAAAAGAAATTCTTCGCGTGCCGGGAATATCTCAAGTATAGCACCCTAACATGAGTATATTAAGTGATTAGCTACTGCTCTAAACCTATTTAAGGAGCAACAATAGTGCCTAAGACTTAAATGAACGGGTTCGACTTTGATTCGATTAGGTTTGCGTAAGAAGTTTCCTTTTAAGGAAAGTCAAGGTTTTTCATGAAATCAAAGGTTTCTACATTACTAAACCAAGAATATATAGTAATTATGCCATTTAAGGGGGCAGATGAACTTATGGGAGTCGGTTATGAAGTTTTGCAAAATTTACAGTTTTGCCCCTGAAGTTTCAAAATTGACAATTTCTACCCTTAAGATTAGTTTCTTGCATTAAGTGACCTCTATTCTTAAAAATCAGGTTCAAGACCTTAATTCAAATTAGTTTTAAGAATTTATAACCAAAATTTCAGTTTATGGACTCGGTTTGTAAATTACGCGTTTAACGTTGCCGGTTACGGTAAAACCGAACGGTTTAAAATGGTTATCTATGAGTTTTCACCTTTTTGAGTCTAAGAACAGTAGCTACTTTTTAAAATCATTTTTATGAGTTTCAAACCTTTTAGATTACAAAAATTTGTCTCTAAAAGTGGAAAGGCTCGTTTTTACGTTTAAACCGTTAAAACGCGTTTTTAGTCGGGTTTGACCATTTTAAAAGCTTGTTTGACCAACCATTTTACTTTTGAGGTTATTTTATCTTTTAACCTACTGGAAAGTCATGATTTTTATAAGTTGTAACATTTAACCCGTTTATCATAGATTTTTCCTTAAAAACGTCTCTCGGTTTACGCCCGGTTTCACTTAAAATCTATTTAAAATACCATTTGACCACTAAAAATTCTCATTAGCTCTAGAACACTTTATTAATCCTTAATGAACCTGGAATTCTCTTTAAAAAGTTTATAGTTCAAGATTTCTTGTTTTTAAGTAGTTTTAGCTTGTTTTCGGGTCCCGAAAGTGACCAAAATGGGTCTAAACACAACATGTCCTTTGTTCCAGAGATTAAACCACATTAACACTCTTAATATTCATCAAAACATACTGAAATACAGTTCCAATCGTGGCCTAGTTGTTCTACACATCCATGGACTTTAAAATATATAGAAAGTGTCATGAATGACCATTACACGTGTGTAAATCATTGTAACTTGAGTTTAACCATTACTAAAACTTTATCTAACTTAAAAATCAGATTATTGGGGTGTCTTAAAAGTCATTTTGAGCAGGTTATGAACCTGGTTTGAGAGGGTTTTCAACAAATGTCTAAAAGAGGTTGTTACTAGTAGAAAGAGGGGTTTTTCAAAGTGTAATGCTTGTTTTTACCACATGTAGGTGGTGTATACACTTTGAGACTTTAAAAACAGGTTTTTAGTAGTCTTAAAACCCATTAATATGCAGGTTACACGTTTTGTTTTGAAGGGTTACAAGATACACAAGTTTGATGGTGCCAAAGACACCAAAAATAGGGTTTTCAAGGGGTAAATCGGGTTCTACCCCTTAGAATGACCATTATATCATGTGATATACCTTCAAGAACATTAGGAACTCCTCAAGAACAAGGTGAGGGTGAGAGGATTCTGTTACAACAAGAAAAAGTAAGGCTTTTAAGTGAAAAATGAAGAAAACATGAGAAATGTCCATAACCGAGCACATGGAGCTTACACTTGATGTAACTCGCGATTTGGAAGGTGTGGATGGTCGTGAATGGCTGTAATCTCCTTGAAATTGACTGTAGAAGTCGAATACAAGCTGGAAACCACAAGTCTTGCAAGTTTCAAGCTTCAAAACTTCACCAAAAGTCACCTTTCTTGCGGTTTGCTGCTGGCCGATGGTTGCATGCTTGTAGTTTGCGATTTTGGGGCTGGAAAGGGACTGGAATGGAGAGGATTTTGAGAGGGAGAGATGTTTCTTCAGCTGAGAATTTGAAATGAGAGAGAGAGAGAGAAGGAGTATGGAGTGTGTCTTGCAAGATTGAGAAATGCATGTAAGAAGAATGGTGAGTTAGGAAAAGTGGAGTGTAGTGGTGGACAAGGGAGTCCATTGGTGGACATGGGGGCTGGTTTTGTCTTGTTGTGGGACTCCTTTTTAAATTAAATTTTAATCAAAATATTAATAGGTGGTGTTATTTTGTAGTGTAGTATTTAAAATTGTTAGTTAGTAGATGATATTAGTAGTTATCATGTGCATGATCATTCATGCATAAAATCCGAATTTTACATGTGTATATGTATGCATACTTTTAAATTGTTTCAATTAAGGCTTTGTATTCTAGGTAGGGTGACTAATCAATATTCCCGGGCACGAATTTTCTAAAAAGGCAAGACTTAAAATGACTAAATTCACATAAATCACATAGAATCATGAAAATGGATCAAATAAAAATTAATGATTCTAACATTCTTGATATAATTGAATTGTTTCCATTATTAGTACTCATAAGACGGGATATGATGCAATTGGATTAGGGTTTAGAATAGTGACCTTGGGACCGGTTGTCACATTCTCCCACCGTTTAGGAAATTTCGTCCCGAAATTTTAACTTCGCTTAGAATTGGTACGGGAGGGTTTAAAGAGTTGCAGGTAGTTCTTCCTCATCTCGTCCTCACGTTCCCAAATGAATTCCGGCCCTCGTCTTGAGTTCCATCTAACCTTAACCTTGGGTATGCGGCTTCGTCTGAGTTGCTTAACTAAGCGGTCCGTGATCTCTATAGGCTCTTCCACGAAGTTCAGTTTATCATTGATTCTTGTCTCCTTCAACGGTAGCTCCAAGGTTTTGTCTACCAGGCATTTCTTCAAGTTTGACTCGTGGAAGGTGTCGTGTATATAACTCAATCGCTGAGGTAGTTTCAACTTGTAAGCCACAGGACCAATTCTTGCTAGCATTTCAAATGGTCCAATGTATCTTGGGCTTAACTTGCCTCTTTTTCCAAATCTCACGGTTCCTTTCCATGGTGCTACCTTCAGCATTACCCTATCACCTATCTGAAACTCTAATGGTTTTCGTCTTCTATCAGCGTACTTCTTTTGACGGTCCCTTGCTGCCCGTAGACGTTCCTTGATCTTGAAAATCTTATCATTGGTCTCCAATATGATGTCGGGTCCCAATACTTGACTATCACCAATTTCATTCCAACTCAAGGGTGACCGACATTTCCTACTATAGAGAGCCTCATACGGAGCGGCATTGATACTTGCATGGTAACTGTTATTATAGGAGAACTCTACCAATGGAAGATGGTTATCCCAGTTCCCACCAAAATCAATTACGCAAGCCCTCAGCATATCTTCTAAGGTTTGAATAGTCCTTTCGCTTTGACCGTCAGTTTGCGGGTGGTACGCCGTGCTTAAGTCCAGCCGGGTTCCTAAAGCTCGTTGAAGTGATTTCCAGAAACGCAAAGTAAAACGACTATCGCGGTCGGAGATTATGGATAGTGGCATACCATGCCTAGCCAGTATTTCATTGATATATAGTTGAGCCAGTCTTGACATGTCATAGTCTTCCCGAATTGGTAAGAAGTGAGCTGATTTGGTTAGTCTGTCCACTATTACCCAAATAGCATCATGACCCCTAGACGTTTTGGGTAACTTGGTAACAAATTCCATCGTGACGTTATCCTATTTCCATTCTGGGATTTCTGGCTGCTGTAACATCCCTAACGGTTTTTGGTTCTCAGCTTTTACCATGGCACAGGTTAGACATTTTCCGACATACATAGCGATTGATTTCTTGATTCCAGGCCACCAGAAGAGTGCCTTCAAATCCTGGTACATTTTATCACTCCCAGGGTGAACTGAATACCTAGATTTGTGAGCTTCATCGAGAATTACCACTCAAATTCCCCCATGCTTTGGCACCCAAGTTCTCCCTTCTCACTTATATGTACCATCATTTCCTGTTTCAAATCGCTTTTCCATTCCAGTTAATCCTTCTCCTGCTAAATTTTCCTCATTTAACGCTTCACTTTGAGCTTCTTTCAGCCTTGAAATCAGGTCAGTGTACACACTTATCCTTAAAGCTCGTACACGAAGAGGTTTTTCTCTCTCATTTCTGCTCAAAGCATCTGCCACTACATTGGCCTTATCGGGATGATAACGGATTTCACACTCGTAGTCGTTCAATAACTCAACCCATCTTCTTTGTCGCATGTTCAGCATCTTCTGGTCGAGAATGTGTTGCAAACTTCGATGGTCAGTGTAAATGATGCACTTCGTGCCATAGAGGTAGTGCCTCCACATTTTGAGAGCAAATACCACTGCACCTAATTCCAAATCGTGCGTAGTATAGTTCTTCTCGTGATCGTTTAGCAATCTAGATGCATAAGCAATGACCTTGTTGCGTTGCATTAGCACACATCCTAACCCCTGACGCGAGGCGTCACAATAGACTATGAAGTCTTTGACTTCTTCTGGGAGGGCTAGAACAGGTGCACTGCATAACTTTTCCTTGAGCGTCTCAGAGGCTTCATCTTGCTCTGGTTCCCACACAAAGGTTTTGCTCTTCTTAGTCAGTGCGGTCAGTGGTTGCACAATGCGTGAGAAGTCCTTTATGAATCGTCGGTAGTATCCGGCCAGTCCTAGGAATTGCCTAATCTCGGTGGGAGTCTCAGGAATCTTCCAATTCTTTATAGCCTCTATCTTGGAAGGGTCAACTTGAATTCCATTCTCATTCACTACATGCCCTAAAAATTGGATTTCTCGCATCCAAAATTCACATATTGAAAATTTGGCATATAGTTGCTCATTCTTGAGTAATTCAAGAATTAGTCTGAGATGTTTCTCGTGCTCTTCCTTATTACTGGAGTAGATCAGGATGTCGTCGATGAACACGATCACAAACTTGTCCAGATATGGGCGGCATACACGGTTCATGAGATCCATGAATGCTGCTGGTGCATTGGTCAGGCCGAAGGGCATGACTAAGTACTCATAGTGCCCATACCTAGTTCGGAAAGCCGTCTTAGGTATGTCTTCTTCTCTTATCTTCAATTGGTGGTAACCGGATCTTAAATCTATCTTGAAAAAGTAGCTTGCTCCTTGAAGTTGATCGAATAGGTCATCTATCCTTGGAAGTAGGTAACGGTTCTTTATGGTCAACTTATTTAACTCCCGGTAGTCAATACACATGCGTAAGGTTCCATCCTTCTTTTTCACAAATAACACCGGGGCACCCCATGGGGAGACACTCGGATGTATGAATCCTTTGTCCAATAGTTCTTGGATTTGCGTCATCAGTTCCTTCATCTCAGGAGGGGCGAGTCGATACGGTGCTTTGGCTACTGGTGCAGCGCCAGGCAGAAAATCTATTTGGAACTCAACTTGTCGATTCGGGGGAAGTCCCGGTAGGTCTTCCGGAAACACCTCAGGGTATTCAGAAACTACTAGGATGTCCGAAATCTTTTTCTCCTCTTTGGTCTTCATCACGTAGACGATGAAAGCCGAGCATCCCTTCCTTAAGCTCTTGGTAGCTTTCAAATGGGATATCATGGGGCATAAAGTATTACTCCTTTCTCCTTGCACTACTAACTCTTCCTTGTCATTCAATGGTATCTTAAGTAGGCGTTCATCACACACAATTTTGACTCTGTTCTTAGCTAACCAGTCCATGCCAACAACCACATCAAATCCTCCTAACTTAATGGGTATCAGATCTATCTTAAATGTATTCCCATTTTGATTTATTGAACAATCCTTTATGATTTCATTAGTTTCTAAAATGTTGCCATCAGCTAATTCGACGGTAAACGTATCGGCTAAGGTGCACGTAGCTAGGTCTGTTGGTCCAAGTTGAACACACTTGAATCAAATCATGAAGATTATAGATCAAAATGTGATGAACACATTAAAACCCCAATTTGATCTAATATTGATTGCATATAATTTGTACAAATGGAAACCCCAATCAATTGCTCATTCAAGCTTATCAACCCTAATTGTCATACTTTACTATTTATAGTAAATGACAATTTACTAATGACACTTAGCACCCTAAACTATGACAATTAGAAATTACAATTAAAACCCAAAATGTCTAAAAAGAAGATTAAATATATTTTGTCGACACAAAATATATTTATTAACAATAAACATCCTAGACAAATATATCTTCAACGTCTTGTCTCTAATCTTCATCCCGAACGCGTCGTGTTGACTTTTCCGTTGACTTTGACCGTTGACGTTGACTTTGTTGACTTTAACTGTATTGATAATATTAGACTATCTTTCAGACCCAACAATATTCCCCCTTAGTCTACTATTATCAACGTCTTTCATCGAGATCAGCACCGATAAGTCAACTGAACTTGATCTTCAATTTGGTAAGCTTCAGTCTCAATGCTGAGGTCCAACAATATTCCCCCTAGACTGATGCTTCCTAACTTTTGTTACTGAAGATCTTTATCTCACAAGTTCCCCCTTTTTCTATGTTCCCCCTTGTCATGTGCATCCTCTCAGTTATAACGAAGACCACTTTCTTGAATCTCTAAGTGCTTCAAAAGATGTAGGAGGAGGATTCCTAGCTCGATATCTTCTGCAAACTTGAGGAACAGGTTCTCAGATCAGGTACACTGCTCAACTGATGATCGACCATCACTTGTAACAAAAATCTGAATCACATTCTCAAACACAATCTCGACATTTCTAATTAGATCATTTCATTTTAACAAAATAAACCCGTGTTTATCTGTGTGAAAACAAGCGAACCCGTGTTCGTTTGTGTGTGCAATTTCCCGTGAAATGCAGGAAAATATGAGATGATTTCAATAGCATAATATGGAAGACCTAAATGAATTTTGAATGAAAATATATTATAGTTTTTTTTAATTTTATTTTATGTATATATATATATATATATATTTGTATATTATATTATATATATATATATATATATATTTAATTACCAAGAACTGAATCGATCATGAGATCACATCCTCAAGATATACTTTAGCGCAAAGATGAATTTAAACATCGACCAGCCATGAGATCACACTGATAACTGAATCTAATCACAGTCTTTGAAAGATTTTGAAATTCTCAAACAGATAAATAACGATTGCTGATATGTTTGTCCACTTAAACTCATGTCCTATCTTTTTCAACAAGCAGCAGATGATTCGTTAAGGTTCGATTAAGGACTTTAGAATGCTAGGTCCCCATAATCATTTGGCAAAAACCCTCACCCAACCTCGGGATTTCTTGAATTTTGTTACGATCTTTATAGAACAAGGCTTGTGCATTAGTGTGCAAGTGATTATCAACAGAATATTGTATTCTGTGATGAATTCATTGTTAGATGACTTGACACAACTTAGATTAAAATGATGAGAGCTCCAGGTCTATACTCACGTATAACAAAGGAGATGACCATTTAATCATGTGCCGATGAGAGCTCCAGGTCAGTACTATCGTACAGCAAAGGAGATCATCACTCCAGGTCAGTACTTCCGTATAGCAGAGGAGATTAGCACAAACACAAGACACATAAATACACTAATCATGGTTCAAAGATATGGCTTAAATGATTTGTATCATGGTGGGTGAAAGATCAATTCTCAATCCAATTTTTGTCGGGACTCAGTTTTCATGCAGGCCAAAATGATTGCGTAAATCCAAACATCCTTAAGCATATATTTAATTTAAATCATCATGCTGCTGTCTACTTTATTTTTCAGGCTGAGCCTACCAAGCATATCATTAAAGCATCTGTTTGTTTTTCTATTATTTGTACTTAAAACTAAGATGTAAATCAGATAACAGTATCAGTTACTATCATTTCTCATTTTAAAAACGCAAGCCATGCAAGAACAAGCATTTCAAGAAGATATACAATCATTTCTCAATCATCTCGAATCAAGTTCTCAGCTCTCTTGTCATTTCATCATTTTTTTTAAAATTTGATATACTCTCCCCCTAAATTTTTATTTATTTATTTATTTATTTTTTTACAAACCTATTTTTATGTTTTCTTTTTAATATATATATATATATATATATATATATATATATATATATATATATATATATTTTAAACTGTACAAAAATAGAAATTTCCAAAAGAAGGTCTTCCAAATTACACTGATATCTAGATAAGAAATGAATTCTCAAGAAATATGTAGAGATGGTAAAATGAGAACTGTGATTATACAGATAAAAATCCAAATTGCGGATAAATACCATGACCTTAACCTGTTTGTTCCGCCTCAAATTTGAATTAGGAACAATCCTTGTCAGTAAACCGCATTACTAACAGTCCTCCTGAATTGTTCCTGCACTCATTAACAGATTAGTTAGAAAGAGGAACCCAGGCCATCGTAGTCCTGGAAGTTCCTTTTTCATCAAGATAAGTAACAAGCTTCTGCACACAACCGTTTAAACAATCGGGTATTGCTGTATCCTTCCTTTTAATTTTCCAAATTTGTTTCGGTTCAATAAACTTGGAGTTGAATGAATTAAATTTGGAAATCATTTTCTGTTTAAGACTAGAAGGAAAAGAATTTGGTTTTGAAGCTTTGGTCATTTTCATCTTTGTATCATGTGAAACCGGCTTCACATGAAAAGGTTTGGATGGAGGGTTTTTCATCCAACCATTCAAAGATGTTTGATGTTTACCTCTTGATCCAGAGAAGCAACCCGTGTTGCCTTTACCATCTAGAACATTCTTTTTAGACCTACATTCGGAGAAGCAATTTGTTTTGCCTTCACCATTCGTAGCAAGCCTTTGAGGACATTTCTTTACCACATGACCTTCTTTTCCACACTCAAAACAAGCCTTGAATGGCTTTTGATTCTTTATAGTCCCGTGGTCATCAGGAGAGGGTGGATCCTCCTTTGAGGTTGTTGCAGCTTGTTGACAACCTTGAATCTTCATCTTTTGGATATCAGGAGAGTGAACCTTTTGAGGCTTTGTCGACATGGATTTTAAACTAGTCTGTGATTTGAAGTGTGATGTTTGAGGAGATGAAATCGGAGCATTCTCCCAAGAACCCTTTTGCATGACTGGTGACTTGGCACACTTTGAGGTAGATTTGTGACAAGCTTGATGGATAACAGATAAAGATAGTGAGTGCTTCTGCTGAGTTTTGGAGGAACTACTAATTTGTTTAGCAGTTAGGTATGAGATCCGGATAGGTCTTGATTCAGCTTTTGGAAGCTTTTGAGACTTGACAATTTCAGGAGATATCTTGACCTGTGATGAACCAACACGCTCCTCTGTGTTTGATTCATCATCTGAACTTATCCAGTCTCGTATACACAAATCTGCTTCCAAAGGATCTTGATTGACACATCCTATTTTGTCAGCATCGGTTATAGGATTCTGATTGCCTGACGATTCGACAACTATTCCTTCTTTGACAAACCTGACAGGAACAAATGAAGGAATACTGCCTGTTTTGAATTTGTTGAAGAAGGTTGGAGAAGTAACTGATATTGGTTTTGGAGCATCAGAGGTGGAATCATCATTAATCTTCTTATCAGACCCCCGCCTGTGGAATCCCAAACCTACTTGAGAATCCTGCACATCTCTAACCTCTTGAAGATTAACACAGCTTAAACCTGCATTTAGACTATTAGTAGGTTGTTCAAACAAATCATTTGAAGGATGAGGTCTAGGGATTGGTGAATAACATAAAGTAGAAGGGGGTGGAACCGAATTAAATACAGTTTCACCATCAGATTTATATCCAATCCCATGTTTTATCTGTGCCCCTTGTTGTTTAGCAATAAGCTCATCCTTTTTCATATGTGAAAGAGTCCTTTTATCGAGCTTTGTTTGAATCTGAGTCGTTTCAAATTGAGCTAGAACTGCTCTTTCTCTTAAAATATTTATTTCCAAATTTCTTTCCAAAAGATTTCTTTTCAAAAGAATGATTTCAGCCAATGCTTCATTAAGTTTCTTTGAAAAAGCAATTTCATTCTGTTTTAGTTCTTTGTTTATGGTTTTTGATTCTTTTTCGTTATCTAGCAATAACCTATTTGCTTTATAGATACCAAACAAACGAATTTTACATGCAGAAGAACACATATCCTGAATTGTGTCATATGGAAGATCCATGATGACTCTTTCAGCAGCAAGAGCCTTCTCGTAGTTGCAGACCCTTGTGTTTCTTTTATGTTCCTCTTCCTTGGCCTTTAGCGTCTCTTCATCCTCAATTTCTTTCTTTCCTTCATCATTTTTCAACAAATCAATTGCATCAGTTCTCTCACAAACATGTTCACTTCCATTACCAGCTCTCAAAGCTTCACAATTCTCTTTTACAGTCTCTCTGGTTTCATCAGTTGAATCAAAATGAATTTCCATCGACTTCAACCTCTCAATCATCTCGGTTTTATAATCAAGAATGCTTGTCGTAGAAGAGATAATGAATACATTCATTTTGTTAGTTTGAGATGGAAACACGACTTGATGAAATTCTCTTCTCTTAATATCCAGCTCAGCAGATTTCAGCTTGTTGATCACATCTATCAACTTGTAATCAAGAAAATTTCTTTCGTTCTTAATCATTTTAACCTGAGAACTCCACTCGGGTGGAGGAGATTTAAGAAACTGTTGAACTTGTTCATAGTTGGTGAGTTGGGGGTCATGCTTCTTCAGATTATTTGCCACAGATATAAATCGATCAATAAAATCAGACAGCTTTTCATTCTTCATACCTGCAAAACAGTCAAACCGGCTTTGAGCCGTTGTGAGATTATCTGATTTAAAGTCTTCTGAAGATGACATTTTTGAACAATTAAACGCCCCAAAAAAAAATATTTTTCCCAAAAAAATTGTAAAATAATTCTCCCCCGGGAAAAATAATTTTTTTTAAATGTCACGATAGAAAATCTTAGCAACTGGGGTCAAGCTGGATGAATTGTATAACACTTGTAGTTTCGCTGAAAGAAGAGGCAGTTTCGCTGGATGAATTGATAATTTCGCTGTACGAAGCTGAAAAGCTTTTTCAACACGAAATCAATCCGAAATCATCAAAAACTCAATGGATTTGAGATCTGATGATTAACAGAGCTTCCCCAACCAAAAACAAACAAAATTCAAGCAAATTCCATATCAAATACACTCGAATTTGATCTAAAATTGATGAAAACTTGATATTGAACAAAAAACAACCAAAACCCCAACTTATCTCTCTAAAAATCTTCACCGAATTTGATCCAAAATGGCTCTGATACCATATTGTTGGTCCAAGTTGAACACACTTGAATCAAATCATGAAGATTATAGATCAAAATATGATGAACACATTAAAACCCCAATTTAATCTAATATTGATTGCATATAATTTGTACAAATGAAAACCCCAATCAATTGCTCATTCAAGCTTATGAACCCTAATTGTCATACTTTACTATTTATAGTAAATGACAATTTACTAATGACACTTAGCACCCTAAACTATGACAATTAGAAATTACAATTAAAACCCAAAATGTCTAAAAAGAAGATTAAATATATTTTGTCGACACAAAATATATTTATTAACAATAAACATCCTAGACAAATATATCTTCAACGTCTTGTCTCTAATCTTCATCCCGAACGCGTCGTGTTGACTTTTCCGTTGACTTTGACCGTTGACATTGACTTTGTTGACTTTAACTGTATTGATAATATTAGACTATCTTTCAGACCCAACAAGGTCAATCAAGGATCTAAAAGCACTAGAGATAAAACTAGCAGTCGCTCCAGTATCAAACAAAACGGTAGCAGGATGATCGTTTACAAGAAACGTACCATTAACCATATCAGGTTCCTTTCGGGCTCCAGCTGGGTCCATCACAAAAGCTCTTCCCTTGGGCTTGTTGAGTCGGGTGTCCCTGTTTCTTGCTAGCTTGGGGCATTTGTTCCTCATATGCCCTGGATCTCCGCACTCATAGCATTGTTTTCCAGGCTCGTAGGTACAGTCTTTAATCAGGTGACCAGGTTTCTTGCACCGATAACAAGGCATGGGATTGCACTCCCCTTGGTGATAAAGTTTGCATTTGTCGCAGAAGGGGCTTGTGCCTAGATACAACCTCCTTGCCTTTCCACCATGGTCACTTCGTCTCGCTTCTTCTCTAGGTCTCTTGTTTGAACCGCTACTGCTT
Organism: Flaveria linearis; assembly: GCA_024085815.1. NCBI lineage: Eukaryota > Viridiplantae > Streptophyta > Magnoliopsida > Asterales > Asteraceae > Flaveria > Flaveria linearis. The sequence goes on along the minus strand of CM044001.1, from coordinate 59,579,144 downwards.
CCGACCATCTTCCTAGTATCAAACCACTTCCTCTTTTCTTCCACAGCCTTCTTCTTGTCCTTAATTTTCCCATGTTTAGTCCACCCAGCTCTAACTAGGTCGTCGGTCAGACTACTGGTAAAGTCGACCGCAGCCTGTATGGTTGTAGGCCTGGATGACCGAACCATGCCCCTCACCCTTGGGTGTAACCCCCAGATGAAGCGGGCCACGCCCTTGGATTCTGGCATCACCAAGTGTGGTACCAGTCGGGACAATGCAAGGAACTGGTTGATGTATTCGGTGTAGTTCGGGCCCCTCATCTCCAGATTCAGAAATCTAGCCTCCAGTTTTTCTAGTTGGTTGATCGGGCAGTACTTGTTGGTGATTAGTTCCCTGAACTCAGACCAGTTAATCCTACCAACGGCATCCCGGCCTTGAGGCTGAATGATGGTTTTCCACCATTCAAGTGCTGGTCCCTTGAGATATTGAGAAGCAAACCTCACCATGTGTTCCAACTTGCATTCACTGATGTCTAACACAGCTTCGATTTCGTCTAGCCACCTATATGTTTCAATTGCACCCTCGGTGCCATGGAAGTCCTTTGGCTTGCAAGCCATGAATGTTTTGTAGGAGCACCCCTTCCTGATAGCTTCAGATTCCTCATTGTTTGCAGTCCCAGTACCACCTCCGGCGTCATTCCGGTCAGCATTGATTTGAGCAATGATGGTTGGTATAGCATGCGCAATTTGCTGTACCACAAGATTTGCCATCCTCTCATCATTTCCTGAGTTAGCATTCTCCCCGATGGGAGTCCCTGGAGGAGTAGGTGGTTGGTTTCTGGTTCGCCTTGTTCCTTCGTGACGACCTCGGTATGCTCCCTGCCTTCCGATGCGTGTTCCTCTTCTGGTAGGCATTCTGATAGTACTACAGATAAAGTTGTTTAGCATCTCATAATTTGTTTCAATCAGTCTATGCATCAATTCCCTACAAGGTTCCCTCTATACGAAGAGAGAATACGGTGTATAATTACACACAACTTAACAAGTTCCACATATTACCAATTTAAACAGTTTAAGCAGTCATAAAGAATGACATGGCCCAACACCATGAATAAACAACACATGACAGATAATCATAAATGTTTCAACAACATTGTATCATAGGAATCAGTTCAAAACAAGACAAAGTTCATAGTATCAGAGTCTAGCTCTTACAAAGTGGAAGGTGCCATCACCCCCATAAATAATAGAGATAATAATAGCAATAGTGTCAAATAGCAATAAGTTTGTTTCCTTCAACTGCTCAAAGACAGATATTTCTTCCCCCTTCCACATGTCGCCTTCACCTCCACTTCTTTTTCAGCCATGCCATCCATCCAGAGCTCTTCTTCCTCTGCTCCTGCTCCAATCTCTGCACCCCATGCGACGCCATCATAGCTTGGAATTGAGCAGAGTGGGAGGTTCGGGTAACGTGCTGAAGAGTTAGCTCATGGTGACGGATGGTCTTCAGGAGCTCCTCTAATGCTGCATCAGTAGGTCCTACGTCACTAGCCTGACGGATGGATTGTGAATACCTATCCCCTGCCAGTACGCTGGGGCCGTCGTACATGCTGTGCCTCGGAGGCATACATGACTCCTCTTGTGGGTGGCGTCAGTGTGGCTCGAACGGCGGTGGTGCGGGTATGGGAGTCCTAACCGGTGGTGGAGGAGGAGGCATCCTAAATGAGACCAAAGGTCCAGTTCTAGCACTCTTTCGTGGACGAGTGACGGTGCATGCTCCATTATTCCCAATGGGAGGGATAGGTGAGTGGGATGGAGCGGCAACATGTGGCGAGTGGGAGCGCGTCCGGCTCCTGGAAGGTGTCGTCGAAGAAAAGTCCTCGGAAGCTTCAGTGTCCTCTGACGTGACGGATATCCAACCTGGGTGTCCACACCTCCTAAGGTATTCCTCATACTCCGTGCGCGGTTTTTGCCTTCTTGGTATCCCCCGTTGGTGCACTGCTCTCAGTAAGTTAGGCCGGTGCTTTTCCCTTGTTAGCCATGGTTGGTTTCCTGTAAAAAGACATCATGAGTAAGTTGGTTTCTCATAGCTCATGATAGTCTGAATAATAGTAATATACTCATAGTACAAGTGATGGCATTAGTATCAGGAATCTCTACGTATTCCTCATCAATGATGTTAGAATCAGTTGTTTCTCATAATAGTGTCAGGCAAAACAGTTCATCTTTAAAAATCAATTTCAAATCCCCAGTCAAAATGAATTTCAAAGTTAATCAGCATTAAACAGAAAGGTCCAAACATAACTTAGAGGTCCGTGATGGAAATTACGCGTCCGGTAAATTCATGATTACGTTGATCAAGTGTAATTATCAATTTACCCAACCCGATCATTCCAACACTTTCCCACAAGGACAGTCCTAGGGTATCAGGGTTGTAGCCTAGGGTCTACTATGGTATTCCCGGCCCCCGGTAGGGTGGGACGTCACAGATTAGCAACAACTTACATGGCAGCGAAAACAAACCAATATAAGAGCTCAAAGGAAGAGAACATCACATGGCATATAAGGTTTTAAAAATCACCAGGCTGGAAACAGATCCAGCCCCAAATGTTTACATGTTCAACATAATTTAAATAGTCATTGTATCAAATTGTTCAAGTCACAAATTGGTCACACACAAACAATGCCATTGTCTCGGGATTGAGTCTAAGTCGTCCATAAGCTAAGAGTCTTCACGGGTTACCTGAAACATGATCAAAAGAAAATTTGTGTCAACTAAAAAGTTGGTGAATTCAAGTGCTTAAAGTTTCAAAACAATAAAAATGAACTCTTAAAGTCCACAGTAAAGGTTTCAGAATCAAGTGTGAATGTTTATAAAAATCTCATTTGATTTTGAAAGCATCATTTTTAGTATCAGTTATTGTGGGGTATCACAACCAACCCTGCACTTGGTCCCCGGTTGGCCTCTTCTAAACTTGTGTTTAACCGGATATCCCCCGTAGGGAAGAACCAAGCCTCAGAACAGGGAACCATTCCTGCTAGGATGGTTCACCATAGTATCTTATTCAAAACCTGTTAAATGCCACAAATGACCCCTCAGGATCTCAGTGGGGTACCTCCCTGCAGCGGGAGCCACTGTGCGTGGGGGATTCCCCAAATAGATCTATTTACATAAAACAAGCGGTTCACAAAAGAATTAATGATCATGACATAAGTATCAGCAGGTATCCAAAAAGTCCCACATACAAGCATCAACTAAAGCACAATCATAGTTCATAAACAAAAGAGCATGTTTCATCAAAAGCAGTAAGTAAAAAGAGATCACTTGAACTCACCTTAGATATCAAGCAAAAAGAAATTCTTCGCGTGCTGGGAATATCTCAAGTCTAGCACCCTAACATGAGTATTTTAAGTGATTAGCTACTGCTCTAAACCTATTTAAGGAGCAACAATAGTGCCTAAGACTTAAATGGACGGGTTCGGCTTTGATTCGATTAGGTTTGCGTAAAAAGTTTCCTTTTAAAGAAAGTCAAGGTTTTTCATGAAATCAAAGGTTTCTACATTACTAAACCAAGAATATATAGTAATTATGCCATTTAAGGGGGCATATGAACTTATGGGAGTCGGTTATGAAGTTTTGCAAAATTTACAGTTTTGCCCCTGAAGTTTTAAAATTGACAATTTCTACCCTTAAGATTAGTTTCTTGCATTAAGTGACCTCTATTCTTAAAAATCAGGTTCAAGAACTTAATTCAACTTAGTTTTTAGAATTTGTAACCAAAATTTCAGTTTATGGACTCGGTTTGTAAATTACGCGTTTAACGTTGCCGTTACGGTAAAACCGAACGGTATTATCTATGAGTTTTCACCTTTTTGAGTCTAATACCAGTAGCTACTTTTTAAAATCATTTTTATGAGTTTCAAACCTTTTAGATTACAAAAATTTGTCTCTAAAGTGGAAAGGCTCGTTTTTACGTTTAAACCGTTAAAACGCGTTTTTAGTCGGGTTTGACCATTTTAAAAGCTTGTTTGACCAACCATTTTACTTTTGAGGTTATTTTATATTTTAACCTACTGTAAAGTCATGATTTTTATAAGTTGTAACATTTAACCCATTTATCACAGATTTTTCCTTAAAAACGCCTCTCGTTTACACCCGTTTCACTTAAAATCCATTTAAAATACCATTTGACCACTAAAAATTCTCATTAGCTCTAGAACAATTTATTAATCCTTAATGAACCTGTAATTCTCTTTAAAAAGTTTATAGTTCAAGATTTCTTGTTTTTAAATAGTTTTAGCTTGTTTTCGGGTCCCGAAAGTGACAAAAATGGGTCTAAACACAACATGTCCTTTGTTCCAGAGATTAAACCACATTAACACTCTTAATATTCATCAAAACCTACTGAAATACAATCCCAATCATGGCCTATTTGTTCTACACATCCTTGAACTTTAAATATATAGAAAGTGTCATGAATGACCATTACACGTGTGTAAATCATTGTAACTTGAGTTTAACCATTACTAAAACTTTATCTAACTTAAAAATCAGATTATTGGGGTGTCTTAAAGTCATTTTGAGCAGGTTATGAACATGGTTTGAGAGGGTTTTCAACAAGTGTCTAAAAGAGGTTGTTATTAGTAGAAAGAGGTGTTTTTCAAAGTGTAATGCTTGTTTTTACCACATGTAGGTGGTGTATACACTTTGAGACTTTAAAAACAGGTTTTTAGTAGTCTTAAAACCCATTAATATGCAGGTTACACGTTTTGTTTTGAAGGGTTACAAGATACACAGTTTGATGGTGCCAAAGACACCAAAAATAGGGTTTTCAAGGGGTAAATCGGGTTCTACCCCTTAGAATGACCATTATATCGTGTGATATACCTTCAAGAACGTTGGGAACTCCTCAAGAACAAGGTGAGGGTGAGAGGTTTCTGTTACAACAAGAAAAGTAAGGCTTTTAGGTGAAAAATGAAGAAAACATGAGAAATGTCCATAACCGAGCACATGGAGCTTACACTTGATGTAACTCGCGATTTGGAAGGCGTGGATGGTCGTGAATGGCTGTAATCTCCTTGGACTTGACTGTAGAAGTCGAACACAAGCTCGAAACCACAAGTCTTGCAAGTTTCAAGCTTCAAAACTTCACCAAAAGTCACCTTTCTTGCGGTTTGCTGCTGGCCGATGGTTGCATGCTTGTAGTTTGCGATTTTGGGGCTAGAAAGGGGCTGGAATGGAGAGGATTTTGAGAGGGAGAGATGTTTATTCAGCTGAGAATTCGAAATGAGAGAGAGAGAAGGAGTATGGAGTGTGTCTTGCAAGATTGAGAAATGCATGTAAGAAGAATGGTCAGTTAGGAAAAGTGGAGTGTAGTGGTGGACAAGGGAGTCCATTGGTGGACATAGGGCCGGTTTGTGTCTTGTTGTGGGACTCCTTTTAAATTAAATTTTAATCAAAATATTAATAGGTGGTGTTATTTTATATTGTAGTATTTAAAATTGTTAGTTACTAGATGATATTAGTAGTTACCATGTGCATGATCATTCATGCATAAAATCCGAAATTTACATGTGTATGTGTATGCATACTTTTAAATTGTTTCAATTAAGGCTTTGTATTCTAGGTAGGGTGACTAATCAATATTCCCGGGCACGAATTTTCTAAAAGGCAAGACTTAAAATGACTAGATTCACATAAATCACATAGAATCACGAAAATGGATCAAATAAAATTAATGATTCTAACATTCTTGATATAATTGAATTGTTTCCATTATTAGTACTCATAAGACGGATATGATGCAATTGGATTAGGGTTTAGAATTGTGACCTTGGGACCGGTTGTCACAATATATCACCAATGTTTGGGGACAAGTCTCGTATATGATCCAGTAATTCTCAGAATTATCGTTACATGAATGTTTGGGCAATGACTGACGCACTTAATTAAACCTTAATCAAGTGAAATGCATTGCATGGGTGATCAGATAATGATGTTCGTGTTAGTTAAAAAGTAAACTAAAACTATATGGTTCACACACTCAAACGTGATATTGGTCATTCGCATCTAACTAAGATGGTATAGATCACCCAAATGTGATATTAGTCACCCATATGAGACCAAAGGAATGGCCATATGAATGTAGAGTTGTTCACCCGCATGCAGGTACTCTCACATACATGAATAGAGTTAAAGAAATAGATCATCTACGTATGATATTGTTCACCGCATGTGACAGTTCGTCCGCATTTAATCTAGGTTAAAGAATAGTCACTCATAGGTGATCATGTTCACCGTAGGTGAACTGATCAGCTGAATGTGCCATAGTTGCTAAAGTTAGAGGACTAAATCACTGACACTTTACTTAGTCGTACTTAGGTGAAATTTGTCACTCCAATGTAAATTACTCACCCGTATGTGAAATTCTTCACGCGCATTGACCTTACTTAGAATAAATAAAATGAATGGTGAATGTAATAAATAAAGTGATCGCTATGTCATAATTAGAGAATCAAAGTTAGCTATAGTAAATAAGGATGAAGTATGGATTAAAAAAACTAAGAGTATTGATAAAGGGTAAAAGATAATCACAGTTGAAGAAAGTTAAAGTTATAGTTTCACATGTGAAATAAAAAGGAACTTGATTAATAATTGAAAAATAGTTACCCATATAAAGTACAACATTGAATTGATAAAGTATGTTAAAGGGCAAACACAGATGTCTTGACGTATATCAAGTATCTACATATGAGTCTTACGTGATGGATAGCGATAAGAGTCTTACATTTGTTGCAAATGATGGTAAAAAAGTCTAGTGTATCATAACACAAATAATGGCTAAAGGAGTCTATAAGCTCATGATAAAATAATTTTTAAATAAAGATAAAGAATGACTAAAATAAATTAAAGAATGAATGCAGTTTAAGCTAAATAAGTCTTACACATGAGTAAGCACCCTAATAAAGTAAAGTAAAACATAAAGTATAGATGTTGTAAGGATTATACTTAGAGCTAATGCAACCAAAGAGCTCTCAGTGTGCACATGTGAAGTACAAGGAAGTTACTTCAGAAGATTTGGTACAACTCAATAAATTACACTAAGTATCAAATTTTCCAAAGCCAAAATACCAAATCTTCTGAAGCCAAAAGAACAAAGCTTTCAAAGCCAAAGATGAAGGTGCTGTTTGTTTTTCTGCAGGAAACCATCTGCAGTCTGCGGACCACATCTGTAGACATCTGCAGCAGAAGATGTGGACCAAACGTCTGCAGTCTGTAAGAAAAAGACTGTTTGTTTTTTTAACATCTACAAACTACTAAAATATTCTGTAATTAAAGTAAACCTATTTTTTAAACTTTAAAAAGTATTTTAACATTAAAATATAAATTATAGTTGTGCTTAATAAAGAATACCAATTATTATGTCAAGATTAAAACAAAAGTTCTATAACTTTTAATTATTATGTACTATAAAGCTTAATTCTTGACACAATTGAATGAAACAAACTTACCATGTAAATGGAACTCCATAGTGTTGTTAGGAACAAACTCATAAACAAGCATCCTCAGTGCACCACTTATGCAAAATCAGACGACGGAGCTACCGTAGGACTGGAAGAATTACCCCTGGGCGGCGGCAGAGGAGATGGTGTAGTTCGTCTCGGAGGAGATGGTGGAGTGTTGGTCGGAGTAGGTGGCACCGGCGGAGATGATAGAGTGTTAACCGAAGACAGTGGTGGTGGGTTAGATGGCGTGGGCCTTACCGGTGACAGAGGGGACGGTGGAGATGGGGAGGATGGTGGTGGAGGGGTAGTGGTTGTGGGTGGCGCCGGTGTAGATAGTGAGGATGATGGTGGAGGGGTGGTGGCTGTGGGTGGCGCCGGTGGAGACGGTAAGGATGATGGTGGAGGAGAGGTGGTTGCGGGTGGCGGAGGGGTGGTGGCGGAAGGTGGTGGGGAGGTGGTCGGAGGTGGAGTTACAGGAGGCGGTGTGGGAGTGGATGGAGCAGTGGTGGAGGGTGGTGGGGAGGAGGGCGGTGGCGATGTGGTGGTGTTGGTTAGCGGTGGTGATGTGCTGGTGTTGGTGGGCGGTGATGGTGGTGGGGTGGTGGGAGGATGGAAGATAGAATGCAGGTTTAGGGGTATTAAGTCAAGAAGATGTTAGAAGAGGTGAGAAGTGAAGGTTCCAAGTCTTCTCCACGCAGATGTCAGGAAGACATTTTTTAATGAAATGTATTCTAAAAAAACAAACAATCTGCAAAGCACAAGGTCTGCGCGTGGTCTGCACGGCGCAAACAAAGAGCTTAGGAAGTGATTCTCACAAAAACAAACATCCCCGAAGTCTTTTAAAGCTTTAAAGACAAAGTCTTATAAAGCCAAGAGGCTGATTTCTTCCAAAAACATAGAAGACATGCTTTTTCTGAATCACCTTTTGACAAATCTGAACCACTTTTCACTGCCACCTCTGAAGACATCAACTTATATGAGTTGGTGAAATGTTCATACTTTTTTTCAAACTATAGATTAAAGTCTATAACTTTCTACTTTTGTACTTTTATCATTTTTATATTAGAAAAACATGTGAGCTATGGCATATCATACTCACAAGTCAAAAGACAATCTGGCTTTTGACTTTACATTGATCTTGTTGTCTAGATTAGTATTTCCAGCTGGCATTCAAAGTATGACCGACTGTAAGATGTAGTATAAGTATCTCAAGTACTTATCATTTTATTTTAAGTTTTGTAACACTTTGTAAGAACTTAAGAGCAATATACATCATTATTGAAAACCATATTATAATGTTCTTGTTCTTGTTCTGTTTTTACTTGTGTTCTTTGTTTCATTATAAGCCGATTCCCTATTTTATCTGTTAAGTGTTCTAAGTCTCTCCTAACAATGTGAAACTATTGCATTGACCCCCTTCACTAGTCCTACAATGGGTATTAGAGCATTTCAGGCTATTGAGTGTAAGATCTCACCACGTTAGATGTCTTCAGTTTTACAAAACACTTACCAGCTCAAATGGCAGCTCACTTAAAGGCTAGTATGAAGAGCGATACTATGACAAAGTTTCCAATGACCACTCCTGATAGCTTTGATACTTGGTACCAACGTATGGAAGGGTTTATCAAGTCTCCAGACAGTAGGATGTGGAGATCTATTATCGAATGACCTCACATCCTAAGCACCTCTTCAGCCACTTCTGGAGATGGGATGATTCTAAAGGAAATAGCCGACTATTCTCAGGAAGATTAGAAGAAGATTGAGGTATATCAGAAGGCCATGAACACTCTCCAAATGGCGCTTCTACTCTATATACAGAGGCTTTAAGAAGTGTGAATTGCTAAGCAGCTCTGGGATGCACTGAAGCTCATACACGTATGAGGAAGCCAAATAAAATAAGAAAGACCTTGTGAAGTGGCATTTAAGAAATTTGCCTGCAAGTCTGGTGAATCTATGACAATAATACTTTAGTTATATTAAGATTGTAGATACTCTTATGGATGTAAGAGTAAAGCTTGAGAACAGGGATATTGTAAGGAAGTTCATGTTCTCTCTTTCCAGACAATGGATACACTAATATGTGGCCATTAAGAAACTGGAAACCTCTCTACCCTTACTATCACAGAGTTGTATAGTATCCTTAGTGGCTACTAGATGAGGATAAACATGCAGAACCCATCAAGCACTCTTCCAGCAATCAATAGAGTTCAGCCTTCCATGTGGTTGAAAGGGATTATAGAGAACCACACATCATATTATTTGCTACCCTTACAACTCATAAGAGGGTTCTTTCATCACGTTCCCTGAGACACCAATGGAGAGCTACATCGAAGGAAGTCCATTCCAAGAGATAAGCTTATCACAAGCCTTTATGTCTGCTTATAAAAATTGTGGAAACTTTCTATTCACTCTTGAAAACTTGGATTGTATCCATCCAATTGATCTGGAGTATATGGAGATAGTGCAACAAATGGCTCTTTTCACTCATAGAGCCAAGAAGTTCTACAAGAGAACCAAAAGAAAGTTTCCTAGCATATATCAGTGGAAATTTGGAATGGATAAAAACAAAGTGAAGTGTTACAACTATAACCAGATGGGACACTTTGCTAGAGAGTGTAAGTCACCAAGGAATAATGGTAGCCAAGTACAATTCAGGCCTAACTATACTGTAGTTGCTCCTAGAACTGAGAAGCCAAGCCAACTAACCAGGAAGAGGATGAAGATGAAGAGTAGATAGTGAAGGATGGATTCGAAGTGAATGAAGAAAATCATTCTAAGAAGGGTCACTATTCTCCAGGAGAGAAGAAAGAACCGAAGATGACTAAGTTTGCTAGAAAGAACTTGATCAGGGCAGCTATAAGAAAATTAAAGAAAGCCCAATAGATCAAGACCACCTTCAACTCCAAGGAAAACTGGTCTTTATTTCTATTGGATTTGAAGTGGTAAAGACTGAAAACTCCATCATGGACTCCAGTACGAAGTCTTAGTTCATGTCTAAATCCTTCTAGTCAGAAAGAAGGTTGATCAAATGTGTACCACTACTGCACACCTGAATCATCTACAAGAGCAAGGCTTACCTTAAGATGCTTGCTGCATCATCTGTGAAATAAAGAAGGATGAAAGAGATCAAGCTTAACCTTTACACAGAAGAGACTCATTATGCCAACTGAATGTATTATGTATGGTGGTACCTCTCATTTGCTAAGGATTACATCTACAATCTCAAATGCACCATCCATATGACCAAGAAGAAAATTTTGAGAAGAAGAAGAGAAGAAGAAGAGAAGAGAGCTTCGAAGAAAATCTCTCCTTTCAGAAGCTCCAAGGGAAAAGATGAGGTGAAAAATTACCTTTGGAAGAAATTTGATCTCAAAAGAAAGGAATGCTTTCGAAGTACTGAAGTCTGCTGTAATATATGTAAAAACTTTCAAAGTACAATCTCCAAAACTTACAAAGTAATCAAACTTTCTAATGCCGTATAATGTTTTGTAACACACGGATATTTTTATAGACGAGAAAGAAAGATAAACGTGAATAAAAGAATAACATAATTCAACCCAAGTTGAGGGGTTAAAAGTGTCAAAAAGGACAAAAAGTATAAAAGTGGTGCATAAGGTGTAGGCCCCCATGTTGTCTACACAACCCATTTTCATTCGGATTCTAGAGAGAAAGAAAGTAGAAGAACAGAATTCGGGATTTTGGAAGAAAAGAACAAGAAACCCGAATTTAAGGTAAGATTTGGTGTTTTTAAGTTGTTCTTGCTAGATTTAGCCTCGGTACATGCTTATATGTGTTTGTTTGGGTTCGGTTGTGTGTTTTAGTGGATTTTTGTGTTTGAGCTCATTGCATACGGGTTTGAAGAAGTCATACTCAAGTTGCATAAGGTGATTATAGAACCCCCTTTTTACATGTTTTAACTGATTTTGGGGCTGGATATACATGTATGAACATTTTATAAATGGTATTCATACCCTATGTGTATGTTGTATGTGTATGTGTATGTGTATTGTTGTAGGTGGGTATGATTTGGGTGGTTATGATGTCATAATCATATTATGAATGTCCTTCTATGTCTTAGAATGTTAGTGCTAAACTTAGAGCATGATATATGTTAGTTTGGGGACTGAATTATGTTGATTTGTGTAAGTTGTTGCCCATCGCCTAAATAGTGGCTCATGCGCCTAACGGTCAGATTGCTCGTGTTTTCCCCATGTGCCCAAACTCATCGCCCAAATAGTATCCATGCGCCTAGGCACTCATGCGCCTGCATAGTGCCCGTGCGCCCTAGAATGTTGCCCGAATGACCAAGTGTTGGCCATGCGTCCAAATAGGGCCCATGCGCCTAAGTTTTCCCATGCGCCTAAATGTTCCCATGCGCCCAGAAGGCCATGCGCCTGCATAGTGCCCATGCGCCTAAGACTTCGAATATTTTCTGAATTTGGGAAATGTAAAGTGTAGGCATTGACTTGGGATCTTCCCGGGGTAATGTAATTACTTTATGATGTTATGTGTGATGTGATGAATGAGGTTATGTCATGTATGATGATTTTATGCTTATGTATGATATGTTTCCTTATGTTCTTTATTATGCATTATCGTGACCTACGTATATGAGTATGAGATAAACGTGAAGCATTATGTACGTAAAGCGGAATTTATGTTAATGATATGTGAAACATAAAGAGAGAATGAATGCATGCATTAACAATGAACGAATGTAAAAAAGTCTTGCAAGCAATGAAGGGTTCACATCCAATGAGGGTGTTAGCTCACTGTGTATGGTTAGCGACCCCGGAAGGATGCATACTGTGGTTTGATCCTTGTGATCGACCAAACTTATGGGATCTTGCCGTTACCCCGGTACTATGGTCAGCCACGGGCATAATGTATGGGAGTCTATTTATAGACTTCGGCCAGTACCCACTTTATGCATGACGGTGGGGTATAGCGCATGGCATTGGTCCGAAAGAATTACCCCTGTACTGTGGTCAGGCCACCAGGCACAATGTATGGGATCCTATTATAGACTTCGGCACAGTACTCGATTTATGCACGACGGTGGGGTATAGCCTGTGGCATTTGCATAGAATGTGAGGAAGATAAAGTTGAATGTACGTAAAATATGGTATGGAAGATAACGAATGATAACGACGACGTACGATGATGATGAACGAAAGTTATTAACATGAAGATAATAATAAGATTATCTATTTGTACATGATGTATGAGCACATATGAAAGGAAAGAAGGTTTTAAATGGAAGGTAAGTATTTTAATTATAAAACTAGACTCACTCAGCAACGCTGACTTTTATATTTTCTAGTTGGCAGGTGATTGTTGCTGAGGATGCACGGGGCAGCTACTTGGAATTTTTTTTTGTGATGGCATCTATTTGTATAACTTATGTGTTTTATGATGTAATGCAAATTAGATATTTTGTAAAAGTTACTACTTCGTATTATTTTGTAAAATTGTCATTAATATAATGAGGTTTTAAGTAATTCCGTTGTGATATTTTAAATAAATGTATGATTTATGTGCGATAATGACCAACTGTAAGCGTCTCGGGAATGGGCCTTACAAGTTGGTTTTAGAGCCAAGATTAAGAGAATTTGGTAATGATTTTCTAAAACCAAAACTTAAATTGAGAATGGGACGGAAAGGGAAGAATGCCAGTCCAAGTAAGTAAGTGCCATCAGGTATTTTCCTTAATGATAACAGTATTATGTGCGCATGTTATTTGATTGTTTGCCTTTATTAGATTTAGATACTGTGTGTCAGGATAGGAATGCTTGGGGTATAAAGAGTAAAGTAATGGTTAATCACAACTGACCACTGTAATTAGGGACTTACTATACTTAACATAACCTGAGCTATTCCCTCGAATGACCATGTTAGTGTTTGAATCTTATAGTGAGGAATGCCAGTCCAAGTAAGTAAGTGCCATCAGGTATTTTCCTTAATATAACAAGTATTATGTGCGCATGTTATTTGATGTTTGCCTTTATTAGATTTAGATACTGATGTAGTCAGGATAGGAAATGCTTGGGTATAAAGAGTAAAGTAAGTGGTTAATCACAACTGACCACTGTAATTAGGGACTTACTATACTTAACATAACCTGAGCTATTCCCTCGAATGACCATGTTAGTGTTTGAATCTTATAGTGTGTAGAGATGGCTGGTGGTAAGATCTTAGAAGGCTTCTCGAGGTGGAGGTCGTGGTGGACGTGATGCCGGACCACGGGTCACTAGAGGAAGGCCCCGGGCTGAAGAGGTGGCCTATGAGGAGCCCGAGACCCCTCATCCGGAGGGTGGTGATGAGAGTGCTAATTTAAGAGGCTGTGGTGGAGGAGGCACCAGGTCATGCAGACGATCTTATCGTCTATGGTGACTAAAGTATTAAAGGTGTAAGAGAAGGAGAGAGGAAGGAGAGGAACAGGTCCTCGGAGGGAGAGAGCAACCGAGACTGAGACGGTTGTCCCTACTGAGGAGAGAGGAGAAGAGCTTGTGCCGGTGGCAGCACGAGGTGGTACTATGGGGCATTTTAAAGATGCAAGCCCCAACTTTCGATGAACAGCACTGCTACTGCTGCTCTCGATGGAAGAGAATGGAGGCTGTGCTCGACATCAGCGAGTGCAGGAGGATCAGAAGGTGAAGTTTGCCACTCATTCGTTTGTGGACTCGCTCTATGTTGGTGGGACAACATTGTCCAAGCGAGGGTAATAGGGCTATTGCAAGATGAGGTGGAGTGAGCTTAAGAAGTTGGTGATTGGGAGTTCTGTCCTCACCGGGAGTTAGACAAGTGGAGAGGAGTTCCTGCACTGGAAGCAGAACAATGACACATCAACAATACACATTAACAAGATGGCACGACTGGTGCCAGATCAGGTGACGCCTGTGTCACAAAGATCAAGAGGTACTTCAGGGCTTGCCGGCGGACATCCGCAGCAAATGATCGTTGCTCGACCGGCACTTTCAGGTCGGTGGTTGATTTGGCAGAAGACTGTATGATGAAAGGAGGTAGTGGTGGCTGAGGTGAGCAAGAAAGGGGTGGTGACCGAACTGGAACGGGAAGCGGTTTGGATGGGTGTGCTCCAACAAACAACAAGAGTGCATGGGTGGATGAGATGTGTGGTCACACCCGGTGCAGGATCGAAGAGGTGTGGAAAATGCGGAAAAGTGCATACCGGATGTAGGTAGGGATCGAATGTAGCTTCAAGTGGGGAGGACGGACATATAGAAATGATTGTCATGTCCAGATGTTTTAACTGGGTGGAGAGGGCCACATGAGTAGGGATTGCAAGAGGCCAAGGGTAGAAGTTCCAGAGCGAAGACGACGACCGGGACTGAAGGGCAGAAGGCGAGCGCCATAGCTTTCACCATGACCAGGGAGGAGGCTAGGACGGACCCCGATGTTGTGTCGGGTAGTTTCTAAAACTAAACTCTTGTCTCTGGTTATTTGGTTCAGGTGCTAGTAAATTTTATTATTTCTGCTGCTTTCTGTACTAATTTGCCTGTTAGTATAACTGCGATAGGTGAGTCTACAAAGATTTCTGACTTAATTGACGGTTGTGACATAGAACTAGAAAGTCATAAGTTTCCTGCTAGAATATTTGTGATGACCTTAGGGGGGATTCGATGTAGTCCTAGGAATGGATTGGTTAGCAGACTACGCGGTGAACATTGTGTGTCGTAAGAAGATGATTAGATTGACAGCGCCTGACTGGAGTTCAGTGACGATATACGGTGATCGAGTTACGACGATTCCGAAAGTGATTTCGATGGCTATGGCGGGAAAATGAGACGAGATGTAGTGCCTATCTGGCCTACGTAAATTAGTGCCTATCTATCTGGCCTACGTAAAGATGTGGACTCGTCAACACCATAGTTGTCCGATGTACCGGTGGTGTGTGACTTTCCCAATGTGTTCCCAGAGGATTTATCAGGTGTGCCACCGGATCATGAAATTGAATTTCAAATTGACTTGATACCTGGTGCTCAGCATGTCGCTAAGGCACTGTATTGTTTGGCTCCCTCCGAGATGAGGGAATTGATTGAGCAACTATAGGAGTTGCTCGATAGGGGTTCATTAGACCGAGTATCTCTCCTTGGGGTGCTCCGGTCTTGTTCGTGAAGAAGAAGGACGGTAGTATGAGGATTTGCATCGATTACCGTGAGTTGAACAAGTTGACGGTGAAGAATCGGTATCCATTACCGAGGATTGATGACTTGTTTGATCAACTTCAAGGTGCCAGTTGGTTTTTGAGGATAGACCTTCGATCTGGCTACCATCAATTGAAGGTGAAAGAGCAGGATATTCCTAAAACAGCTTTTCGCACACGTTATGGACACTACTAGTTTCTCATTATGTCTTTTGGTTTAACCAACGCGTCAGCTGCGTTCATGGACTTGATGAATCGAGTGTGTCGGCCGATGTTAGATAAATTCGTGATTGTATTTATCGATGATTTCCTGATCTATTCGAGGGGTGAAGAAGAGTATGCCGGTCACATTCGGGAAGTGTTGGAGACATTGAAAAAGGAGAAGATGTATGCTAAGTTCTCTAAGTGCACGTTCTGGTTGCGCGAAGTTCAGTTCTTGGGTCACGTGGTAAATCCCGAGGGGATTATGGTAGACCCGGGAAAGGTAGAGGCGGTGATGCAATGGAAGTCTCCAAATACGCCATCCGAGATTCGCAGCTTTTTGGGGTTAGCGGGATATTATCGAAGATTCATCTAAGACTTCTCTAAGATAGCTTCTCCATTGACTAAGCTGACCCTAAGGATGTGAAGTTTGTATGGGGTCAAGATCAGGAGAAGGCTTTTGAAGGGTTAAAGATGAGGTTAACTCAAGCTCATGTTTTACATTACCCGAAGGAAGCGAGGACTTGGTAGTCTATTCAGATGCTTCTTACTCGGGGTGGGTTGCGTGTTGATGCAATGAGGGAAGGTTATAGCCTACGTATCCTGACAGTTGAAAGTTCATGAGGTTAATCTGCTTCACACTTATCTCCTATTTGGTGACACTACTTATACGGGACGAAGTGCAAAATATTCACTGACCACAAGAGCTTGAAGTACTTCTTCGAGCAGAAAGATTTGAATATGAGGCAGAGGCGATGGTTGGAGCTCATAAAGGATTATGATTGTGAGATCCATTACCATCCGAGGAAGGCCAACATGGTGGCCGATGCCCTTAGCCGAAAGGAGAGGCCCGAGCCAATTCGGGTAAAGGCGTATCAGTTAGTAATGACCTCATACGTGATGGCGCAAGTCAAAGAATTTCAGAATGAGGCGTTGAAAGAAGATCCCCTCAACTCTGAACGAATGAGAGGTATAGTTACGGAGTTAGGAGAAAACACTCATGGAGTTAGAACCCGCTTTGGACGAATGTGGATTCCTCGTTACGGGGATTTACGTGAAAATATCATGAATGAAGCTCACAAGACTCGGTACTTAATTCATCACGATGCTACTAAAATGTATCAAGACATGAAGAAGGGTTATTGGTGGTCGGGTATGAAGCGTGATGTAGCGGAGTATGTGAGTAAGTGCCTTACTTGCTTGCAAGTGAAGGCGGAGCATCAGAAGTTGTACGAGAAAATCCAACCTTTGAATATACCCGAGTGGAAGTGGGAACATATCACCATGGACTTTATCACGTAGTTACCACGTACCCCGAGAGGGTATGATGCTATATGGGTGATAGTTGATTGTTTGACGAAGAGTGCTCACTTCCTACCGATCCAAGAGACGTATTCCTCTGAGAAACTCACGGATTTATTCATCAAGGAGATTGTAGCTCGTCATGTGTACCGGTGTCTATTGTATCTGATCGTGACACTCGGTTTACATCTAAGTTTTGGAAGAGATTCCATGATGCAATGGGGATGAGGTTACATATCAGCACGGCTTATCATACTCAAACGGATGGTCAGTCAGAGAGAACCATACATACACTTGAAGATATGCTTCGGGCATGTGTCATTGACTTTAGAAGAAGTTGGGATGACCACTTACCGTTAGCTGAGTTCTCAGAAAACAATAGTTATCATGCCAGCATTGGTATGCCACCTTATGAGATGCTATATGGTAGGAGATGTAGAACGCCCGTGTGTTGGGGTGATATTGATCAGAACGAGTTACAAGTATCGAAGTGATCGAGGCTACGACCAAAAAGCTAGAAAAGATCAAATCCTTTATGAAAGTATCTAAAGATAGACAAAAGTCGTACGCCAATAAGAGACGTAGACCGATTGAGTTCAAGGTGGGAGATAGAGTCATGTTAAAAGTCTCACCTTAGAAGGCAATCATTCGGTTCAGAAAGCGGGGCAAGTTGAGCCCGAGATACATAGGGCCTTTCCGAATCATTGCTCGAGTAAGAGAGGTGGCCTATTGGTTGGACTACCAAATGAGTTAAGTGAAATTCACCCAACGTTCCATGTATCTCATCTGCGGAAGTGTTTAGCTGATGAGGATATGGTTGTACCACTTGAGGAGATTGAAGTTGATGAACAGCTCAACTATGTGGAGCAACCAGTGGCGATCATTGATTGTAAAGAGAAAAGGTTAAGGAATAAGATGGTTCCCTTGGTGCGAGTACAGTGGAAACATAGAAAGGGATCCGAGTCTACGTGGGAGACTAAGTAATAGATGAGACGGCATTACCCACATCTGTCTAGGGAATAACAGGTTTTGGGGATGAAACCTATATAAGGGGGTGGACTTGTAACACCTGGATATTTTTAATAGACGAGAAAGAAAGAATAAACGTGAATAAAAGAAGAAAACATAATTCAACCCAAGTTGAGGGGTTAAAAGTGTCACAAAGGACAAAATGTATAAAAGTTTTTAAAGGGGATCTCAGATCTAGTTTGATCAATTAGGTTATGATTTGCAGCGGAATAGTATAAGAATTAGACGAAATTTAAGCAAGAACACAAAGGATATTCAATGAAACAGTACGGTTATAAAGAGAGAAAGTTTTCTGCAAAAGAGAATGTTTTCATTCATACATAAGATTCGGTACATTACAATTAGGTCAACCTTCCTTTTATAGAGGAAAGGTGATGTCAGCAGATGTCACCTGACAGTGACATCTAACCGATTTACATAAACAACTGAAAAATAACTAAAACTACTAAAGATGTCCACAACACCTGAGGATATCTTCTTACAATAAAAGCTAAGTATTAACTAATACTACAACTACTGAAAACAAACTACTGAACTACCGATTACAAACTACTGAAATGATTAAGACAACTACTGAAAAGTAAACCATCACAACTATTTAAGAGTACTACTTTAGCTGTTGTGACAAACTCTGAAGACTTGGTCTTCAGACTTTGTCTTCAGCTGATGTCTTCAGACTTTGTCTTCAGTACTTGTCTTCAGACTTTGTCTTCAGTACTTGTCTTCAGACTTTGTCTTCAGCTGATGTAGTCTTCTTCAGTTGTTATGATGTTTGTGGTACTTAATGGTTTTTCTGATCTGGCTCATTGGTTCTTTTGGTCAAACAAACTCCCCCTGAACCAATGCAGCCAAAACCTTTAAGTTTATTGGAGTCCCACTTATTAGGCAGAAACATTGTCTTTTTCTTCTGGATCAGCTTAGAAGTGACCATTTTAAGCACAGGCCTGGGAAGAGGTTTCAGTAGATCTGATAGGCAAGGGATGGATGGGAACTCTGTCTTGGGAAATTGGACACAGAGTTGTTACCCCATCCATGAAACCTACTTCCATACAATGAGTCTGTAAGACTCTCTTACATAGGCCTCCAGGAAGACAAATTGTTCTTCTAAAGTGAGTTCTTTAGCTTCTCCTTCAAATAAGAACTCTGGCCCATAATACTCAGACAGATATTTGACCTATTTCCCATTCTTTAGCTCCACAGTTGTTATTTCTCTATAAGCAAACTCACCAGGGTGATTACCCTCAAGTAACAACTAGAGCTCATTGCTTCTAACTTCTTCAAGCCTCTTATAAATTAACTCATTTTTCACCATTTTGTTTTCTAGTAACTTTTGGGGGGAAAGATTAGCTTTGTAGGGTCTCTTGAAGTCTTCTAGGATTTCCCAGGGTGACACTACAATGGCCAGCATGAACACTGCATCTACAATCTTCTTTACTTGGCCATTGTATCTATTTGGAATGTTCTTCTTGTGAATTCTATGACTCACCCTGGGATCAGGCCAAATTCTAACTCTCTCCTTCTGATATTGAAAGGTAAATCTGAGAGCATACAACCTCTGAGCATGTTTCTTCATAGCTTGTATTGATGTAGTCTGAGGAAAGTCTTTATCAACCATACTCAACAGCTGCTCATCATGTTGTTTATGCAGTTCTTCTTCTTCAAGCTTTACTTTGACAGTTTGCATCTGAATGGCAGGAGTGATCACTGTTGGTTGGCTCTTGGCAATATTCTTTGAAACTTTAGGCATCTTCCCTTTTGATTTAACAATAGTTGAAATGGGCAGCCTATCATCCTCATCATCATCTTCTTCTTCTTCTTGAAGCCTCAACACCCTTCTCTTCCTCTTGGGTGCATCATCGGCAGTTTGTGTTCGTTTCTTGGGTAAAGGAGTTGGTTTTGTGGGTTGTGATGTTGGTTGTTTTGGTGTGGGAGATTGTATAGACTGCTCTAGCATTTTGGTTGCAAGTGTGGCTTTGGAGCACTTTGCCAGATCAGTCCTCTTCCTAGCACCAGCTTCATCAAGGGCTTCTATGATCAATCCCTTTGTAAATACTTCAAACGAACAGATTTGGTTGGTTATCTCCAAAATACTGTCCCTGGTCCATGATTTCACCTCAAGGATTGTTCTCCCCCAATACTTCGAAATGAACCTTACCATAGCTTCTAATCTTTCATTCTCCTTCTCACTATAGCCAGCCCATCAGTGCTCAATCTCTTGTATCTCCAACTTCCTAATCTCAGTGTCAAGCTTAGCAGTATCAAACCCTTGTCCGAATAGTTGATCAATGATTTTATCCATTGATCTGCTATGTTGCTCATCAGCTTCTTTAATCATTTCATCCAACTTCTTCTCATCAGTAGTCTTTTCATCACCCTTCCTCTTCTTGTATGTGACATGAAAATCTTTTTTTTCCTTCTCCTTCTCCTTTTCTTTTTCTTTCTCCCCCTCCTTTTCTTTCTCCTTCTCCTCTTCAACTCTCTTTCTCTCGACTACTTTCACTGACTTAGACTCCCCCTTTTTGGTTGCATTGAGTTCAGGGGTTTGAATGTCAGAAAGTCTCTTATTGACTACATTATCAACTAGCGTTTGTATATTTGAGGAGAGCCTCTCATCAAGGGCTTGATGCACAATGTCAGTGATGATGGGAGTGATAAGAGGCAGGGAAGATTTAAAGATAGTAACCATTTGCTCAGAGGGGTTCTGTCCCTGAGAAATGGTGCCAGAAGCAAAGGCTGGTGGTTGATTTATTGAGAGTGGCTTAGTGTATGGGAGACCTTCAGAAGAAGGTGCCATTTGTGGGTTAATGTGGGCAGATGGACTTGATTCTTGAGACATTTTAGCAAGCAGTTCTTGTAGTCTGCTTACCTTAGCCTCAAGAATGGTGTTGTGGGCTAGAACATCAAAGAAAAAGCCTAGGTCATCATCAGTGGTTGCTGAATCATCTGACCTCCTGATTTCATCAGGATGAAAATGTGCTGAGTGTGGATCAGTATGCACATGTGCCCCTTGATCTTGGTACTGGGGACTTCCTGCCTCAGGATTAGACCCTTCATCAGTAGTTGCCTCTGGTGAGGTCTTAGAGATGATACCAACTTTAGCCTGTTCATGTGCTGAAGCAGGAGAAGTGGTAGCCTCACCAGAAGTTCTAATCTCCTCCTCCACACGGGGAGATTGAACTGTGTAATCCCTGTGCTGTGGGTTATCAGCAACACTAGAATCCTCCCCCTCAACTGTTAAGGTTTTCCCAGTTGTAATAGGTTTCTTGGGAGGGGGTGGAGTGTTTAACTGAGTCATCACTTCTGCAATTATAAAAGTGCGACTTTGTGGGGTGGTTGCAATAGGAGATAAGTGTGAAGCAGATTGCACCTGGGGTGAATGGTGCTCTTCAATGGCAACCTTCTCAAATGAGAGAGGTTCCAGAAGTATGGCATCCCCAGAAGTGGTTGCTTCAAGATCCTTTTGAGAGGACTCCTGAGCGGTTGTGGTTGGTGGAGTCTTTATAACTACTGGTGGAATACTACCAACAGTTTCTTCCTGCCTTGGTGTTGCAGGGGTATCCTCAGGGGACTCAACTCCCTGAGTAGCCTTTTTGGGCTTTTTAGTTTTTGGCTTGGTGGGGACTTTGGATCTGGAGGATGAGGCTGTGGGTTCCCGCTGCTTGGGTTTTAGCAGCTTGGCAGCCTCTTTAAGTTGTGTGTTCAAGTTGTGCCTGGAGTATACTTCAGGCAAAAATGCCACAGCAGGGACTCCAAGGCCAACAAGGCCGTCAGATTTTAATTGATTTTCAATAATGGACATGAGAAACCTTGGATATAATATCCATCTGTTAGCCACGGGTTTCAATGCCAGATCTTTTAGTTCTAAAAATATAACTTCAGAAAAATTTAAGCTTTGGCGTTCAAGAATAGAATACAATACATGTTGCCACCTTGAAGACATTTTATCCCATGAGGAGGTTTTGGGAGCAAGGCAGACATTGACCATGTGGAAGATTAGGCATTCAGGGTCATGGAAGTGCTTCTTCAAGATTGTGGTAGCACTTAGGTCACCTTCGTATCCATGATGGGCGAATGATAAGTCGGTTGTACCCTTAGGATATTCGGTGACAAAGGTGGCATCATTCAGATTTAGGGTTTGCCGAATAATGTCAGAAGTGACGACCTCGGCATCATTCAAAAGAAAGGCCGTTTGGTATGAGGATTCAACCATCATTCAAATTGACAACCGACTGGAGAGTGATCTCGGCATCATTCTCACCAGTTGTGAGGGTGACGTTTGTCCAGAATTGTTTTAGGGATTTGGCGTATATGGTTGGATTCAAAAGAAAGGCCGTTTGGTATGGGGATTCAACCATCAGATCGATGGCGTCATTAAACTTGTTTCAGAAGGCTGATTTGGTGAGGTAGGCTACACAGTTATGGCGTGGTTTGAGTTGCATGGTCGCCATTAATGCAGGAGGGAAGGTTTGAGAATTTTGAATAATAACGTTCGGATAATGAAAAGTTCTAAGGTTAGGGTTTGATATTTATAGATTATGAAACGGCTGAGGGAAAACAACTGAAGGTTTTGGTGTTAGTCATTAGTTGTGTGAAACGACTGAAGACATGGTTTTAACCTTCAGATGTTGTAAACAACTGAAGACTTGGTGTTAGTCATCAGTAGTTGAAAACTACTGAAGAGTTGGTTTTGGCCTCAGTTGTTTTGAAATGAAACAGCAGTTGTTTGAAACAGCTGAAGACTAAAGTTACTCATCAGTTGTTATCGTCAATTCATAGGTTTCAGTTGTTTCATTCTGACCTCAACATTATTCATCAGACTTTGTCTGATTTTCAGACGTCTCATTGGTCATCAGTTCTTTTGAATATTTATTCATCAGCTCTTCTGAACATTCGTGCAGTAGATCTTTTTGAAATAAATATTCTTCAGAACTTGTGAACAAATTTTGTCTTCAGTACTTATGCGCAAGATTACACATCAGTACTTTTGGACAAATTTGTTCTTCAGTACTTATCTGTTGGAAATAAGCATCAGTAATTACAACCATATCAGTAGTTGTAACTACATCAGCTCTTTTCAATAAATAATGTACTTCAATACTTTTAAGTATTTTAGTCTTCAGTCTTTTTAACACTTCAGTAGTTAAAAAATATTGAAGACAAAATAACTCATCAGTACTTATTTTTGACTTTTGTATACTAATACTCATCAGTACTTATGATCTGACAATATCAGTATGAGTCAATTTATTCTAGCTGCAGCATACCAAGACTTAGCATAAGATTTTGAAAAGATGCACTGTTCAAAGGCTTAGTAAATATATCTACAAGCTCATCAGCACTAGGAACAAACTTTGAATCAATCAACCCTTTTTCATAACAATCCCTAATGAAATGATGTCTGATCTCAATGTGTTTGGTTTTAGAATGCTGGACAAGATTCTTAACAATACAAAGAGCTGAAGCACTGTCCATTAATAATGGAGTCTTAGTCTCTGTAATGCCATAATCCAGTAATTGATTCTGAAGCCAGAGTACCTGAGATGTAGAACTTGCAGCAGCAATGTACTCTGCTTCAGCAGTGGATGTAGCAACTGAAGTTTGTTTCTTACTCTGCCAAGAAATCAAACAATTGCCTAGAAATTGGCATCCACCAGAAGTTGATTTTCTGGTTACTTTACGCCCTGCATAGTCACTATCAGAGAAAGCAACCAATTTGCAAGAGTGCCCAGTGGAATACCAAAGTCCTAGAGATTGAGTTCCTTGCAAGTATCTAAAGATCCTTTTGACTGCAATCAAATGGGATTCTTTAGGTGCATCCTGAATTCTAGCACAAACACAAGTTGTAAACATAATGTCTGGTCTAGAAGCTGTAATGTACATCAAGGAACCAATCATACATCTGTAAAGGGTTTCATCAACCGCTTTACCTTTCTGATCAGCATCCAGTTGTGTGGTGGTGCTCACGGGAGTAGAACAGGGCTTACAGTTTTGTAAATCATGTAGGGATTTAACATGTTTATCAAAGCTCATAAACCTTGTTAATATGAAAAACGCAGCGGATATTAAGTTTTAAAACATGTCAATTAGATGGTTATTAAACCCGTTTAATAATCAATCCCTAACCATGGATCATTATACAAATGGCATACAATGATAAAGGACATAAGAAGGTAAAAATACAACCTTAAGGGCTGCTGGAATCCGAGATTAAAGAGGTGAAAGGAAGAGTTCTTGTGGCTGAAACTTCAAGGTAGAAGTCCTCAAGATGACATACCCCAAGCCACCAATAAACACCCTCTTGCTAGGCTTTCAACACCAACTTGTACTACTCTCCTCTTGTTGAACTTTTTCAGCCAAGAACACTTCTTGAAAGCTGAAAATCTCTTCTTCTTTTCTTCAAAATTCCAAGATTAGAGAGAGAGATAGAGAAGAGAGAGTTTGCTCTTGTGTGTGTGTTGGTTGAGTGCAAAAATGGAAGAGTGTGATGGATGTCTAATGCATGTCCTTGGAACACAAAAAGGGAGTTCCTAAGACCACCAAGGGGCGGCCGAATGGGCCCTTTTTTTTATTTCCCTCTCAATTTGAATTTTATAAAAAAATACACACTCTTGCATTTTACTTTTATAAAATTAAACTATTTTAATTTTATAGCACTTACACACTATTATTTGTCATTGTTTAACTAATTTAAACAATGTACAAATAATCCCTCATGAACAAATTATATACATATATATAATCTTGTTCATTAGCAAAAGCAATGATTTAGAAAACCCGGTTTCCAAATTAGTGCTAATATTTATTTGTATGATCTTATCAACAAATAAATATTTATCGGTGTTTGTTCGGCTTGTTATTGGGTATGACCCGACTTGGATCATATCACACTAGCCACGTCAATTTAATATGTATCTTGGGCAGATCAATTCTATCAATCTCCCACTTGCACAAGATTCATAGAAGATTGATGCAAGCAGCAAATAACGCCTAGCAATGGTTTGCTGCCCCTAACGTATATGACTAAGTGCCATTCAATAACATCATCCTTTTGAAGTACCTTACTTGAATATGATTTAGGTGAATTAATCATCTATCCTCTTGTTACAGATGTCATGTTAAATCCAAGAGACACAGAATTGTCATTCTCCGATGATTTAACTTTAACAGGCCTTAGACATCTAACTCTCAACGAATAAGAGGAACAAATTCCATCTTAAATACATACGTCTCTCACAATCACCTCATATCATACCTGAACTCAGCCTTATGTACTGCCATTTTCAGAACAGCAAAGTACTAAGTCAAAGTACAATACTTAGTGAATATCAAGACCCAATATGTATCTCAGGTCTGAGGATACAATGATATTCGCCTTTACTCAATATCTCTTATGACTAATCACAAAGATTCCATGCAGAAATAATTGAGAGCGGGTCGGTCCAATATCTATATCCCATAGATATCAATGAACCTTGGTAGCAACCTCTTGCTCTATATTCATACTTTATGAATATCAACCAATCCAAGTTCATTATAGTCTTACATTCATAGTTGTTCCCACAAGTATGATCAACTACGGACGTTTAGAATAACTTATTTATTCACAGATTTAAACATGCTAAAATAGGAGAACAAATGAAAATTATAACCATATAATTAAGTCAAATAACATAAGTTCCAATATCCAAATACAAAATACAACATCAAACCCAATCACTTGAATATCTAAGTCCCATGGCACAAGCATGACCTTCATGCTTTGCCTTTTCAAGGAGCTTTATGAGTGGATCCGCAACGTTTTTATCAGTGTGGACTTTGCGAATACATATCTTTCCTTTTTCAACTTCATCCCTTATGTAGTGAATCTCCGTTCAATGTGCCGAGTCTTTTGATGAGCACGAGGTTCCTTGATTTGAGCAATCGCACCCTCGTTATCACAAAAGATCTCTAGAGGATCCTGAATGGAAGGGACTACCCCTAGATCGGACATGAATTTCTTCAGCCATGCAGCTTCCTGTGCTGCCATTGAAGCGGCGACGTATTCTGACTCTGTAGTGGACAACGCTATGACTACTTGCTTTGAGCTTTTCCAAGAAACAGCTCCCCCATTCAAAATAAAGATGTAGCCCAATTGAGATCGTGAATCATCTCGATCAGTTTGGAAACTCGCATTCGTGTAACCTTTTACAACGAGTTCCTCTTCACCAGACCCGTAGATCAAGAACATGTCCTTAGTCCTCCTTAGGTACTTCAGAATGTTCTTGACAGCCATCCAATGACTATCACCAAGATTTTGCTGGTATCTACTTGTCATGCTTAAAGCGCATGACATGTCCGGTCTAGTGCATATCATTGCATACATGATGGATCCTATAGCAGATGCATATGGGATTGCCTTCATTCTATTTTGCTCCTCCTTTGAGCTTGGACATTGAGTCGTACTCAATATTGTCCCTCTTTGAATAGGTACAGTACCTTTTTAGAGTTTTCCATCTTGAACCTTTTCAAGATTTTGTCAATGTATGCACTTTGATTCAAACCAATTAGCCGCCTTGATCTATCCCTATAGATCTTTATTCCCATAATATAGGCGGCTTCACTAAGATCCTTGATGGAAAAACAACTTCCAAGCCAGGTTTTTACGCCTTCCATGGTTGGAATGTCGTTTCCAAATAGTAGTATGTCATCAACATACAATACTAGGAAGGTTATTATGCTCCCACTAGCCTTCTTATACACACAAGCCTCATCAGCATTTTTGATGAAGCCAAATTTATTTACCTCCTCATCAAAACGGTGATTCCAGCTTCTCGATGCTTGTTTCAATCCATAGATTGATTTTTTTAACTTGCATACTTTATTAGGATGTTTTGGATCGACAAAACCTTCAGGCTGAACCATATAGACATCTTCCTCAAGATATCCATTTAGGAAAGCGGTTTTGACATCCATTTGCCAAATCTCATAGTCATAATGAGCAGCTATGGCAAACAATATCCTTATAGGCTTTAGCATTGCAACAGGTGAGAAAGTTTCATCATAATCAACCCCTTGAGTTTGAGTGAAACCTTTTGCTACAAGTCTAGCTTTGTAAGTATCCAAGTTTCCATGCATGTCTGTTTTCTTCTTGAAAACCCACTTACTTCCAACTACTTTGGAATTAAGAGGTGGTACAACAAGTTCACAAACTTGATTGTCATACATGGATTGCATCTCAACGTTCATGGCTTCAAGCCATTTGTCACAATCCAAATTGGACACTGCATTATAATATGTGGTTGGTTCATCTGAATCTACCATATAGCATCCATCCATGAAAAATCCGTATCTTTCAAGTGGATTACTAATTCTACCACTTCTGCAAACTTTTTGTGTGTATTGATCAACCGCTTGATCATCCTTAACATCCTCATGTTGAGTGCTAGTTTCAACCAAACGTGCATCGGGCTGTGGTTCTTGATCTTCCTCAAGATCCACTGTTCTACTGCTAGTTCCTTCCATAAGGAACTTTGTTTCTAAGAACCTACCCTTTCTGGAAACAAACGCCTTTTGTTCCAGTGGATCATAGAAATAATATCCCACAGAATCTCTAGGATATCCAACAAAGATACACTTGGTGGATCGGACTTCTAATTTGTTTGGGGTGGGAGTCTTAACATAAGCCTCACAACCCCAGACCCTTAAGTATGATAGGGATGAAACTCTTCCATGCCATATCTCAAAAGGTGTCTTTTCCACCTTTTTGGTAGGGGCCATATTCAGAATACGAGCCGCGGAGAGCAAAGCGAAACCCCAAAATGATAGAGGCAATGTGCTTCTAGCCATCATAGATCGAACCATATCCAATAAGGTTTGATTCCTCCTCTCAGACACACCATTATGTTGTGGTGTTCCAGGTGGAGTGAGTTGTGAGACAATCCCACAACTCCTAAGATGATCTTGAAAAACATCACTTAGGTATTCACCACCTCTATCGATGCGGAGAATTTTAGTTGACTTGTTGAGTTGATTTTCTACTTCATTCTTGAAGATTTTGAACATTTCAAAAGCTTCATCTTTGTGCCTTAATAAGTACACATACCTATAGCGACTATAATCGTCGGTAAAGGTAACGAAGTATCTTTCACAATTCCTAGTCATTGGCTTAAAAGGACCACATACATCTGAATGTATGATACCTAATAAATCTTTTGCCCTTTCGTTAGTTCCACTAAAGGGTGCCTTAGTCATTTTTCCTTGTAAACAAGATTCACATACATCAAATGAATCACATTCATTTGTTTTTAAAAGACCATTCTTTTGAAGTGTTTGTATACGTTTCTTGTTTATATGACCAAGATGACAATGCCAAAGGCAGGTATCACTCAAATCTAATTTAAGCCTTTTGGTGGTTGCTTGGTATATTAAGCTATCATATGTTGTGTTTTTATGAACCAATTCATAAATACCATTACAAGGTATAGCCTTAAAATAAAACATATGATTTAAAGAAACATGAATATCATTGTCAACAAACTTGAAATCATAATCATATTGTCTTAAATGGGAAACAGAAATAATGTTCCTAGTCAAACTAGGAGCATATAATACATTATATAAAATGACTTCCAAACCACTTGGAAGCTTCAAAATGTAGTCTCCTTGGGCTTCTACGTAAACCTTTGCACCATTGCCCATGAAGAGACTTATTTCCCCTTTTGCATAATGCTCATTTCTTTTGAACCCCTGCAACAAATTGCAAATGTGAGTTCCACATCCGGTATCTAATACCCATGTGTTAGAAGAAATAACATTTAGCTCAACATGTATCATGTAAATTATACCTGAGGTTTGCCCCGCATCCCTCTTTTCTCTCAACTCTTTGAGATAGACTGGACAATTTCTGATCCAATGCCCTATCTCACCACATTTGAAGCATGGGTCATTTACAGCAACCTTTTGCTTCTTCTCCTTGGGCTTCGGAGGTTCCGCCCTAACAACCATCTTCCCCTTTCCCCCAACGTGCCCCTTTCCTTTGGCAACAGTTGCCTTAGGAGGGGGTAGAGACCTTCTCCTTCTCCCACCTTCACTAATGGTGAGAACGGGTAAAACCCTTTTACCCATTCCCGCCTCAGCTGATTTGAGCATTGAATGAAGTTCATTTATGCTCTTGTCCCATCCGTTCATGTTGTAATTCATGACGAATGCCTCAAACTTTTTAGTTAGGCCATTTAGGATCGAATCCGTGGCCAACTCGTTTGAGACAGGACAATTTAGCCTTTGAAGGCGGTCGATGTGGCTTTTCATCTTAAGAACATAAGATGAAACTGATTGGGATTCCTCCATCCGACATGCATGAAGCGCTCGAACCATTTCGAAGCGCTCCACCCTAGCTTGTTGCTGGAATGTTTCCCGCAACTGAGTGATCATGTCATAAGCTCCATGGAGCTCATACTCCTTTTGGAGTTTGGGTGTCATGCTTGCTAACATTAGGCAAGAGACTTGGATGGAGTCTTCCACATATCTAACCCAATCATTATAGGCCTCCACATCCTCCTCGTTAGGTTTATTGGGGATGGGATCATCAAGGATGTAGGCCCGCTTTTCTTGGTTGAGAACAATTCTCAAGTTGAGGTACCAATCCATGAAATTGTTAGGTGTTAGACGATCCCTTTGAAGGATCGCCCTTAGAGATTGGTTGTTTTGGTTTGGTACATCGTTATTAACGTTGTTGTTGTCGGCCATCTACAAGATTTTACAAAGTTCCATTTTAGTAATCGTTGATATAATTATATTTCATTTATTAATACCCTTTATGTCTCATAGACTATTAATAAATAAAATTTTAGAATCCAACGTTATATTTAAATATTGGTTAGGTGACCTTTATCCCATTATTTAAATAAACAAGGTAGTCATGAATAACAATTGCAACCTATTGCAACTTCTAGTGGTATGGGATCGTTTGAACATGTTATGTTTATAACGGCATGTTTATCCCATCAACACCTTTTGTAAAACATATTTTAGGTGATCCATTCAATATATTTTACAAATCAAGTCGTCCTACTTACACACACGTGTGAGTTTACTACATAAGTGGTTAGGTGACCTTTATCCCACAAACATGGTATTCTCACCTTAAGTTACAAGTTCCCTCAAAGTGGTTAGGTGACCTTTATCCCACTAAGAGTTTACAAGTAACCTAAGTGTTGTGTAAAAGGATGGTGTTTAACTTGTTTTCAAAAGGGATTTATATTTTCACAACTCTTATTTAAAAAAGTTCTATGTACCATATGATTGTATGCATTCAACCATATGGTACCCTATTGGTTCTTTTAAATAAAACTCATTTTATTTGCAAACCATTAACTCCTTTTATAGAACCATTCTATTTATGCTTAATGAATTTAAGAACCAATTTTGTTATAGCTTGTTTTAATAGACGGTTTGTTAATCACATCCAAATATTCAAAACAAACATCATCATAAGCATTCAACCAAGCATGAACAAAACATCCACATATGCATAACAAAGCATGCTAAGTTGAGCACACTTGTTTAGCCAAAACAAGTGTGTCAAAAGGTCTTGTCCTAAGGGTTAAGAACATGACACAAGGTTGACAAAAGGACTCCCACTTGAATCCACATCTTCAAGCATCCTCTTTGTCCATCTTTTCTTCAAATCTTGATCTTGAGCCTCCTTACAAAATATGTATCCTAATACAATTTTCTAGTAAAGGAAAAACTCCTAATCTATTTATTACAAACCATATGAATAAATAAATTACAAAACAAGACTTGAAACATAAAATTGAATGATTACATAGCCAAATGAATACATCATGACAACCAATCAAACAATCCACACGGTCTAGGCTTTGTTATGCACAATCAAAAACAACATATCCAAATATACACATGTACATCGATTTTGGCAGCCCCTTTTTAACCATTTTTCTTGGCCAACATAAACCAAGAACAAATGGGTTTTGTCCATACAAACAAGCATCTAATGATATAGATTTTAAAGATCCTTACATGCATAAAGTAGTATCTTTAAGAAATCAAAAGGGGTGACCATAACAGCCCACTTACTCATGGGTATGTGGTGTCAAACACCACAAAACCGAGAACAAGCATGTATGCATTCGTATAAGTGGCTCTTGATGCCATTGTAGGGATTTAACATGTTTATCAAAGCTCTTATAACCTTGTTAATATGAAAAACGCAGCGGATATTAAGTTTTAAAACATGTCAATTAGATGGTTATTAAACCCGTTTAATAATCAATCCCTAACCATGGATCATTATACAAATGGCATACAATGATAAAGGACATAAGAAGGTAAAATACAACCTTAAGGGCCGCTGGAATCCGAGATTAAAGAGGTGAAAGGAAGAGTTTTTGTGGCTGAAACTTCAAGGTAGAAGTCCTCAAGATGACATACCCCAAGCCATCAACAAACACCCTCTTGCTAGGCTTTCAACACCAACTTGTATTACTCTTCTCTTGTTGAACTTTTTCAGCCAAGAACACTTCTTGAAAGCTGAAAATCTCTTCTTCTTTTCTTCAAAATTCTGAGATTAGAGAGAGAGAGATAGAGAAGAGAGAGTTTGCTCTTGTGTGTGTGTTGGTTGAGTGCAAAAATGGAAGAGTGTGATGGATGTCTAATGCATGTCCTTGGAACACAAAAAGGGAGTTCCCAAGACCACCAAGGGGCGGCCGAATGGGCCCCGTTTTTTTTGTTTCCCTCTCAATTTGAATTTTATAAAAAAATACACACTCTTGCATTTTACTTTTATAAAATTAAACCATTTTAATTTTATAGCACTTACACACTATTATTTGTCATTGTTTAACTAATTTAAACAATGTACAAATAATCCCTCATGAACAAATCATATACATATATATAATCTTGTTCATTAGCAAAAGCAATGATTTAGAAAACCCGGCTTCCAAATTGGTGTTAATATTTATTTGTATGATCTTATCAACAAATAAATATTTATCGGTGTTTGTTCGGCTTGTTATTGGGTATGACCCGACTTGGATCACATCACACTAGCCACATCAATTTAATATGTATCTTGGGCAGATCAATTCTATCAAATCAAACTTTTTCAGAAGATCCTTTTTATATTTTGACTGATGAAGGAAAGTTCCATGAACTCTTAGTTTGATTTACAAACCCAGAAAGAACTGTAATTCTCCCATGGCACTCATTTCAAACTTTTGTTGCATCAATTTTGTAAATGCATCATACAACTTTGGATCAGAGGATGCAAAAATAATATCATCTACATAAATTTGAACAAGTAGCTTATGCTGTCCTACTTTCTTTATG
Organism: Flaveria linearis; assembly: GCA_024085815.1. Lineage (NCBI taxonomy): Eukaryota > Viridiplantae > Streptophyta > Magnoliopsida > Asterales > Asteraceae > Flaveria > Flaveria linearis. The sequence goes on along the minus strand of CM044001.1, from coordinate 59,546,633 downwards.
AACAAAGTTTTATCTATGGAGCCTCTAGTGAAATTGTTTTGAAGAGGAAAGTTAGACAGTCTTTCATACCAGGCTCTAGGAGCTTGTTTTAACCCATACAGAGCCTTATCAAGTTTATACACCCAATCTGGATGTTTATTATCCTCAAAACCTGGTGGTTGACACACATAAACCTCTTCTTTTATTTTACCATATAAAAATGCACTTTTGACATCCATTTGAAAAACTTTGAGATTATGGAAAGCAACATAAGCTAAGAACAATCTGATTGCCTCCAATCTGGCTAAAAGGCAAAGGTTTCATCATAATCAATACCTTCTTCTTGTGAAAACCCCTATACAACCAGTCTGGCCTTGTTCTTGACAATTTGACCTTTTTCATCAGTTTTATTCCTAAACACCCATTTAGTGCCTATTGCACACTTACCTTGGGGTAGAGGAACCAGCTCCCACAATTGCTGTTTTTTAAACTGAAGAAGTTCAAGTTGTATGGCTTCAACCCATCCATTGTCTCTTAATGCAACATGATAGTTTTTTGGCTCTTGCTGACTGATGAAGAGAGCATAGAAGCAGAAATTGGACAATTGACTTCTGGTAGAAACTCCAGCATTGATATCACCAATGATTTGAGACATTAAGTGATTCTTCAGCTCTTGATAGACAATAAGATCTGTACAAGTGTTTGCAGGAGATTCAGCAGTAACAGATGTTGATTCAGACTCTTGAAAACATGAAGGAGATGGCAATTCAAACGAAGTAGATGATGCAGAGATCTCATCAGCATTTGTTGTGGATGGAGCTGCTGAAGCTATAGGAACATCAGGTTTAGATGACTCAGGCAGTTGAGCACTAAACTTGAAAAGGTGAGTACTAGCATCATCATCATCACCAGTACCACCAGAGGAAGAACTGTTTGCAGGAGATGATGGATTTTCAAGAACTGCAACAGCTGGAGACTGATAAGGAACATATTGCAATATGTCCAAATCAAATAGCTCCACAGGGTTTTGTGGGATTTTGTCCTTTGGAGATTCATTAAACTTCACATGCAAGGTCTCTTCAATCATCTTTGTTCTGCAGTTAAAAACTCTATATGCCTTGCAAGTGGATGAATACCCAATAAAGTACCCTGCATCCACCTTTGATTCAAACTTCTAAAGGGGATTATTTGTGTTAGGAATGTAACAGGGACACCCAAATGCTCTAAAGAATGAAATCAGATGGGCCAAATGATGTAACACTTCATAAGGAGTCTTCATCAACCGCTGATTTACTAAAACTCTATTCTGCACATAGCAAGCTGTGTTGACAGCTTCTGCCCAAAAGGTTAGTGGCAAACCAGAATCAACCAATATTGACCTGGCAGCTTCAATAAGTGTCCTGTTCTTTCTTTCCACCACTCCATTTTGTTCAGGAGTTCTTGGAATGCTATATTGCCTCTTGATTCCCTTAGATAAGTAGAATTCATCAAGTGTGTGGTTTCTAAATTTTGTGCCATTATCACTCCTCACACATTTGACTGGAAGGAGTACTGTTTTTCCACATACAACACAAAGTATATTATGGTTTTTGCAGCTTCATCTTTTGAATGCAAGAAGAAAGTCCATACAAATCTGGAGTAATCATCTATAATTACCAGACAGTATTTCTTCTTTGCCATGATCATCACTCTTACTGGACCAAACAGATCCATATGTAATAATTGCAAGCAGGCAGTAGACTTTGGCTCTTCTATTAGAGGAAAAGATACTTTGTGTTGCTTCCCTTTTAAACAAGCAGAGCAGTTGTCATCACATTTGAACTCTTTCATTGGCAGTCCTCTCACTAAACCATGATGGATCAGCTGGTTCATGTTTTTAAGATTCACATGACCAAGCCTTATATGCCATAGTTTAGATTCCTTAGGAGAGGCCTTGGAGAACAGGCAAGGATGGCCTTTTAGATTAGTTTTATTTGATAAATCTAAGGCATATACTTTTCCTGTCCTGTTGGCCTTCAGGAGAGTATAATCATCCAATACCTTGTCAATCAGACTCAGAACTTTGGAAGACAAAATCCTGCGGTTCTGGCTGGTGAAAAGAGCAACATGACCTTTATCACACATCTGACTAACACTCAAGAGATTGTACTTGATATTCTCCACATGGTTGACATAATCAAACATTATTTCACCATTTGAAACAAAGCCTTTGCCGATGATGTAACCTTTAGCATCATTACCAAATGAAATAAATCCCTTCTTTCCTTGAGAGTAGTCATTAAGAAGAGAGCTGCTCCCTATCATATGCATGGATCCTCCACTATCCATATACCAGATGCTTCTTTGGCATGCTGAAGAACCCTGCATTTATCAAAAGAAACTAGTTAGTTTTTGAGACCCAAACCATTTTGGTTTTAGGTCTGTTCTCATCAACATATTGTACACTAACTAGTTTGTCATGATTAACAGCCTGTAGAAGTGAAGATGGTGTTGAAAAGAAGTCCTTTAATTTTGGCTTGGAAAACCTTTTCTATGGTTTAACCACAGGTACATCTATTTGGTTGACTCTCCCCAACAGATGTTGAACCATCATAACAAGTTGTGTCCGATTGTTTGCTAAAGCATTCAGTTCATCAGACATATCAGTTCTTGTGTTTGATTGGTTCCTGTGTTTTACCATTTCCTCACTTTTGAAAGACACATACTTGGTCTGGTGTTTTGGTATTCCATGAGGAATCCATTGACCACCTTCAGCTGTTTCCTGATAAACCCCTTCCTTCTTTTTGGATTTCTTCAAGGAATTTGGGTTTTCAGGTTGAGATGCCTCTGGTACAAATTTGGTTTCAAATTCATTTTTCATTTTATTAATTTTCTTGTTGGTGTTCTTATCTTTATTGAATTTTGCACCCTTTCTGTACCAGCAGTCATCAGTGAGATGATTGAATAAGCCACATATTTCACATGGCTTTTTCTTCATCTTCAGTTGATCAACTAATGAAGAAGATGAAACTACTGAAGATTTGTTCTTCAGTACTTTCTTCCTTTCAGTACTTATGTTAAGTACTGACGGATTCTTAACTACTGAAGATTTTTTCTTCAGAAGTTTTCTATCAGTACTTTTGGACTTCCTGATAGACTCTTCAGTAGTTTTCAAACCATTTTTGTTCTCAGTGGGTTTGGTTTGTTCTTCAGGTGTTGTGACTTGCCCTTCAGTACTTTGAGTACTTTGTGAGACAACACTTGAAGTGATCAGCTTTCTCCTGATCATGTGTTTGTCAGCATTGGGACCATCAGCTGATTGATTTGCTGAGGTGCTAATACTGACTTCATCCTCTGATTTTGGTTCATTACCAGAGGGTGAGACATATGATGATGTGGATTGGTCATTGCTTTCTCCTTCAGATTCTACTTCTAATTTGGGAGTAAAATCTATAGGAGGAGCAGTGTGATTATAACCAATTCCAAACTTCACATTTGAAGCTGTTTGTTTGTTGAGAAGCATTTCAAACCCCTTGCATGATGTTACCCAGCGTTCACACTCTACTTGGGTATCTGCAAGTGTTTCTTTGAGATCCTTGTATTTCTCTAAGATAACCTCTACCTTTGCCTTTTCATCAATGATTTGGCATTTTAATTTGTAAATCTCATCATCTTTTTCATTTAAAACAGACTCAAACTCATCTTTTCTTTTGGAAATCACTTTCTTTAGCTCAAGATTTTTATTGATTAAAGCCAGTTTGCTTCTCTAATTGAGGCAAAGGAAGCTATGCATGACTCAGAACACAACTTGGCCTTAGCCTCTGAAGATACCTGTGGTACCTGTGATGTAGAAGCATTTGAGCATGAACCATCAGTAGACTCCAGAGCCATAAGAGCAAGATTTCCAAAAGGGTTTTCACCACCATGTTGACCAGCACCTAGAAACAGTTGTTCATGATAACCAGAAAGATCATCTGGTAAACTGCTCCAGTCAATAACTCCAGGGGTGAAAAAGCTTTGTTGTGGTTAAGATTGAGATTGTTGATTTGATTATGATAGATGAGGCTCAGGTAGGGCAGGTGGTTGTTAAGCTGTGGGTACTTGAACCTGATTTGACTGAGCCATGTAAAAACAAGGGTAATAATATGGCATAGGACCTTGAGGGACAAAATATGCAGGAGATGATTGAGCTTGTGAAGGATGACCAGAACTGGTGGAATGTTGCCCTTTATTTTGTGAGTTATTGCTTGGGAAGGTCATAAAGGGTGCAGATGAGTTCGATGCAGATGATCTACACTCTCTTGCAAAGTGTCCAAGTCTATGGCACTTGTGACACCTCAACTTGCTCTTGTCAAAACCTACCTTGGTTTTTCTAGAGAGACCTGGGAATTTCCGACCAGTCCTTTTGTAGAACTTTTGAGATCTGATATTGATCATTGCCATTTGGTTCAAAATATCCATCTCTTCCAGATCATCATCTGGAATTCCTTTCAAATCATCCATCAAAAAGCACAAATTATCACTACTACCACCTGAATTACTATCAACACCAACAAAAGCATGTTCTCCACTGTTTGTAGAAAAATCTATATGCTCATCATATGAACCTTCTGATGCAAGCATACTCTGACTCCTGACCGACCAGTGCAGTATTTCCTGGTACAAAGTCATCAGTGAGCTTCCCAGATGAAGACAATTTCCTTTTCTGTTCTATCTCTCATTCAAATGTCAACAGTTTCCCATGAAGTTGGGTGAGAGATAGAGTGTCCAGATTTGCACTGGAGCGTAGGACAATAGTATATGTGTCCCATCTCTCAGGCAGGGATCTGAGGAATCTGTTGTTCATCTGGCTGTTTGAATATTCCTGTTTAACCATTTTCAACTCAGATATCAAACAGGAAAATCGCTCAAACTGCTAGGTCAGAGACTCACCCTTTCTATGAGAGAATGTCTCATATTGCTGGGCAAGGATCTCTATAGTGTTTACCAAAACCTCATCAGTTCCTCCAAATTGTTCCTTCAGAGCAATCCAGAGGTCATGAGCAGTTTCATGATGCATAAGCCCTGAATAGATTTCATTTGGCAGTGCCATGGCCAGAATTCCATGGGCTTTAGCATCAATTTCAAACAGTTTTAGATCTTCATCCGAATACTGTTCTGGTTTCTTCGGAACCATCACATTCTTTTCCGAAAGACTCACCATAGGCTTGTATGGTCCATGACCCATAGATTTCTAACATCCTGTGCTATTGATAGACAGGTGATGGAGCATTCGGCATCGCCATATGTTATACTCACTCCTAACAAGCATCGGAGGCTTTGTTGAGGAGCTAGTATTATGAGGACCATTTGTTGGTGTAGCCATTTTCACAGATTCAAACAAATTCAATGTACTTTTAACAAATTTAGCTCAACAACTCTGTTTGAAGGAAGGGATCCGAGTCAACGTGGGAAACCAAAGAAGAAATGAGGTAGCATTACCCACGATTGTTCGAAGAATAACAGGTTTCGGGGACGAAACCAAATAAGGGGGTTGGACTTGTAACACCCGGAAGTTTGACTTTTTGGAGTATCATGCGACTGGAGGCTCAGTCGCATGGAAATCATGCGACTAGAGGTCCAGTCGCATGATGTTCGGACGACTAGAGGTTCAACCGCATGGAACTCATGTGACTGGAGGTCCAGTCGCATGGTCTCCAGGCGACTGGAGGCCCAGTCAGCTGGAGTTTGGGCGACTGAGCTGTAGCTATAAAGGAGGGGCAGCCATCTCCCCTCCCCCACACTTGCACATTTCAGTCGAAAGGAAGAGCAGAGAGAAAGAAAAGAGAAAGAAGAGAAAAAAGAGAGAAAAGTGGTGGTTCGGGCAAGAAACTTGTTGAGTGACTAGTCCAAATGAAGCTCTTCATCTTCTTCTCGTTTGTGTGAGTTCTAGGACCCCACATTTACTTGTTTTCAACCGATTTTGGGGCTGGAACACATTTAAACCCGTTTTTGAAGTGTATGAGTTTGACCTATTTCGGTGTAATTGTATGTAATGTGTTTAGAGTGCGATTTGGGACTTGTATGTGCTTATATGATGTCATAGTATGATTCCCTAAGGTTTAGGAGGGCTAAATTGGGCTGGAAACGAGTTTAGAGGAGTTTGAAGGCCGTATGTCGCGGCTGCTGTTCGGGATGAACTCCAGTCGCTGCCCAGTTAGGGCTAGGCGACTGAAGGGCCAATCGCACGACTGAGGAACGACTGACATTCAATCGCACGACTGAAGCTCAGTCGTACGACTGGGGATTCAGTCGCACGACAGGTCATGCGACTGGGAGTTCAGTCGCATAGGTCCAGTCGCGTAGTAGTTCAGTCGCACGACTGAGGGTTAGTCGCATAGAAGCCCATTCGTATAGAGTTCATTCGCACAATAGGAGGCCCATTCGCACGATTGTAGGCCCATTCGCATAGTTGCCCAATCGCATGATCCAGTCGCATGGAGGCCATGCGACAGAAGTATGTCCAATCGCCCAAATAGGGCTGATGTGAATGAGGAGAGATGTGTATGCAAGATGTATGTATGATAAGTATGATGTAGCCTTATATGATGGTAATAACTGATGATTTGTAAATATCGATGTTCCATATGTCGATGTATGTTTATCTTTTCTTGTCTTTACGTGCTATGTTAATGAATGAAACGAAAGTAATAAGAACGTAAAGTGAAAGATAATGAAAGAGGAACATGATGAATGAATGCATGCATTAATGAATGAACAAATGAATGTAAGAAAGGCTTGCAAGCAAATGTATGGAGGTGCACACCCCTGGCAGGTGTTAGCTCAACGGTGTGCGGGTTAGCTACCCCGAAGGATGCACATTGGGGTCAGTCTTTGTGATTGACCATATGTATGTATGGGATCCTTGTCGCTTACCCTAGGTGACTGGATCAGCAGTAGTGCACAACGTTCGTGATTGATCATCACAGGTCCAGCACCCGCAGTAGTGCACAATGTTCGGGGTATAGCACATGGCATTGATCCAGAATGAAAGAGGAAAGATAAGTGGTGCATGTACCTACCCTAGGTGACTGGATCAGCAGTAGTGCACAACGTTCGTGGTTGATTACCACAGGTCCAGCACCAGCAGTAGTGCATGATGTTCAGGGTATGGTACATGTCACCGAATGTAATGAACGTACGAATGAACGTATTGAATGTATGAATGAATGCAACGAACGTACGAATGATTGTAATGAATGTATGAATGAAGGTAAGAAACATATGAACGAAAGAAAGAGTTTATGAACGAACGTGAATAATAACGATGAATGGTACACGAATCAAAGCTAATGAACAAATGATGAAGATAATAATAATATTATCTACGTGTACGTATGTTGTGTGATCGCATGTATGTAAGAACGGTTTTAATGAAAGAAAAGTATGTTTTATTATAAAACTAGACTCACTCAACAACGCTGACTTTTATGTGTTTTCCAGATGACAGGTAGTGTTGCTGAGGATGGCACGAGGCGGCTACTCAGCTCTTTTGGGATGGCATTCCTTTGTTAATATTTTTGTAATATATAATGCCGAATGTATTTAGAAAACAAAGTGGTGTTTGTTGAGGATTCAAATAAACGGGATTACTTAAGGAATCCTCTCACCACTAAAAGTCACTGTATATGACTATTTTGTAATTGATTAATGATGTATTGCTTTGCAAAAAGCTTTTATGATAAAATGAGATATCTCTTTTGAATGCTTCCGCTGAAACGTTTATGAAATTATATGTTTTTCATGCGATGATAGACCAACTGTGAGGTGCCCGGGAACGGGGCCTTACAATGTTATGCTTATGTATGATATGTTTCCTTATGTTCTTTATTATGCATTATTCCGTGACCTACGTAATACGAGTATGAGATGAACGTGAAGCATTATGTAATGTAAAGCGGAAGTTAATGTTAATGATATGTGAAACATAAAGAAAGAATGAATGCATGCATTAATGAACGAATGAATGTAAGAAAAGTCTTGCAAGCAATGAATGGAGGTTCACACCCAATGAAGGGTGTTAACTCAACTGTGTGTGGGTTAGCTACCCCGGAAGGATGCATGCTGGGGTTTAATCCTTGTGATTGACCATACGTATGGGATCTTGCCGCTTACCCCAGTACTGTGGTCAGGCCACCAAGCACAATGTATGGAAGTCTATTTATAGACTTCGGCCCAGTACCCGATTTATGCATGACGGTGGGGTATAGCGCATGGCATTGGTCCGAAAGAATTTAACCTGGTACTGTGGTCAGGCCACCGGGCACAATGTATGGGAGTCTATTTATAGACTTCGGCCCAGTACCCGCTTTATGCATGACGGTGGGGTATAGCCCGTGGCATTGGCCCAGAATGTGCGGAAGATTAAGGTGAATGTACGTAAAATATGGTAAGGAAGATAACGAATGATAATGACGACGTAGATAATGAATGAACGAAAGTTAATGAACGATGATGAAGATAATAATAAGATTATCTATTTGTACGTATGATGTATGAGCACATATGAAAGTAAAAAAAACAGTTTTAAATGGAAGGTGAAGTATTTTAATTATAAAACTAAAACTCACTTAGCAACGCTGACTTTTACGTATTTTCCAGTTGGTAGGTGATTGTTGCTGAGGATGGCATAGGGCAGCTACTTGGTATTTTTTTTTGTGATGGCATACATTTGTATAATAATGATGCTTTTGTGATGTAATGCAAATTATGATATTTTATAACAGTTAACTATATTGTATTATTTTACAAAAGCTGTCATTAATATATGAAATGGTTTTAAGTAATTCCGCTGTGATGTTTTAAATAAATGTATGATTTATGTGCGATGGATGACCAACTGTAACCGTTCCGGAAATGGGGCCTTACATGTTTCAAAGATAGTATGGAAGATGAAGAAAGGCCATGTGAGGAAAGTTCTTCATCAACAACAAAAAATGATCCTAAGAGCTTGCATATAGGATCAATAACTGTTGACTTATCTTTAGTTCAGTTTAACAAGCCCAAGACCAACAATACTTGGGTTTGTAAATGTTACTAACCATCTCTTTCTATTAAAAAACAACTGAAGACCAAAGAAAATGTATCATTGATAGTGGTTGTTTCAAGCACATGACATGCAATGGCTATCTACTTTAGAACTTTAAAAGAATTTATGGAGCGCCAGTTGCTTTTGAGGGAGAATCAGGCGATTACAGCACTGGAAGGGGCAAAGTCTTACATTTGAGGTGCCAATAAATTTCAGTGGATAGGCATAGAATTCAAATGAAGGGATTTCTAATGTACGAGGAGATGGAGGTGGTTATAGTGATCAAGAATTTTTTATGCTGAGAACCACTCCATAGAAGACAACATAAATGATGTCACACACTTATTGGATCAAAATTCTCTTGGTAAGTGTGCTGATGTGGTGGATGATACTGAATCACCAGATCTGAATTTCACTAATTTAGATCTATCGAACCAACTTGCTATGATTCCTCACCTAATAATCCACAAGTCACATCTCATCACAAACATTACGGAGATGTTAAGACAGGGGTGAGAATGTGAGAACAAGCACATGACAAAAATGTTTGTCTACATTCTTATTTCACTAAAGGTTGAAGAGGCTTTAATTTATTTTTGTCTTCTCATTGTATTTTTATTCAACTTGTAAACTTTAACATATTAAGATAATCTTTTTTGTTACACAAATTATATTATATTCAACTCATATAGTATGGGGTTCACCGATCTAATATAACATAAAAATAGTTAAAATTTTATTCTTTTCTTTGAACAATTAAAATTTTTTATACTAATTCTTCCTACCAATGAATTTAACGTCGGAAGAGTTGTCAAAAAAAGATTCTTTTCCGATACTTCTGAAAATCTTGGAAGGAAAATATTATCTTCATGTTTTGCAACACAACGTGCGGGGCAAATTTAAACTTAACCGACGAAGCCTGAAAAAATTTAAATATTGTTTTTTTTTTCCAGTGATTCGTTGCAACGGTTTTGTCGTCTAGTTTATTCATGTGTGAAAGTTCATTATGAATGGGTGAATTGAAGATGCTTTGTCATAAAGTAAAGTTAACGTATTATGCGTTTCTACCATCTACGTATCAAAAATCACAAAACATTGCCAAATTCTTATATTTTATGAAAATAATGATTTTTTTGAAACAATTAAATATCGACCCAGAAAAAGTGTACGTATCATCCTTCACATAAACCGCCACCGTCTTGGGACGTAATTGTGGTCTTCACATGTTTTACGTGTATGTTGTTTGGTTTCTGTTTTGTTTTTTCATGCCAATTAGGTCCTTTTGCGTATAGAAACTGCTGTTTAGTAGACACGTTGTCCAACAAAACGCTTTATAAAGGGAATTGCAAAAACATTAAATATGAGCGTAAAACCATGATAAATAACATCAATGTCACACTATCGCCAGCTATCACCAACACTAAAGTTGTGAGGTGTTAATGTGAATAAATTAGACCGAAACGTAAAATATAAAAAAGTATAACTAAATCGACCTAGAACCAGTGAGTTGTGACAAAATTGCCAAATGGAAAAAAGATAAATGTAAAAATGTTGAACCGCACACGCATGTTACGCCCTGTTAGCTTACAAAATTTAGAAAACTTAAGGCAAAATGTAATAATATTGAACCACACATGCATGTTATGTCATGTTAACTTGCAAAACATAAAATGAAACATAAAACGAAAATTTACGAAAGATAAAAGGTATAGGAAACCAAAGTTGGAAGTAAAAAAGTTGTGATGTTAAAATGTAAAATATAAAAAGTTTTAGGCTAAAAGTAAAAATCAAAATTACATTGCTAAAATTGAAACGCTTTGGGTTAAAATCAAAAAATCAATTTAAAAAAAAACACCATATGCATAAAGTGTAACACCATAATGTATAAACAATTTGATAATTAGTATATTTAAATGCGAGTTTGAATTTTGAGTTATTTATATTTATAAAAATTAAATCACGCATTATTTTTTGAAATAAATTAATGTAGCAGTAACAGTCCCAAATTTAATTTAGAGTTAATTCAATTTTCCTCTTTATGGTTTGGCTAAAGTAGTCATTTTCCTCTAAAAGATCAATTTATCTATAAAAATTTCATATGTTGTTTAAATTTTACCCCAAAAAGTTTTATTATTTTGAATAAAATTGAAACAACTAATGATACCTTTGTATTGAAATTGAAACAACTTATGCAACTTTTGAATGTAAAATTAATGTTTTTAATTTTTTAAAGAAAAATGATTATTTATAACAAATCTAAAGTAGTAAATCGAACTTAACTCTTTAATTTATTTTAAAACCCTATAGCTTTATAAACCAAGTTTAATTAAAAAATTGTAAACGTTATTAATTAATTTCATGTACTTTCTTCGTCTCCGGTACGTTTATAGTGGAAAGAATTATAGAAAAACAAAAGTGCTAAGTGGAGAGAGCTAAGAGAAATTTTAAATATTTTATATAATTGAAACAAATTTAGATACTCTTTTACTATTTATGAAATTTGTATATGTCTCGATCTCTTTGTTGATATATATTTTGTCATTTATTTTTTCTAATAGTTCAGAACGTACCACCATAGTTAAAACTTGTGATCAAGACTCAAAATGATGAAAGATTCAAAATGATGAATTAGTGAATGCGTCCGAATTAGCAGTTTACTATTCCATAGCAAGAATATTTTGAAAACTCGATCTCTTTATAAAAATTTAAAAACTCAAACAAAACATTAACAATGGTTAATCAACAATTATGATTAGTCAATCACATTAATGTAATTACCTAGAAATTTTGTGTTCGTAATATATAAAATACTATCACTATACACATGTAGAATATAGAACGCTCACATGAAAAATCTGTGTAACCATCATCTATACTATTAGAGCAAGGATAGTTTTTTTATTTTTTAAGTTATTTGTGAAGAGTTTTTATTACTTGATCCGAGTGATTCTTTGTTCCCCTGATGCTACTGTCAAGCTAATATAAGAATATTTTGTTCACAGTAAAACCAAATAAAAAAATCAATTACCAGCAAAACAATAGAATTTGTGTTTTTAAAGGCAACACAGAGATATTTCTAAGCATGTACGTGTTAAGCTGGTTGTATCTAAACGACCACCAATTACCTACTATCCGATTTTCTCGACTCATTCATGCTCACCCCAAGTCGATGCTAGTGTTGTGCATTAGTAACAAACACTTGTAGGTGAAATTACATATACTGCAATAATAAGTGATTTCTAGAGTGTTAAATCACCATTTGATAGGTTTAGCCACTTGTCATTTTGTGATTATCCAACAAATTTTTTGGCTTTTATACGATTTAACGAGGGTATTAAAGTGTCCAAGGGGAAGAGTAGACGCCAAAAGGGGTGTCGGCTTAGTGGTAGGCTGCGCGCCCTCTATCCTCTTCCACCTGGGCTTAGAGGTGAACAAAAAAACTGGTTTCTGAACCTGTTCGTATAAAAAAACGGGAACCGGTTTTGGGTCCAAACCGGTTTCGCCCAAATCGGTTTCAACCCGACCCAACCCGCCGGTTCAACTTCGGTTTATAGGTTAAATTGTTCAAACCGATTTCTAAACCGGTCCAGTTTCAAACCGGTCCCCAAACCGGTAGCCCAAACCGGTTTTCAAAACGGCTTCAACCCAGTTCTAAAAAATAGTCGTTGGATAACGGCTATATAACCGTTTTCTAGCCGTTTGATGTCCTTTCTTACCGTTTTTTGGTGGTTTTTTACCATTATACCCATTAGGTTAGTATATATATGTATTGGATGTTTTGATTGAATCACAACAACTTAAAACGCTCTCTAGTTCTCAAAAATCACAAAAACACTCAATACTTTCGTTCTCTTACAAAAAACTCTCTCAATTGCCTTCATCAAGTGCTCAATCTTTCGTTGGTTGTGAAGCGTCTTCAAGCAACGTTGTGGTAGCAATCATTCCTACGAATAGGAACCCCGAAATATGCAATTACGATTTATGTTAAATGGCTAGCGGTCCGAACTAGGCTCGTTGTAAGTTTTGTCATAAGTTTTTTAAAAAAGATGCAAACACAACGTTGAAAAACCACATTTCAAATAAATATTGTAAGGCGTTGAAAGGTGAACTTTCTCAAGGTTAAGCTTCGATGACAAATGAAAGAAATGTTCTGGCTTATAATGTTGATGCGGTTCGGGAGCAAATGGCGCATTTTGTAATTCAAGAAAGCTTGTCATTCAAACATTTTGACAGTGAACGTTTTGACTCGACTCATTCAACGAACTCTCCAACCACATTACACTAATGTAAGTCGTGCTACTCTTTGAAGAGATTGTTTAAAAATGTAGAAAAAAGCTAAAAGTGAATTAATATCTTATTTTAAAAGTTTACAAACCGGTATTAACTTAACTAGTAATGTTTGGTCGACTCCTCACGGTTCACCGGACTCGTACATTTGTGTCACCGCCCATCGGATTGAACCCGGTTCGTGACAAATGATAAAACGTACAATTGAGTTTGAATTGTTTGATTATCGTCACACCGTCCAAAACATTTTTATCTTATTGATAAAGTTATTAAAATGTATAAATTAGAAAACAAAATATTTTCTATATCTTTTGATAATGCGTCAAATAACACGCTTACAATAGATCGTTTAAAATTAAAATATAAACCAGCGTCTGATGGTGTGTTTTTTCATAGTCGATGTATTGCGCACATCATAAACTTAGCCGTTCAAGACGGTTTAAAAACGATTCAAATAGTGAAAGATAGTTTTAAAAGAATGTTACATGTCATTTTTAGCAAGAACCAAAGATATAGTAGATTCGCAAATTTTGTAAAAACGTAAATTCCAAATGTTTAGGTCCGAATTGGGACGTACGGAATTCCACTTGTAACATGTTTGAAAACGCTATTGAACAAAAAGAAAGTTTAATAGCCTTTCATAATATTTTGGTAAGTCTTGGAAAGCCAAATAGTTACCATCTATCGGGTTGGTTCATTATTAAAGAAATAAACAAATTGCTTCATATTTTTAAAAAAGCAACTAATTGTATTTTCGGAGTTTATTATCTAACGAGTCCGTTAGTATTTCATCAAATTTATTTAATGATTTTAAAATTAAATGAGATGTCGTTTAGGGGTACACCTTATTCGGATACGGTAACTCCAATGAAAGAAAAACTTAAAAAGTATTTTAAAGAAATGTCTTCTTTTATTACATGTGCTGCTGCATTAAACCATTGTATAAATTTATCGGGAGTTGAAACTTTACTTGATAAAATTACTTCTAATTTGGATTTAGAAGATGATAACCCATTTTATGGTAAAACTTTAAAAGCTAATTTTAAAGATCAACTAAGAAAAATTTATAATGTTTATTTATTAAAATATGGTGAAACATCACAAATCCATGAGTCATTAAAGCATGCGGAAAATGTAAAATATGGTGAAACATCACAAATCCATGAGTCATTAAAGCATGCGGAAAATGTAGAAAATTTCAAATGATCCAATGTTTGATTTATATAATACTTTAAGGGATGAATGTAATAAACGTCAACGTGGTAACACACCGAGTAGTGAACTCGGGATGTATGGTGGAACAAACTTTTTATCCACTATGAGTCCACAAGATTTTAAAAATTTTGACTTGTTGTTTTGGTGGAAAAGTAAGAAAGATCAATTCCTCATCCTATCCACCATGGTCCGAGATTTACTAATCGTCCAAGTTTTCACGGTAGCTTCGGAATCTGCTTTTTCTGTTAGTGGCAGAGTTATATCGATAAGACAAACTCGACTCACCCCTTAAGCGATTGAAATGTCAATTTGCTTGAAAAATTATTTGGATGTCACGGGAAGAGTACAAGACAAATGCTCACTTGAAGGAGAATTGGAATACGAAGCAGAACTATACGAGGACGAGGTAGAGAGCGGATTAACACCCAGAATGACCAATGATGAAGCGGCATATGATGAGTACCTTTTGTAACAGCTCCGGTTCTGATAGCGAAGAATAAACGTACAAGCATGCAATGAACGAAGGAATGGAGAACGAGTAGTCGACTAGGCTAAATGTTTACTTTTTAAAAAACTATTATTTAAACTTTTATGTTGTTTAAATTGTTTATATGTTTTATAGATTATATATTTCACTTTCATTATATGTTTTATATATTATATGTTTCACTTTCATTATATGATATTAATATCAATATTAATAATAAAAAACTTAGATTAATATAAATATGATTTAATTAATATAAATATGATTATATATTTTAACAAAAACTTTAAATTTTCTTTAATTAGTTAAATATTATTATATATTTTAACAAAATTTAATATAAATATGATTATATATCTTTCATATCTTATTAATATTATATTATGAATAAAAAAATCGGTTTGGGCTCGAACCGGTTTTCAAACCGGCCCAAACAGGTTTAATAGGTGCAGGATCGATATTGGTTACTCAACACAACTATTCTCTCTTGAACTCAGTGATTTTGTAAGGCCCCGTTCCCGGGACGCTTACAGCAGACCATTCATCGCTCTTAAAACATATAATTTCATTAACTTTAATAAACATTGCAGCGGAATCGGTGGAATAACTTTTCATTTCAATATAAATGCTTTTGCAAGCTAATACAACATTCATTATAAAACGTCGTTTTTTTGTATTACAGTGCAAAAACATTATACAAAAGAATGCAATCCAAAATGAGCCGAGTAGCCACCCGTGCCATCCTCAGTAACTTTACCTGCCAACTGGAAACACATAAAAAGTTAGCATTACTGAGTGAGTTCTAGTTTTATAGATAAATTAATTTACTTTCATTAAAACCGTTTTCTTTACTTTCACGCAATCATACATCATACGTACACATAGATGATATCATTATTATCTTCATCATTCATTATCTTTTACTTCTACTAGATCCTGTCAAACTTTACCCTCTTCATGGCACGCGGCCATGATTGCTGAGGTCGAGTGATAAGGATCTCGTTCCGTACAGTGTTATTATATTTCGTCCGTTCATTACTTTCATTCGTTTATTCTTTAACTTTCTTTCATTCATCGTACTTTCTTGTCAAACTTACTCTTTCATCATTACCTCTTTACTTTCCATCAACCATAAACCTTACCCTTCTGTTTCGTGGTACTGGACCTAGGCCTATCATAGACCTTCTATAACGGTGCACCACACCTCCTGGCCATGTACATAAGGTAGAGTTTAGGTGTACCATTGCCATATGCAATACCCTTCTGTTTCGTGGTACTGGACCTAGGCCTATCATAGACCTTCTATAACGGTGCACCGCACCTCCTGGCCACAGTACCTAGGATATGCAGCAATGGTTCTATACAAATGGTTAATCACAGTGTCAAGCTTTACCCTGTTCGTAGCACACAGCCATGATTACTGAGGTCGAAAGACAAGGATTCCATTTCGAGTTTGTTGCGACAACAAGGTCGCTCACCTCCTATATTTTCTTGCAAGCCTTTCTTACTCTCATTCATTATTAATGCATGCATTCATTCATCCTGTTCCTCTTTCATTATCTTTCACTTTACATTACATAATACTTTTGTTTCATTCTTTAACATAACACGTAAAGTCACGGGAAAGATAAACATACATTATAATAAGGAACATCAACATACGCAGTAGCATCATCATACATGGCATCATCATACATACGTAACATACATTATGCATAAACATGCAACATCATCATGCCCATCATATCCTCTAAGACCTCAACAATCATCTTACCTGAACTTACGGGAGCTTTCACGTCAAAACTTATATCAGCACTTTCCCCCGAAAGTCAGAGACTATTCTACGCTTTCCCTCCGGTACACCAGCCCTATTTGGGTGTATGGGCACCCTTCAATCGCATGGCCTCCATGCGATTGAACATAATGCGAATGGACCAATACGGATGAACACCAATGCGGATGAACACCCAATCGTGCGAATGGACCTCATGCAGATGGACTCTATGCAAATTGACCTTATGCGAATGGACCTCATGCGAATGAACTTAATGCGGATGAGTACTTATGCGACTGGGCTCTCAGTCGCATGACTCCCCATGCGACTGGCCCTCCAGTCATACGACTGAGCTTCAATCGTGCTAATGAACTTCAATCGCACTCCACTCGGCCGTATGGCCTCTAGTCGGTCGCCTAGCCCTAGCTGATGCAGAATGCAGTTCATCCCGAACCCAATCTGCCATTTTCGACCTCCAAGCTCATCCAAACCCATTCTAAGCCCAAATCAACCATCCTAAACCTTAGGAATGCATACTACAACAACATTCAAGCACACACAAGCCCAAAAACAACCTCCAAACGCACCACACGCTAACACATCTAAATGGGTCAAATGCACACACATACAAAAACAGGTTTACTATGTGTTCCAGCCCCAAATTAGTTGAAAAAGAGTAAAATAGGGGTCCTAGAACTCTACACAAACTACACCAAGAAGAAGGGCTTCGGCTAGACCCGCTACACGATGATTTTGCATGCTCGAATCCACTCGAACCAAGCTTTCTTCTCTCTTTTCTTCCTTTTCTCTCTTCTTTCTCTCTTCTTGGCTGAATTATGGGTGTGGGGAGAGGGTAAGGGCTGCCCTCTCCTTTCAAATATCCCCATTTACCCAACTTTCTCGCATTGGCGAGTTTGGTCCCCCGACTTTGGACTTTATTTGTTTTTCTTCTTTCGTCGGCTTCAAAGAAAATATCCAGGTGTTACAAGTCCACCCACTTATATAGGTTTCGTCCCCGAAACCTGTTATTCCTCGAACAAACGTGGGTAATGATGTCTCATTTCTTCTTCGGTGTCCCACGTTAACTCGGATCCCTTCCTGTGCTTCCACTGTACACGCACAAGAGGAACCACCTTAGTTCTCAGCCTCTTCTCTTTTCGATCAATGATTGCCACCGGTTGCTCCACATAATTGAGCCGTTAGTCTACTTCGATATCCTCCAGTGTAACAATCATATCTTCATCTGCCAAACACTTCCTTAGATGAGATACGTGGAATGTCGGGTGAATTTCACTTAAATCATCTGGTAACTCCAATCTATAGGCCACCTCTCCTACTCGAGCAACGATTCGGAAAGGGCCTATGTATCTCGGGCTCAACTTGCCCCGCTTTCTGAACCGAATGATACCCTTCCAAGGTGAGACCTTCAACATAACCCGGTCCCCCACCTGGAACTCAATCGGTCTGTGTCGTTTATCAGCGTACGACTTCTGTCTATCTTTGGCTGCCTTCATGAAGGCTTTAATCTTTTCGAGCTTTTCTGTCGTAGCCTCGATCACCTCGACGCTCCCTAACTCTTTATGACCAATATCACCCCCAACAAACGGGTGTTCCGCATCTCTTACCGTATAGCATCTCATACGGCGGCATACCAATGCTAGCATGATAGTTGTTGTTGTATGAGAATTTAGCTAACGGTAAGTGGTCATCACAACTTCCCCCAAAATCAATCACACATGCCCGTAGCATGTCCTCCAATGTCTGAATGGTCATTTCTGACTGACCATCAGTCTGGGGATGATAAGCCGTGCTAATGTGTAACCTCGTCCCCAACGCATCGTGGAATTTCTTTCAGAATTTGGACGTAAACCGGGTGTAACGATCAGACACAATAGACACCGGCACACCATGACGAGTTACAATTTCCTTGATAAACAGATCAGCCAACCTCTCAGATGAATATGTCTCGCGGATCGGTAGGAAGTTAGCACTCTTCATCAAGCGGTCAACAATCACCCATATAGCATCATACCCTTTCGGAGTACGCGGCAGCTTCGTAATGAAATCAATGGTGATGTGCTCCCACTTCCATTCCGGTATATCCAAAGGTTGGATCTTCCCATACGGCTTTTGATGCTCGGCCTTCACTTGAAAGCAAGTAAAGCACTTACTCACATACTCCACTACGTCACGCTTCATACCCGGCCACCAATAATCTTTCTTCATGTCTTGGTACATCTTTGTAGCACCGGGATGAATAGAGTATCGAGTCTTGTGAGCTTTATCCATAATCTTCACCCGTAGATCCCCAAAACGAGGAATCCACATCCGCCCGAATCGGGTTTTAACATCGAGAATGTTCTCACCCAACTCCGTGACTAGACCTCTCATCCTTTCAGAGTTAAGATGATCTTCTTTTTATGCCTCATCTTCAAACTTTTTGACTTGCTTCATCACATTAGAGGTCATAATCAAATGGCACGCTTTCACCCGAATTGGATCGGGTCTCTCCTTTCGGCTAAGGGCATCTGCCACCACGTTGGCTTAGCCCGGATGATAATGGATCTCATAATCATAATCCTTTATGAGCTCTAACCATCTTCTCTGCCTCATGTTCAAGTCCTTCTACTCGAAGAAGTACTTCAAGCTCTTGTGGTCAATGAAAATGGTGCACTTCGTCCCGTAGAGATAGTGCCTCCAAATCTTTAGTGCAAAGACCACAGCTGCTAACTCCAAGTCATGAGTAGGATAGTTAACCTCATGAACCTTCAACTGTCAGGATGCATAGGCTATAACCTTCCCTCTCTACATTAACACACACCCTAACCCTGAGTAGGAAGTGTTGATACATGTGTCCCTAGATTCTGAGTTGAATGTAAAATGTCTTGACTATGTGTAATTGAATGATGCTTAATGAAATACATGTGGTTGGTTATAATGTTTACATATTTCATTAATGGGTTAAGTATTGACTAATTATATAGGTTTGGTTTTGTTTGAATAGGTATGCATAATGTTGTAATGATTAACACATTCAAACTTAACATGATATAGTTATCATGCGAATGGGCCATGCGAATGGACCATACGCATGAATAACTTCATGCGAATAGCTCAGTCACACGACTGAAGCATGAGATTGAACCAGTCTTACGATTGAAGTCTCAGTCGTACGTATGGGTCAACCGCATATCTTCATCGCACGACTGAACCACCAGAATGGTTCAGTCGCCCGAATGAGAAACCCTAACCTATATATACCACTTAATTCGTGGGATAAAGTAACACTTCGAATACCAAAAACCCTAATCGCCCCAGAACGTGCTGTTCGACCATTCCAACTTCATAGAGCGTTTCAGATCATTCCGAGTCAATTCATAACGTTTTCTTATCGTTAGGATTGATCTTGATTTCGTTCTCACTGATTGGATCGCCAATCAAATAGGATTCCGCACTATTTGATTCGGTACAACGAAGAATCTTTTAGTACTCCGTACGTGCTCGGTCCTAACGTGCTCGGTCCTAACAATCAAAGGACAGTGGGTTGAATTCATGATGGTTGATTCCTCTGGGAAACCCAAGCCAGTCAAGGCTTGGGTCCCCCTCCTTAACTGATTGTTTTCAATTATGTGCAGGTTGTCCGCTACAGTGCTTCAACAAATACATGGATTGTGGATAGCGGAGCTTCCAGGCACATGACAGGAAACAAGTCCCTTCTTTCAATGTAAAACAAATTAAAGGGGGACACGTTTCATTTGCTGGAAATAAAGGAGGATACATTACCGCTCAGGGCGAAGTAGGTAATGAGAAGGTAAAGTTTGATAAAGTAAATTTTGTCCAACAACTGGAAAACAATTTACTTTCAGTGTCTCAGATATGTGACAAGGGATTCAAAGTTATGTTTGACAACCGAAATTGTTACATACTGAAAAAGGAGATGGAGATTCCAGAGAAGCAGGTTTTGATGTGTGCATCCAGGTACAATGATCTATATGTCTTGGATATGTCTAATGCTTCTACTTCTGAATCTACAGCACAATGTTTCCTCTCAAAAGCTACAGAGAAGGACTCCATCTCATGGCATAGAAGGATGGGACACATAAATCAAAGGAAGATGAATCATCTGATTCACAACAACCTAGTTGAGGGAGTTACAGTCAAGAACTTCCAACTTCCTGATTTTTGTGTCTCTTGCAAGAAGGGAAAGCAGATCAGGAAATCTCACAAGACCAAGCACGTCAACACAATTGAGATTCCCTTGGAGCTGCTCCACATGGATCTATTTGGTCCTGTAAGCACGAAGAGTATAGCAGGAGACTGGTACTGCTTTGTAGTCACTGATGACTACTCAAGATTCACCTGGGTGATGTTTCTGAAAGCTAAATCAGAGACGTTTGAATCATTCAAGGTGCTCGTCACGACTTTGGAGTCCCTCTACAAACTGAAGGTAAGGAGAATTCGTTCTGACAATGGCACAGAGTTCAAGAATCAGTGGATGGATGCTTTCTGCAAGGAGAAGGGTATTGTTCACCAGTTCACCTCAGCATACACGCCACAGATGAATGGAGTTGCAGAACGAAAGAATCGGAGTTTAATTGAGACTGCGCGAACCATGTTAGCTGATTCAAAGCTCCCAGTTCAGTTCTGGAATGAGGCAGTTGCAAATGCCTGCTACACACTTAATCGTGTGTTAGTAGTCAAAAGGCATGGTAAGACTTGCTATGAGCTACTTCAGAAAAGAAAGCCAAATTTGGAGTATCTGGAACCATTTGGTGCTCTATGTACATTACTGAAGAAGACTCAGGATGGCAAGTTCAGCGAAAAAGCAGATCAGGGAATATTCTTAGGATACAGCATCCCAGACAAGCGAGTTTACAATAATTCGACGGGTCAGGTAGAGGTGTGGTGCAATGTGGATGTTCAGAGATTCACCACACCTCCTGCTGGAAAAGGACCATCATCATTCTTTGATTATGATGGCTTTTTCAAATCCTTCAACCTTCCACAGCGTGATTCAGAGGATGATGCGGCTACCCAGATGATGTATGATGTTCTTAACTCACCAAATCTGGATTCAAGCAACATCACACCTACTACTGGTGCCTCAAGTTCTTCTCCAGCTCATGATGAGAGTGATGATTCATCAGATGATGTAGAAGCTCCTGCTTCTAACACTGAGCATACAGCTAATCAACACAGTGAATCATCAGCTGCTATACCAGCTGCAGGAAATCCGGATACTGAACCAGTAGTCACCAATATGGATAATGAGGTTGTGGTTCCTACCACACCAATGACAAGGATCAGTGTGAATCATCCCCCCTCGTCTATCATAGGGGACATTCAATCCGGTGTGCAAACAAGAAATCAGCTGTACTCTGCTGATTATGCTGCAGTCATGGAAAAGGGTTATGTCAATGACGGGGCTTTTTCATGTTTTGTTTCACAGATCGAGCCCAAATATGTCTGCGACGCCCTGAAAGATGAGGCCTAGGTAAATGCTATGCAAGAAGAGCTACTCCAGTTCAAGAAACTTGGAGTCTGGACACTAGTTGACAGGCCGAAAGGAGTTAAGGTGATTGGTACCAAATGGGTACTAAAATGCAAGAGGGATGACCAAGGTGTTGTGATCAGAAACAAGGCACGCTTGGTTGTTCAAGGCTTCAGACAAGTCGAAGGCATCGACTACAATGAAGTTTTTGCTCCCGTTGCTAGAATGGAAGCTATTCGTATCTTTCTAGCCTACGCCTCTTACATGAAAATCAAAGTTTATCAACTGGATGTTAAGAGTGCATTCTTGCATGGGGAAATCCGTGAAGAAGTTTATGTCAGTCAACCCGAAGGATTCGAAGATCCTTATCATCGGGACAGAGTCTACAAGTTAGACAAGGCTCTGTATGGGTTACATCAGGCTCCTCGAGCTTGGTATGAAAAGCTCTCCACCCACCTGCTGAAGCATGGTTTTCGCAGGGGTGTGATTGACTGTACATTGTTTATCAAAGAAAAAGATGGTGACTTGCTTCTGGTGCAGATCTACGTGGATGATATTATCTTTGGATCTAGAAATGAAGCTTTATGCAAAGATTTCGAATCTGTGATGAAGGCAGAATTTGAAATGAGTGCAATGGGAGAGATGAAGTTCTTCCTGGGATTACAGGTGGATCAAACACCTACCGGCATTTTCCTACATCAGACCAAGTATGTCGGCGATATTCTCAGTCGATTTGACATGGAAAATGCGTCTGCTGCCGGAACCCCTCTCGCCACAAATCATGATGTGGCTCCTGATGAGAATGGGGATCTGGTGGATGCCACTATGTATCGTGGGATGATTGGATCTCTCATGTATCTCACTGCCTCGCGTCCAGATATCATGTATGCAACATGTCTATGTTCTAGATATCAAGCGAAGCCAAAAGTGAATCATCTGATTGGGGTAAAAAGGATTTTCCGTTATCTGAAGGGTACTCCAACACTGGGTTTGTGGTATCCTCATGACGATGACTTCGAGCTTACTGCGTACAGCGATTCTGATTATGGTGGCTGCAAGATGAATTTCAAATCGACGTCAGCAGGGTGTCAGTTCTTTGGAAGACGGTTAGTCACGTGGCAATGCAAGAAGCAGACCTCGGTTGCCTTATCAACCTGTGAAGCTGAATACGTTGCTGCTGCAAGTTGCTGCTCTCAAATCATCTGGATTCAACAGCAAATGCGCGACTACGGTTTGAAATTTTCTAACACTCCTATTTATGTTGATAATTCTGCTGCCATAGCTGTCACTAAAAATCCTGTTCAACACCCAAAAACTAAACACATCGGGATTAAATATCATTTCATACGCGATTGCTATGAAAAACAATTAATTGATGTGATTAAAATTAACACGGATTTTCAGCGCGCTGACCTCTACACCAAACCGTTTGATAAACCAAGATTTTTATATCTTTTAGAGGTCAACGGCGTTAAAAAGAAAAGTGATGTAATTGCTGAAGAAGCAGATTCATAGTCCGACGTGTGTCTTTTCTTTATTTTTTCTTTCTTTTATTTTTAGTTTTATTTTTTAATTTCCATGTCATATAAAATCCAAAAACACAAAAAGATTTTCTGTTTTAGAATTTTAGGGGGAGATTTATTTCAGTAGTTATTTACTTAAAAAAAAAAAAAAAAAAAAAAAAAAAAAAAAAAAAAAAAGGGGGAGGATAAGTTAAGCTGAAAAGGCATAGACAAATAGACTGGAAATGCGACTCGAGAAAACTGGAAAGTGATAGCACACAGGCACCGAGTTACTTGGAATATCAAATTGGTTTTTCGATTCTAAACATAAAAATAATAAGTTAGAGAAGTCTAAGTCTAACAAAATGGGAATATGATAGAAGCTTTGACTGGTATTGTAATTACTTGGAGAAAATAGATCTAGGGTTGTGTAAGTACACAATACGATGTGTCAGTAGATTCAACACAATAGACCATTAGACATCATCAGTGAACAGGCTTAAACTAAATTTATTCAACCAGCTGTGGGTTCCCATGGTATCCCTGGTCTGCACAATCAATCAATGTCCAATAAGGGGTGAGGAGCAAGCAAATGCCACAAATGTGAGCAAATACCTGAAAAACAGAGCAAAAGATGACAAATGTCGTTTAAATAATGCATATGCAAATATGCTGCTCTAAGAAGATAAATAGGTATTGCACCTCTCTGCTGTGCGATGGCACTGACCTGAGGCTAAGCATAACCTATTTGTTCTAAGAATTCATTGTTGTTTGCGCCTCTCTGCTGTGCGATGGCACTGACCTGAGGTTCTGCATCTCTTTGACAATTTTTAGAACCAAATCTTCTAAGTCCTAGACCGCTCAAAAATCTCCTGAGGATGATTGATTACCATATACCTGTGGTATACACAAATACGGTTTGACCTAATTCATTAAATTAATCGCTGATGTATGTCAAACGTCTGTGTATGGATTTAAGTGGACAAACATACTGACAATCGTCGTGGCTGCATCGCCTGATGTTCAAAATCAATAAGAATTACATATTAGTTCAAACATGATTCCCAGTTAGAACTTAGATGTCTTCCATAAGTGAAAAACTGTACAATCATGTCATGCAAAGTGTAATAAGCACTTAATGTTCCAAGTAATGGTATATATGTCTGTCTGATTCCACGAGAGTCCATTCCGGATAAAATGTTAATGCAAATAAGCTATACAAGCCTCCCCTATCAAAATCACAAAAATATGTCTTTCTATTCATAGGTTAAGTTTTCGTTTAGTCCTAGTGTAATGTGTCGTGTCGGACTGTGTATATTGCTATCTGCTAAACATCACTGAAAGTGCTTAATGTCTATCTAAATAACTTGTTTCTGAAAGGTTAAATGAATCACGTCTGAGGTGATCAGGTGGATAAATGGATCACGTCTGAGGTGATCGGATGGTTAAATGGATCACGTCTGAGGTGATCAGGTGGATAAATGGATCACGTCTGAGGTGATCGGGTGGTTAAATGGATCATGTCTGAGATGATCAATTGCACATAATGTTTTATAAATTGGTAAATAAACTAAGTATTAGTTCATACCTTAAAAAATGGCACAAGGATAGACCAATCGCTCGACTGAATCTGATATGACCCAGTCGGCCGAATGGGGTGTACGATTGAATACAATCGTAAGATTGGGCAATGCGAATGAACCCAATCGGCCGGTTGAATGTGCCCGACTAGGTCAAACGTGCGAATGAGGTATGCGAATGAAACAAATCGAACGATTGGAAGTGACCGACTGAAATTGTAGTTTGGATGAACTTCAATCGCCCGATTGGAGATGAACGATTGGGTAGATGGCACGACTGAGACTCAGTCGTCCGACTGTTCAAGACGACTAGACTCAGTCGGCCGACTAACCAAGGCGACTAGACTCAGTCGCCCGACTGGATTTGCCCTAGTATAAAAACCGACCAAATCAGAATCAGTCGTTCACTCTCCCAAATCGCCCCCTCTATTCGCCCGACCTAAGAAACCGCTGTCAAAATTTCATTCGATCCATATCTGCTCTTGTTTACGTGTTCTAACACTCATTGTTGATTATACAGGTACTACTCAAGGTGTTCTATCGATAACACTGATCAATGATGTTCAAAATCTCTCAAAATTCAGACCAAACAGTAACCGAACACTTAATGAACAAATAGGCTATTCAAACTAGCTTAAACGTTCGAATAGAAGTTAGAACATGGTTTATCGGTAGTTTCCGAGTGTAATGAGCTAAATTTTGACGTTTAACTTCTAGTATAGCTCAAAACACGAATTTGAATGGACAAACTGTCGAGTATGCGACTGGACACGCTGATGAACTCCAATCGCCCGACTGAGAAGACGATTAGTCTCAGTCGCTCGACTGAGCTGAACGAATGAATCAAACGCACGACTATGCTCATACGCTTGACTTAGTCGCCCGTATGAATAAATTCATCTTTCAAGATTCATTCGTTCCACTCAGTCGCACGGATAAGTTCATTCGGTTGCTCAGTCGCCCGACTAACCAAAGTGGGAAACTCATTGATTTTGTTTACTTCCTTCCACATGTACTAACGTAAACTTACATTGTGTGACAGATGGCGAGTCGATGGGTTATGAGCACGAAGCACAACATTTGTGCACATTTGGACTTGACTTCTAGGAATGCTGCTGACTTTTCAGGCATTATCACTTTTCTGAGAAGATCGAGGATATACCGAGCAATCTCAGCTCAGTGTACACCATACCGGTCGATGCAGCAGTCGTTTTGGGAACATGCGGTGGTAGACAGATCCAGAGAGCCTTATACTATTAGAAGCACTGTACTTGGGCACACTATAGAAATAACAGAAGAGGACTTAAGGACGGTCCTGGAACTAGGAAATGATGGTGAATGTCCTGTTCGTCTACATCCGATGGCAGTCAGAGGGTGCTTCCTTAGGGCTAAGTATACTGGGGACATAAACTCAGGGATGCTCAACAAGAGCAATCTTTGCCCCCAGTTCAAATACTTAGCCCATGTATTGCTAAGGTGTATTGCCTCGCGAAAAGGAGGCTTCGACGAGCTCTCGGAGCAAATGCAGAATGCTTATGCTGCATTAGTGCTGAACCATCCCTTCAGCTTCTCCAGAATGATCTTCACTTATCTAGTGGAGAATATAGAAGTTAAGGGAAGAGAAGGATTCTGTATGTATCCCCGCTTCTTACAAATGATTTTTGATCAGAAGCTCCCTACGTTGCCAAAGCAGAAAGAGGACGCGGTTATGCTTGAGGTGATGGATGATACCACCTTAGGCAGAATGAAGGTTTACCGGGGAAAGCAGGTCAAGCCCCCGGTAAGACGTTTGTTTGGGCATCTGGCCCGTGAAGACTATGTGGCGCCAGCTAGGAGAAAGTGGCGTCACGATGATAGTGACTCTGATGTAGAGCATGTGGCTCTACCCTCCGATGACTCCGATGATGATGACCAAGGATCTGATCAGGGTGGAGATGGTCAAGGAAGACCAGAGACAGCTCCAATCCATCCTGACTTCATGCAGGAGGAGGAGGAATCAGACGAGGCACCACTAACCCGGACAGTGGGTAGTCGGGTAGTGGCAACCGAGGAAGGTCTGCGGGCGGTTGGTGGACGCCCAGGAGAGACTGGGAGCTCTGTTGCTGACCCATCATATAACCCAGTCTCTCCCAGCAGCCAAGGGGGAGCCTCCGGGTCAAAGGGGAGTAGAAGGAAACATATGGCTCGCCCTCATGGGATGAAGTCTAAGCGCAGAAGGATCACACTTATCACCACCTCCTCTGCACCCACTACCTCTACCACAGCTACCCCAGTCACTACATCCACCACACCTCAAACCACCACCACTACTGCACCTCCTGCTCATACTTACACATCCACTGCCACCACCACTGTACCACCATCTACAGCCTTTACCTCTCCTCCCATATTCACCACAGCCACCACAACCACCACTACTCAACAAACAGGTCCCTCACTGTTCCCATCCAGCTCATTCATCCCACCAGTGTCTGTTGTAGAGCAGCTTGCTGCCCTAAACAGCATGGTGGTTAAGCTGATGGCATCTGATGCTGAGAAAACGGCTCAGTTACAGCAGCTGAGAGAGTTAAGTTCCTCTCAAACTGCTGAGATTCATCAGCTAAGAGAGCAGATTTCTTCTCAAGCCCAGGTGATCACCTCACAGACAGATCAGATCACTGGGTTACTTCAACATGAGGCAGAGACAGATGCTAAGTTGGGAAAGCTGAAGGAGGCTCACAAATCTCTGTTACTTAAGTTAAAAGACACTCAAAGTGAGCCCCTTAAGATAGGAGAAGGGGATGATGATAATGATGATAATGATGATAGTGATGATGAAGAAAATGATGAGGAAGATGATGATGAAGATGATGAGGATGATGACAATGATGATGATGGTAGTGACGAAGAAAATGATGGTGATGATGAAGGAGAAGGAGGAGCACCTACCGGAGATCAAAGTGAGAAGGCAGCAGGTGAAAGGCGTTCTAAACGCCGACATGATCAAGAACCCTCTTCGTCTGCTCCAACTGGAGAAACTCCTGAAATCCAAGATAAAAGTACTGTTTAGTTATTCTTGTTTATGTAATTAACAGACTTTTGTAATTGAAATTAATGTTATATTTATTTAATGAATGTCTATATTGTATGTTAATGATTGAGCTTGATTGCTTACTAATAAAGTTCTGTGTTGCATGTTTAAATCAAGCAGATCCAAACTTCAAACGAGATGAATATGATGTTGAACCCTTACAGCAGGTCAAGAGTCAGTTAACTATGATTCTTGATCTGCAGGGTATCGTGAGAAGATCAGTTGAATACACTCCTGAGGAGGGTGAGATTATTCATGGCTTCACAAAGGAGCAGTTAGCTGAGATATTCAAGCTTAACGCCGATGAGATTGTAAAAGATGCTCCTGAAGTCCATGTTGACAGTGATGAAGAGCTACACGATATTGATGAGATTGAGATTGAGGACATCACTGATCAACATTATCCAGCGTATACAGACTCTGAAGGTCACGTTATTCCAAATTTGGATGACCACCTAGTTAGTGAGACATTTACCACTCTGGAAAAGATGGAAGCAGAAAATGACAAACAAGAGGATACAGCCCGAGCTACTGAAGAAGAAGTTAAAGAAAGAAAAGCAGAGTGGGCTGCTTGTTTTGTAGAGCTTCGTGCCCAGAGAGATGCTCCAAAGTTTGATGCCTACACCAAACTCTATAGAGTGAAGAAACATCAGAAGGTGTCTGGCAAGATCATATCTTGGGCATATTTTGAAGATCTTAACGCATATGCAGTTAAGAGGGAGAAAGGTATCGAGTACTTTAGATTCCCACACGATCTAAAGACTCTACCTGGTTTTGAGCTCAACCAACTGGCAAAGCTGAAGTTGTTGTATGCTGATCCGAGGAAAATGTCAGGTTGGTTTGAAGCTGCGTTAAAGAGAGAGTACCACACCCGGTGGGTGAACTTCAGGCCTCAGCAACCTACGAGGTACATTCGAAGGTCTGAAGTTGATCCACGAACCGGAAAGCCAAAGGTTGTATTGAAGTGGCGTCCTCCGCGCACCATGTCGAAGATCCCTTTAAGGGAAATGCCTCAGGATATCACTTCACATTTCAAATGGTGGTACTATGATTGGCGAACAGCTGAAGCAGTCATAGTGTTAAACAGAGATGGACAGATGGATGTCATCCGGTATTTGACCCAATGTGGCTCACGAACTTGTCAGCTAATGATGTCTATACACTCTACAAGTGGCCTCTGTTCTATGACTCGCAGGATATCGTACAAGCTCTCCAGTATCAGCATGTCATACGCCTTTGCTTTGTATTTGAAATACATGCAGGGGTAACCCGAGAGGAGAAATTCAAGAAGTACGAAGAGGTTATGGGTATTGCAAGACATTAGAGGAATCTAGGTCCAAGGGGGAGTTTGTTGATACATGTGTCCCTAGATTCTGAGTTGAATGTAAAATGTCTTGACTATGTGTAATTGAATGATGCTTAATGAAATACATGTGGTTGGTTATAATGTTTACATATTTCATTAATGGGTTAAGTATTGACTAATTATATAGGTTTGGTTTTGTTTGAATAGGTATGCATAATGTTGTAATGATTAACACATTCAAACTTAACATGATATAGTTATCATGCGAATGGGCCATGCGAATGGACCATACGCATGAATAACTTCATGCGAATAGCTCAGTCACACGACTGAAGCATGAGATTGAACCAGTCTTACGATTGAAGTCTCAGTCGTACGTATGGGTCAACCGCATATCTTAATCGCACGACTGAACCACCAGAATGGTTCAGTCGCCCGAATGAGAAACCCTAACCTATATATACCACTTAATTCGTGGGATAAAGTAACACTTCGAATACCAAAAACCCTAATCGCCCCAGAACGTGCTGTTCGACCATTCCAACTTCATAGAGCGTTTCAGATCATTCCGAGTCAATTCATAACGTTTTCTTATCGTTAGGATTGATCTTGATTTCGTTCTCACTGATTGGATCGCCAATCAAATAGGATTCCGCACTATTTGATTCGGTACAACGAAGAATCTGTTAGTACTCCGTACGTGCTCGGTCCTAACAGGAAGCATCAGAATAAACCACCAGATCTTCACTTCCATCGGGTAATGACAGAACAGGAACTTGAGTCAACCTCGCCTTCAATTCTTTGAACGACTTCTCTTGAGCTTGACCCATACAAATTTCATATCTTTCCGGGTCAACTTGGTTAGTGGAGAAGCGATCTTGGAAAAGTCAACAAACTACGGATCTCGGCTGGCGTCTTTGGAGACTTTCATTGTATCACCGCTTCCACCTTTGCCGGGTCCACTATAATCCCATCGGGATTTACCACATGACCCAAGAATTGAACCTCGCTCAACCAAAACGTGCATTTGGAGAACTTAGCATACAACTTCTCCTTTCTCAATGTCTCTAACACCTCCCGAATGTGACCAGCGTGCTATATCTCGCTCTTCGAATAAATCAGGATATCATCAATAAACACAATCACTGATTTATCCAACATTGGCTGACACACTCGATTCATCAAGTCCATAAAAGCGGCTGGCGCGTTGGTAAAACCAAAAGACATAACGAGAAACTCGTAATGACCATAACGCGTGTGAAAAGCTGTTTTAGGAATATCCTGCTCCTTCACCTTTAGCTGATGGTAGCCAGATCGAAGATCTATCCGTGAGAACCAACTGGCACCTTGAAGCTGATCAAACAAATCATCAATCCTCGGTAACGGGTACCGATTCTTCACCGTCAACTTGTTCAGCTCCCGGTATCTATACACATCCTCATGCTACCGTCTTTCTTCTTTACGAATAAGACCGGAGCACCCCAAGGAGAGATACTCGGTCTAATAAATCCCTTATCAAGCAGCTCTTGCAATTGCTCCATCAACTCTTTCATCTCAGTCGGAGCCAACAGATACGGTGACTTGGCAACAGGTTGGGCACCTAGTATTAGATCAATCTAAAACTCAATCTCTCGGTCAGGTGGCACTCCTGATAAGTCTTCTGGGAACACGTCTGGAAAGTCACACACAACCAGAACACCGGATAGTTGTGGTGTTGGCGTTTCCACATCCTTTACATAACACATGTAGGCACTACATCCACGCCTCATACCCTTTCCCGCCAACCACCATTGAGATTATTTTCGTGATCGTCGTAACCCGATCCCCATAAACAGTTACCGATCTCCCGTCAGGCGCTATCAAACGAATCATCTTCTTGCGACACACTATATTCGCCTTGAAGTCCGCCAACCAATCCATCCCAAGAACCAAATCGAAACCACCTAAGATCATCATAAACGGTCTAACAGGAAACTTATGACATTTTAATTCCACATCACAGTTCTCTATCATCTTAGAAATCCTGGTAGACTTACCTATGGTAGTTTCTACATCAAAGGGCGCGTCAACACGTCTACTACTAACAAGCAGTTTAGCACAGAAAGCAGCAGAAATAAAACTTTTACTAGCACCGGAATCGAACAACACAGAAGCTAAAATTTGGTTCACCAAAAATGTACCGGACACAACATCAGGGTCCATCCTAGCTTCCTCTTGTGTCATAGTAAATGCCCTGGCGCTCGCCCTCGGTCCTTCACTCCCCGTCTTCTTCACTCCGGAACCCTCAGCCCTAGCCTTCTTACAATCCTTACTTACGTGGCCCTCCACGCCATAGTTAAAGCACCGGACCGTATGACAGTCCCTGGCTAGATGCCCCGGCTTCCCACATCTGAAGCACACATTCAACCCCAGTCTACATTCCCCACTATGCTTTCTCCCACACTTACCGCACTTCTTTATACCCGCACCCGACGTGACCACACGGCGGTCATCCACACGTGCCTTCTTGTTACCTGTCGAGGCATCACCCTGACCAAACCTCTTCCTATTTCAGTTTTGATCACCACCACTCTTCCTACTACCTTTAACCACCACCACTACAGCCCTCTCATCATATAACCTCCCTGCCAAGTCCACCGCCGAACTAAACGTGCCCGGTCGGGCAGCGATCATGCGCCTGCGAATGTTCGCTGGCAAACCCTAAATGTATTTCTTAATCTTCCATGATAGAGGCGTCACCTGATCTGGCACCAGACGTGCTATCTCGTTGAACTTTGTGGTGTACTGTTGATGTGTCATGGTTCCCGCCTCTAGTTGCAGAAACTCCCTCTCAACCTTGTCCATTTCTCGATGAGGACAAAACTCCTCAATCACCAACTTTTTCAGCTCCGACCATCTCATCCTCCCAATAGCCCTGCTACCCTCGGCTTGGACTATATTGTCCCACCAGCCCAGAGCCAAGTCCACAAAAGAGTGGGCAGCAAACTTTACTTTCTGATCCTCCCGGCACTCGCTGATGTTCAAAACAGCTTCCATTTCTCTCACCCACCGGTGAGCAGCAACAGCAGTGTCATTACCATCAAAAGTAGGGGGCTTGCATCATTGAAACACCCCATAGTTATAGCCTCGTGCTGCCTCCGGCGCAGGCTCCTCTTCTTCATCATCAGAAAGAACCGTTTCAGGCTCCGGTTGCTCCCGTCCTCCCGAGGACCTGTTCCTCTCTTTCTGTTCTCTATCCCGTATAGCCTTAATCACTTTAGTCACCACAGACGGTAAGATCGTCTGCATGACTTGATGAACCTACTCCACTACAGCCTCCTTTACCGAGGCTCTCAGATTGGCGCTCTCATCTACACCCTCCAGATAAGGGGTCTCGGGTTCTTCAGGAACCACCTTTTCAACTCTAGGCCTGCCTCTTTTGGGCCGCGATGCAGCACCAAGCCCACCACACGAGGTTTTAGATGATCTACCACCGGTCATCCTCTATCACACACTGAAAGATTCAAACACCAACACAGTCATTCAAGGGAACAACTCAGTTTATGCCAAGTATAGTAAGTTCCTAATTACAGTGGCCAGTTGTGATTAGCCACTTGCTTTACTCTTCATACCCCAAGCATTACCTGTCCTGACTACATCAGTATTTAAATCTACGTACAACACATAACAACATACCATGCGCACATAATACCGTTTATCATTAAGAAAATACCTGATGGCACGCAGCTACTCAGATTGGCATCCCTTCTCTTTCCGTCCCATTCTCAGTTTAAGTTAAGGTTTATTTTGAAAATTTACCCGTTTCACTTAAACTTTGGCTCTGATACCAACTTGTAAGGCCCCGTTCCCGGGACGCTTACAGCTGGCCATTCATCGCTCTTAAAACATATAATTTCATTAACTTTAATAAATATTGTAGCGGAATCAGTGGAATAACTTTTCATTTCAATATAAATGCTTTTGCAAGCTAATACAACATTCATTATAAAACATCATTTATTTGTATTACAGTGCAAAAAACATTATACAAAAGAATGCCATCCAAAATGAGCCGAGTAGCCACCCGTGCCATCCTCAGCAACTTTACCTGCCAACTGGAAACACATAAAAAGTCAGCGTTGCTGAGTGAGTTCTAGTTTTATAGATAAAATAATTTACTTTCATTAAAACCGTTTTCTTTAATTTCACGCAATCATACATCATACGTACACATAGATAATATCATTATTATCTTCACCATTCATTATCTTTTACTTCTATCTAGATCCTGTTAAACTTTACCCTCTTCATGGCACGCAACCATGATTGATGAGGTCGAGTGACAAGGATCCCGTTCTGTATAGTGTTATTATATTTCGTCTATTCATTACTTTCATTCGTTCATTCTTTAAATTTTGTTCGTTCATCGTACTTTCTTGTCATAC
Source organism: Flaveria linearis (assembly GCA_024085815.1). Taxonomy (NCBI): domain Eukaryota; kingdom Viridiplantae; phylum Streptophyta; class Magnoliopsida; order Asterales; family Asteraceae; genus Flaveria; species Flaveria linearis. Next base: position 59,512,472 of record CM044001.1, on the reverse strand, counting down.
TTACTCTTTCATCATTACCTCTTTACTTTCCATCAACCATAAACCTGACCCTTCTGTTTCATGGTACTGGACCTAGGCCTACCATAGACCTTCTATAACGGTGCAACGCACCTCCTGGCCACAGTACCTAAGGTAGAGTTTAGGTGTACCATTGCCATATGCAATACCCTTCTATTTCGTGGTACTGGACCTAGGCCTATTATAGACCTTCTATAACGGTGCACCGCACCTCCTGGCCACAGTACCTAGGATATGCAGCAATGGTTCTTTACAAATGGTTAATCACAGTGTCAACCTTTACCCTCTTCGTAGCACACAGCCACGATTACTGAGGTCGAAAGAAAAGGATTCCATTTCGAGTATGTTGTGACAACAAGGTCGCTCACCTCCTATATTTGCTTGCAAGCCTTTCTTACTCTCATTCATTATTAATGCATGCATTCATTCATCCTGTTCCTCTTTCATTATCTTTCACTTTACGTTATATAATACTTTCGTTTCATTCTTTAACATAACACGTAAAGTCACGGGAAAGATAAACATATATTATAATAAGGAACATCAACATACGCAGTAGCATCATCATACAGGGCATTGCCCAACATATCCTCTAAGACCTCAACAATCATCTTACCTGAACTTACGGGAACTTTCACGTCAAAACTTATATCCGCACATTCCCCCGAAAGTCAGAGACTATTCTACGTTTTCCCTCGGGTACACCAGCTCTATTTGGGCGTATGGGCACCCTTCAGTCGCATGGGCTCCATGCGACTGAACATCATGCGAATGGACTAATACGGATGAACACCAATGCGGATGAACACCCAATCGTGCGAATGGACCTCATACGGATGGACTCTCTGTGAATGGACCTTATACGAATGGACCTCATGCGAATGAACTTAATGCAGATGAGTACTTATGCGACTGGGCTCTCAGCCGCATGACTCCCCATGCGACTGGCCCTCCAGTCGTGCGACTGAGCTTCAATCGTGCGAATGAACTTCAATCGCACTCCATTCGACCATATGGCATCCAGTCGGTCGCCTAACCCTAGCTGATGCAGAATGCAGTTCATCCCGAACCCAATCGGCCATTTCGACCTCCAAGCTCATCCAAACCCATTCTAAGCCCAGATCAACCATCCTAAACCTTAGGAATGCATACTACAACACCATTCAAGCACACACAAGCCCAAAAACAACCTCCAAACGCACCACACGCAAACACATCTAAATGGGTCAAATGCACACACATACAAAAATGGGTTTACTATATGTTCCAGCCCCAAATCAGTTGAAGACGAGTAAAATAGGGGTCCTAGAACTCACACAAACTACACCAAGAAGAAGGGCTTCATCTAGACCCGCTACACGATGATTTTGCACGCTCGAATCCACTCGAACCAAGCTTTCTTCTCTCTTTTCTTCCTTTACTCTCTTCTTTCTCTCTTCTTGGCTGAATTATGGGTGTAGGGAGAAGGTAAGGGCTGCCCTCAAATATCCCCATTTACCCAACTTTCTCATGTTTGCGAGTTTGGTCCGCCGACTTTGGACTTTATTTCTTTTCTTCTTTCGTCGGCTTCAAAGAAAATATCCGGGTGTTACAAATTTACACTCAAATGATAATGATGCAGAATCCTTTGAGAGTTGATAATAATATACTAAGTAAACAGCACACAAGAAATGGTTTTCAAGATACTTGTATACATTACTTCTCAACTCAAGGTGTACAAGACTTTTACAAGTATGCTAACTGAGTTTACAATAAGAACTATATATACTACTCTCTACAACTACTTATACAAAAGATTACTAGCTGGAAACTTACTAACAAACAAATACTACATTGTTGGGAGTAAGATATCTAGAATAAAATACTATACTAGATTAGGTAGTCATGACATGTCCATGACTTACCTTTTGCTACCAACTAAACGTGGTAATTGTACTAATTGATAAAGAATGAAAAGTTGAATAAAGTATGGTCAACTACATGGGCGTGGAAAAGCACCATGCAGTATATCAGAGATTGCAGCGGCTTGTCAGAGGGCCATACTTATATGCACTGGTTCATAGTAGGTTCTTTCGAAGGTAAACTGGCTTCGGAAGAACAAGTTCTTCCGAAGGTAAACTGGCTTCGGAAGAACAAGTTCTTCCGAAGCCACTTATACTTCGGAAGAGTCTACTTCTTCCGACACTTGTGCTGATCTTCAAGACTTTATGCTTCGGAAGTCATTGTCTTAAAATCTTCTAAGTGTTGATCTTTGGAAGAAAGATGACTATGTCTTCGAAAGACATGATTCCTCTTCAGAAGTTCTTTTAACTTTAATCTTCGGAAGTCCAACTTTTGCCTTCGGAAGTCTTTCACAGTTGCACTAAAAATGTTCTAAGTGTTGTTTTGGGGCCTGAAACCGGTTTATGACCCGAACCGGTTTTGACTTTTGTTGACCAAACTGGTTTCGTTTTGTACCCCAAACCGGTTTGAAAAAAAAACATGGTTTGTACACCACTACTTAGGCTCCATCCCATGCTAACAACCCTCTCCCCCAAGCTATTTCCTTTTATTTCTTTTTTAATTTTTTATTTTAAACTTTTTCATAGTTTTTTAGGTTTTTAAATCATCTCCGTGATGTTTTCTTAAGTTTTTTTTAATTCTCATTATCTTAACCATTGCATTTACGATTTCATTTAAATGTATTAAAAAACACTTTGTCCATACCGCATGACATGAGAGTAACCCTAGTTTAGCAATGCATCGTTATTGATTCAACATTTTTTTGGCTTTTCTATGAATAGGTGAGTGTGTTAAAGTGTCCTAAGGGAAGAATAGACACCAAAAGAGACGTCGGCTCAATGGTAGGTTGTGCGACCTCTACTCTCTTCAATGCAGGCTCCATCCCATGCTAACACCTCCACCCCAAACAAAGGTTTTTACTTTTATTTCTTTTTGTATTTTTTTCTTTTAACTTTTTCCAGTTTTTAGGTTTTTTTAATAATTTAACTCAATGTTTTCTTAACTTTTTATTTCTTGTTATTTTAACTATTGCGTCTATAGTTCCATTTAAATGTTATTAACAATTACTTTGTTTGCGCCATGTAATTTGAGTAACCCTAATTATCAATACAATATCGCTTCCCATATCATGTCTTATAACTAGTATTTTGGTTTCGAGCATAACCTTGCTTCAATGTATGCTAGACAAATCTGGTTATTTACAAAGGAAAAAGTGGGAAGTGTAAGTTGAGACCAAAGTAAATATGAAAAAAGCTCAAATACATGAAAGCAAACATCAATCGAGGCTCATTATTCTTTTTTCTTTGCATTGGCATAATTTATCAGAAAGTATGCATCAAACATATATTAGAAAAGTTAATAAGTACTTAATATATAGACTTGAAGATTATCACCAAACTTATTTTTAAAATAACTGTTTGAAGCTAGAAGTGATAATACACGACTATGTTTTACATAATACATAACAAGAGGTATGTTTTAAGCACAAATTTATGTACTATTTTATACCAACTCGTGTGGCAAAATTTAGGGCACCGTAATTATATGTGCAGGGACTATAGGTTTACACTGGCTTGATCATAGTATTCTCACCTTAAAGATGGCAAAGGCATGACCATTTTGGTGTTTCAATGTATACTTACGGTGGCCATGATAAACATTTAAAATTTGTATAACTTATGTAATTTAAAACACGGATGTGTACCTCTAGGTACATAGTTGTGTGCAGAGTGCATCTATTTGACCTCAACCTTAATTACAAGTTTCAAATTGTAATCACATAACAAACCCGACATATTTATTATATAAAACTTATATAAAGTCTCAAATACATTATACTATTCGTCCAAATATATCATGAGATTTAATGATCTCAGTTATGAATTATGTTTTTAAATTGGACGTGTGAGATTAATGGATCTCCATTATGGAGTATTAGAGTGTATATATATCTATGTGTTTATGATGTATTCTTAAATAGTTCAAGGGGTTGTTTTATATTTAGATATTTATATATAGGGAGATTGTGTTATGTTTATTCAAGGAATGAGATATCATCTATACTTTAATGGTATCAGAGCCTAAATATAATCTTAACCCTAATATCCCACCATCATCGTCATCAAGTTCATCTCTCCCGGCTGGCACGTCGTCACCGGCCACACCCCACGCACACCAGTACCAACCTTACCCATATCAAAATCCACCTTATCCAAGACCTATTCCTGACGCGGGAAGATGGCAGACAAACTGGGATCGTCTAATGCTTTGGCAAAGGTTTCTCAAACGTTATATCCAGTATTGTTGGTACACATGTCCCTAGTTCTAGTTCTAGTGAGCTTAAATGTAATTGACTTTAATTTTGTTACACTGATGTAAAGTTTGTTATATGCAATGAAAACTCTTCGTTAAGTGTTTATTGGTTATTGAATGTTATATCTATTCATATGATTGATTATTACACGCTTATGTGACATGTTATATAAGTTTACAGGTGTTAGACATAGTTCTGTATCGTTAAAGGTTCAGGAATATGTTTAACTAAGTCTCATGATTCAGTCGCACCATTGGACCATGCGAATGGGCCAGTCGCACGACTGAACCAGGTGATTGAGCCAAACGCACGATTGAGTCATAAGACTGACTCAGTCGTACTTATGAATCGATCGTATGACTTAGTCGCACGACTGAGCCATACGCATGACTCAGTCATACGAATGAAAATTGTAACATATAAATGCCACTTAATTCGTGAAAAAACAGAACACTTCGAGAACTCTTAACCCTAGCCGTCCCTGTTCGTCCAGAGAGTCCCTTCCAACTTCATAGAACGTTTCTGATCACTTCTAATCAATTCTTAACATATTCTAATCGTTAGTTTTGATCGGATTAACGTTCTCCCTGATTGGATCGCCAATCAAATAGGATTCTGCACTATTTGATCTGGTTTCATGTTGAATCAGTTAGTACTCCGTACGTACACGGTCCTGACAAGTGGTATCACAGCTTTGGCTCTTGATTCTACGTGGATTCAATCGCTTTTTTGCAAAAGTCAACGTTTTCAATCAAAAGATCCGTTCTTGTTGCATTAAAATTCAGTTTTTACGAGTGCATGTGTTCAAAAGTTAGTCTTTTTCGAGTTTCAGCCAATTAGGGTTTTCAAAATTGTGTTTTTAGGTCGAATTGTGTGAAAATTTTGAGAAAATTCGAATTCAGCAGTCTCAGTCACACGGTTGACCCAATCGCACGACTGAACTTCATTCGCACAGCATAATCGCACGATTGGCCCAGTCGTTTGTTCAATCGCACGATTGGCCCAGTTGTTTGTTCATTCGCACGATTGTCCTAGTCGTCTGCTCATTCTTAAGACTAAGCTCAATCACACAGTTGAGTCTCAGTCGCATACCCAGTCATTTTATCAAGTTTTCAGACTAGTTCATTATGGATACAGAGAACTTTGCTCTCTCAGCCGGGAAGGACCCCAGAATTCAGAATCTTTTGCTCTTGGAGAATGAGATCGGGAATTATAACAAACCACCAAAGCTTCTGTCTCTTGACGAATATCCTCAATGGATGCAACGATATGAGATTCATCTGAATGGAGTGGACACAAACTTATAGAGCACTATTGAGACTGGCTACACTATGCCAGTTGGACTGATGGTATTCCACTGACACTAAGTGGTTTGAGTGACGCACAAAAAACTGCATACAATGCTGAGAAGAAGGCCTATGCATTGTTGACACAGTCCATTCCGAAAGATATTTTCCATCAGTTCTCAGAACACAAGCAGTACAAAAAGTTATGGAAGGCTTTTGAGAGACGCTATGAAGAAAATTCAACACTTAAGTCTCTAAAGGCTAAAGCTTTGAAGAAGGAATCTGATAACTTCTCGTCAATTAGGAATGAAAGTTTGGATGATGTGATCGACCGCTTCTATCATTTGATGAGTGAACTACACACTCATAGGGTTAAAACGTCCATGGAAGATAAAGTGTTGAGTTTCGCTGATGGGTTACCTGATAAGTGGGATTCATTTGTTTCCACTTTAAGACATAATGTTATGCTGGAGACATTGGACATAAATTATTTTATTCTGAAATTAAGAGAGGAAGAGGTACGACATAAGTACAAGTCTAAGACGGGAACCTACACTCAGAATCCTTCTTTCTACAATGTGACTCCTACTACAGCTTCTTCTAGTGCACCCTTGCAGACTACTTTCGTGTCTAACACATCTGCAAACGTTCAAAGTGCATCTTCAGGTGGTGAGTCAAATGTTTCATCAGGGGTTCAACATAGTTCTGCAGAAGCTCAATCGACAAAGTTAATGACAGAGCATCTTGGCAACGTAACTATGGAAGTGGCTAAGGAGCATATGGATCTACTTGCTGTTGTGGTACATTCTTATGACGGGTTAGTAGCAGGAAAGATTGGTAACTGCCACTTGGCCGACGAAGATTATGAGCAAGTGGATGAAACTGAGCTGGAGCGGATGGATATCATGTGGGCTCTCGCTAGTGCTGTGCGTAGAGCTAAGAAGTTTGTTAAAAAGACGGGACAGAACCTGGTGGCTACAAAGGATACAACTTTTGGATTTGACAAGTCAAAAGTCACCTGTTTCAACTGCGGTGAAAAAGGTCATTTCAAGAGAGAGTGTGTCAAATGGCAACCCGTTTTCATCATTTAACAGGCAGGATAAGGACAAAAAGGCAACATCAACCAACCATGACCCCAAAGCAATGGTAACATAGGGTGATGAAGGACAAGACTGGTCCTTCTGTTTCTTATCTGATGGTAAAGCTAACATTGCATTGGTTGATGATCTGAACGACGACTCAGCGAGTGAGGGGGAGAACTCAGTTGAGCTTGATACTGCTGATGTGAATGATACTATGGTTGTTGTTGATCAACTAGTGGAGCATGAACTAAATGCAGAATCTACAACACACCAGGAACCCCAGGCGATCTCTTTGATAAACATGCTTATGTTGAATGTAATAAGTTTAGGGAATGCATTGATCTGAAATTTGCTAGGTTATTAGAACATAATGATAAGTTAGTAAATGACTTAAAACTTTGCACTGAGGCTAATAGAGTATTAAAGCAAAATGAAAGCAGCTTTAAAGAGAAAATTGAATTGCTAAGAAAACAATTAAAAGAAACTGAGGTTGTTGCTTTTAACCAAGAAAATGACATAAAGTTTTACATAAAAACAATTGAGAAAACTAAAAAGGACAGAGATGTTTTACAAGTTGAAAATGAATCCTTAAAGCAAAAACTACATAGTTTAGCTAGTTTCTCTCACATCTTGAAAAACTTGGTTAAAGAAAGAAACAAAGGGGAAGGGCTGGGTTATAAAGTTATGCCTCCACCACATGAGATCCTCCTGAACACCAAACAGAGACATGTTAACAATAATCCCATCAAGGACCATGTGGTGACTACTCCTCTGGTCAGTGATCCAGACACTACAGTTAAACCTGCTCCTCCGGTTGTCGATCAAAAGACTTCAACATCAGGCACAAAGGATAAAACCATCATTGAGGACCGGGTAGAAAAGGATGATAATGTACCTCTTGGGTCGGATTCACAATCTACTGTAACACAACCTAAGACTTCAAAACCTACTCAGTCCAAATCGGTTAAGCAAGATCTCAATCATTTTATAAGACAAAGTAATCATAATTTTAACAAATCAAATTTGTCAAAGAAAGTGAAAAACCTAAAGTTGAGACCAAAAGACTCATGCCTGAAGTGTACTCCCCACCCCATAAGAGATCTCCTAGTCCTGTTGAGAGGAGATCGTGCTATACTTGTCGACAAAGAGGCCATATTTCTTCACACTGTCCTCGCTATCAGACACCTAGGCTTAAAGTTGAACTAGATCAGTAAACAATTTTCTTCAAAACGGAGATCTAAGACACCTGCTAGGTCTAAAACACCTGCTGGGTCTTATGCATCTCCCCAACACCACAGACAACACAGACAAGTCACTGGCAAGTCTGTGATGCCTGAGGTGAAACCTGCTTTTGAAAATAAATCTAAAGTTCAAACTGTAAATCAGTCATCGGTTTACCACAAACAAGCCGTACACAAGGATGGTCTGTGGAAAGCTAAAACATCTGATGTGTCTGATAGTGTTGATAAGCAGAAGAATGAGGTTTCTCCAACTTCAAAAGGATAGTGGGTCGAGTTTGTGATGTGCGATGCCTCTGGGAAACCCAAGCCTATAAAGGCTTGGGTCCCCCTCCTTAACTAATTATTTTCTATTATGTGCAGGTTGTCCGCTATAGTGCTTCTACCAACACCTGGATTGTAGATAGCGGAGCATCCAGGCACAAGACGGGAAATCAGTCTCTCCTTTTCAACATCAAACAAATTAAAGGGGGACATGTTTCTTTTGCTGGAAACAAAGGAGGATACATTACTGAACGAGGAGAAGTAGGTAATGGAAAGGTAAAGTTTGATAAAGTGAATTATGTTCAATAGTTAGAAAACAATTTGCTTTCAGTTTCTCAGATATGTGACAAAGGCTTCAAAGTAATGTTTGACAATAGGAAGTGTTACATTCTGAAGAAGGAGATGGAGATTCCTGAAGAGCAGGTATTAATGTCAGCATCAAGGTACAACGATTTGTACTCCTTGGATATGTCAAATGCTTCTACTACTGAGTCCACTGTTCAGTTCTTTTTGTCAAAGGCAACAGAGAAGGAGTCCATCTCATGGCACAGGAGAATGGGACACATAAATCACAGGAAGATGAATCATCTGATTCATAACAACCTAGTTGAGGGAGTTACTGTAAAGAACTTCAAACTTCCAGATTTTTGTGTCTCGTGCAAGAAGGAAAAGCAGACCAGGAAGTCTCATAAGACCAAGCACGTTAACTCTATCGAGATGCCCATGGAGCTACTGCATATGGATCTTTTCAGTCCTGTCGGCACAAAGAGTATCACTGGAGACTGGTACTGCTTTATAGTCACAGATGACTACTCACGTTTCTCCTGGGTGATGTTTCTGAAGTCTGAAACATTTGAATCGTTCAAAGTGCTCGTCACTACACTGGAGTCTCTCTACAATCTGAAGGACAGGAAGGTTCGTTCAGACAATGGAACTGAATTTAAGAATCGTGGATGGATGCTTTCTGCAAGGAAAATGGAATTGTTCATCAGTTCACCTCTGCATACACGCCACAGATGAATGGAGTTGTTGAACGCAAGAATAGGAGCTTTATCGAGACTGCAAGGACTATGTTGGTAGATTCAAAACTGTCAGTACAGTTCTGGAATGAAGCTGTTGCCAATGCATGTTACATGCTTAATCATGTGTTAGTAGTCAAGCGGCATGGGAAGACTTGCTATGAGTTGCTTCAGAAGCGCAAACCTAACCTGGAGTATCTAGAACCATTCGGAGCTCCATGCACGTTACTGAAGAAAACTCCGGAGGGCAAGTTCAACGAGAAAGCAGATCAGGGGATCTTTCTTGGATACATCATACCAGACAAACGGGTTTATAACAACTTGACAGGTCAGGTAGAAGTGTGGTGCAACGTCGATGTGCAACGATACACCATCCCCCCTGCTGGAAAAGCTCCGTTGTCATTCTTTGACTACGATGGCTTTTTCAAATCATTCAACTTCCTCAGATAGATTCAGATGAAGAGATTGCTGCTCAGATGATGTACGATGTCCTAAATACACCGAATCTGGATACCAGCAATGTGACACCAGCCTGTGGTGCTTCGGGATCATCAGCAGCTGCTCAGGACGAGAGTGATGATTCATCAGACGATGAAGAAGCATTTGAGACAAGCAATGAGCATAACACTAATCAAGATGGAAGCTCAACAGATGCTGAACATGCATCAGGGAATCCGGATACTGAACCTACCATCACAAATCTGGATACTGAAGTTGTCGTTCTTACGACACCTGTGACTAGGATCAGTGTGAATCATCCCCCGGAGACTATCATTGGGGATCTTCACTCTGGTGTGCAGACGAGAAATCAGCTATACTCTGCTGATTATGTTGCGATTATGGAAAAGGGCTACGTGAATGATGGGGCTTTCAAATGTTTTGTTTCTCAAGTCGAGCCCAAACACGTAAGTGATTCCCTAAAGGATGAGGCTTGGGTCAACGCTATGCAGGAAGAGCTGCTACAGTTCAAGAAGCTTGGAGTGTGGACACTCGTTAACAGGCCTAAAGGAGTTAAAGTGATAGACACCAAATGGGTGCTACACTTCAAGAAGGACGACCAAGGTGTCGTAATCAGAAACAAGGCAAGATTGGTCGTTCAAGGATTCAGACAAGTCGAGGGAGTCGACTACAATGAAGTGTTTGCACCTGTGGCTAGAATGGAAGCAATCCGTATCTTCCTAGCCTATGCATCTTATATGAATATCAAAGTCTATCAACTAGATGTAAAAAGTGCATTCCTTCATGGGGAAATCCGTGAAGAAGTCTACGTCAGTCAACCCGAAGGATTTGAGGATCCTTATCATCGGGACAGAGTCTACAAGCTGGACAAGGCTCTGTACGGGCTACACCAAGCTCCTCGAGCTTGGTATGAGAAGCTCTCCACCCACCTGTTAAAGCATGGTTTTCGCCGGGGTGTGATTGACTGCACGTTGTTTATAAAAAAGAAAGATGGAGATTTACTAATGGTGCAGATTTATGTGGATGACATAATCTTTGGTTCTCGAAACGAAGAATTATGTAAAGAATTTGAATCTGTGATGAAGGCAGAATTTGAAATGAGTGCCATGGGAGAGATGAAGTTCTTCCTGGGATTACAGGTGGATCAAACACCTACCGGTATTTTTCTGCATCAGACTAAGTATGTTGGAGACATTCTGAGTCGATTTGATATGGAAAATGTCACTGTTGCCGTACCCCACTTGCCACAAACCATGATGTGGCACCTAATGAGAATGGGGATTTGGTGGATGCCACTATGTATCATGGGATGATCATATCTCTTATGTATCTCACTGCCTCACGTCCAGATATCATGTACGCCACATGTCTGTGCTCAAGATATCAAGCAAAACCAAAAGTAAATCATCTGATTAGGGTGAAAAGGATTTTTCGTTATCTGAAGGGTACTCTAACACTGCATACAGTGATTCAGACTACGGCGGCTGCAAGATGAACTTCAAGTCAACATCAGCAGGGTGTCAGTTCTTTGGAAGGAGATTAGTCACCTGGCAATGCAAGAAGCAGACATCTGTTGCCTTGTCAATATGTGAAGCTGAATACGTTGTTGCTGCAAGTTGCTGCTCTCAAATCATTTGGATCCAACAGCAAATGCGGGACTACGGTTTGCAATTTTCTAATACCCCTATATTTGTTGATAACTCTGCTGCCATAGCTGTAACTAAAAATCCTGTTCAACACCCTAAAACAAAATACATCGGCATAAAGTATCATTTCATACGTGATTGCTATGAAAAACAATTAATTGATGTGGTTAAAATAAACACGGATTTTCAACGCGCCGACCTCTACACTAAACCGTTTGATAAACCCAGATTTTTCTATCTGTTAGAGGTCAACAACGTGAAAAGAAAAGTGACGTCATTCTAAAAGAGACAAATGCTTAGTCCGACACTTGTTTAAATTTCTTTTTCTTTTTCTTTTTATTTTCTTTTATTTATCTTATTTCAATTTCCTGTCTTAAAAATCCAAAAACACAAAAATATTTTCGGTTTTAGAATTTTAGGGAGAGATTAGTTTAGTTTCAGTATTTATTTACTTAAAAAATGGAGGGGGGGTAGATAAGCTAAAAAGGCGAAAACAACAAATTAAGAATGAGATTCAATACAATGGAAAGTGATAGTACACAGGCGTCGAGTTACTTGGAACACCAAAAAGATTTTCAATTTTTGCAATCTTAGCTTAATTGAATCACAGAAAATTGTTAGTCAGAGAATTCTAAGTCTAATAAATTGGGAAAATGATAGTACGCTTGTTTGTAACTGTAATTACACGGAGAAAGTCGATCTAGGGAGGTGCTAGTTCATTATACGATGTGTCGGTAGATTCAACACAATAGACTAGTAGACACCATTGGTGATTTAACTTAAAATTAAATCAATCAACACGTTATGGGTTCCCATGGTATCCCTGGTTTGCACAATCAATCAATTTCCAATAAGGGGTGAGGAGCAATTGAATGCCACAAGTGTGTGCAAAGACCCGAAAAACATAGAGCAAAAAGATGACAAACGCCACTAAAAAAAATTATATATTATAATATATTGCTCTAAGAAGAAGATAGGTATTGCGCCTCTCTGCTGTGCGATGGCACTACCTGAGGCTTGGCATAACCTATCCGTTCTAAGAATTCATTGTTGTTTGCGCCTCTCTGCTGTGCGATGGCACTGACCTGAGGCTTAGAATCTCTTTGATAGTTCTTAGAACCAAATCTTCTTATTCCATGGACTGCTCAAAAATTTTCTGAGGAAGATTGATTACCATATACTTGTGGGACACGCAAATACTTGTTGATCTAATTCACATAATTAATCATCGGTGTGTGTCAAAAATCTGTGTATGGATTTAAGTGGACAAGTATACTGACAATCGTTATGGCTGCACTGCCTGATGTTCAAAATCAATGTGTGTTACATAACAGATGCAGCATGATTTCCAGTTAGCGCTTAGAAGTCTCAGATGAATGAGAAAATGTGATATGTAAATATGTTAGTTTCCACTTCAATTTATATATAAAAGTTCCAAGTAATTGTGTTTATGCCTGTCTGATTCCATATGAATCTGTCTTAGAAATAATGTTAATGCTAATAGGCTATTCTACCCTACCCTATCAAAATCACAAAAACATGTTTATTTTGTTACTTAGTTTAGTTGTCAAGTTATTTGTAAAGTGTGTCAGTGTTGGACTGTGCTATGTTATTCATCTCTGTAAATGTCACAAAATGAACTTAAAGTTAATCTTGAATCACTTGTTTCTAAAAAGGTAAAAGGATCACGTCTGAGGTGATTAGGTGGATAAATGGATCACGTCTGAGGTGATCAGGTGGATAAATGGATCACGTCTGAGGTGATCTGTTGGATAAATGGATCACGTCTGAGGTGATCAGTTGGATAAATGGATCACGTCTGAGGTGATCAAATGTTCTTTAATTTAAAATGGTCATGTCTGAGATGATAAACTGCTAAAAATGTTTTATCTACTATTATAAGGGGCTAAGTGTCAAAGGGTCAAAAAGTCAAAATTTCATAAGTATGACCCATTCGCATGACTGGACCATAAGTATGAACCAGTCGTACGATTGGACCATACGAATGAACCCAATCGCACGATTGAAGGTGACCGACTGTGACAGTCGCACAAATGACCCTCAATCGTATGATTGGAGGTGACCGTATGGGCGAGTCGCACGACTGAAGCTCAGTCGCACGAATAAATCATGCGACAAGGCTCAGTCGCACGATGACGGTTTCCCTAGTATAAACAGAGGGGGAGTCGGTCTCAGTCGTTTCATTCACCCAAATCGCCTCTCAGACACATGACACAAACCCTTATTGCCAAAAACTCATTTGATCTTTATAGACCATTGTTTGACGCTCTCTGACATTTTGTTTTGATTATACAGATATTGTGCGACAAAGTTAGCACGAAAAATCAGTTACTATACGCCAAAAGGATCAAAATTAAGCCCTAATGTTAATCGAACCTAATATGACTAATAAACCACTAAAACTAAGCATTTTGATTAAATTAAAGTTATTAGGGTTTAGTCGGTCATCTGCGAACCTAATGAGTCAATCCACAACGTTTAACATCAAGTAATGCTCAAAAATTAAATTTGAATGAACAAACAGTCAGACATGCGATTGGACAACCTGATGAACTTCAATCGCACGACTGAGCTATGCGATTGGCTCAACCGCACGACTGAGATGACGAATCGTTCAATCGCACGACTGAACCATGAGTATGAGCTCAATCACACGATTGTGGTAAACGCATGAGAGAACATACGACTAAGTCCAGTCGTATGACTCAGTCGTACATATGAGATCATTCGCACGACTAGAACTCAGTCGCACAGCTCATTCGTACGACTAGATCTCAGTCGCACAGCTCATTCGCACGACTAGATCTCAATCGCTCAGCTCAGTCGCACGACTGAACAAAATTTTCAAGTTCATGGAACAAAACTGGTATTCTTTGACACGTACTAATGTTTATTTACTTTGTGTCACAGATGGCGAGTTGGTGGACGATGAGTACTAAGCACAATATCTGTGCTCATCTTGATCTCTCATCCCGTAATGTTGCGAGTTTGCCGGCATTATCTCTTTTCTACGTCGATCGAGGATGTTCCGAGCTATCTCGACACATGCACACCTACAGATCAGTACAGCAGGCTTTCTGGGAAAGCGCTGTAGTTGACAGGTCCTCTGAGCCCCATCGTATCAGGAGTTCCATATTTAAGGAGGCCATAGAGATATCAGAGGAGGATATCAGGACAGTGTTAGAGTTCAGGGATGATACTGACTTCCCCATTTGATTACATCCCCTAACTATTCGAGGTTGCTTCATGAGGGCTAAGTACTCGGGGGACATCAATGCAAGTATGCTCAACAAGAGCAACTTATGCCCCCAGTTCAAATACTTAGCCCATGTACTGCTGAGATGCATCGCCTCAAAGAAGGGTGGCTTCGACAAGCTCTCAGATCAAATGCAGAACGCCTACGTGGCGTTGGTGCTGAATCATCCATTTAGCTTTTCGAGGATGATCTTCACCTACTTGGTGGAGAACATTGAGGCGAAGGGGAAAGAAAGCTTCTGCATGTACCCACGCTTTCTGCAGATGATTATAGATCAGAAGCTCCCTCGTTGCCCAAGGAGAAGGAGGATGTTGTTGTCCTCGAGGTGATGGATGACACCACCCTCGGAAGGATGAGGGGTGTACCGGGGTAAGCAGTAAAGCCCCGGTAAGGAGATTATTCGGGCATCTGGCCCGGGAGGACTATGTGGCGCCAGCTAGGCGAAAGTGGCGCCACGATGACAGTGAATCTGATACAGAGCATATAGTTTTACCTGATGACGACTCTGATGATGATGATAGTGGTGATGGTGGAGATACAGGTCCTTCTCATACTCAGACCACTACTACTGATGTTACATCTCCACCATCTCCACAAGGTGATTTAGAGACTGCGGGGTTCCATCAGGACTTCCAGCCTGATGAAGAGGAAGAGTCGGACGAGGAGCCGCTGACTCGGACGGTGGGCAGCCGGGGGTTGCCACCGAGGGGGATTAGGACGGTTGGTGGACGTCCGGGCGGGTCTGGGGAGGCTATTCAGATCTATCATACACCCCAGACCACCCAGTAGCAGGGGGAGCCTCCGGGTCCAAGGGGACTCGGAAAAAGAGGATGGCTCAGCCTTACGGTAAGAAGGGGAAGCGGTCGAGATTCACACTTCATACCACCACCTCTACCACTACACCACCCACTACCACTACACCTCCCACCACTACCCACCATCTACCACACCACCACCTCATACCCCTCCACCCATCCATTCACTGCCACCCACATTCACCACAGCCACTGCTACAACCACCAGTCACCAAGCTGGACCATCATCCCACACCATATTCCCCACTGGATCATCCCTCCCTCCTATTGGAGTGGAGGAATAGCTGGTAGCACTGAACAAGATGGTGCTGAAGCTATTAGCTACTGATGAGGAGAAGTCTGCACAGCTACGTTAGGTGGTGGAGCTAAATGCTTTCCAAGCTCAGCAAATCTCACAGCAGGCAGAGCAGATCGCCAAACTCCAAGAGCACAAGGATAATCTTCTAAGAGATTGGAGGAGTTGGAGGCTGCAAACAAGAATATCATACCCAACTCAAAGGATTAAGGATGAGTCTTGAAGCTCGGAAGGAGATGCTGATGAGATGATGTGTGAAGGAGATGATGATATGAGATGATGATGAATGGATGATGTGAAGAGGATGATGCAGTGATGATGATGATGATATGAATGGTGATGAAGAAGAAAGTGGAGGCAGGATGATGATGAGGACGATGAAGGAGATGCAGCTGCATCTGCCTCTGCTCATGGTCAAGAACGAAGAAGAGACAAGACCAATGGCAGCGTCGTCTGCCCCACCTACTCCCCAATGCAGAAGACCCGACCATGATTCAAGGCAAAATAAAGCTTAGAGTCTATGTTATTAAACTTTTGTTCTTGAAATCATGTATCATGTTTATTAAATAGATAAATGAAAAGTTGAACTGCCATTTGTCATGTGCATCATGTATACTAACTCTTTTGTGTTTGTTTATTTCTTTAACAATTCAACTAAACAGGCTGACGAGCATGATGTGGTACACCTTCAACAATCAATACTCAATTGACAATGATTCTTGATTTGCAAGGGATTGTACATCGCTTGGTCAGCTACACACCTGAACAGGGAGAGATAATCTATGATTGACAGATGAACAGATTACCGAACTGTTCAGTCTAAATCCAGATGAATTGGTGAAGGATGCTCCCGAAGTTGACGTAGTGAGTGATGAGGAACGACAAGATGCGATGAGGTGGAGATCAGGATGTGACTGCTGACCATTATCCCCAGTATACTAACGTCGAAGGCGAAGTACTACCAGATCGGGAGAGAAACATTTGGCAGCAGTGCATTCGAGAAAGTTGAAGAGAAGAAAGCTGGAAAAGAAGCTACAGAAGAAGTTTCTCAGGCGGATGATGCTGATCTAGCAACCAAAAAGGCTGAGTGGGCAGCCTGCCTGGAGGAAATGAAGAAACAGCAAGAACCTGTAAAGTCAAACGCTACACCAAGCTCTACAAGGTAAAAGAAGAATCAGAAGGTGTCTGGCAAGATCATAAGCTGACGTTTAAAGAGGAATCTCAATGTCTGGCAAGATCATAAGAGAGAGAAGAGCGCATTTGAGGACCTCAATGTATATGGTGCTAAGAGAGAGAAGGGCATAGAGTATTTAGATTCCCACACGATCTGAAAACTCTCCTAGATTTAAGCTTAACCGTCTTGCTAACTTGAACCTTCTTTATGTTGTTCCCGGAAAGATATCGGGATGGTTCGAGAAGGTAATGAAAAGGAATACCATACGAGGTGGGTCAACTTCAAACCTCAACAGCCCAAAAGGTCATTCATAAGACAGAGGTTGACCCTACCTCAGGAAGACCAAAGGTAGTCTTGAAATGGCACCCTCCGTGCACCATGTCTCATATTCTATTGAGGGAGATGCCACAAGACTTTACACCTCATTTCAAATGGTGGTATTATGACTGTGCACTGGAGAAGCCGTCATAGTTTTGGATCGGGAGGGGACGGTAGAGACAATAAGGGTATTTGACCTAATGTGGCTCACAAACTTGTCTGCTTCTGATGTTTATACATTGTACAAGTGGCCATTGTTTTTTGATACGCAGGATATAGTGCAAGCACTTAGTTTCAACATGTCATACGCTTATGCTTTGCGCTTAATATTCATGTTGGGGTTTCAAGAGAAGAACGAGTTAAGAGATACGAAGAGTTTACCAAGAAAGTCAAAGAATAGACAGAACTAGGTCCAAGGGGGAGTTTGTTGGTACACATTTCCCTAGTTCTAGTTCTAGTGAGCTTAATGTAATTGACTTTCATTTTGTTACACTGATGTAATGTTTTATATGTAATGAAAACTCTTCGTTGATTGTTTATTGGTTTATTGAATGTTATATCTATTCATATGATTGATTATTACACGCTTATGTGAACATGTTATATAAGTTTACAGGTGTTAGACATAGTTCTGTATCATTAAAGGTTCAGGAATATGTTTAACTAAGTCTCATGATTCAGTAGCACGTTGGACCATGCGAATGGGCCAGTCGCACGACTGAACCAGGTGATTGAGCCAATGCATGATTGAGTCATAAGACTGACTCAGTCATATGAATGAATCATTGTATGACTCAGTCTCACGACTGAGCCATACGCATGGCTCAGTCGTACGCATGAAAATTGTAACCTATAAATACCACTTAATTTGTGGAAAAACAGAACACTTCGAGAACTCTTAACCCTAGCCGTCCCTGTTCATCCAGAGAGTCCCTTCCAACTTCATAGAAATTTCTGATCACTTCTAATTAATTCTTAACGTATTCTAATCATTAGTTTTGATCGGATTAACGTTCTCCCTGATTGGATTACCAATCAAATAGGATTCCGCACTATTTGATCTGGTTTACGTTGAATCAATTAGTACTCCGTACGTACACGGTCCTAACAGGTATACACGATCATGAGCATTCGAAATAAAGTTCGTGCCTTGGTGGTACAAAGTTACTTACTGATCATGAGTGAAGCTCTTTAAAAATCCATGCTACAGGTTATACAGTGCTAGATCACAGTGACGACAAAGATCTACCACCAAAACCACCCCTAGATACACGTCATGGAACAAGATTGATATGATGGTTTTACTGTGGATATATGTGTTATGACCGAGTACAACTGGTAATAACCAAATCTACGTGAAACCAGATCAAATAGTGCAGAATCCTATTTGATTAGCGATCCAATCAGGGAGAACGTTAATCTGATTAAAACTAATGATTAGAAAACTTTAAGAATTGATTAGCAATGATCAGGAATGCTCTATGAAGTTGGAAGGGACGACTTGGACGCTCTGGGATGGCTAGGGTTGTGACTTCTGGATTCCTTCCAGGTTGAGAAAGCAAAGTTCTGTTTGTCCATTATGACTTAGTCTGAAAACTTGACAAAACTGACTGACTGATGCGACTGGGGAGTGTGAATGAGACTCAACCATGGCTTGAAGTCAACCGATGATTGAAGTGTGCAACTGAATTCACACATACTTGAGGTCAAACGTGCATATGAATCTATGCGTATGATTCAGACGAATGACTATACGATTGAGCTGACACGATTGATTCATTCGTACGACTGAGCCAGTCTTATGACTCACGATCTTGCGTTTGACTCAATTACATGGTGCAGTCGTGCGACTAGATCATAAGCCTTGGTTAAACACATTCTTGATTAGAAAACCTTTAATGATACAGAACTATGTCTTTTTTCAACAGTCTTCATTCTGTAGCCCATATAACATGTTCATATAAGCATGTAATTAACATAACTAGATATAAGCCTAAATAGATACGACATTCAATAACCAATAATTATTTAATAAAGAGTTTAACCAATAATTATTTAATAAAGAGTTTTCATTACATATATCAAAACATTACATCAGTGTAATCAAAATGAAAGTCATTTATATTTAAGCACAGTAGAACTAGAACTAGGGACATGTGTACCAATAATATGGTATGTAATCAGATGATTTGTTAATTCATATACTTGAGATAGATACTACAATAAGATCTATGTGGCTAAAATACAAGACAAACTTCTTAGAAACAAATGATCGAGAGTTGCTATCCTTGAAGCTTGAACATGAGTTCACAAATAGAATCTTGACTGGATGTTCATCCACGGATGAGTTGTTCAAACTTGTAGGAAATCATCTGATTTATCCTGTATTTTAACCATGTAGATCTTATTGTAGTACCTATCTCAGTATACGAACCAAAAAATATCTGATAAATGATCGAGAGTTGTTGTCCTTGAAGCTTGAACATGAGTTCACATATATATTCTTGACTAAATGTTCACCATGGATGAGTATTGTAAAAGTTGTAGGAAATTGTAGAACAATTTAATGATGTTAGTTATCCAACTCTCGAATCACGACTAGTTTTACAATTGGTTTAAGGCATTCCACCCAAGTATGATACCATGGCTTTATTCATCAATCAATCTTCTTCTACATAGGATGTTACATGAGGTATGATACAAAATGGACCAACAGAGACATGCGGCCCACCAAAACCCCTCCTCCTCTATTTTGGTGGCATCTCATGGCGTTGCTACCACTACCACCCCATCACGTGCCAAACCTAACCAATCATCCTTCCTACCAACACACATGTAGTAGCCATGCAGATACCTCTATGCAAACCCAACTGTCACAGCAAACTCCTACTCGTAATATCGAATGCATGGTCATGACCATGGTCATGGTTCCTATCCTGGTTGCTACCAGCCTTCTTCACCCCTACCGTAGGTGCGGTGTCACAGCACACCTCCTACTACCACTCAACACCATAATAGCGAATGCATGGAACATGACCATGGTCATGGTTCCTATCCTGGTTGCTACCAGCCTTCTTCACCCCTACCGTAGGTGCGGTGGAACACACCACCATGTCCACATACCACTCAACACCATAACTAGCAACCCTCAACCACATGAACTCGACACCAGCAACATCGGCTTACCCTAATACCAACTCGACTGCTAACAGTGGTTTAAACCCCCCGATGACCCCACTGCTACTTATTTTTCTCTTTGTTAGACATTGGATTTTCGATCATCTTTAATTTCAATATTACTATTGAGGTATTATTCAAAGAGTATCACCTTGGGCAACGAGAAATCACAACCTGTAATGGTTTCACATTATAAATCACGAAGTACGGTTGTAATTAGTGGTAAGTTATTTAGAGAATAATTAATTAAACAGTGATTACATATTTATTAATGTTGGGTCTGAAAGATAGTCTAATATTATCAATACAGTTAAAGTCAACAAAGTCAATGTCAACGGTCAAAGTCAACGGAAAAGTCAACACGACGCGTTCGGGATGAAGATTAGAGACAAGACGTTGAAGATATATTTGTCTAGGATGTTTATTGTTAATAAATATATTTTGTGTCGACAAAATATTTTAATCTTCTTTTTAGACATTTTGGGTTTTAATTGTAATTTCTAATTGTCATAGTTTAGGGTGCTAAGTGTCATTAGTAAATGTCATTTACTATAAATAGTAAAATGACAATTAGGGTTCATAAGCTTGAATGAGCATTGATTGGGGTTCCCATTTGTACAAATTATATGCAATCAATATTAGATTAAATTGGGGTTTTAATGTGTTCATCATATTTTGATCTATAATCTTCATGATTTGATTCAATTGTGTTCAACTTGGACCAACAATATGGTATCAGAGCCATTTTGGATCAAATTCGGTGAAGATTTTTAGAGAGATAGTTGGGGTTTTGGTTGTTTTTTTGTTCAATATCAAGTTTCATCAATTTTAGATCAAATTCGAGTGTATTTCATATGGAATTTGCTTGAATTTTGTTTGTTTTTGGTTGGGAAGCTCTGTTAATCATCAGATCTCAAATCCATTGAGTTTTTGATGATTTCGGATTGATTTCGTGTTGAAAAAGCTTTTCAGCTTCGTACAGCGAAATTATCAATTCATCCAGCGAAACTGCCTCTTCTTTCAGCGAAACTACAAGTGTTTTACAATTTGTAGTTAATTTCTGCATCTCAGCGAAAATAGTGATCTTGAACGAAAGTTCAAGCTTGTTTCGTGCGAAATTGTCGGCGAAACTAAGCAGTCTAAAGCATTTGGCTAGCGAAACTGCTGCCGAAATTTGTAGCGAAACTAGAGTTTCAGCTTAGCGAAACTAGAGTTTCGGCTCAGCGAAACTAGCTCTGCGAAACTATAATTTCGGCACAATTGATTCATCCTGATAAAGAAATTTCACTGTTTTTAAAAGATTTATAAAAAAAAAAAAAACAAGCTGACCAGGTCAGCTTGACCCCAGTTGCTAAGATTTTCTAGCGTGACATTTAAAAAAAATATTTTTCCCCGGGGAGAATTATTTTACAATTTTTTTGGGAAAAATTTTTTTTTGGGGCGTTTAATTGTTCAAAAATGTCATCTTCAGAAGACTTTAAATCAGATAATCTCACAACGGCTCAAAGCCGGTTTGACTGTTTTGCAGGTATGAAGAATGAAAAGCTGTCTGATTTTATTGATCGATTTATATCTGTGGCAAATATCTGAAGAAGCATGACCCCCAACTCACCAACTATGAACAAGTTCAACAGTTTCTTAAATCACCTCCACCCGAGTGGAGTTCTCAGGTTAAAATGATTAAGAACGAAAGAAATTTTCTTGATTACAAGTTGATAGATGTGATCAACAAGCTGAAATCTGCTGAGCTGGATATTAAGAGAAGAGAATTTCATCAAGTCGTGTTTCCATCTCAACTAACAAAATGAATGTATCTATTATCTCTTCTACGACAAGCATTCTTGATTATAAAACCGAGATGATTGAGAGGTTGAAGTCGATGGAAATTCATTTTG
This sequence comes from Flaveria linearis, assembly GCA_024085815.1. Classification (NCBI taxonomy): domain Eukaryota; kingdom Viridiplantae; phylum Streptophyta; class Magnoliopsida; order Asterales; family Asteraceae; genus Flaveria; species Flaveria linearis. Next base: position 59,490,194 of record CM044001.1, on the reverse strand, counting down.
ATTCAACTGATGAAACCAGAGAGACTGTAAAAGAGAATTGTGAAGCTTTGAGAGCTGGTAATGGAAGTGAACATGTTTGTGAGAGAACTGATGCAATTGATTTGTTGAAAAATGATGAAGGAAAGAAAGAATTGAGGATGAAGAGACGCTCAAGGCCAGGAAGAGGAACATAAAAGAAACACAAGGGTCTGCAACTACGAGAAGGCTCTTGCTGCTGAAAGAGTCATCATGGATCTTCCATATGACACAATTCAGGATATGTGTTCTTCTGCATGTAAATTCGTTTGTTTGGTATCTATAAAGAAATAGGTTATTGCTAGATAATGAAAAAGAATCAAAACCATACAAAGAACTAAAACAGAATGAAATTGCTTTTTCAAAGAAACTTAATAAAGCATTGGCTGAAAACGTTCTTTTGAAAAGAAATCTTTTGGAAAGAAATTTGGAAATAAATATTTTAAGAGAAAGAGCAGTTCTAGCTCAATTTGAAACGACTCAGATTCAAACAAAGCTCGATAAATGGACTCTTTCACATATGAAAAAGGATGAGCTTATTGCTAAACAACAAGGGGCACGGATAAAACATGAGATTGGATATAAATCTGATGGTGAAACTGTATTTAATTCGGTTCCACCCCCTTCTACTTTATGTTATTCACCAATCCCCAGACCTCATCCTTCAAATGATTTGTTTGAACAACCTACTAATAGTCTAAATGCAGGTTTAAGCTGTGTTAATCTTCAAGAGGTTAGAGATGTGCAGGATTCTCAAGTAGGTTTGGGATTCCACAGGCAGGGGTCTGATAAGAATTAATGACGATTCCACCTCTGATGCTCCAAAACCAATATCAGTTACTTCTCCAACCTTCTTTAACAATTCAAAACAGGCAATAATCCTTCATTTGTTCCTCTCAGTTTGTCAAAGAAGAACAGTTGTCGAATCGTCAGGCAATCAGAATCCTATAACCGATGCTGACAAAATAGGATGTGTCAATCAAGATCCTTTGGAAGCAGATTTGTGTATACGAGACTGGATAAGCTCAGATGATGAATCAAACACAGAGGAGCGTGTGCTCCTCTGTGTTTGATTCATCACAGGTCAAGATATCTCCTGAAATTGTCAAGTCTCAAAAGCTTCCAAAAGCCGAATCAAGACCTATCCGGATCTCATACCCAACTACTAAACAAATCAGTAGTTCCTCCAAAACTCAGCAGAAGCACTCACTATCTTTATCTGCTATCCATCAAGCTTGTCACAAATCTACCTCAAAGTGTGCCTAGTCACCAGTCATGCAAAAGGGTTCTTCGGAGAATGCTCCGATTTCATCTCCTCAAACATCACACTTCAAATCACAGACCAGTTTAAAATCCACGTCGACAAAGCCTCAAAAGGTTCACTCTCCTGATATCCAAAAGACGAAGATTCAAGGTTGTCAACAAGCTGCAACAATCTCAAAGGAGGATCCACCCTCTCCTGATAACCACGGGACTACAAAGAATCAAAAGCCATTCAAGGCTTGTTTTGAGTGTGGAAAAGAAGGTCATGTGGTAAAGAAATGTCCTCAAAGGCTTGCTACGAATGGTGAAGGCAAAACAAATTGCTTCTCCGAATGTAAGTCTAAAAAGAATGTTCTAGACGGTAAAGGCAACACGGGTTGCTTCTCTGGATCAAGAGGTAAACATCACACATCTTTGAATGGTTGGATGAAAAACCCTCCATCCAAACCTTTTCATGTGAAGCCGGTTTCACATGATACAAAGATGAAAATGACCAAAGCTTCAAAACAAATTCTTTTCCTTCTAGTCTTAAACAGAAAATGATTTCCAAATTTAATTCATTCAACTCCAAGTTTATTGAACCGAAACAAATTTGGAAAATTAAAAGGAAGGATACAGTAATACCCGATTGTTTAAACGGTTGTGTGCAGAAGCTTGTTACTTATCTTGATGAAAAAGGAACTTCCAGGACTACGATGGCCTGGGTTCCTCTTTCTAACTAATCTGTTTATGAGTGCAGGAACAATTCAGGAGGACTATTAGTAATGCGGTTTACTGACAAGGATTGTTCCTAATTTAAATTTGAGGCGGAACAAACAGGTTAAGGTCATGGTATTTTATCCACAATTTGGATTTTTATCTGTATAATCACAGTTCTCATTTTACCATCTCTGCATACTTCTTGAGAATTCATTTCTTATCTAGATATCAGTGTAGTTTGAAAGACCTTCTTTTGGAAATTTCTATTTTTGTATAGTTTTTAAAATATATATATATATATATATATATATATAAAATATAAAAAAATAAAAAATAAAAAATATTAACAAAAAAAATATTATTAAAAAAAATAGGTTTGCTAAAATAAAAATTTAGGGGAGAGTATATCAAAAGTAAATAAAAATGAAAAGAGAACTGAGAACTTGATTTGAGAAGACTGAGAAATGATCGTATATCATCTTGAAATGCTTGTTTTTGCATGTCTTGCGTTTTTAAAATGAGAAATGATAGTAACTGATGCTGTTATCTGATTTACATCTTATTTTTAAGTACAAATAATAGAAAAACAAACAGATTCTTCAATGATATGCTTGGTAGGCTCAGCCTGAAGAATAAAGTAGACAGCAACATGACGATTTAAATTAAATATATGCTTAAGGATGTTTGGATTTACGCAATCATTTTGGCCTGCACAAAAACTGAGTCCTGACAAAAATTGGATTGAGAATTGATCTTTCACCCACCATGATGCAAATCAATAAGCTATATCTCTATCTCTTTGCCATGTTTGGTGTATTTATGTGTCTTGTGTTTGTACTAATCTCCTCTGCTGTACGGAAGTACTGACCTGGAGTGATGATCTCCTTTGCTGTACGGTAGTACTGACCTGGAGCTCTCATCGGCACATGATTAAATGGTCATCTCCTTTGTTATACGTGAGTATAGACCTGGAGCTCTCACCATTTTGATCTAAGTTGTGTCAAATCATCTAACGATGAATTCATCATAGAACACAATATTCTGTTGATAATCACTTGCACACTAATGCACAAGCCTTGTTCCATAAAGATCGTAATAAAATTCAAGAAATCCTGAGGTTGGGTGAGGGTTTTTGCCAAATGATTGTGGGGTCCTAGCATTCTAAAGTGCTTAATCGAACCTTAACGAATCATCAGATGTTTGTTGAAAAAGATAGGGCATGGGTTTAAGTGGACAAACATATCAGCAATCGTTATTGATCTGTTTGAGAATTTCAAAATCTTTCAAAGACTGTGATTAGATTCAGTTTTTAGTGTGATCTCACGGCTGGTCGATGATTAAATTCATCTTTGTGATAAAGTATATTTTGAGGATGTGATCTCATGATCGATTCAGTTCTCGGTAATTAAAAATTATAATAATATACAAATATAAAAATAAAAAATAGACATAAAATAAAATTAAAAAAAACTATAATATATTTTCATTCAAAATTCTTTTAGGTCTTCCATACTATGCTATTGAAATCATCTCACATTTTCATGCATTTCATGGAAAATTGCACACACAAACGAACACGGGTTCGCTTGTTTTCACACAGATAAACACGGGTTTATTTTGTTAAAATGAAATGATCTAATTAGAAATGTCGAGATTGTGTTTGAGAATGTGTTTCAAATTTTTGCTACAAGTGATGGCCGATCATCAGTTGAGCAGTGTACCTGATCTGAGAACCTGTTCCTCAAGTTTGCAGAAGATACCGAGCTAGGAATCCTCCTCCTACATCTTTTGAAGCACTCATAGATTCAAGAAAGTGGTCTTCGTTATAACTGAGAGGATGCACATGACAAGGGGAAAATAGAAAAAGGGGGATTTGTGAGATAAAGATCTTCAGCAACAAAAGTTGGGAAGCATCAGTCTAGGGGGAATATTGTTGGACCTCAGCATTGAGACTGAAGCTTACCAAATTGAAGATCAAGTTCAGTTGACTTATCGGTGCAGATCTCGATGAAGACGTTGATAATAGTAGACTAAGGGGGAATATTGTTGGGTCTGAAAGATAGACTAATATTATCAATACAGTTAAAGTCAACAAAGTCAACGTCAACGGTCAAAGTCAACGGAAAAGTCAACACGACGCGTTCGGGATGAAGATTAGAGACAAGACGTTGAAGATATATTTGTCTTGGATGTTTATTGTTAATAAATATATTTTGTGTCGACAAAATATATTTAATCTTCTTTTTAGACATTTTGGGTTTTAATTGTAATTTCTAATTGTCATAGTTTAGGGTGCTAAGTGTTATTAGTAAATTGTCATTTACTATAAATAGTAAAGTATGACAATTAGGGTTCATAAGCTTGAATGAGCAATTGATTGGGGTTTCCATTTGTATAAATTATATGCAATCAATATTAGATCAAATTGGGGTTTTAATGTGTTCATCATATTTTGATCTATAATCTTCATGATTTGATTCAAGTGTGTTCAACTTGGACCAACAATTAATTAATTAAATTAATTAAACATGTTATTTAATGATTTAAATGCTTTTAATTAATTAAATGTTAATTAGTAAAAGAAATATAATTAAATTTTAATTACATATTAATTATTAAAATTTAATAATTGAAAAGGACAAAATCAAAAATTAAAGGGGTGTAATGTGAAAATTATTTCAATATAAAAGAAGAGGATTAAGAAAACACTAACCCCTATCCACACCATTGCCATTGACCACCATGCACCCCCCCCCCCCCCCGGCAAATTATCGACCACCACCACACTGTTGTCCGCTGCTAATATTGCCTTGAGTCGTCACCGTTGCTAGATTTTGTGGTTTGCAATCGTTGCAAGCTTCATAGCATGAACATGCTCATCTAGCAAAAACATTTTTGCTCCCGATGTGTAAAGCTTTGAGCTTTATCATCAAGGGTTCAATATTTACCCTTCTATGGTTGTTTAACTTTTTATACGCATGTAACTGAATACTTGTTTGGTTTAATTAATCAGATTATATATTAAACGCTTCCACATAACTTTCTGATACAAAAGTTTCTATTTATAACAACTTAAATTGGTTAAAGTTTATAACGATACAAACAATTCTTAGCCACACTGACCTAGGCAATCTCTTCAAACCATGTATCTCACCCTACTGGAGCCTACACTGTACATGGATACGGGCGCCTCTAGTCACATCATAGGCCATCTGGGTATGATTAATTCATATGTCTCATTCTTATTGAAGGGTACTATTTTTTTTGGTAATGGTTAAACTTTACATACCCATGGATCAGGTAGTGCTTTACATAAAACCCAAAACAAAACCTATCATCCACTTTGCCCCTAATTTTATTTAAAATATTGTCTCCATTCGCACCTTCACCTTTGATAACAACATTTTAACTGAATTTGATCCTATTGGTTTTTTTTGAAGGACCTCAAGACTGGAAAGCACCTTTCTAGCAACTATTGGTCTAGGTACCTTTTTCTGTTCAACCTTGCATCCATGGCTTGTCTTGTATCCACACAAACTTGGCACACAAGGCTCAGCCACCCAAGCTATGAAGTTTGAATTTGCTTTATAGTTATCATTTTTATTTATTGTAATAAAGGAAACGATTTTTCTATTTGACATTCATGCCAACTTTCTAATAGTAAATCCTTATCGTATTTATTCCTTATCATGTACGTTTGTATCATTTGATAATTACGCAATACGTTTGGGTTTATCCATTAAAAGTTAGATCTAACACATTTACCACCTATACAAATTCCATAAACTTAACTCAACTCAATTTAATAAAACCATCAAAGCCTTTCAATTCCAAGTGAATTTGACCATCACGAATTTTAAATCATTGCCTAATCGCATGGTCTCTTTGTTTAATTTTTTTGTCTCCAAACGTCTTCCCAAAATGGTAATTATGAAAGGATGATCTGCTTCCTTAATCATATTCTTTGGGCCTTATTAATGTAAGCCAATCTTCCTCCCACCTTTTAGGTTGGAACCTTCCACACCGCCACCTATCTCCAGAACATTCTACCAACCAAAAGTCTAAGCTTTTACACACCCACTTAGGCGTCATATCTTCATCACTTAACGTATGATCATTTACGCACATTTGGATGTGCATTTTATCCTAAATCTCCACCACTCCCCGTATATTTTTTCACCCTCGATCAGTTCGGTGTAATTTTCCTTGGATATCCAACCAATTTTTGAGAATATTGGTGTTACTACAAGGTCACCTGAAGGTGTTTATATGTCCCGTCATGTCGTTTTTTTACGAATCCTATTACTTCTTTCCAGACTCTTCACCACCATCCTTATTTACCTTCCTTGAACTAGAACCCAAACACTTACTATTCCCCTTCCACAACCCTTTATCACCCACAAACCCCACCACCTATCAACCGACACTACCCTCCGCTAACCTTCCCTCGCAACTATTACCTACCCCACTCCAACCTTCATCATCACCACAAACCACCTTACCCATTTTCCCAACCGAACCCCTAAACAATCTGAGGCCTTGACCTCCACAACCCAAGCCAACACAGTCATGCCACCTCCTACTACCGAACAAAACCTTCACCAACGACCACCTAAGCAAAACCTTTACCCTTTTCATCTCTCACAATAATGAAGCAATCTCACCCATTCCTACCTCTTAGGTTAAATAATTACAAGATCCTAATTGGCAAACACCATGCTAAGTGAATTTAATTCCTTAAAGAAAAATGACACTCGGGAACCCATACCTCACAAGGTTAACCACCCGGTCATTCGTTGCATGTGGTTATTCTGACATAATTATTTATTCAACGGATCTCTTACGTGTTACAATGTAACACCCAAATATTTTCCTTGAAGCCGACGAAGGAAGAAAAAGAAATAAAGTCCAAAGTCGGGGGACCAAACTCACCAACGCGAGAAAGTTGGGTAAGTGGAGGTATTTAAAGGGAGAGGGCAGCCCTTACCCTCTCCCCATACCCATATTTCAGCCAAGAAAAGATAAAGAAGAGAGAAAAGGAAAAAAGAGAGAAGAAAGCTTGGTTCGAGAGGGTTCGGGCTTGGAAAGCATCGTGTAGCGGGTCTAAGCGAAACTCTTCTTCTTGGTGTAGTTTGTGTGAGTTCTAGGACCCCTATTTTACTTGTTTTCAACTGATTTGGGGCTGGAACACATAGTAAACCCGTTTTTGTATGTGTGTGTTTGACCCATTTGGATGTGTTTGCGTGTGATGCGTTGGAGTTTGTTTCCGAGCTTGTGTGTGCTTGAATGGTGTTGTAGTATGCATTACTAAGGTTTAGAATGGTTGATTTGGACTTAGAATGGGTTTGGATGAGTTTGGAGGTCGAAAATGGTAGATTGGGTTTGGGATGAACTGCATTCTGCATCAGCTAGGGCTAGGCGGCCGACTAGAGGCCATACGGCCAATTGAAGTGCAATTAGAGTTTATTCGCATGACTGAGGTTCAATCGCACGACTGGAGGGCCAGTCGCATGGGGAGTCATGCGACTGAGAGCCCATTCGCATAAGTACTCATCCGCATAAGGTCCATTCGTATAGTGTCCATCCGCATGAGGTCCATTCGCATGACTGGGGTGTTCATCCGCATTGATGTTCATCCGCATAAGGTCCATTCGCATAGTGTCCATCCGCATGAGGTCCATTCGCACGATTGGGTGTTCATCCGCATTGATGTTCATCCGCATGGGTCCATTCGCATGATGTTTAGTCGCCTGGAGGCCATGGGACTGAAGGGTGCCCATACGCCCAAATAGGGCTGGTGAACCCGAGGAAAAGCGTAGTTTAATTTCTGACTTTTGGGGGAAAGTGCAGATGTAAGTTTTGACGTGGAAGTTCTCGTAAGTTCAAGTAAGATGATTGTTGGGGTCTTAGAGGGTATGTTTGGCATGATGATATTGCATGTTTATGCGTGATGTATGTTATGTATGTATGATGATGCCCTGCTGCTACTGTGTATGTTGATGTTCCTTTTTATGATGTACGTTTATCTTTCTTGTGGCTTTACGTGTAATGTTAATGAATGAAATGAAAGTATTATGTAACGTAAAGTGAAAGATAATGAAAGAGGAACATGATGAATGAATGCATGCATTAATAATGAATGAGAGTAAGAAAGGCTTGCAAGCAAATGTATGAGGTGAGCGACCTTGTTGTTGCAACAGACTCGAAATGGAATCCTTGTCATTCGACATCAGTAATCATGGTTGTGTGCCATGAAGAGGGTAAAGCTTGACACTGTGATTGACCATTGGTATAGAACCATTGTTGCATATCCTAGGTACTGTGGCCAAGAGGTGCGGTGCACCGTTATAGAAGGTCTATGATAGGCCTAGGCCCCGTACCAGGAACAGAAGGGTATTGTGTATGGCAATGGTACACCTAAACTTTACCTTAGGTACTGTGGCCAAGAGGTGAGGTGCACCGTTATAGAAGGTCTATGATAGGCCTAGGTCCAATACCACGAAACAGAAGGGTAAGGTTTATGGTTGATGGAAAGAAAAAGAGGTAATGATGAAAGAGTAAGTATGACAAGAAAGTACGATGAATGAACAAGAGTTAAAGAATGAACGAATGAAAGTAATGAACGGACGAAATATAATAACACTGTACGAAACGGGATCCTTGTCACTCGACCTCAGTAATCATGGTTGCGTGCCATGAAGAGGGTAAAGTTTGACAGGATCTAGATAGAAGTAAAAGATAATGAATGATAAAGATAATAATGATATTATCTATGTGTACGTATGATGTATGATTGTGTGAAAGTAAAGAAACGGTTTTAAAGAATGTAAAGTATGTTTTATTAAAACTAGAACTCACTCAGCAATGCTGACTTTTTATGTGTTTCCAGTTGGCGGGTAAAGTTGCTGAGATGGCGCGGGGCGGCTACTCGGCTCATTTTGGATGGCATTCTTTTGTATAATGTTTTGGCACTGTAATACGAACAAACGATGTTTTGTAATGAATGTTGTATTAACTTGTAAAAGCATTTATATAGAAATGAAATGTCATTTTTGAATGTTTCCGCTGCAATGTTTACTTAAGATAAACGAAAATGTATGTTTTATGCGCGATGATTTGACCAACTGTGAGGCTCTCGGGAACGTGGCCTTACAAGTTGGTATCAGAGCCAAAGTTTAAGTGAAATGGGTAAATTTTCAAAATAAACTTTAACTTAAACTAAAAATGGGACGGAAAGGGAAGGGATGTCGGTCTGAGTAGTTGCGTGCCATCAGGTATTTCTTAATGTTAACCGGTATTATGTGTGCATGTTATGTGGTTTATGTGCTGCTGGTAGATTTAAATACTGATATAGTCAGGACAGGTAATGCTCGATGTATGAGGAGTAAAGTAAGTGGCTAATCACAACTGGCCACTGTAATTAGGAACTTACTATACTTGGCATAAACTGAGTTGTTCCCTTGAATGACCATGTTGGTGTTTAAATCTTTCAGTGTGTGATAGAGGATGGCTAGTGGTAGATCATCTAAAGCCTCGCGTGGTGGGCTTGGTGTTGCATCGCGGCCAAAAAGAGGCAGGCCTAGAGTTGAAAAGGTGGTTCCTGAAGAACCCGAGACCCATCATCCGGAAGGTGTAGATGAGAGCGCCAATCTAAGAGCCTCAGTAAAGGAGGCTGTAGTGGAGGAGGTTCATCAAGTCATGCAGACGATCTTACCGTCTATGGTGACTGAAGTGATTAAGGCTGTACGGGAAGGAGAACGGAAAGAGAGGAACAGGTCCTCGGGAGGACGGGAGCAACCGGAGCCTGAAACGGTTCTTTCTGATGATGAAGAAGAGGAAGAAGAGGAGCCTGCGTCGGAGGCGGCACGAGGCTGTAACTATGGGGCATTTCAATGATGCAAGCCCCCTACTTTTGATGGTAACGGCACTGTTGCTGCTGCTCACTGGTGGGTGAGAGAAATGGAAGATGTTTCGAACATCAGCAAGTGCCGGGAGGATCAGAAAGTAAAGTTTGCTACCCACTCTTTTATGGACTCGGCTCTGTGCTGGTGGGACAATATAGTCCAAGCCGAGGGTAGCAGGGCTATTAGGAGGATGAGATGGTCGGAGCTAAAAAAGTTGGTGATTGAGAAGTTTTGTCCTCACCGGGAAATAGACAAGGTTGAGAGGGAGTTTCTGCAACTAGAGGCGGGAACCATGACACATCAGCAGTACACCACAAAGTTCAACGAGATGGCACGTTTGGTGCCGGATCAGGTGACGCCTCTGTCATGGAAGATTAAGAGATACATTCAGGGTTTGCCAGCGGATATTCGCAGGCACATGATCGTCGCCCAACGAGCACGTTTAGGTCGGTGGTGGACTTGGCAGGGAGGTTATATGATGAGAGGGCTGTATGGGTGGTGGTTGAAGGTAGTAGGAAGGGTGGTAGTGATCGAAACTGGAGTGGGAAGAGGTTTGGTCGAGGTGAGGCCTCGACGGGTAACAAGAAGGCATGGGTGGATGACCGCCGTATGGTCACATCGGGTGAGGGTATGAAGAAGTGCGGTAAGTGTGGGAGAGAGCATAGTGGGGAATGTAGACTGGGGTTGAACGTGTGCTTCAAATGTGGGAAGCCGGGGCATATAGCCAGGGACTGTCGTACGGTCCGGTGCTTTAACTGTGGCGTGGAGGGCCACGTAACTAAGGATTGTAAAAAGCCTAGGGTTGAGGGTTCCGGAGTGAAGAAGACGGGAAGTGAAGGACCGAGGGCGAGCGCCAGGGCATTCACTATGACACAGGAGGAAGCTAGGACGGACCCTGATGTCGTGTCCGGTACGTATCTGGTGAACCAAACTTTAGCTTCTGTGTTATTTGATTCAGGTACCAGTAAAAGTTTTGTTTCTGCTGCATTCTATGCTAAACTGTCTGTTAGTAGTAGACGTGTTGACGCGCCCTTTGATGTAGAAACTGCCATAGGTAAGTCTACCAAGATTTCTAAGATGATAGAGAACTGTGATGTGGAATTAGAAGGTCATAAGTTTCCTGTTAGACCATTTGTGATGATCCTAGGTGGTTTCGATTTGGTTCTTGGGATGGATTAGTTGGCGGACTTCGAGGCGAATATAGTGTGTCGCAAGAAGATGATTCGTTTGATAGCGCCTGACGGGAGTTCGGTAACTGTTTATGGGGATCGGGTCACGACAATCCCGAAAGTAATCTCAATGGCGGTGGCAGGAAAGTGTATGAGGCGTGGATGTAGCGCCTACTTGTGTTATGTAAAGGATGTGGAAACGCCAACACCACAACTATCCGATGTTCCAGTTGTGTGTGACTTTCCTGACGTGTTCCCAGAAGACTTATCAGGAGTGCCACCTGACTGAGAGATTAAGTTTTAGATTGATCTGATACCAGGTGCCTAACCTGTTGCCAAGGCACCATATCGTTTGGCTCCGACTGAGATGAAAGAGTTGATGGAGCAATTGCAAGAACTGCTTGATAAGGGGTTTATTAGATCGAGTATCTCTCCTTGGGGTGCTCCGGTCTTATTCGTAAAGAAGAAAGACGGTAGCATGAGGATGTGTATAGACTACCATGAGCTGAACAAGTTGACGGTGAAGAATCGGTACCCGTTACAGAGGATTGATGATTTGTTTGATCAGCTTCAAGGCGCCAGTTGGTTTTCAAGGATAGATCTTCGATCTGGCTACCATCAGCTAAAGGTGAAAGAGCAGGATATTCCTAAAACAGCTTTTCGCACGCGTTACGGTTATTACGAGTTCCTCGTTATGTCTTTTGGTTTGACTAATGCGCCAGATGCTTTTATGGTTCTGATGAACCGAGTGTGTCGGCCGATGTTGGATAAATCAGTGATTGTGTTTATTGATGATATCCTGATTTATTCAAAGAGCGAGATAGAGCATGCTGGTCATATTTAAGAGGTGTTGGAGACGTTGAGAATGGAGAAGTTGTATGCCAAGTTCTCCAAATGCGCATTTTGGTTACTTGAGGTTCAATTCTTGGGTCACGTGGTGAATCCAGAGGGGATTATAGTGGACCCGGCAAAGGTGGAAGCAGTGATGCAATGGAAGTCTCCAGAGACGCCATCCGAGATTCGCAGTTTCTTGGGTTTGGCGGGCTACTACAGAAGATTCATCCAAGACTTTTCCAAGATCACTTCTCCACTAACCAAGTTGACCCAGAATGATGTAAAGTTTGTGTGGGGTCAAGCTCAGGAGAAGGCATTTGAGGAATTGAAGGCGAGTTTGACCCAAGCTCCTGTATTGTCATTACCCGATGGAAGTGAAGATCTGGTTGTTTACTCTGATGCTTCCTACTCAGGATTAGGGTGCGTGTTAATGTAGAGAGGGAAGGTCATAGCCTATGCATCCTGACAGTTAAAGGTTCATGAGGTTAACTATTCTACTCATGACTTGGAGCTAGCAGCCATGGTCTTTGCACTAAAGATTTGGAGGCACTACCTTTACGGGACGAAGTGCACCATTTTCATTGACCACAAGAGCTTGAAGTATTTCTTCAAGCAGAAAGACTTGAACATGAGGTAGAGGAGATGGTTGGAGCTCATAAAAGATTATGATTGTGAGATCCATTATCATCCGAGCAAAGCCAACTTGGTGGCGGATGCCCTTAGCCAAAACAAAAGACCCGAGCCGATTCGGGTGAAGGCGTACCAGCTGATTATGACCTCTGACGTGATGAAGCAAGTCAAAGAGTTTCAAGATGAGGCATTAAAAGAAGATCATCTTAACTTTGAAAGAATGAGAGGTCTGGTCACGGAGTTGGGTGAAAACACCTTTGGTGTTAGAACCAGGTTTGGATGAATGTGGATTCCTCGTTTTGGGGATCTACAGGTGAAGATATTGGATGAAGCTCATAAGACTCGATACTCTATTCATTCCGGTGCTACAAAGATGTACCAAGACATGAAGAAAGATTACTGGTGGCCGGGTATGAAGCGTGACGTAGTGGAGTATGTGAGTAAGTGCCTTACTTGCTTGCAAGTAAAGGACGAGCATCAAAAGTCGTATGGGAAGATCCAACCTTTGGATATACCAGAATGGAAGTGGGAGCACATTACTATGGATTTTATTACGAAGTTGTCGCGTACTCCGAAAGGGTATGATGCTGTATGGGTGATTGTTGATCGCTTGACGACGAGCGCTCACTTCCTACCGATTCGCGAGACATATTCATTCGAGAGGTTGGCGGATCTTTTCATTAAAAAGATTGTGACTCGTCATGGTGTGTCGGTGTCTATTGTGTCTGATCATGACACCTGGTTTACATCCAAATTCTGGAAGAAATTCCACGATGCCATGAGGACGAGGTTACATATTAGCATGACTTATCATCCCCAGACTGATGGTCAGTCAGAAAGGACCATTCAGACATTGGAGGACATGCTTCGGGCATGTGTGATTGATTTTGGGGGAAATTGGGATGACCACTTACCGTTAGCTAAATTCTGATACAATAACAACTATCATGCCAGCATTGGTATACCACCTTATGAGATGCTATACGGTAGGAGATGCAGAACACCCGTTTGTTGGGGTGATATTGGTCATAAAGAGTCAGGGAGCGTCGAGGTGATCGAGGCTACGACTGAGAAGCTTGAAAGGATCAAAGCCTTCATGAAGGCAGCCAAAGATAGACAAAACTCGTATGCTGATAAACGATGTAGGCCGATTGAGTTCCAGGAGGGTGACCGGGTTATGTTGAAGGTCTCACCTTGGAAGGGTATCATTTGCTTCCGAAAGCGGGGCAAGTTGAGCCCGAGATATATAGGCCCTTTCCGAATCATTGCTCGAGTAGGAGAGGTGGCCTATAGATTGGAGTTACCAGATAAGTTAAGTGGAATCCACCCGACATTCCACGTATCTCATCTAAGGAAGTGTTTGGCAGATAAAGATATGATTGTTCCACTGGAGGATATCAAAGTAGACGAACGGCTCAATTATATGGAGCAACCAGTGGCAATCATCGATCGAAAAGAGAAAAGGCTGAGAAATAAAGTGGTTCCTCTTGTGCGTGTACAGTGGAAGCACCGGAAGGGATCCGAGTCAACGTGGGAGACCGAAGAAGAAATGAGACATCATTACCCACGTTTGTTCGAGGAATAACAGGTTTCGGGGATGAAACCTATATAAGGGGGTGGACTTGTAACACCCGGATATTTTCCTTGAAGCCGACGAAGGAAGAAAAAGAAATAAAGTCCAAAGTCGGGGGACCAAACTCGTGAATGTGAGAAAGTTGGGTAAGTGGAGGTATTTAAAGGGAGAGAGCAGCCCTTACCCTCTCCCCACACCCATATTTCAGCCAAGAAGAGAGAAAAGGAAGAAAAGACAGAAGAAAGCTTGGTTCGAGTGGGTTCGGGCTTGGAAATCGTCGTGTAGCGGGTCTAGGCGAAACTCTTCTTCTTGGTGTAGTTTGTGTGAGTTTTAGGACCCCTATTTTACTCGTATTCAACTGATTTGGGGCTGGAACACATAGTAAACCCGTTTTTGTATGTGTGTGTGTTTGACCCATTTGGATGTGTTTGCATGTGATGCGTTGGAGTTTGTTTCCGGGCTTGTGTATGCTTGAATGGTGTTGTAGTATGCATTCCTAAGGTTTAGGATGGTTGATTTGGACTTAAAATGGGTTTGGATAAGTTTGGAGGTCGAAAATGGCAGATTCGGTTCGGGATGAACTGCATTCTGCATCAGCTAGGGCTAGGCGACCGACTGGAGGCCATACGGCCGATTGAAGTGCGATTGGAGTTCATTCGCATGACTGAGGTTCAATCGCATGACTGGAGGGCCAGTCGCATGGGGAGTCATGCAACTGAGAGGCCATTCGCATAAGTACTCATCCGCATAAGGTCCATTCGTATAGTGTCCATCCGCATGAGGTCCATTCGCACGACTGGGGTGTTCATCCGCATTGATGTTCATCCGCATAAGGTCCATTCGCATAGTGTCCATCCGCATGAGGTCCATTCGCACGATTGGGTGTTCATCCGCATTGATGTTCATCCGCATGGGTCCATTCGCATGATGTTTAGTCGCCTGGAGGCCATGCGACTGAAGGGTGCCCATACGCCCAAATAGGGCTGGTGAACCCGAGGAAAAGCGTAGTTTAATTTCTAACTTTTGGGGGAAAGTGCAGATGAAGTTTTGACGTGGAAGTTCCCGTAAGTTCAAGTAAGATGATTGTATTATGTTTATTTAAGAAATGAGATACCCTAAACACTTTTATGGAGATCATCGCCTTCTAATGCCAAAAGCTCACTAACGTCAACCTGAAGGTTGATGCGTGAGTTTGGTGTATACATTTTCATTGAAGATTTCACATAGATTCAGTTTTAAAATTTTTTTCACTTATACTACACTATACACACAAAGGCAAGTGTATCTGTCATGGGGTAATATAGTAATGATAAGAATCAAGTCTCAATCCGTGAACACACATGGGTCTACTCGACAATTTTTATAATTGACTATTATATTGGTTTTGATTTAGAGAAACTGATTAGTTTGTTTTAAGTTACCATTTTTTTATTTTTCAAAACAATAATATAATTGAAATAAAAAGTAAGCAATAGAGACTTTTAGTGATTCTTTCAATAAAGTAAGGCTATTATCATAATTTAGTTTTTACTTGAATAATGTTTATAAATGTGAGTCAACACGAAGTTATCATAAATCGACTCCATAGTGACAAGGAAAGTTGCAACTAGTGAATTTAAAGACAATCACCGAGCCCCTAGTAGGTAATAATTTTACACTCTTTTAATTTATGATTTATGAAAATATAAATTTATGTTGAAAGAGAGTTGATCAGATTCATTTGTAACATACTATTAATTTTAAAAAAGCATAACAATTACTCTAGATTTCTCAGATAACATAAAAAGAAACCCACAAATATTATAAAGTTAAAGTGATATGATTTCTAATAACTATATCTACTTCATTAGCCGCGTGTTATTATGAAGACCGGTTTCACGAATATAAGTTAGCATATACATTTTTCAACATTGTATGACATTCACAATTAAAAATTATAAGTATATAACTCCTCATTCAAATATAGATACTACCTATTAAAAGGTTGACACAAGATTATTATAACATAAAATAAATATCACCATACCATTAGTTCATCATAAGTTACATAAGTTTTGTTTTACCAAATTACCATGATATTAAGATTTAAGAGTTAAACTTTTAATGAGCTTGAACATTACAACAAAGGTAGAAGATTGTAATGAAATCATCGGTACATTAGAACAATCAATCGGAAATAATACTTTTTGTCTCTTCTAAACTAACAAACACGGGGGTGTGCTAAATTCAACATGGGGTATGTGGAAGCTGGATGTGAGGATGTGCCTCCCTAAGCGCGACTCATGTTTGGCTTCTAGAGCTTCATTTCTGTTTTCAATTTTTTTTCTGTTTGAGCTCATTTGGTCCATCTTAGTCTGTTTCAAGCCTGAAAACACAATTTAAAAGAATTGGGTACCAAATCATCATTTTTTGTCAGAGTTTTGAAAATATTTAATGTACAAATGATATGATTAATATATATAATTTGGAGCACATCAAAGGCCTTTACCTATAGATATGTAAGTGAAGTTAATGTTTGAATTCAATGCGAGGATATATGCCTTTAAAAATAAAAATTTACATGCAAGTAATTACCACATATCATATTTTGGCTTTTTGGAATAAATGCACTATTCACATATATTGGCTAGAGGTGGCAAAATGGGTGGGTTGGATTGGGTTGGTTGTTAGGTTAGGATGGATTTGGGTCAGGATGGGTTTGGGTTAGGATGGGTCATTTAGAAAAAAAGGTCAGGATGGGTTTGGTTCAATATAGGTTTGGATCAGGATGAGTTCGGATCAGGATGGATCATTTTTAAAAAAGTCAACACTATTTTACTAGTATTCTACAATCCAACAACACATATAGATAGATGCATATACGGACCCGTGGCGACGCGCCGGACCCGTGGCGACGCGCCGGACCCGTGGCGACGCGCCGGACCCGTGGCGACGCGCCGGACCCGTGGCGACGCGCCGGACCCGTGGCGACGCGCCGGACCCGTGGCGACGCGCCGGACCCGTGGCGACGCGGCGGACCGGTGGTGATGCACGATGAAACTTGACAGAGATGGGAGGTTGTATGTGTGTTGGTAGTGTGGTGGACCGGTGGTGATGCGGTGGTGGTGTGGTGGACCGGTGGTGATGCGGTGGTGGTGTGGTGGACCGGTGGTGATGCGGTGGTGTGGTGGTGGTGGTGCGGTGGTGCCTTGTGCGACGGAGGCGATCAATTTGAGTGAAAGAAACATTGACTTAGACTTGTAGATCTAATTTTGAAAACCCATCTTGACCTATGTTTCTTTTTTTTCAAAAAGGCTTTTAACCCATCTTGACCCACTTGTGTTTTTTATTTAATCCATTCTAACCCATCTTTATTTTTAAAACACCCATTATGACCCAAAATCACATATTTGGATCTCTTTTGCCACCTCTAATATTGGCATATTGATGGTGGTTACTCTTATCACATGATCGGGAAAGTGTTTTTATTGCATGACCTCAAGGTCGTAAATAAAGGATATGTAACCTTTGCCGATGATGAAAAAGGTGGTAAGATTTCCGAACAATGTAATTTGCCCAATGGTAAGCTAACTTTTGAAAAGGCCATGTATGTTCTTGAGCTAAATTACAATATGTTGACTATCCATGGGTTTGTGATTAAAAAAAAAGCTTTGCTCACGTTAATGATTCTAAATGTCTATTTCTTAAACTACGATTTGAGTTCTTAGATGGCATGGTGTTGATGCGGGCTTCTTAAACAAACCATTCTTGCGTTATTAATATGGGTGATATATCTTCGTCTATAGACATATCATGCATTTTATTAAAAGCATCTTAGTTTAAGGAATATTCTTAGCACAGATGGCTTGGGCATGTCAATTTTAAATACATGAACAAATTAGTTAAACATAATTTGTTTAGAGGTTTACATAGCAAAGAGTTTGTTCTAATTGAACAATGTATCGCATGCGTTAAGGGAAACTTCCCCACAAACCAAACATGGAAACCTCAATTTCTTATCCGTCCTTGGATTTTTTTGGTCCTGTCAATGTTAAAGAGGTCCTACTATCTAGTTGTTACCGATGACTTCTCAAGAATTCATAGATAAAAACGGGTGTTAAACGATAAATTAGTACGTCGGATATACAAATATAGTTAAATTTTATATATAACTATAAAATACATATATAAAACATATATAAATTACTTATATTTAATTACATATATAAATATAGTTAAATACGGTCCAACCGGTCCGACCGGTCCGACCACCAAACCAGTAAGACGTCCGACCGGTCCGATCACCAAACCAGTAAGACGTCCGATTCGACATCCGATTCGGTTCTGAAAACATTTGTATAGAGTGTTTGTCACAACAAGTGTGGCAAAACATGCAGATGATATGTATTGAAAATCTATGCCTATCACATAGCCTATGCATTAAAGTAAAAAGGGACGTGATGCCAAAAAAGTTGGACCTGTATAGTGTACCATAAATAATGCGTGGATTTGTTTTTAGATCACTTTATGGTTTCAGCATGCTTTACATAGGAGGTTTGTAATGGCATAATATCTAAAAACTTTATGGTTTCAGCATGCTTTACATAGGAGATTTGTAATGGCATAATATTTGAATGATTAAGATAACATTATAATGAGAGGTTGAGAGGGTAATATTTGTGAAGATTTTATTAAAATGTTTATGTTTTGAAAAACATTTATGCATGAATATATTTTAAAAAGTTTAACTTAAAAAATAATTGTACATCATAAGTTGTCTCGTTGTAATATACATTTTAAGAAAGTTTGTCGCTTTTAGTAGCAAAAATAAATGAAAAAAGAGTCGATAACAACGACTAGGCTATCTGATAAAAAATGATTTTTGACATTATTAAATTTTAATGCAACTAGAACAAAAACTCAAATGTAAGACTTAATTTTATTAACATAGACTTCCATTGTGATGTAAAAATTTGTTTTAAGTTTAAGATGTGTAAATATGAGGCGTTAGAACATGTGTGTGATAAAATATGATGGAGTTAAAGAGTAGTTTCTTCATTATATTAAATTTTTCTGTTTTAATTAACGAAAAACTTCATAGAATAGCAAGCAAGTTTTAACAGCGTTCAAATTAGGTCACTCATATTTTTATTTGTTATAATCAGCTCACTAAAGTTTTAAAAGTGTTTCAATTGGATCATTAATACTTTTATTTGATTCAATCATGTCATTAAAATTTTAGGAGTGTTATAATCAGGTCAGAACTCCTCATCTTCACAGCATCACAACAACCCTCTCACACCACTATAGCAGCGGTGGTGCTGCTTTTTTTTACCATCTTCATCTTTAGGAGGTTCACGATCGACCACTGCCTCTCGATCTGAGGTTCACGATCGACCACTGCTTCTCGCTCTGAGGTTCACGATCGACCACTGCCTCTCGATCTGCTACTCGATCGACCACTGCTTCCCGATCGACCTCTGCTTCTAGATCGACCACTGCTTCTCGATCGGCCACTGCTTCTCTATCCTCACCGGCGACCTCCGCACGCTACTTCTCGATCTGAGGTTTACGCAGCCGACAGCATCTCTCGACCTCTGCTACTCGATCGACCACGCTCGAGCACCTCTCTCGATCCCGATCGAACTCTGCTAAAGGTTGCCAAATCTAGGGCAAATCTGAAGAACCGTACATCTGGTGAGATTGTTCCATCTCTCTCTTTTAGTTTCTAGTTTAGGCTGATATTGGCTGGGTTAAGAGTACCAGCAGCTGTTTAGATATTCTGTGTTGCTTTCTGTTGCTCTTTACTGATTACTGGTTTATTGGTGCATCATTCGTGTGATCTGTTTTCTGTTGTCCTTGATTAGTGGTTATAACTTGCGGATTAGTTGATTACTGGTGCATCATTTGTGCATCATTTGTGTGACCGGTTTTCTGTTTTATGTTGCTCTTTACGGGTTACTGGCTTACTGGTGCATCATTTGTGTGATTTTAATCCTTGACTCTTCTTGAGTCTGATATAATTCTTGTCTATTTTTCCGCTGACCGTTTAGTTCTGTGGTTTGTGCCTAATTGATTAGTGGTTATAACTTGTTGATTAGTTGTATAATTGCTAGTGTTTTGATATTAACTGCTAAGTAAAGTGTATATTGTTGGTTGAGTGGGTGTGTTGAGCATTTGTGGGTTGTTGTCTTCATTTCTGGTCAATCTTAGAACTGTTCTCTACATAGGTTTCATTGGCTTATTTGATTCTATACTCACGATAGTGTGTCATTATGTGGAGTGGTGATCATTGTTGCTATTTTTTGACTAAGTTTTGGTCCATCGTGTACTGTTGACCGCGTGTGAAGGTTTGCTTCTGATTGTGCTTTACTTCTGATTGTGCTTTACTTCTGCTACAATTTCTTTTTAGGGGTTGTCTCTAGTGGACCTTGTCAGCTAATATAGACAGCAGGTGTCAGTATGTTGCCCCGAGATCATGTTCAGTGACGAGAGGTGCGAATACAATGAAAAAGGATTTTAGATTAAGAGTGGCATCGTGGAATGTAGGAACCCTAACTAGTAAGTTACTAGAGTTAATTGATGTGCTAAGGAAACGTAGGGTCCAAATAGCGTGTCTTCAGGAGACTAGATGGCGGGGAGAGAGAGCAACAGAGTGCAATAGTTATAAACTATGGTATTCAGGGTCTGACGGAACGAAAAATGGAGTAGGATTTCTAGTTGCTAAGGAACTCCAAGATAATGTAGTGGAGGTAAGAAGATACAATGATAGAATTATGCTGTTAAGAATAGTAATAGGGGACGAAGTAGTGGCAGTAGTTAGTGCGTACGCTCCACACGTTGGACTAGGAGAAACAGAAAGAAAAAAGTTCTGGGAGAGTTTAGATCACGTTATGGGTGACATACCTACAGACGAAAAAATATGCATAGGAGGAGATTTTAATGGGCATATCGGTAAGGATAATGACCACTTCCAGTTGGTGCATGGAGGCTTCGGGTATGGCCTTAGGAATAAAGGCGGTAAGGAGCTTCTTGACTTTGCAGTAGCGCATGACTTAGGAATCATAAACTCGTTTTTTAAGAAAAGAGAATCGCACCTAATCACATTTAGCAGCGGCGGGAGACACACGCAGATAGACTATTTATTGACGAGGAGAGAAGATCGTAGCTCGTGGAAGGACTGTAAGACAATCCCAGGAAAGACAGTGGTGACACAACATCATATGTTAGTGGCGGATATACGCGTGAAGAGACCAATTGTCCAACAAAACAAGAGAATTAGACATACGATCAAATGGGGTCAGCTCAAAGACGAAAACATAACCATTTTTAGAGATAAGGTCATACCAATAAAACATCCTGGACCACAGGAAGACGCAAACCAAAAGTGGGAGGCCATGGCAAATACGATCATCCAAGCAGCTAAAGAAACGCTTAGAGTTACAACAACGAGGACAGTCGACCATAAGGAATCGTGGTGGTGGAACGAAAATGTACAGGAGAAGATACGAATTAAACAACAAAGTTTTAGAGAGCTTATACGCTGTAACAATGAGGAAGAACGCCCAGAGCTAAAAGATAAATACAAGGAGGCTAAGAGAGAGGCGAAGAAATCGGTGTCAGATGCAAAGAACGCGGCGTATGAGAAGATGTATAAACGACTAGAGTCGAAGGAAGGAGAGCATGACATGTTTAAGTTAGCCAAGGCAAGAGACAGCAGAAGACAAGACCTGAGAATTGTGAAGTTTATAAAGGCTGCGGATGGAAAAGTTTTGGTGAACGACAATGACATCAAGGGGAGATGGAAAACTTACTTCGATAACCTTTACAACATAAAGAACCCAAATCAACAAACTGAGATAGATAATACAACCCAAACAACACAGCAAAACAATTGCTATTGTAGAAGCATCACAGTAGACGAAGTCACGAGAGCTATGAAGAAAATGGGAAGGGCCAAAGCGGTGGGGCCAGACAACATACCGATTGAAGTGTGGAAATGCCTGGGAGTTGAGGGGCTCAAATGGCTAACAGATTTATTCAACACTATCTTTACCACAGGGAAGATGCCGGACCAGTGGAGAACTAGTGTCATAGTCCCCATATATAAGAAAAAAGGAGATGTTCAAAGTTGTGAAAACTACAGGGGAATAAAGCTATTGAGTCACACGATGAAATTATGGGAAAGAGTTATTGACACGAGAATTAGACGGGAAACACAGATAGCGTCAAACCAATTTGGATTTATGCCAGGACGCTCTACAACAGAAGCAATAGACGCCATAAGGAGGTTAATGGAGAAATACAGAGAAAAGAAAAGGGACCTTCATATGGTATTCATCGACCTAGAAAAGGCCTATGACAGTATTCCGCGTCAACTAATTTGGGATAGTCTACGACTTAGAAGGGTTCCAGAGAGGTATATCAAAATAATCAAGGATATGTATGATGGGGCAAAAACGTGTGTGCGAGCCCCGATCGGAGACACAGACTTATTCACAGTGGAAGTGGGACTCCACCAAGGATCGGCACTGAGCCCATTTCTCTTCACAGTAGTGTTGGATGAGATGACCAAGTCTATACAGCAGCCAGTTCCGTGGTGCATGCTCTTTGCGGATGATATTGTCTTAATATCGGAATAAAAAATGGAGCTTAACGACAGGCTTGAACAGTGGAGAGCAGCACTAGAGCGCAAAGGTTTAAGGATAAGTCGCTCTAAGACAGAATACATGCATTGTAACTTTAGTGGTGAGGCGAAAGAGGACACCCAAATCAGTATTCAGGGTATGGCGGTCCCACAAACGCCTAGGTTCAAATACCTGGGCTCGTATCTGCAGGAAGACGGAGAAATACACAGCGATGTAGCGCACCGTGTCCAAGCGGGATGGTGCAAGTGGAGAGCAGCATCAGGGATCCTATGTGATAAGAGGTTTCCAGCAAAACTAAAGGGAAAGCTATACCGAGTGGCAGTACGTCCAGCTATGTTATATGGAACAGACTGTTGGGCCATAAAGAAATCGCACGAGAAACAAATAGAGGTAGCGGAAATGCGAATGCTGAGGTGGATGTGTGGTCACACAAGACTGGATCGGATAAGAAACGAAGTGTTTCGACAGAAGCTACAAGTGGCCCGTATCGCAGATAAAATACGAGAGGGAAGATTGAGATGGTTTGGGCATGTCAAGAGGAGACCAATGGCGGCACCAGTTAGAGCAGTAGAGAACATCATCTTAGAGGGTAGGAGAAGTAGAGGAAGGCCTAGATTGACTTGGGATGAGGTAATTAGGCGAGATATGATACACTTGCACCTCTCTGAGCACATGATCGAGGATAGGAGTGAGTGGAGGCGTAGAATTAAAATTAAGGACTTTTAGTTCGACCAATAGGCAGGAAGGGTATTTGAAGTCTGGTTGCGGGGCCTGATGTCTAAGTAGTCCATATCTGCCCTTTAACGGTGATTATTCATGCTCCTATGATATATGTATGCTATGTGTCGTATGATTTATTGTATACTGTATACTGTATGCTATG
The DNA here is from genome assembly GCA_024085815.1 of Flaveria linearis. Classification (NCBI taxonomy): domain Eukaryota; kingdom Viridiplantae; phylum Streptophyta; class Magnoliopsida; order Asterales; family Asteraceae; genus Flaveria; species Flaveria linearis. The sequence goes on along the minus strand of CM044001.1, from coordinate 59,466,597 downwards.
TGTCGTACGATTTACTTGAAGGATGTATTGCAATCGGTATGGCTTTTTGTACATTATGTGTTGTAGGATTTATTGTATGCTGTATGCTATTGTGTGGTAGGATTTCTGGTATACGGTATGCTATGTGTCTTGTTTTCAGTATGGCCTTTGCTATCGAGCCGGGGGTCTCTTTGGAAGCGGTCTCTCTACCTAACAAGATAGAGGAAAGACTCGCCTACACCTACCCTCCCCAGACCCTGCTCTTGAGTGGGATATACTGGGTTTGTTTGTTTGTTTGTTTATAATCAGGTCACTTATATTTTTTAAATTATTTTAAATAATTCACAAATTTTTTTAATTAATTCAGTTTTTTTATAAATATTGTTAATTTTTTAAAAAACTTTAATTTTTTTAATTTTTTATAACTTATGAATGACCTAATTAGAACAATCCTAAAACTTTAGTGATCTAATTGGGATAAAAGTGTTATGAGTGACCTGATTGAAACAAAAAATTTTATGAGTAATTTAATTAGAATAATTATAAAACTTGATTACTATTTTATAAAGTTACTCATTTAATTAGTGTTAAGTTATGTCCCAAAAGTTGTTTGGACTTTCTAAAATCAGCTAGGTTTTATTCTGATTAGTGGTAGTTTATGTGGTCTTAAACGTATTTTGATGTTAAAATAATTGTTTTTGTTTTTTAATTTTTCAAATGAAAATAAACCTGTAGGCTGCAGAAATCCTTTTGGATCAAAATTACAATTACAATTAAATAAAAACACAAAAAATAAAACGACAGAGAAAATCAAAGAAAGCTTGGGGCACAATAAACGTCGGGACGGAGTATAATATCATCACCGCGCTCTAATCTATTCAGCTCGCCTGTTGCTTCATTCTTCACTTCATTTCAATCCGACGTTGTTTCTTCCCCATCCCTTTAAGGTCACTTCTTAATCCCCTCTCTACATCTTATACATTCATCAATCGATTGCATGTTGTGTACAGTATGTTTGTTGATCATCAAGCTTGCAAGATTTAGTTCTAACGATATGTGTTCTCGAATTTCCAACCATGATTAGATTATTAGGTTAATGCGATACTTTGATTTGGACTCCATCGTCTCTTTCTCTCTCTCTAGGCTTTTTCGATGTTTCTGAAACTTGAATAAAAACCCTAATTTTTAAACCTGTTTGGTGGATTACTGGATTTGTAAATATTATATTGTTGGTTTTCTTATTTAGTATTGTGGTTTTCGTGTCATTTGGTTTAAGATTATTTGGAATATATAATCGGGATTTCGGGTAGGATGTCATTTAAACTTTAAGGACAATTTCATCCATCTTTATATTAGTTTTCACTTTTCTTGGATTTTCATTTCTTGCAAGATTTCTCTTATCTGATTAGGCAATGAAACTTTATGAATAAGCGCCAAAGTAGTTGTAATTTTCCAGTTGTAGGAGTTTACTTCTGAACCTAAATAATTCTGGCATTACAAGATTCTTGGATTGATGACGATATTTGGGGTCTATTTGCTTCTAAAATGTCTAAGAAAGATTTTATAACGTCGGGTGCATGAGTTGCCGTTCAGAGAGCTGTGGCTCCTTGAAATTTATTTATGTATACTAAAATGTAACAACAAAATGATGAAATCTAAAATGATTTAGTAGTTATTTTGGGACATGTTCAATATTGGTATTTTCTCTACATCTTCCTGCTATACTTGTGCAATTGTGCTTTGAAGTTCAAACAACTATGCAAGTTTGCATATTAGACATATTCATGAGGTTCCATTAAATGATAGAAAATATAGAAGTATTCGTATATGTAAAAATGTTTTTAGAAACTTAATGTAGAAAGAAGGTCTTTCATAGAAAATGGAGCCTAGGATGCGGGTTTCATATGTGAATCAATAAAATTCAGTGAACATTTGAGCTCCCAATTCCAAACAATGAATTTGTTGAAGCTAGTTACAGACAAGGCTGAAGTTATTTTTTGCAGCTCTTGATAAAGATGATGACTGAAGAGTGGTGTCATTTCCACACGGGCTATTATTAGTTTTAAGTTTTATGATTCAGTATCGGTTGTGGGTGGTTGACTGATGTGGGTGGTTGACTGATGTGTATGGAACGTTTATACTAGATCAGTTTTATTGCATGATTGAGTTTTTGATTTTGAGTCATGTGGCTTCCTTGTGACTGAGGGTTGCCCATATCTTGTTAGACATTTTGAGTTCAAGGATATCAAACATTTGCTTCTATAAATCATAAGCCCGAGTGAATATCTTCCAAGTCTGGTGATTCTTTGTACCAATACATGTGAAGATTGCCAACCTAAAGAGCTTCCAGCCAAAAGAATTTGTCATCTTTTGAATTGAAAATCTTATAACATAGGCTCGACAATTGATATTCTTAAAGCTTTAGGTGACAAGTTTGGTCCATATACCTATGAATGGCTTAGTTTTTGTTTAATTCTCACGGCTCAAGTTAAACAAGGGACTTCCAAGGGTATTATTGATGTACAACCTTCTCAATAATTCTTTTCAAAAACATATTGTTATTGGAATAATGTGGTTTTCGTAATTCATATTGGACATATTAAGAGCATGTTGGGCACACAACTTTCAGGAGCTTTTGCTTTTCAAGAACTAAGCTCCTTAGAAAACCTTTCTTGGATAACAAAAATTTCGCTACAGCTCATAGCTATAATCTTGGAGGGGAAAAAAAACTCTGGAAATATAATTTACCTAAAGTAGCATTCAAAAATAAGCTTGGAGCTTTTAGAGACAAAAAATCACCCATATACCTTTCCCCAGCATTCTCGTACCTCATGAATACATAGTATCTCTTTTTAGGTCATTTTACGCAGTTCAGCTACAGCTCATTGCTATAAGCTCTAGCTTACAGCTCCAACTAGCAGCAGCAGCAGCTATAATTAAGTTTGCCGAAACCCTAATTGTTTATACAGAAACCAACATCATGAAGAAAAAAAGTGTTTCAGGTCAACACACCCTGTACAAAAAGGTTGACCACTTGACCTATCAGGGAACTTGCCCATTTGGCCACTTCTAGTTGAAGCCCCCAATATTATGTTTGAACAAGTCTCTTTCTTAATTATCTGCATGCTGAATGGTCACATTTTGTTAAGCTTTTGCGTTGTTTCTTTTTTTTTGTTGCTAAAATATTGCTGCGCTCTGTTTGTGTATCCTAAACAACAGATGTCGAGAAGGTATGACAGCCGAACAACCATCTTCTCCCCAGAAGGCCGTCTCTACCAAGTCGAATATGCCATGGAAGCCATTGGAAATGCAGGGTCTGCCATTGGAATTCTCTCAAAAGACGGTGTAGTTTTAGTAGGTGAAAAGAAAGTCACGTCAAAGCTCCTTCAAACCTCAACCTCAACTGAAAAAATGTACAAAATCGACGATCATGTAGCCTGTGCTGTAGCTGGCATAATGTCAGATGCCAACATCCTCATCAATACGGCTCGTGTTCAAGCCCAGCGCTACACTTTCTCTTACCAGGAACCCATGCCTGTTGAACAACTGGTCCAGTCCCTTTGTGACACCAAACAAGGCTACACACAGTTTGGCGGGCTCCGACCTTTCGGTGTCTCATTTTTATTCGCTGGTTGGGATAAAAACTATGGGTTCCAGCTTTACATGAGTGACCCGAGTGGAAACTATGGTGGCTGGAAGGCGGCAGCGGTTGGCGCTAATAATCAAGCTGCTCAGTCGATGCTGAAACAGGATTATAAGGATGATATTAGTAGGGAAGAGGCTATTCAGTTGGCTCTAAAGGTTCTTAGCAAGACAATGGATAGTACTAGCCTTACATCTGAAAAACTTGAACTGGCTGAAATCTTTTTATCTTCTGGGAAGGTTAAGTATCAGGTTTGCACACCTGATGCTCTGAGCAAAATGTTGGTCAAATATGGTGTGACCCAGCCTCCTGCAGAAGCCTAAGTGATTTGGAATATGGTTCTAGTTTCTGATTGTTGGTTGACTTATTTGGATAATGGTTAACTTTATATGTTTGGTCTTTGGTGGCAAACACATATGATTAAGTTATTGATTCGAAGTTTCAAAGGCATCTGCTTGCCGAGTGTGTTTACAAACCTTCGTTAAACTAAAGCAATTCAGTAAGTTTGGTTATTTACAATTTGATTTACATGATATGGTTTGGTTTTGATGGTTTAACAACCTGCCCTTTCAACCATTATTCCAGTTGCCTGCGAGAATTACATATATCCCTCTATAAATTTTATCAATTACATATATGCCTAACTTAAAATTTTAATTACATATATATCCCCTTGTAAATAATAAATGGAGAATTACATATTTCCCCATATAAACTTCATCATTTATATATATACCCAACTTAAAATTTTAATTACATATTTCCCCATATAAACTTCATCATTTATATATACCCAACTTAAAATTTTAATTAAATATATCTCCTTGTAACTATTAGTTAATTAAATATATACCCTAATTAAAAATTTAATTACATATAAACCCTTCTAAAACTTAGTTAATTACATTATACCTAAACTAAAAGTTTAATAAGGTGTATTCGTTTTATTAGATATAAATATTACATATTTATTCATTTGGTTATTTTTATTAAAAATAGCTTATGTAATTAGTATTTTTTTTGTTAAACTATGAAATTATGTATTTCCTTTTTACTAACTTTTCAAGTTTTGACTATTTATTAATATTTCTATACTCGAGGGCGGGCCTTGGCGCAGCGGTAAAAGCTGTTACTAAGGGACCGAAGGTCTCAGGTTCGATCCGTGGAAACGGCCTCCCCACAAAATGTGGGGGAAAGACCGCGTACATCTTCCCTTAAATGGGACGGACCCTCCCTGGACCCTGCGAAAACGCGGGAGCTCTTTGCAGCACCAGGTACGCCCTTTTTATTAATATTTCTATACTAACACTTTTTTTTGTTTTTTTGTTTTTTTATCTTTTGAGTTTAATTTTTTCTGATTCTTGTACGATACGCTTCTAGTATCATTATGCAACATGATCTGAACACATATTTTTATATTGCATAATGAGACTAAAACTGTCTTATACAGCTAACCGAAAAAAAATTAACATAAAATGGTAAAAAAGAGAAAAAGAACATAAAAACGTTAATATAGAAATATTATTAAATAATTAGAACTCGAAAAGCAAGTAAAGAAGTAAAAACATAATTTTATAGCTTAATAAAAATAAGAGTAAAATACTAATTATATAAGTTATTTTTAATATAAGTAATAAAATGGGTAAATATGTAATATTTATGTTTAATAAAGCGGATATATGTAATTAAACTTTTAGTTTGAGTATATATGTAATTAACTATTTTTAAAAGGGGATATATGTAATTAAACTTTTAATTTGGGTATATATGTAATTAGCTAAGTTTTAAGTTAGGCATATATGTAATTAAAATTTGTAATTAAAATTTTAAGTTAGGCATATATGTAATTGATAAAATTTATAGGGGGGTATATGTAATTCTCCATTTATTATTTACTAGTTTAGAATCGATGAATACATAGGTTGAATAAACCTATAAAATTAATAGTTATTTATTAATATTTAAAAGCTAAAAAAATAATTTTTTGAGGTAAAATATTATTAAAATTATGTATAATAGTAAACTTAGGTAATAAACAATAATACTATTTTTTTAAACTCTTATTTTTAGAAAACTTTTGTTTTAAAAATTGTTCTTTTAAACACTTGAAATTTTTTTAAAAACTACTTTGCTTAGACAATGTCAATTTTTTAAAAGTCCATTGCATTAAAACTTTATATTTTATAAAATTGTTTTAAAAAAATTACTTTTATAATAAACAGTAACATGTTTAAATTATCAAAAAAAATTGTTTCATACTTTGGAAAGTATATAAATGATATGATTAGCATTTAATACATTATTAAATGGTTAACTTTTATTCTTGTAATAACGCATGAATAATGTTTGGGTGAAACCTAAGTCGAGGTAGGGTGTTCAAATTCGAATAGTGAATTTCACTGTTTGAATTCTAATTTGAAATTTCAAATATTTAAATTCAAAATTTTTTATTATTTAATAAATTTTATAAAAATATTTTAATTTTTATTGAAATTTTTTATAGACGTCCGAAATTTTTTATTAAAATATCCAAAATATCTGAAAACATCCGAAGTATTTTTTTAACATCCCAATCCGAATCTGATATTTTGGATATCCAAATTTTGGACTTTCGAATATTTCGGATTCGAATATTTTTGAACACTCCTAATTGGAAGGGATAGAAAAGTGCAATGTAGCACATAAACATCTTGTTTTATTAAAGTAGACTAGTTTAGAAAACACGTGTAATACATGGTTTGAAAAATCTTAAATTAATTGTTATTTATTAGTAAATTTAAAAATAAAAAAAATAATTTTTTTGATGTAAAATATTATTAAAATTACGTATAATAATTAATTTAGGTAAAAACAATAATAATATATTTTTAAACTTTTATTTTTAAAAACTTTTGCTTTAGAAAATTATTTTTTAAACAATATCGATTCTTATAAGAGTACTTTGCATTAAAAACTTCATATTTCATAAACTTTGTTTTTAAAAAAATAATTTTTATAATAAAAAGAAACATGATTATCAAAAAATTTGTTTCTTAATTTAAAAAGTATAAATAATATAATTAACATTTAATGCATTAAGAAATGTTTAACTTTTATTTTAACAATGACACATGTACAATATATAGATGATGACTAGGTGTAAGGGGTAGAAAAATGTCATATGCCAAACAGAGATTTTGCTTTATTAGATTAGATTAGATTATTTTTATTTATTATTTCATATATAGTTTGGCCTTTATCATTATAAAAAGATTCAAATGCAAAATGTATTTTTACTATAAAGTATGAGAAAACACAATAAGTCAAAAAGATTATAAAAAATTATATCTCACAATCTAAATCGAATTTCAAAAAAGTAATTCCGAGCTTTGTTCCCCCAGCCGTACTCACTAAGAAAAAAAAATAAACGAAAAATAAAAAAATAAAAAAATTAACGTTTTTTATTGTGTCATTATGAAAGAGACAATGACGTCATTGTGTCATTATGAAAGAGACAATGACGTTATTGTGTTATAAAAACACAATGAAATTTTGTTTTATTTTTTTTTCCTCAAAGAGGACGACGAGAGTAACATCGACTCCGAAGTACTTTTTTAAAATTCGATTTATATTGTGAGATATAATTTTTTTGTGTCTTTTTTAGTCTCATTATATCTTCTTACACTTTGTAACAAAAATACATTTTATAAAATGACCCCACCCTTATCATTTATCATTTCATTTTTGAACTATTTAGTTACATATATAATTAGTATTCATGAACTGTAGTTATCATCCTATAATTCTTTAGGGAAACTTTATTAAAGGTAAAAAATTGGTAAAACCATTACTTAACCGTAAAACCACTAAAATTGACTGGTCCGTGACCTGTTTGTGTTCACAATCAAACTCAACCATTACTTGATTTTTCAACCATATGCTGTCTAAATTGATCATTGCAAGCAAGAATTACTGTAAAAGGCTCCCTCTAATTCAAAGCGATTAGTACAAAGGACAAGGATTTAAACTGAATTAATAAGAGCATCAACTATTGGCCTTCCATACAACACCATCACTGATTCACCTCTAAATAAGCACTACTAAATAGTCAATACTGTATCAATCAGTCGAATGGTCAGAAGTCAACCATTCTCGAGTTGCCACCAGGTCCGGCAACACTGTAGCACCCGATTTCTTCCAATCCTCGGCATCAGGAGTTTTGAACCTGTCCAGCAATAATGCATGCATGCCGATACTCTTAGCTGGTATGTAGTCTTTACGCATGCTATCCCCAATGTGCAGAGCTTCTTCGGGTGCAATATTTCCAGCTCTCTCTAAAGCAATCTTGTAGATTTTGGGGTCGGGCTTTTCCACACCTTCCAGGCCCGAGAAAACACCAAAGTCCCACTCAGATCCCTGAGTGTCAAATGTCAAGAGATGGACTGTTATCAAGTTTGTATTAGAGGTGGCGCAATGGGTAGGCTTAAGGCTATGCTTGTTACTTAACGGGTCAAAATCCATAACTTTATGATGGGAGTGATTTGGACACTGCCAAGCACCCCAGGAATCATGTCTCCTTTAAAATGGGTCAGCCGAAAACACTTTTTACGTCTTATGTTTTCTTTAATATGAATAAATAAAAACGATACTTTTGTAATAATAATCTAATCTAAAATGATTTATGAGGTTTAATGCATTTTCAATACATTTTGAATGAACTTCAACATGTTTAACTTGTTCAACCAGTTTCCATTTTCATAATTATTTTAGAATTTCCAATCGTAACGTTTACTCATAAATGTGTCAAGCTTGTCAAAACCAAATGATCGCCCTGCTTAATTTTTGGTATGTCCAAGTGGTACATTTCAGAAGAAAACCACTTACCTCATTTAAGCCCAGAGCTGGAAGAATTACATCCCGATACCTATACTCAGCATTGCTCACGATCCCAACAGTCACACCTTGTGAACGAAGCCATCTCAGGAATGGTTGGGAATCAGGGAACACCGTGTACGGTGCAGAAGAACCAAAGGTAGAATATATACGCCTGAATATTTTCTCAAATGTCTCTTCATCAAAATCATATCCTGCCTGTGGGTATAAAGATATTGTATTCATATAACACAAACGTATTGCAGGAAAAGCATAGCTAGACAATCGGCTAGTTTCATACTCAATTTAAAAAAGGGGGTTTGAGTTGACTTATGGAGTTAACCAAGTAATATATCAAAATTTATTAAGTTTCTTCCTCAATTACATTATGTTAATGGTTACCACTTTGCTCCTAAGACCTTATATTTGTTTCCATGGAATGATATTTCACATACAAGAGATAGTCCAATGTTTTCCTAGAACTGTCGAGCCAAATAATGTGTTAGAAGGGTTAATTAGTAAAGTTATTTATTTAATTGTTTGAGTCTGATTTAGTTACTTAATTTAGTTTGATTTTGTTTCTTAATTTAAGTCTAAGTAGGGTAACTTGTTCTGCAAGTTGGTTTAGTATATATAGAGGTCATTGGTGTCTTTGTAATTGTATGTCAAGTTCTCTATTTAATAAAAAGAGTCGATCAAAGGTTTTGATCAAAACAGTTTTGTGTTCTTTATTGTTTCTGTTGAGTTAAGGGCTGTGCCATCATAATGCTACTAATACAGAATGGAGGTAGCAACTGTGTTCAAAGTTAACACTAATATTTATTCATAAACGTTGGTACTTATTTAACTTAACCATCATGTTTTTTTTCTGAAACGTAAATTTAATATTAATTTGAAGTTCAATATGAACACCTTTTTACCTCTAAGCCAAACTATATCTCTTATAAGGCAATTGAATTTAAGAGTAGTCATGTAAATCACTCAACCACTTGATATTAAATTTTGTTGCAGGTAGAATCAAACTCATTATGCGACACAAAAGTGTGTTACCCAAACACTTAAAACCAAATATTGCAACTTAAAGAAACAATAATCAAACAATTACTTTCAAAACACACATCCAAACATTTCTAAACTATCATCGAAAAAAACAATAAATTCATATAAGAGTAGCAAATGTTACCTTGACAAAAGAATCCCGAACACAAGTTTTCCACCAAACAATGTTGGGAATTTTTTCCGCATGCCCAAAACATGGGTGTTTTTTTGCCATTTCTGTGTAAGCAATTTTAAATCCATCATGCACCCGTTTATAGTCTGGGCAAGGAAACCCTACTGATTTGGCAGCCATGCAGTAATAATCACCAAGTTCTCCCTTGTAAGCCATTAAAGTCCCCGTGACATCCACGGTGATACATCTCAGCTTTGTTAAGATAGACATATTTGAACCCAAAACTTCTGCTTTGTATTTAGTCAAGACGATATGACAAGATCATTAGAAGCTCCTGAAATTAATATTAGAATGATTAGACAATTTAATTAGAAAACATAGCATAGAATGTCAACAAAACCAAAGTTAGTTCAATAATGTGTACAAGTATAACACAACAAATAAAGAGGTTCGTATGGTGCAATGCATAAAGTATTCTTTGACCACGGCTGAATGTGCACAAGTAGCCCCGTCAATCAAGTTATGACCTGTTGATCTGCCATTTTGAATTTGGAAATCACACTTAATAAAATTGTAATGTTCAATCTGACATGCAGTTTAAAGGTTGTGGTTTTAAAATTTTGACTTATGGATGGGCTGATTTGGGTTATGGTTTACCCCTAACAGGTCAAATTAACAAAGTTAGCTAAAAGATAAACATGTTGACAGTTGATCAAATTGTATTTTAAATACGTATTAAGAAACAGACCAAAACATGTTTATGAGTTATGACTCATCTACACCTGACCCATTTTGACCTGTTACCTAATCCCCCTTCTACACACGAGGAATCTTGTGGATCAAAACCAATAGCATCAATATATAATGATGACAATGACCAAAACATTTGACCTGTTACCCGATCCTCCTACACACGAGGAGTCTTGTGGATCAAAACTAATAGCATCAATATACAAATGATTACAGTGAGCAAATAGGTAAGTTTAGCTTGAAACTTTGTTAAAAAAACAATTTCACCTTACATTAAACTTGTTAAATAAAACTTCTTTTTTTTTTCTTTGGGATTAAAGGAGTATTTGTGTGCATCACAACAATGCCAATCAGGAACACGATGGTGTCCTTTTGTATCCCCAAAGCCACATGTTAGCACCCATGTTTCTAAGAATGATTTCCAAATGCTAATCCTTAGTAGATGCATCAATAGACCATTTGTTATCGAAAAGCTCTAAATCTTGACAAATGCACAAATTCAATACATAAGTGAGCTTAAATACTGTTCATGACAACAAAATTAAATTAAGAGCTGGTGAACAAATCATCTGACTCCAGGCTAGAGTCAAACAAGATCGATCGAATGCCAAATGAGCACAAATCATTCTCCAACAGATGACACCCCCAAAATCAAACTAATGATCAACTAACCAGCAATTCTTCAAATCAAGATACCGTAAAAGGAAAACCCCACCGATTATGTGAACATAAATACAGTTATCAATCAATTGATGTGCTTAAAATCAATCAGGTGGTATCATCATCAAAAACCCACAAAAGAATCCAAAGATGAAATGAAGAAAAGGAGGAGTAAAGTAGAGTATATACCTAGAAGCTGGAATGAATGAAAGAGAATCTGAAAGTTGCTTCGTTTAAATCGCCATGACAGAGCTTTGCTGCTCTTCATCAAATCAAAGGCACATAGGATTAAACAATAATAATAATGTTAAGAATAATAATAAGTTTTTGATGGTTTCTTATATATTTCTTCAGAGGTACTCTTGAACACTTTCCCGGGGGTGGGGTTGGGGGTGGGGGTGCGGGTGGGGGTGGAGTTGTTTTGTTTGCCCGAGGAATGGATGAATTCTGATGGCTATCGAAATACTTTTGAGTTTTTTTCTTTATATTATGGCCCCCATGCTTTCAAATTTATCACTTTTACTTCTTTTCACTTTTGAACCCACTTTGCTTCTTAATCTTTATTTTCAACGTCAGACTTTTGAAACATAATCATTTTCTAAATATAAAAAGTAATCATTTTCTTTATAAATGTTTGTAAGTATTTAAAAATATAAATAATAATAAATAAGGTGTATGCGAGTGAGATAAAAATAAAAAATAAAGTATAAAATGTGATAGTTCAAACAAAATAAAGACAAATTTAAAGAGATGCGACTTTTACTTAACTTAAATAGAGATGAAGATAAAGATTCTAGTGAGAATGCTATTACCGGTGACATTCAAAACCAGTGAATCAACGAAAAGAGCACGCAAAAAGGAGTATGAGATTTTTTTCCCTTTAATACATATATGATATTGCTTTATCTTTTCTAAGTGACAATTCAAATATATATATATTTCAGTGTGCGAATATCAATGTTGCTATCATACTAATACGGTGTTGTTATTATTCTTTAAATCAATGTTGCTATCATACTAATACGGTGTTGTTATTATTTTTTAAGGTACTTTTATGATATATAGAATTTATGTACCATCCGGTTTCTAAATCCGGATTTGTAAATTATATTATAGTTATGATTAATTAACTAAGTTGAGTTTGTTTGAGTGTTCAAGTATTCAGCCGCATGACTTGTATGCGAATGAACTTCAGTCGCATTTCTTATGTGCGATTGAGGCTCAGTCGTACGAATGGTAGGAGCATGAGCTTCATTCGTACGATTCAGTCGTGCGAATGGTTCAATCGTGCGACTGAAGGTGAGGCGGTTAAGTTGAGTGTATGGATAAGTGGGGCGGTGCAGGGGGTTCAAGGGCAGATTTCTATCTGCACCTATTCTGTTCTCTTGTCCCCTTCACACCCAAAACTCTGTTCTCACGAAATTGATTAGGCGAAGCTCCGTTTTGGTAAGTTTTGAACATAACGGATTAATCCGGAGATGTTATAAGCTGTGTGTATGACTGAATTTGATCCAATAACCTGTTTAAATCAGTAAATTGGCCTGGTTCATTTCTGAATTTAAAATCCAGGAATTCAAATCTAAGTTTTGTGAAGTTTTGACGAAATAATGGTCCGAAACCATTGTAAACGATGTGTATAGGATCTGTTTTGAATATGGTATGATTTGGATGGTTAAAACTCAAATTTTGAGTAAGTTTGGATCAAAAACGTCAAGAACACAGCTGCTGATTTGTTTCAGGCGAATGGGCTCGATCGCATGGCTCAATCGCACGAATGAGAGTTTAATCATGCGATTGAGTGCGAATGGAGGTTCAATCGTGCGGTTGGGACTCAGTCGCCTGGTTGGAAGTCCGAATGAAGACGAGCGAACACTGGATACGAATGAGAACTCAATCGTGCGAATGAACGGCTAGTCGTACTACTGAAGGTTCAGTCGCATGGTTCATTCGTATAGGTCTAGTCGCATGATTGCTCATTCGCATAAGTGTTCAATCGCATGAGGGCCATGTTTAAGAATAAGTTTACTGAATCAGGGTTTATTGCTTTAGATATACCTTGATTAAAGGAAGGACTAGTTACCTTGTGTACGTGGATTATGTAGACTGTGGTGAGGAAATTGATAAGGTGAGTTCTAAGCCCTTTTTAAATGTTTGGTTTTAACATTCGGGCTAGCACACATATAATGATAAATGAATTGAATGTTTTAGTAACAGAATTGTGGTAGTAATGATGGATATGTTGCTAACAGTTGGTAAAGCTGTTAGAGGGAAAGTGGGGGTAATAAATGATTACCTGAACATTGTTAATCATTACATGATGGTAATGTTTACAGTGGGTCAGGTAGAGTATAAAAGATAGTCATCTGAGCATTGTTAATCATTACGTGATGGTAATGATTCCAATGGGTCGGATGGGGTGTGATGATTAATGAAAATATGCTAAAACTGGTGCTAAAAGAAAGAAAGTGTGTGGAGTGTAAACGAAAGTGATAATATTGGCAATAAATAAAAGAAATGTTTTTCTTTTAAATGGTAATGTGATATGAATCTCAACAGGCCAGTTAAGGTAAGATGCCTGGGTGTGAAACTGTACAGTTTGATAGGAGTGATGACGCTCACTCAGCTTTGTGAACATCTTATGGTGACGACCCTAGATGATTAATTGGCATCCTACTGGATGAGAGATAGAAACTGGTAGTTGCTAGATGTGGGCAACCGACGTTTCTGGGTGTAGTAACTGGTAGTTGCTGGATGTGGGCAACCGACGTTACTGGGTATGGGGAACTGGTAGTTGCTAGATGTGGGCAACCGACGTTCGATGGGATAGGTCCAGTGGGACAAAGTAATGATAAAAGTTGAATTTATAATATTGCCAATATAAATATAGCTTGTGTGTGTGTAAAGATATTGTCATTGTTTTAATGAAAATTAGAACTCACCAGTTTATCTGATGTTTTAAGTATGTTGTGTGCTAGGTAAGGAGGGATCCTCTAATAATAGAGGAAAGCAAGTATGAGCCGATGAGGACGCTATCCCGAAGCAACTGCTGGCATAGGATTTAGGGCTTGTTAGTAATGTAAATAGAGCGATGTATAATTAAATACAATCATATGTAAAATGTTTTAAAAAGTTGGGTTAATATATATTAGTGTTGAAAGTTTTCCACTGTAAATAGAAAGCTCTGATTTGTGTTTTAAATTATTAATCCAACTGCGTGACGTGCCTCCGGTGCCCTGCCGGGTTTAGGGCGTCACAGGTTGGTATCAGAGCAGTAGTTAAAGGGATCTAGTGTTATAATAACTAGACTTTAACTAGAAAAGAGATATGCCAGCAGGGATAGCTAGATAGAGTAGTTTATTAAAACAAGAGAAGGTGATGGGACTATCATGAGAAGGAATAACGAGAATAGTAAAAGTAAAGTAAACAATTAATAGTACTTGGCCAACATTATTAATAATTTACTTTACTTATAGTATTCTGGTTACATACTTACATGTGGGTACCAAATAATCCTGATCTCGTTTTAATAGGTTATGGCTGATAGGGAGAGTGAAAGAATACAAGGTAGAACCTCGGGAGGAAATGTTGATGAGAGCACTGAGGTGCTTAGTATGACGAGGCAGCAATTCCGTGATGCGATTGCTGAGGAGGTTCGTAAAGCCTTGAACGCAGCTATACCTGATGAAAGTAGGAATGTTGATAAAGCTGAAGGGTCTAGCGAGAAAAAGGGAGTTACGTATAGTCAGTTTAAAAAATGTAATCCTCCACGATTTTCTGGGGCTATGGATGTGGTAGCCACTTATAAATGGCTTCGTGAAATGGAAGCCGTGATCAAGTTGAGTGAGTGTAGGGAGGATCAGAAGGTAAAGTTTGCAGCCCACTCGTTTGTAGGTGAGGCTCTGTATTGGTGGGATACGGTTATCCAAACGTTAGGCGAGGAGGCTACTGAAAAAATGTTGTGGCCTGAATTTAGAAAGTTAGTGTCGGACAAGTTTTGTCCGAAAGGCAAGATGGATCGAATAGAAATGAGTTTCCTGCAGTTTCAGGCGGGTAATATGTCTCATAGGGAATACACGTCTAAGTTTGAAGAGATGGCACGATTGGTGCCCCACTTGGTGGTTCCTGAAGAAAAGAAAATTTTGAGATATACACAAGGGTTGCCTCAGGAGGTTAGAAAGTTGGGTAGATCATCTGCTCCGAGTAGTTACCAGTTGACGGTAAACTTAGCTGCAGATATGTATCAAAAAGTTTATGGTAGTAGTGTTATTCCGGAAGGGAGTAAAAGGAGGCGTGAAGAACCTGTCGTGCAAAGAAGATTTGAGAACCCAAGTTTTCAAAAGAAGGGTAGGTTCGGAAGGGGTCAATTTCCGAGGAATACCAGAAATGAGCTGCCACGTTGCGGGAAATGTGGTAGGCTACACCAGGGTGAATGTATGATTGGTAGTAGGACTTGTTTTAGATGTGGAAAAATGGGACATTATGCCAATGAATGTAGTGAAGGTCCTCGTAAATGTTATGAGTGTGGAGAAACGGGGCATATTCGAAGTGAATGTCCAAAGTTAGTAGTTAGAAAGCCTGAACCGGTTAGATCGATGAAAGGGTCAGGAGAAGGATCGAGTGTGGCCAAGGGGCGAGCATATTTTATGACAGCCAGTGAGGCTAAAGCATTGCCAGATGTAGTTTTAGGTACGTTTTTAGTGAATGGAATTCCAGCTAATGTGTTATTTGATTCTGGTGCAAGTGGAAGTTTTGTATCTATTGATTTTTGCCCTATACTTGCATGTGAAGTTCGACCACTAGAGGTAGCTTTTGTAGTTGAAACTGCTAATGATAGATCTGTGATGATTAGTAGTATGATTGATGGTTGTTATATTGAATTAGACGGATATAGATTACCTGTTAAACTATATCCTATGGTGTTAGGAGGATTTGATGTAGTTTTGGGTATGGATTGGTTGGCAAACCATGAAGCCCATATTGTATGTAATAAGAAGTTAATTCAATTAAGAGCATCAGATGGGAATACGATTAATGTATATGGTGATAGAGAGGAATCAACTGTGAAAATAATATCTATGATGAAAGCTGATAAGTTAATGAGCCGCGGGTGTGTATCTTATTTGATATATGTAATCAATTCGCAAAAGCCTGTAAGAAAGATAGAGGACATTCCTGTGGTTAGAGATTTTGTAGATGTGTTTCCAGAGGAATTACCGGGTATTCCTCCAGATCGTGAAGTTGAGTTTAGAATTGATTTGGTTCCGGGTGCAAAGCCAGTTGCTAAGCCACCTTATAGATTAGCTCCATCAGAATTAAAAGAGTTAATGAAACAGACTGAAGACTTGCTAGAAAGAGGTTTCATTAGACCCAGTTCTTCCCCGTGGGGTGCTCCAGTGTTGTTTGTGAAGAAGAAAGACGGAAGTATGCGTATGTGTATTGATTACAGAGAATTAAACAAGTTGACAATAAAGAATAAGTATCCACTCCCACGAATAGATGATCTGTTTGATTAGCTACAAGGAGCCAGTTGGTTTTCTAAGATAGACCTTCATTCGGGATATCATCAGTTGAAAGTCAAGGAAGAAGATATACCTAAGACAGCGTTTCGCACACGTTATGGTCATTATGAATTTCTGGTTATGTCTTTCGGGTTGACGAATGCCCCTGCTGCTTTTATGGATTTGATGAATAGAGTGTTCAAGCCAATGTTAGATCGATCAGTAATTGTGTTTATTGATGATATACTGATCTATTCGAAGAATGAGGGAGATCATGCTTGCCATCTTTGTGAAGTGTTGGAAAGATTGAGAAAAGAAAGGCTTTATGCAAAGTTTTCTAAGTGTGAGTTTTGGTTGCGAGAAGTACAGTTTTTAGGACATGTGATCAATGCAGAGGGTATTTTAGTAGACCCTACTAAGATTGAAACAGTAGTGAAGTGGAGTCCTCTAAAAACGCCATCTGAAGTTCGCAGTTTCTTGGGTCTGGCTGGTTACTATAGAAGGTTTATTCAAGATTTTGCCAAAATCGCATCCCCGTTAACGAAACTTACGAGGAAGAATGAAGAATATGTTTGGGGACCAGAACAAGAAAATGCATTTCAAGAACTGAAGCAGAAATTAACCCAGTCACCAGTATTGTCGTTGCCAGATGAAAATGAAGATTTGATGATTTATTCAGATGCTTCGTATCAAGGTTTAGGCTGTGTTTTAATGCAGAGGGACCGAGTAATTGCTTATGCTTCCAGATAGTTAAAAGAACATGAAAAGAATTATCCGACACATGATCTAGAACTGGCAGCAGTGGTATTTGCCTTGAAGATATGGAGGCATTATTTATATAGGGCGAAATGTACGATTTACACGGATCATAAGAGTTTGAAATATTTCTTTGATCAGAAGGAATTGAACATGCGATAACGGAGATGGTTAGAGTTGGTGAAAGATTATGATTGTGAAATACTTTACCATCCTGGTAGAGCAAATGTAGTTGCTGACGCATTAAGCCGAAAGAATGAACACCCTCCAATTCGAGTTAAGTCATACAAGTTAGTAATAACCCTAGATTTTATGCACCAGTTACGAGAAGCTCAATTAGAATCCTTGAGAGAAGAGAATGTGAAGCAGGAACGAATGAAGGGTCAAACAAAGGATCTGGAAGAAAATAGCTTTGGGGTTAAAACGAAATGTGGTCGTATGTGGGTTCCGATTAAGATGAGGGAATTGGTGTTAGATGAAGCTCATAAGTCCAGATATTCTATACATCCTGGTACTACTAAGATGTATAAGGATTTAAAACAAGAATATTGGTGGCCCGGTATGAAGTTTAATGTGATGCAATATGTAAATAGGTGTTTGACATGTCTTCAGGTTAAAGCTAAGCATCAAAAACCATATAGTAAGCTTCAACCCTTAGAGATCCCGAAATGGAAGTGGGAAGAATTGACAATGGATTTCATAACTAAGCTTCCGCGTACAGATAAAGGTTATGATACCATTTGGGTCATAGTGGATAGACTGACACGTAGCGGACATTTCTTACCAATTAAAGAGACGTATAACTCTGAGAAGTTAGCAGAACTATTTATTCGAGAGGTTATTGCTCGACACGGGGTACCATTGTCTATTGTGTCAGATAGAGATACACGTTTTACTTCGAGATTTTGGAGAAAGTTTCATGAAGATATGGGTACTCGTCTGTTACACAGCACGTCTTTCCACCCAGAAACTGATGGGCTGACTGAAAGGACTATCCAAACAGTTGAAGACATGTTACGAGCTTGTGTTATAGATTTCGGTGGTAGCTGGGATAGTCATTTGCCATTAGTTGAATTCTCCTACAATAACAGTTATCATTCTACGATTGGGAGAGCCCCGTATGAGATGTTATATGGCAGGAAGTGTAGGAGTCCCATATGTTGGGGAGAAGTTGGGCAGAAAGAGTTGGGCAGAAAGAGTTGGGCAGTTTGGAAATTGTACAGGCTACGAATGAGAAACTGGATCAGATCAAAGCTCGGTTTAAAGCAGCTCAGGATCGACAAAAGTCTTATGAAGATAAAAGGCGAAGGCATATAGAGTTTGAAGTAGGAGATAAAGTTATGTTGAAAGTATCTCCTTGGAAGGGAATTATCAGATTCAGAAAAAGGGGAAAGTTAAGTCCTCGTTTTATAGGACCGTTTAGCATTATAAAACGGATTGGGGAAGTGGCCTATAAACTAGAATTACCCGATCAGTTGCAAGGAATTCATCCAACCTTTCATGTATCACAGTTACGCAAGTGTTTGGCTGATGAGAATGCTTATGTACCTTTGGATGATATAGAAGTGGATGATAAATTGAACTATGTTGAGAAACCTACTGCTATAGTAGACCAAAAGGTGAAAAGGCTAAGAAATAAAACTATTGAATTAGTTAAAGTGCAGTGGTCGAATAGAAAGGGATCTGATTTCACTTGGGAATCAGAATATGAGATGAAGAGAGATTATCCCCAGCTGTTTGAATAGTTGGTTTCGAGGACGAAACCTATTTAAGGGGGGAGAGTTGTAACATCCGGTTTCTAAATCCGGATTTGTAAATTATATTATAGTTATGATTAATTAACTAAGTTGAGTTTGTTTGAGTGTTCAAGTATTCAGCCGCATGACTTGTATGCGAATGAACTTCAGTCGCATTCCTTATGTGCGATTGAGGCTCAGTCGCACGAATGGTAGGAGCATGAGCTTCATTCGTACGATTCAGTCGTGCGAATGGTTCAATCGTGCGACTGAAGGTGAGGCGGTTAAGTTGAGTGTATAGATAAGTGGGGCGGTGCAGGGGGTTCAAGGGCAGATTTCTATCTGCACCTATTCTATTCTCTTGTCCCCTTCACACCCAAAACTCTGTTCTCATGAAATTGATCAGGCGAAGCTCCGTTTTGGTAAGTTTTGAACATCACGGATTAATCCGGAGATGTTATAAGCTGTGTGTATGACTGAATTTGATCCAATAACCTGTTTAAATCAGTAAATTGGCCTGGTTCATTTCTGAATTTAAAATCCAGGAATTCAAATCTAAGTTTTGTGAAGTTTTGACAAAATAATGGTCCGAAACCATTGTAAACGATGTGTATAGGATCTGTTTTGAATATGGTATGATTTGGATGGTTAAAACTCAAATTTTGAGTAAGTTTGGATCAAAAACGTCAAGAACACAGCTGCTGATTTGTTTCAGGCGAATGGGCTCGATCGCATGGTTCAATCGCACGAATGAGAGTTTAATCGTGCGATTGAGTGCGAATGGAGGTTCAATCGTGCGGTTGGGACTCAGTCGCCTGTTTGGAAGTCCGAATGAAGACGAGCGAACACTGGATACGAATGAGAAATCAATCGTGCGAATGAACGGCTAGTCGTACGACTGAAGGTTCAGTCGCATGGTTCATTCGCATAGGTCTAGTCGCATGATTGCTCATTCGCATAAGTGTTCAATCGCATGAGGGCCATGTTTAAGAATAAGTTTACTGAATCAGGGTTTATTGCTTTAGATATACCTTGATTAAAGGAAGGACTAGTTACCTTGTGTACGTGGATTGTGTAGACTGTGGTGAGGAAATTGATAAGGTGAGTTCTAAGCCCTTTTTAAATGTTTGGTTTTAATATTTAGGCTAGCACACATATAATGATAAATGAATTGAATGTTTTAGTACCAGAATTGTGGTAGTAATGATGGATATGTTGCTAACAGTTGGTAAAGCTGTTAGAGGGAAAGTGGGGGTAATAAATGATTACCTGAACATTGTTAATCATTACATGATGGTAGTGTTTACAGTGGGTCAGGTAGAGTATAAAAGATAGTCATCTGAGCATTGTTAATCATTACGTGATGGTAATGATTCCAATGGGTCGGATGGGGTGTGATGATTAATGAAAATATGCTAAAACTGGTGCTAAAAGAAAGAAAGTGTGTGGAGTGTAAACGAAGGTGATAATATTGGCAATAAATAAAAGAAATGTTTTTCTTTTAAATGGTAATGTGATGTGAATCTCAACAGGCCAGTTAGGGTAAGATGCCTGGGTGTGAAACTGTACAGTTTGATAGGAGTGATGACGATCACTCAGCTTTATGAACATCTTGTGGTGACGACCCTAGATGATTAATTGGCATCCTACTGGATGAGAGATAGAAACTGGTAGTTGCTAGATGTGGGCAACCGACGTTTCTGGGTGTAGTAACTGGTAGTTGCTGGATGTGGGCAACCGACGTTACTGGGTATGGGGAACTGGTAGTTGCTAGATGTGGGCAACCGACGTTCGATGGGATAGGTCCAGTGGGACAAAGTAATGATAAAATTTGAATTTATAATATTGCCAATATAAATATAGCTTGTGTGTGTAAAGATATTGTCATTGTTTTAATGAAAATTAGAACTCACCAGTTTATCTGATGTTTTAAGTATGTTGTGTGCTAGGTAAGGAGGGATCCTCTAATAATAGAGGAAAGCAAGTATGAGCCGATGAGGACGCTATCCCGAAGCAACTGCTGGCATAGGATTTAGGGCTTGTTAGTAATGTAAATAGGGCGATGTATAATTAAATACAATCATATGTAAAATGTTTTAAAAAGTTGGGTTAATATATATTAGTGTTTAAAGTTTTCCGCTGTAAATAGAATGCTCTGATTTGTGTTTTAAATTATTAATCCAACTGCGTGACGTGCCTCCGGTGCCCTGCCGGGTTTAGGGCGTCACAATTTATAACCGTGTTAATGTTCAAAACGTGTTATTACGTGGATTGTAAATTAGCATGCTATTTTATTTGAGTGAAGAGTTCAAATAAAAAAGTTTTTAAATCTAAAAACTGTAAGAAGTAATCTCAACCATTAATGTTTTTAATCAATGATTTATATTAAATTGTATAAAAAAGTTTGTTAGATGACTACTTTAGACATATCCACTTTTGTTGACTTTTTTTAAGTTCTCTTAATTTTTAGACGTTAATAACTTTCATATACAAAATCATTTTTTATAAAAGTTACACCATAATTACGACAGTTTTATCATCTTTAAAATAAATAAAATATCATATGTAAAAAAGTAATAATTTTTTTATGTTTTTAAGCTCATATGATTTCTACTTGCCATTTTGTCTTTAATACAGTTTATTGTTTATTTTTTGTTAGTTATTGAGTTTTTCTAAAGTGATAGCTTCTAAAATATAATCGTAAAATAATATTGTTATGTATTTCTTGTATAGAAAAACACAATGATAAATTAACAACTAATCAATCTAATACATTAAAAACCATAACAAAATAATACAAAATATAAAACATAAAACACAATCATTGTGTTATCTTAAACAATATAATGAAATAACATGATTGTCTACTTCTAGTTTTAAAACACAATAATAGATAACAACAAGTTTATATAATATATAAATAACAAGATAAAAATACATATTGTGTTATTAAATACTGTGAGTTTTGAATAATACATTGATGAAAATAATATCATTATGTATTTCTAGTTATAAAACATAATGATAGATAACAACAAGTTTATATAATTGACGAGAAATAATTACAAAAATAGCATATTTTACTATCTTAAACACTATGAGTTTGAAAATCGATCAGTGAAATAATATCATTATATACTTTTAATTGTAAAACATAATAATAGATAACAAGTTTTATAATGAAAAAACAATGACAAAAATAACATAAAATAATCTAACGTTAAACAAAATAATAAATACATATAACATAATCATGTTAAAAAATATATGACATAGTAAACTGATATTTGACAAAATGAACGTATTAGACATAATAAGCTAAAATATTTAACACAATGATTAAAATGTCATTCCCTTTAAAACAATATAATTGTTTCTGTGCTTTTTGGATTATATATAAATTTATTATAACCATACCCTTAATCGCATAGGTTTAAAAGATATTGTTTATGTTAAAAGTTATGTCGTTATTAATGTGATATGCATTTAGGCCTGAACACAAAATTTTGTATGGGCGTCTGAAGCATAGTTTTAGAACTTGACGGAAATACCATCGCTCACAAAACGTGTACGTGTATAGACGTATTACCCCTTGCTTCCTCATTTTTATTATGAAATTAAAACTTTGTAGAACCACACTCATTTATTTGTTTTAGTTTGAAATACCCAGTTGCACAAATTAATCGCAGGTTAAGATAAATCAGTAAATATATTGCAAAATAATGAGGAATAATAAAATATATATGTTGGAAATCTAAGAAGAAAAAAATTATTAAATTTAAATATAAGTAGAAAAGGTTGTCCAATTTTATTTAGAGGGTAAATATAGTAGAATAAATAATGGTAGTTTCTTAATTTCATTTAAAATAAAATATGAATTTGGGTTTATTTGTAAAACCAAGGAAGTTGGGAGGCTACAAATATATGTTCGGAATTCATTATTCGGGAAAACAATGGACTTAATCCCTGGTTTGATTAAAAATGAATACCACGAGCGTCATGTTTTACGCACAAAGTCAATACAAACGTTGACGTTTTAAGGTTGGTTGATTACGGTGTAAAACATGTTTAAAAACAAATTAAATACTATCATCATCAAAGTTTGTTTTTATCATAATCTTACACATATAACTAATTACTAAGATAATGGAAATAAGTCTCATGTATTTTCTGACATGAGAAGAGAACACGACACAGACCTAACATAAAATTTACATGTTTATGTTTAGTATTGAATGGTTCAGATTAGTTCGGTCGAACTTGCATTATAGTTCCAACATATTTTTATCATGTCAAAGCTTTACATAATTAATTATCTCTTATTCAACTTATATAATCCATCTAACTATTTACTCATATAGTCCATTGTTTTTTTACCATGAATTTAACTCCAACCAGGGACGATTCAATCGTCTTTGGGGTCTTAAGCTTAGTAAAAATTGAGGCCGTTTTACAACTTCGATTTTCTCTAACTGAACTTCGATTCACCGACAGATATCGCTGATTTCATCTTACACACAGTCAAACAACAACAGTTAAAGTATTATAGAAGGGGAAGTGTCAATGTAACAACGCTTAGACGTGAGAATAAGTAATCAAAACAAGTGAGTATAGGTTAAAAGGAGAGACATAGAAAGTTTAGAGTGTATTTGTGCAATGGGAGATCAATGCCCCATACCTTGTATCTTTAGTATTGCATGACGCATGTGTTGATGTTATATATGATGATAGGAGTAGTCCTAAAATAGTTTGTTACACCATTGGGTCCACCCCTTATGCAATCAAGGCTGTGTTCAATCAATGGTTACTATTGGTGATAATTGTAATACCTTGGATGTGAGACACGTGTCAGCCTTTTACTACGAGTCAAATGCTATTTGTGATGCGCGGGTTGGTTTCCGGATCCGGGATGTAATTTAATACCATACACCTATAAGTCTCCCTAGTCTAACTTGTTTTTAATGAATATGCTAGACTAAGGACAGTCCCTTTCAGGGAACATTATGTTATCTCTTGCATTTGTGAGATGCGACCATACGATTATCCGGACGTTTTATTTTTTTGATGTAATAGGGTAGTGGGGCTGTCAATATTTCCTATTTGCACATAATTCCACATTTTCATTGGTTGGTTTGAAAAGATTCTTTTTACGTCGTTTCCTATTTCCGGCAGCATTAAATGTATGCAAAGAAAACCTTATGAAACGTGAGATCTTCTTCTTCTCTTTCCTTTATCGTTGCAAAATTGTCTCTCTCAATCCTTTTCTATTTCTTGTCTGGTGCTTTTATAATGTCAAAAAAGCTTCTTCTTCCAAGTATAAATTGAAGGTGATTAAAGGGTCAAAATCTGGTCCTAAAGACCATAATACTTGTCTTCTAGGATGGCTAACGTAGGACTCAACCGCGTCATCAATAGGTATCAAATTCACCCTTTGCTGGAACCACAACTACCTGTCCTTACCCATACTGTTGTTAATTCTCCTGTTGGGAAGATGACCGTCAAAGTCGATTTCTTTACACATATCAATTTTCGGCTTCCCATGACCAATTTTAGCCTCAATCTGCTTCAATTCTACCAAATCATTTGTTGTAGTTCACCCCATGGGGATGTGTAGAATCACCCACTTCAAATACTACTGCCGTTCCTTGTAGATTAACCCTTCTATTCATCTGTTCAATGTTTTTTATGAGATTAAAAAAAAGGATTCGTTTTCATTCCATTAGAAGCATGGTGTGACGCCTCATACTGGTGAGATCTCTTCCAACTTCAAAGGATGGAAAAATTGTATCATCTATATCCATGAGGATGTGATTCTATGCATTTCCGGGAATCTACTGAACTTATGATGGATACTCCCCCACCCCCAAAAAAAGAAGATTATGAGAAAGATCTTGACTATATCTTGCTTACTAAGGACGTGGCTCCCTTTTCTAGAATTATCGGAGTACTCTTTAGATGGTGTTGGTATGAATCGTATCTACAGGAGGCACAACAAGATTCCTATTTATACTACCGATGATAAGAGTGAGTACTCCTGAATTTTTTCTATGTTTCTTTATTTGAAACTTTTTTACTGATTATTTACATCTCCTTCTACAGTTGTCAATTTTTTTCAAGTGCTAAATTCTGACTGTGTGCCTAGTCTGACTCATGCCTTTCTTGATGTAAAACCAAGTGAAAACCCTATACTTGAGCGCATTGTAAGCTACTTCTCCCTTCCAATCCTTAGTGAGGCACCAGCTGGTGAAGGTGCTTCACAACCTCTCTCTGGTCACAGCTTGAGTGCTGAACCAAGAAATGAAGGCCAAAGCTCTTTCCATCCTAAGTCACCAAGGTCTGTGAGTGAGCTGGGAAATCCTCTTCAAAGGGTAGGGTAGAGGTTGCTATTGCCTTGATGAAAGCTAAACTGGAGAAGGTTGTGAAAGAGACCCGGTCAAAAAAATTCCATGAAAAGAAACATTCGGTGGCGATTCAGATGTTATGGAAGTAGGTCCCAAGCATGTTCTGTTGAAGAAAAAGAGCAACCCTTTTGATGCCTTTGCGGCATCTTAAGAAAAATTTGCACCTAATACTGCTCTCGGTACTCCTACTGAGAAAATCATAAGAAGGAGTTTCCTTTTGCCTTCCATCTCCACCCCAAAAAAGAACAAAAATGAGTGACCGGGTGGATATGCTTAGAAAACCCGTAGGTCAAGCCGCTTCTTCCGCCGCAACATGTATTAATGTTTATTTGCTTTGTATATGTTTGTTATTTCTGGTCATAATTTATTTATTTATAATTTTCTCTTTAATTATGTCATCCTAGGTGTGACTTTAAAGATAAATACTGCTAAGAATACAATTGCTGGGAATCCACCCCGGAAAGGACCTCAGATCTTAGATCTAGAGAAACATATGGGTGGTGATCTTGGTGAACTTGTTGCAACTTTAGACACACCCCCTTCTATTGTTGGGAAGACTACTTCGGGTAAACAGACTTTGGGGGACACTCCCCCCCTCCAAAGAGACTATCGGGGCGACCTCGATGCCTTCTGAAGATAAAGGAAAACATCCAAAATAAAAGGTACTGCTTTCCACTCCTATATAATCTTTTCCTATTCCTTCCATGCTCCTGTTATTTACTTCTTTCGTATATAGGCTTTGTTTCAAGATGAGAATGCCCTTCTGGTGTTATCCAATGATGAGTTAAAAGCTCAAGCTTACAAATTGACGAAGGATAGGCAATGGTTGTTGACTGAGAGCATACTCTGCACTGTAGAAGCAATTCGCAACAACAATGATTTCATGGATGTCGTTCTATAGGATTGGTGTTTTTCTCGTAACATAATGTTTTTCTCACAAACTCACTAAGTCTCACTCGTTTGATGATGTAGAATCTCTAACTAAGTTGATTATAATATACTAAGTTAATGAACAAGAAATGGTTTTTCAAGATACTTGTATATATTATTTCTCAACTCAGTGTTACTAGACTCTTACAAAGCATGCATGAATGGGTTACATTGAGAAACTATATATACTACTATCTACAGTCAGTTATACTTAGAAAACCTGTTGGAACTTACATCTAAACAAATACTACATTGCTAGAAGTAATGTATTCAAGATAAAATACTATCCTAGGTTAAGTAGTCATGATATGTCCATGACTTACCTTTAGTTACCTACTAAAGTTGGTAACTGTACTAACTATTAAAAGGTGAACAGTGGAATAAAGTATGGTCAACTACATGAGTGGGAAAGCGTCATGCAGTATATCAGAGTTGGCAGCATGTGTCAGTCAGACCATACTTTTTCCACTGGTTCATATTTAGTTCTTCTGAAGGTTAATTGGCTTCAAAAGAGTGAGTTCTTCTGAAACCATTTATACTTCGGAAGAAATAACTTCTTCCGAGACTTCTGCAAGCCTTCATGACATTGTCATTCGGAAGGCTTTGTCATGAATCTTCTGATTGTTTTACTTCGGAAGGAAAAATACTTAGTATCAGAAGACTGAGTTCTTCCTTTAGAAGTTCTTCATCCTTAAGCTTCAGAAGATCTTTAACATAGCTTCGGAAGTGCATCTTTGTCTTTAGAAGTCTTTATTCAATTACACTCAAAATCTTCAAGTGTAGTTTTGGTTGCACCAGCCACATCTAATCATCTGATCCAACAAACTCCCCCTAGGCTGATGCTACCAAAACTTCACTCCCTTCTTCTTCTTAAAACTTATAACATCAAGGAAAGGAGGTATTTTTCAGTCTCTTTTTTCTTTCCTGAATTGGTGCTGAGAAGTTTGTACAAGTCATTTGTAGATAGGAGATCCAATCAATTGCTCTGGATGACATGTACCCTTTGCTGTGGCCCTCTAAAGAGAGTTAGTTGATAGGAATTGTAGTCATATTCCCATCTAACTATGGAATCTGAAGCAGGGCCTTCAACCATTTAAAGCAATGAACTTCTTTTAGTAGTGGTCCCTCTCCTTCTTCCTTTCTCAACTTCAACTCCTCTTTAGTTCTTGCTTTCTTGGTTAGCTCAGCAAGATGAAGGCTGCTTAGGTGATTTCTGATGAGAGTAGCTACTTCGGAGTTTGAGGGATTGGAGAATGGTTTCTCTGCTAACTCAGTAATGTCAAATCTACTTGAGTGTAACAGAGATGGTTGTCAAATCTGTTGACTTTACCATTCTCCCTTTCTATAACAATGTTGTGAGAAGGTTCATTAAACCTTCACTAGACAATGTTCTTCCTAGGAGTAAGGGGCGTGTTTGGCAGTTTGTCCCCTTTCCTGGTGTCCAGTAATGTCACCAATCTTCTCCTCAGCTTCTTCTTTCTTTCCTTTAGGGAGTCTGAGTTTGTAGCTTAGAGTTTAAGAGCTTGGTCCAGTGTTCCCTGGGGCAGATCTAGGAATGCATTTCTTGTGAGGGAACAAGAAGAGCCATCAATGTATCTCAGTCTTATGAACTCTTCCGCAGAAGAGATGTCGCTCAGGGTTGTGCAGTTAATGAGCTTCCTTTTGATCTCCTTGAATTCCTCTAAGGTTAGAGGCTTAGATAGTTCAGAGGATGGCTTGGGTAATGTGTAACGCCCGGAAATTCTGGAGAAAAGAGGGAGGAGAAGTTTCTGCATGAAATGGTGTTCTCATACGAAAGAGAATGTTCTCGGGCGAGAAGTCTGTGAAAAGTTGACCTGGGGTATAAATAGATACGAACACCCATGTCTGGCACTCACTTATGCGAAAAGTGTTGCTGCTAGAGAGAGAACGTGACGATTTAGAGAGAGAAAGTGAAGAAACAAGGTGTTAAGGTATGCAACTCGTGTAGTAACTTGTTTTATGTACTTAGGAACGAATATTAACGTATATAATGCGTGGTTATGTAGTTTTCGTTCGTTAAAGGCTTCGGGAAGGTCGTGTTTGAGCTCAGACTTCACGAGGTGAGTTTCTACTCCCCTTTTTACATAAGTTTTCATGTTTTGGGACTATTATGCATACTATTATGTTTGAAAATGCTTGTTTATGCCTAGAATGATGATGTTTATGACGTTACGCAGCCTTAGAAGTGAAAAGTTAGAGGAATGGGTAGGAAACACGTAGTTTTTGAGCAAGTAGTAAAAGTTGTACATTAGGAAATTTGAATCTGCAGGTTTCGCGTGAAAAAAGGGTTCTCGCGCGAGGAGAATAGTTCTCGCGTGAGATAATGTTGTCGCGCGACCAAGAAGTTCTCGCCCGACATGATGTTTTCACACGAGATGATTTGGTACTTAAAAATGCAGGTTTTGAGTGATGCATTGTCATCGCACGAGAGGCTAAGTTTCGAGATGATTGATATCTAAAAGTGCAGGTTTTGAGTGATGCATTGTTTTCACGCGAAATGTCAAGTTTTCGATTGAGAAGATGAACTTGAGGTATGTAATGTGTTTGAAAGATATGCTGTGATGTTTGTGATGTGTTATCTTTCTACTACATAATAGTTTCTAAAACTATATAATTTATGATGTAACGTTACTTAATACGTATGTATGAATAAGTAAAATATTATGTAATGAAAGTGAAAGATTACGGTGATGAAATTGGAACCTAATGAATGAATGTAAGTCTTGCAAGCAAATGATGGAGGTTCATGACTCAATGAGGTAGTCGTTCGTTCAACTGTGTGCAGTTTAACTAACCCTTGAATATGTGCACAGGGGTCTAGTCTTTGTGACTGACCAAGATGTGATGGGATCCTTGCCGCTTACCCCGGTATTGTGTCGGCTTTTAGCATGACGTGAGGGTTTATTTGTAAACCTTGGCACAGTATCAACTTATTTTGCATGACGTGGGGGTATAGCGTATGGCAAAGATCCTTAAAGATATGAATGACATTAACTAATAAAGTTAATGAATGATGTTGTAAGGCCCTGATCCCAGGAAACCTCACAGTTGGTCATTCACAGCAAAAATATAGATTTAAAACATTCGTTCAGATATATATATATATGTATATATATATGTATGTGTGTGTATATATATATATATATCTATATATATATATATATATATATATATATATATATATATATATATATATATATATATATATATATATATATATATATATATATATATATATATGCAGGATCGGTTCTGGTCACTCAACAAGTGGTTTCTTTCTCTCAAACTCACCTTGAACAACACTCAAAAAGAGTCTTAACAAGAGTTGATCACAATATAACAAGTAGCAAATGATAATAAACACAGGAAGTAAATTTTCAAGGTACTTTTATATATTGATTCTCAACTCAAAGGATTACAAGACTCTTACAAGGCACAATCTCTCTGTCTATTGAGTTACAATGAGAACTATATATAATACTACCTACAGCCGGATATACTTTGATCCCAGCTGGAAACCTATAACCAAAAAGCCTATACTACAAGACTATAGGTTAAGGTATCTCGGATATCTTATCTGAGATTTAGTAGTCAGGACATGTCCCTGACTTACCTTTTGTCACCAACTAAAGTTGGTAATATGTACTATCATAAAAAGGTAAACAGTAGAATAAAGTATGGTCAACAACATAGCTCTTTAGGAAGAAGCCATGCTGTATCAGAGGTCTGCAGCGGATTGTCAGAGACCATACTTATGTCTACTGGTTATAGCAATGTCTTTCGAAGGTTAAATTGCTTCGGAAGAATAACTTCTTCCGAAGCCACTTATACTTCGGAAGACTGCTTCTTCCGAGGCTTGGAGTCTTCTTTGTCTTCAGAAGTAGAGTTTGTCTTCAGACTTTGTCTTCAGCTCTTGTCTTCAGACTTTGTCTTCAGCTCTTGTCTTCAGACTTTGTCTTCAGCTCTTGTCTTCAGACTTTGTCTTCGGAAGATGTCTTCAGCTGATGTCTTCAGCTGTTATCTTCAGACTTTGTCTTCAGAAGATGTCTTCAGACTTTGTCTTCGGAAGATGTCTTCAGCTGATGTCTTCAGCTGATGTCTTCAGCTGTTATCTTCAGACTTTGTCTTCAGAAAATGTCTTTAGACTTCGGAAGTTCTCATACTTGGCTTCGGAAGCCTTTGAATATAGCACCAAAATTGACTATGTGAAGTAGTTTTGGTTGTACCAGCCTTATAGAGACCCAACAAACTCCCCCTAGGCTGATGCTACCAAAACTTTACTTCTCTCTTCTTCTCAAAACTATCAGCACTAAGGAAAGTAGATATCTGTCTGTTTCCTTGTTTTTCCCTGATGTGGTGCTGAGAAGTTTGTACAAATCCTTGGTAGACAGTACATCCAGTCTGTTACCTTGGATTATATGTACACTTTCTTGTGACCCTCTGAAAAGAGTTAGTTGATGGGAAGTATAGTCATATTCCCATCTAACTATTGGTTCCAATTCCGGACCCTCCACCATCTGTAGAAAGGCTGCGCCCTTGGTGGTAGTCTTTCCTTTTCTTCATGTCTTCTCAGCTTCAACTCTTCATTGATCTTTGCCTTTGCAGTTAGCTCAGCCAAGTGAATACTGCTGAGATGATTTCTGATGACAGCAGCAGTCTCAGAGTTGGAGGGATTGGAGAATGGCTTCTCTACCAGCTCAGCAATGTCAAATCTGCTGAGATGCAATAGAGAAGTGGCATTGAGCCGGTTGATTTCACCATTTTCTCTTTCCACAACAAAGTTGTGAGAAGTTTCATCGAACCTCCACTGGATTATACTTTTCCTAGGAACAGGAGACTGACTAGGAATCCTGTCCTCCTTCCTTGTATCCAGTAGAGTCACCAGTTTTCTTCTAAGTCTCTTCTCTTCAGCATTCAGAGAATCAGAGTTGAGACCGAGAAGTATTGCAGCCTGGCCCAAAGTTCCTCTAGGCAAATCAAGAAACTGATCTAGTGTGAGGGAACTTGAAGAGTCATCAACATATGTAATGTTGATGAGATCTTCCTCACAGGAGATGTTGCTCAGAGTTGTGCAGTTGTTGAGCTTTGTCTTGATTTCCTTAAACTCTTCAAGAGAGAGATGTTGAGAAGGCTGAGGGGATGGTCTTGGTATCAGTTGGGTAGGAATGGGTTTAGTGGTTCTGGGTTGTGTTTTGGGTTTGAGGATGGGAAGTTTAGGTGGTTGTGGTGATGAAGTGCGTATGGGTAGAGTTGTAGGTTCAGGGGTGAAGGTTTCATCTAAGGGCTCGGTTTTGATGGGAAATAGGATTGGTTCTTCTAGTGTAAGTTGTGGTTGAGTGGTTGGGGTGAATATCATTCCCTGTCCCCTTCTATACATCTCCTTCCTTTTTCCCATACGGATGTCAGCCTTTATTTCACTGACTATCCGTTGGAGTGTCCTTTCGGACATGGGTCCCACCTGCCTACCAGAGAAGCCGTGAGCCCGGAGATAGTCTTTCATCCAGGCTTTGTCTCCGGACCTCTTGGCTGCAGTGACCCTCTCTACTTCTTTCCTCTGCTTCTTCTCCTTCATCTTCTCCCTTGCAGTCTTTTTTCTTTCTCTCTCCATTTGATCCTGCTCTTTATTGTAGAGCAAAAGGATCATATCATCATCATGTGGAGAGAGTTCTGAAAGATTGAAGCCTCTAGAGAGTAGGAACTTAATCCTAGCTTCTCTCAGCTGCAAGGCGGCTTTCCTTTGTTCCTCCTCTTCCCTCTCTAAGGCCAACCTGGCTTCTTTTTGTTGTTTTAGCCCGGTTGTCCTCTCCAAAGTCACCAACTCCTCTAGTGGTAGCAGGAGTACTTCCTCATTGGCAGCTCCTAAGTTGATGAGCTGATCAATGAGTGCTTCCCTTCTCTTGTTGTTGATTTCCTCCTGATTGGCTATAGCTGCCTTTGAACTAGCAGCTAGCAGCTTCTCAGCAGAGAATCTACCTTTCTTCTTTAACTTCTCAATCCTTTCCTCTTCCTGAAGCTCTTCCGCAGTCATTTTTCTCTTTTCTTTGTCTTCTACAGAACTTGACTGTGGTGGTTCTTGGATAGAGGGTTCGGATTGTGAGAGAGGGTCAGGTGGTGTTAGGGATGGAGGTAGATCAGAAATGTCCTCCCTGTTCAAATCAGATGCTATTTCAGCAATGACATCTGTGATGATCAGTTCCTCGGACATTTTGAACAATCCTTCCGCAGCTTCCATCTCAGGTTTGGAAGACTTATCTTGTTCTTCTTCAGCTTCAACTTTAGCTTCGGAAGTTTCAGCCTGAGCTTCGGAAGAAGATGCTGATGCAAGTTCTGTCCCAACTGTTTCAGTTGCTGGGCCATCAGTCCCCATTTCCCCTTCGAAGTTAATCTTAGGTTCCATGTGGACCTTAGGTTGACCAACTTCTTCCACAGTGGTAGAAGGTGCAGTCAGCCTTTGAAGCTCTTCAGCTCCAAAGTAGATCAGTGTGGTGTCCGGGCTGGGCTGATCTAAAGAGGATCTCAATACATACTTTGTGAAACGTCTGTAGAGATCATGAAGCATTTGTGAGTCAATCTTGATTGAGATGACTCAGGCAAGGTAATGATTTGGGAAGTAGAGGACTGGATCAGTGGTTCCTCAGGTGTTTGTCTCTGATCTTTCTCCCCCTTTTTGGTAGCATCATCTTGAGAGCTAGATGAGCTAGAGGAAGAAGTCAATGAGACATGGATAGGTACATGCCTAACAGACCTCTCCGTCTGTTTCTCAGCTAGTTTAGCCTTGAGATTGTCAATCTCAAGTTGCTGAGTGGCTGTCCTGTTCTCTAAGATCTTAACCTGATATTCAAGGTTTGAGACTTTAGAGATCAAGTACTGAAGAGTGAGTTGCATACTTCCCTCATCTTCATGTGAAGAATCACAGGGAGATGAGATAACATACCTAGTATGTTCAGTCTCACCACCAGATGTGGCTTCTTGGCACCCTAGATACCTTTGCTCAAATTCATCTCTTTCAGAGATATCAATGGGCAAAGTTGCCATAGACTCAGTCTGATTGATGTTACCACTGTCCTGAGAGCTCAATGAGAGACTCTGAGTAGTGGCAGCTAAGCCTACATGAGTCCCCTCCACATCAGTGGGACTCACCTCAGTTGTTGGCTTCTGATGGGGGCTAGAGATAAGGGATCGCTCTTGGCTCTGTTGATCTTTGAGAGGGTGTTAAAGATCAACTTCATGGCCATGGAGAGATGTTATCTCTTCATCAGTTTGGAGTAATAGGTCAGTGAAGGATAGAGAGGTTAAACCTACTGACCCGGGACCTAGATCAATGTCTACAGGCATTGAGCCTCTTGTGGGGTTGTCCCTTGTTGGCTGCACAGGGGAGTGTAAATACTCACCCTGTGGGCTAAAGGCTTGGGTGTCGGGCTCTTGGGCTTGAGACTGAGGAGGCTCAAAACCCAAATTGAGGTCAATGGTGAAGGACGGTGTGACCTCGGACTGAGTGGGAGCCCATGTTTCTACTCTAGTCCTTTTGGATTGAACTGGAGGAGCTTGTTCAATCAGAGTAGATTGAACAAGGCTTCGTTTAGGGCGTCTCTGATATGTGAATGTGATGGGTGGAGAAGGTATTGGGACATTTGTGGTGAGGGTTGCTGGTGTGGGTTCATCACCTGTGGGGTCAACAGGGATGTCACCAGGTGCTATGCGCTCAATCATATCTGGAGGTAAAGGAGTATACCTGCCAGTGAAGTTGATGGACACCTTCTTCAAAGTCTTGAAGATGGCAGGCCGCACTTGAGGAACAGTTAGAGCAGCTGTACAGACAAGCTTGCTCTGTTCCAACTTGCAGTTGATGATGTGTTGAATGTATCGGGGATACATGAAAAATGTTTCCCTTCTAAGATTCCCAAGTAAATTGGTAAACACAAACCTTGAGTAATTGAAGCGTAGCCCTTTCACCAACCCGTTAACTAGGCATCCTAGTTCGTATGGGATTTGATCCCATCCCCCAGACTTGTTGGATAGGCAGTGAAGAACGATGTGCAGGAGAAACTTCCAATGATATGCGAAGTTGAATTTGTAGACGGTTGACCTACTCACGTCTCCACCATATCCCATGAGGATGTATGTGCCATCCAAGTCTTCTTTGGGAAACTCAGTAGGAGCTTCATCATCATGAAGATCTAGATGCTCCCTGATGAGTTGTTCACTTATGATCAACTCCTGTCCACAAATGCGGGTTCTTAGGACGCGAACCCCATTTAGGATTTCTGCTTGACCGTTTCTCCAAAATTCAGTCATGTGGTTGGAGTAAACGGTGGGGTTAACGGTAACCGCCGTGTGGTAGGTTGATTCAGAAAGAAAGGTGATGATTTCAGTGAAGTCAGCATCTCTTGATGAATCAAGTAATGCGACCTGGTTGTGCTGAGGGTTTAGCGCCATTGTAAGAGAAAGTAAGCTTGAACTTGGGTGAGTTTAAGGATTGGCAGTGAAGGAAATGTTTAGGGCAGTAAATCGGTAAAAGAAGATGAAATTGAACAGTCTGGATTATTTAAACGGTAGGAATTTAGGTAATGGTGGTAGGGAGGCAGTTGGCGGTTATGAAATGAAAGTGGCGGTAAGGGATAATTTTAAATATTCAGACATTATCAACAAAATCTTTACCTTTTACAGAGTGGGGCCCAAAAAGATATCCGTTACACAGTAAGAACTCTCTTTCCTAGTATAAAACGTTTCCGAAGGTATTTTGTCTTCCGAAGGCAATTCTTTCTTCCGAAGCAAAACATTGCTTCCGAAGGTAAGAGCTGCTTTCCGAATGAAAAGTTTTATAAGCTTCGGAAGTAGATCTGATGTGAAATCAATCGCTTCTTCCGAGACTAAAAAACTCTTCCGAGAAGAAAATTTCCATTGAGGAATTTTACTTTGGAAGATATTTACAAATATCTTCCGAGAGTTAATTCCTCTTTGGAAGAAATTTACACTTGGAATATTTCAAAGAGATCTTTTGTAACAGGGCTTAAATTGTATTGACATAAGACATTACACATTAAAAAGCTTTCAAAAGAGGTAGTTAATCAATGTTTATCATCCCAATAGCTGATATGAGATACTTAAATCTTTGTTCATCAAAAGCTTTTATGAACAAATCAGCATATTGTTCATTTGAGTCAACTTTGATTAACTTTATCAAATTTTTCTCATAAATATCTCTAATGAAATGATACCTTATATCAATTTGCTTTGTCTTGGAGTGCTTCACTGGATTTTCTATGATGGAGATAGCACTGTTGTTGTCAATATGGATATGAGTACTCATGAAGTTGAATCCATAGTCTATCATCTGGTTCTAAATCCACAGCAACTGAACACAGCAGCTAGCGCAGCGATGTATTCAGCTTCAGCAGTTGATGTAGATACACAGGATTGTTTCTTGTATTGCCATGAACTGATCCTTCCACCAAGAAATTGACATCCTCCTGATGTGGATTTCTTGTCAATGTTGCAGCCACCATAGTCACTGTCAGAGTATCCATAGAGATTGAAATCACTATTTCTTGGATACCAGAGACCTAGTTTAGGTGCTCCTTTGAGGTATCTGAGGATTCTCTTTGCAGCAGCTAGGTGAGACACCTTTGAAGCAGCCTGATATCTTGCAAAAATGCAAGTGGCAAACATGATATCAGGTCTACTAGCAGTGAGATACATCAGAGAACCAATAATTGCTCTCTACTGATGTTGATCAGTATCCTCCCCCTCAAGGTCAGGGCAAAGATTATGGTTTCTGGGTATGGGTGTCTTGGCTGGCTTACAGTCCTTCATCTCAAATCTCTCTAAGATGTCATTGACATACTTGGATTGATTGATAAAGAATCCTTCCTTCAATTGCTTCACCTGAATTCCTAGGAAGCGGCAACGCCCCTGGCTGGGGCCGGCCAGGTCAGCGCGTAAAATTTTTATTTTAAAGACTTTATATAACATATTTTGTTATAGAAAAATGTATTTTCTTACTAAAACCTCTTCAAATCTTTGCCTTGAAAACCTTAGGTTTACTATGCATAATAGCCCTAAAAACATGGAAAGGTTGTAAATAAGGGGATCTAGAACTCATCTTGTCAAAGTAAATGGTTTCTCGTCTAGGTTTACTAGGCTAGACACGTACAACACAACCTGCACATAAGTTAACACTCAGTTTCGCTGGCAGTTTCGCTGGCAGTTTCGCTGGCAGTTTCGCTGGCAGTTTCGCTGGCAGTTTCGCTGGTAGGCTCGCCGGCAGTTTCGCCCAGCAGTTTCGCACAACAGTTTCGCTGTCAGGTGCGCCCGACTTTTGTTGGAATTTCCTAGTTTCGCAATATCTATGGGTCAACCTTGTCACTAGCGAAATTACTAGCGAAACTGTAGTTTCGCTGGAACTCTCTTAGTTTCGCTAGATGAGTCCACAGTTTCGCTGATCGGGCTCACAGTTTTGCTGGATGCATAAAAATAGCGAACCAGCCCATTTTTAACCCATAATCTTAACTTTTTACGTCCAAATCCTTGGTTTACCATCCATGAAACCATATCTAACCTTTTTATACGTTTTCATACATATAAATTTGACCTTTATGTGTTTCTTTGAAACTTTTGAACCCAAAACCCTAGAAATCTGGATCTGTTCTAAGGGGATCTTTAGAGGACGATTCTTACCTTGATTTGTTGCTCCTTTCTTGTGGTTTGAAGCTCTAACTTGCAGATCTTCAATACCTTTCACAATAACACACCGGATCCTTGGGTTTTCTTCACTTTCTCACCCTACTTTCTCTCTCTAGAAACTTGGGGGCTAGGGTTGCAAATGAGGGAATGGAGGCTGATCATGCATGTTAAAGGGCTGATTAAGGGCCCTTAAACCCATCAAAACTTAGCCCATTATGGTTAATTTAGTCCATAGCCCACTTTCTTCCTTATTTAAATTAATTAACCCTTATAAATCCCATTATTATTAAATGGTTTGCTTCGAAATTTCGGGCCGTTACAAATGTTAATGAACGAAAGTACGAAATGTACGATGATGAATGATGGTAAACGATGATGAATGATGATGGAAAGATAATAATTTAATTTATTATCAAGATGTATGTATGATGTGTGATAACTATTAAATGTAAATGATGTATATATGATGAAGTAAATTATTTTACTTATAAAACTAGAACTCACTTAGTGTCACTGACTTTTGTATGCATAATAGTTGGCAGGTCGAGTTTGATGCCGAGGAGGTGCAAGATTGGATGCATAAGCTACTGGGAAATATTTCAAGACTAGCATCCATATTTTTAGAAAACATATCGTGTTCATGAAACTTATGGGTTATAAATCAAATGATTGATGTGTTGACATGATTTTTGATGTTAATGAAAAGTTTAAATTCCACTGCAAATGTTTTATTTAAATGTTTTATATGATGAATGTCAAACTGTAAGCGTCCCGGGAACGGGGCCTTACAAGTTGGTATCAGAGATAAAATTTAAGAGAATTGGGTAAATAATTTTCAAAACCTAAAACTTAAACTGAGAATGGGATGAAAGAGAAAGGGATGCCAGTCCTAGTAGCTACATGTCTGTATGTAAACGTTTGATGTATGATAACGAAAAGGAAGTATGTGCACATGTTATGTGATATACATGCTCTTAGTAGGTTTGAATACTGATGTAGTCAGGATAGGAAATGCTTAGGGGATGGAGAGTAAAGTAAGTAGCTAATCATAACTGGCCACTATAATTAGAAACTTACTATACTTAATATAATCTGAGCTATTACCTTGAATGATCATGTTGGTGTTTAAATCTTATAGCGATTAGTGATGGCCGGTGGTAGATCAACCAAGGCCTCACAAGGTGGAGTACGTGGTGGACGTAGTGATGGACCATGGGTCACGAGGAACAGGGCTAGAGATGCTAATACAACACCTGAAAAGCCCGAGATTCATCATAACGAGGGTGTTGATGAGAGTGCTAACTTGAGGGCCTCAGTGAAAGAGGCGGTCGTTAAGGAGGTTCAATAGGTAATGCAGACGATTCTGCCGTCTGTGGTGACCGAGGTGATCAGAGCTGTGAGGGAGGATGAGAAAGTGGAGAAGAAGGAAAGGAAGAAGGCCACTAAGAGGGGGAATGATGAGAGGGGTGAAAGAGAACAACCCGAGGCTGAGACAGTTGCCTCCAGTGATGTCACACCCCATTGACCGGGTCTTACCATGACTGACTGATATCATCACATTGCAGTGGAAAATAAATGGATCCAAACTTAATCATTACTTAACTCCAAATTTCCTTACATTAAATAGTCTAAAAATCCAAACGATACATATTTTATTCATTGTTCATAAATAGATGATTGGATAAGGTAGTAGCTAATTCTCCAAGGGTTCTTCTAAGGCTGCTCCCATCCATTTGACACCTGTCAGTTACACATCACCTGAAATACATACTCAAAATACGTCAACATAATGTTGGTGAGCCCATGAGTTTTTAGACATGTTACCTTTTGTGGCAATATGATATTCAACCATTTTTACCAAATCATAACCATGATATAATATAAACTTCATGATGCACTATAAATATATCATAATCAATCCTGACCCGGACTTTCCCGCTAGAGTACTAAAATATACCCTAACTCGTTACTACTAAATTGTTAGGTTAAAGTGTGCCCTGCTAAGCACGGTTAAATGGCACTAATTTATGACACAACGATTATTAAATCTCAATGGGGGGGGGTTCCCTGCATAAAGGGCCCATTGTGTGCAGTGGATTCCCCAAATAGCACTATCCATAAACCATGCGACTCCTAATGGAGTTAATGATTATGCTGCATTCAGGGACAAGAGAAGGTAGTATTGCATTATAATTTCATAATCATAATATGGATAAAGAGTATGTATTTCACCCCAAAAGTTATAAAGTAAAAAAGGGGGTTCATGAGACTCACCCTTGGTTGATCACTTGGTTGTTTGTAGGGTTTGGATGCTACCAACCGTGAGGGTTTCTATGTTCATTTAAAGTTAGTTAGTTCTATATTCATTAGATTATCTACACCCATCCCCTAAGGTTTGTTTTTGTATACTTTGACTTGATAGGCGTTGCTTTTTGCATGTGATACTTTACTTTGTGTTCTTAGGTTTTGGTTAGTCATACTTAACTCGTTTAATTGATAAGTCCTTATCTCATGTGTTCTGATTATTTTTGGTTCTTATAGGTGTGGTATGGTCTTAAAACATCAAGGTTTCAATGGTTGGCAAAATTGGTCCCTTAACTTTACTAAATTTACGTTTTTGACCCTAAAGTTTAGGATATTTGTATTATAATCACTTATAATAGGTTTTATAATTTTTTAATGGATTAGGCTACTGTAATAAGTATGTTTTTGTGTTATTCAGTCCTTCTTAACGGTTTCATGTGCTTGTTTCGGTTTAAGCGTTTTATGAAATTTTATTTAGTTACTCTTTATTTGAGGTTATTGGTTGGTCAAAATTGAGGGTTTGTGTCTTAATTAGATGATAATTGGTTATTGAAGGGTTAACAATATAGTTTTCAAGATTAGTGAGTTACTTATGGTGTCCTTAAACGTGTACCGCTTCACGATTCGGGCGTATTGATGATGTGTGATTAATCTATGGTTTTTATGTTTATTTATATTTGTGACCAAGTGGTAAGTTATAGTTCTATGAAAATTAGTTAATTTTAGTAGATTTGGGGTTATCTATATATTTTGTGATTTTTCTTATTTATTTTACCGGTAGTTAGTGGTTATAAACATTATAATTCGTAACTATTTTGTAGTGTTTCAATACTCATAAGTATTTAGCTTTTAGTTTATATTAACCTTAAATAAGTTATTAGTTTCTGGAAATTTTAGTTTTTAGCTTGTCGTATCGGTTTTGGGATTTTAACATCTCCGGTTAGGGGTTTTTAATG
Organism: Flaveria linearis; assembly: GCA_024085815.1. Lineage (NCBI taxonomy): Eukaryota > Viridiplantae > Streptophyta > Magnoliopsida > Asterales > Asteraceae > Flaveria > Flaveria linearis. The sequence continues at coordinate 59,426,258 of CM044001.1, read as the reverse complement.
GTTTTTAGGTTTTGGTTGTACCTAGCCGACTCTTTATCATTTTTAGCTTTTAATACACTTATAATCACCTTTAGTTTCTGTATTTTTCATTAAGGATTCTCTTAAATTCGTTTTTAACAATTTTCCTTATTTTATGGCAGATATACGTTGTATTTTTGTTTATTATGAAAATAAATTCCAAAAATTACGAAATTAATTTTTAAGCTTTTATAAGTATTATAAATTTACTGGAGTTTTTATATCACCAAAAAATATATATTTAATATTTTCGTTAGCAAGTCCGGTTAGTTTCGTTAGATATCCGTTAAGTCTCGGTTAAGTCTCGTTTTTGGATTTACTACTTGTTTTAATCTGATTTCTCCCTTACCAAATATTTCATAATATAAATATAACCTATATAACCCCTAACTTTCAGTTCTATATCCCCCTTTCTATTTTTTGTAATTTTTATAAAATATTAGCTTTTCAACTTTTGTAAATTTTTTAAAATGCAAAGTGCTTATGTTTTATTTATGTAATTTTGTTTGTGAATTTTTAAACCTCTATAATATTTTGGTTAAAGTTTTTGATCTTGTATAATACGTGTTTACATTTTGATTTGAAAAACGGGTTTTCGGGTACGTTAAACTTAACAAACTCGTGTTTATGATTGAATAAGGTTTTGAGATGATTAGAGTACCTTATAATTACTGAAAAATAATGGGTTTTACGATATCACAAGAAGTTGGGGGTGTGGGGTTAGTATTATCACTAACGTGATGAAACGCGTTGTGTACGCGTTTTCAGGTGGTAGTTTGTTACCTTGCGATTTACGTGACCGAGGAGGGGATCGAATGGCTGATGTGGGACCTTTAGAAGTCAAAACAATTCTGTGCAAAAGTGGTGATTAGGTCAAGTGAAGAAAGGAATGAAAGAACTTGAATGTGCTCATGTGTGTGTGTATGTGTGTTGAAGGTTTACCTTGTTCTTGAAGAGTTGTTGGTGCTTGAGAGTATGATGTTCCTTGGCCTCAAGAGGCTGGAAATTTTATGTATAAAGTGTGCAAGAGAGTAGTAAGAAGTCAAGAGAGAATAGAGAGTGTTTGTTTGAATGGTAAAGTGTGAAATGGAAGTGGGTGTGGTGGTATTAAGGGGGTGCTTAGCCGAGGGGTTAGGGAGGGGGTTTGGGATGCTCAAAATCTTGGATTTGGCAAGATAATGGCTGAGATTTGAAGTGATTTAGGTTGACCATTGCAAGTCACTAGGTCTCTAGGGGATCTCTCTATGCATTGGGTAATATGGGGGGTAATTTGACTAAATATTAGTTTAATTTTTATAAATTTTTATAAATTTTATAAATATTAAAGTGTGGCTGAGATTTTCTAGGTGTTTTATTATATAATTGTGTATAAATACATGTATATATACACACGGTTATGTGTGTGTATCGGGTGTGTGTATGCATCGGGTGTGTATACCCGAATGCATGTATATATACGTGCATGTGTGTGTCGTATGTATGTGTGTGTAAGTGTACGTGTGCATGTATATATATGTATACGTATATGTGTGTCGTGGTTATATATATTTTTATGTGTATATATATACGTATGCATATATGTATGCCGAGGGTATATATATATATGTATTTTCTTGCATAGGTTATGGTTTATTGTATTTAACAATTGTATATTTTTATTAATTTTTAATTAAGTTGTTTATTGCAAGTTTAGGTGTCAACCATTGTATTTAATTAATTATATACACATTTTCATGTGTATGGTTGTGTTTTGCTTATTAGTTAGATAGGTAATTTATAACTTGTTACTTAGATGGTTAAGTCCAAATGTTTGTTTTATTGGGTGTATAATAAGTTTTGGTATGAGATAATTTAAGTGGTTAATTAACTTTTGTAAAGTGTAATATATTTAAGATGGTCAATTATATTTTGTAAAACTAGCGGATGCTAAGTTTGGTTTCCATTTCTATTTAATAAAATTTCCTGTTTTCTATGGTGACGGGCCCGTGCCCCATTAGGACGGTTCAAGCATGCCCTAGAAATATTAATGGCTTGTTGGCCTATATTGATTAAGTGAGTTGATGCCCATCAAGTTAATTGGCTCAATGGCCCATTTATGGCCCGTTGGGTTCAAGCCCATTTGGGTGAGTGTGTTGGTTGTGGGCTCAAGCCCAGTGTCGTTGGGCGCAATTCATGGCCTCCTAAACAGAGTTTGGCGTCAGGGTGTGGCCCAATAAGACTTCTAAAAAAATTTTCCAGACCCAAAAACCGGGGTTGTCACATTCTCCCCTACTTATAGAAATTTCATCCTCGAAATTTACTTAGTGTTATGTGCTAAATGATTTCGTTTGTGATTTCTAATATGTTAATCATAATCATAGTTCTTTATAATTTCACTTTCGGGTTCCCACATAAACTCTGATCCTCTCTTCGAGTTCCACTTGCCTTTACAATTCGGATTCTTCCTCTCCTAAGCTTCTTCTCTTGTCGTGCTAGAACTTCAAGAGGCTCCTCCACGAACTATAGTTTTTCGTTAATCTGGATTCCGGTGTGAGGCATCACTAGGGTTTCATCGTTCAGACACATCTTGAGATTTGAAATGTGAAAGGTGTCGTGTATGCCTCCTAGTTCCTCAGGTAATTCCAGTCTGTATGCTACGGATCCAATTCTTTCGGTTATCTTGAATGGTCCGATATACCTTGGGCTCAGTTTCCCTCACTTTTCAAATCGTATCAGTCCCTTCCAGGGAGAAACTTTCAACATCACGCGGTCTCCCACCTGAAACTCTAGTGGTTTTCTTCGGTTATCCGCATAACTCTTCTTGCGGTCTCTAGCCGCTGTGAGACGATCTTGGATTTGATGTATCTTGTCACTCGTCTCTTGAACTATCTTTGATCCAGTTAATTGGCTCTCACCGACCTCTGCCCAGCAGACTGGGGATTGACATTTACGTCTATAGAGTGCTTTAAACAGTGTGGCTTTAATGCTTGTGTGGTAACTATAATTGTATGAAAATTCAGCCAGCGGTAAATGAGTGTCCCAACTTCCTCCAAAGTCTATCACGTAAGCCCGCAACATGTCTTCAAGTGTATGAATCATTCTCTCACTTTGATCGTCTATCTGGGGGTGGTAGGCAGTGCTTAAGTTTAGCCCTGTGCCTAGTGCTTGCTAGAAAGACTGCCAGAATCTGGATGTGAAGCGGCTATCACGATCAGAGATTATCAACAGTGGCACTCCGTGCCTGGTTACCACCTCATCTACATATAGCTTGGCTAGTTTTTCCATCTTATAATCCTCTCTGATTGCCAAGAAGTATGCCAACTTGGTCAGTCTATCCACAACCACCCATATGGCATCATGCCCTTTTAAGGTTCGTGGGAGCTTGGTGATAAAATCCATTATGATGTGCTCCCATTTCCATTTAGGTATCTCGGGTTGTTGAAGTAACCCTGAAGGTTTTGGATATTCTACTTTAACCCTGGAACAAGTTAAGCATTTTCCTACATACGTGGCGATCTCCTTCTTCATCCCTGGCCACCAGTAGTTTGCCTTCAGGTCTTTGTACATCTTGTCACTTCCAAGGTGAATGGAGTACTTGGTCTTATGAGCTTCATGCAACACCACCTCTCTCAATTCACCTTTCTTTAGAATCCACACCCTTCCATTCATTCTTATTATCTCATCATATTGGGTACTCAGCATCTTAATCATTCCATTTAATCCTTCCCTGCTGTTATCTTCTATCTTTAAGGCATCCGTTTGGGCCTCACGTATTTGATTTAATAGATCGATTCGGGCCTAAATTCAGAGTGCACGCACTCTCAGTGGTTTTGCTCTTTCCTTCCTACTCAAAGCATCGGCTACCACGTTCGCCTTCCCAAGGTGGTATTTGATTTCGCAGTCATAATCATTGAGTAGTTCTACCCATCTCTTTTGCCTCATGTTTAACATTTTCTGGTCAATGATGTGTTGTAAGATCTTATGATCTATAAAGATCACACATTTTGTGTCGTATAGGTAGTGTTTCCAGATTTTAAGGGCGAATACTACGGCTCCGAGTTCCAAATCATGAGTGGTGTAATTTTGTTCATGCACCTTCAATTGTCACGAGGCATATGCTATTAACTTATCCTTTTGAATCAACACACATCCAAGCCGTTGTCATGATGCATCGTAATAGACTGTGAAGTCCTCTCTTCCTTTTGGTAAGGATAGGATTAGTGCACTACATAATTTCTGCTTCAGAGTCTCAAATGCCTCTTGTTGTTGTTTTCCCCAATCAAACTTAATGTTCTTTAGAGTTAGGCATGTTAAAGGTTTGGCGATCCTTGAGAGGTTCTCAATAATTCACCTGTAGTATCCTGCTAACCCTAGAAACTGTCTTACTTCAGTGGGGGTTTTAGGGGCTTCCCACTTCTTAGTTGCCTCAATTTTTGCGGGATCCACTTGAATTCCTTCTTTTGTGACTATGTGGCCAAGGAATTGGACCTCTCTCATCCAAAACTCACATTTAGAGAATTTTGCATATAACTGCTCGCTCTGGAGTAACTCTAGAACCTGCCTCAAATGCCACTTGTGCTCATCTTCGGTCTTGGAATATGTCAGGATATCATCTATGAACACAATAACAAATTTGTCTAGGTATGGTTTGCTCACCCTATTCATGAGATCCATGAATACAGCGAGGGCATAGGTTAACCCAATGGGAATTACGAGAAACTCATAGTGTCCATACCTAGTTCTGAATGCAGTTTTTAGCACTTCTTCTTTCTTAATTCTCAGTTGGTGGTATCCTGATCTCAGATATATTTTGGAAAACTATCATGACCCTTGAAGTTGGTCCAACAAATCATCAATTCTTGGAAGTGGGTATCGGTTTTTGATAGTGACTCTGTTTAGTTCTCTATAGTCAATGCACATCCTTGGGGTTCTGTCCCTTTTTTGACAAACAAGACCGGTGCTCCCCATGGAGAGAAGCTTGGTCTGATGAACCCTTTATCCATGAGTTCATGTAACTAAATCATTAACTTCTGCATTTCCGACTGGGCTAACCTATACGGTGCCTTGGCTACGGGTGCAGCTCCTGGAACCAGATCGATTTAAAACTCGACCTGTCTTTATGGTGCAACCCTGGTAGTTCATCAAGAAATACGTCTGGGAATTCTGACACTACTGGGACATCTTCAAGTCGTTTCCCCTCCTCAGTAGTCCTTACATATGCTAAGTTGTAAGGCCCCCGTTCCCGGGCACCTTACGGTTGGTCATACATCGCACATAAACATTTTAAAACGTACATTTATCTTGCAGCGGAATTTAAAATTTCATTAATAACTAAAACATGTCATTTCATAACTTTACAACATCCGTTTTCTTCTCAAAATACAATGACATGTCAAAATATGGATGCCAGCCTCAACAACTGAGTAGTCGCCCTGTGCCATCCTCAGCAACATACCTGCCAACTGGAAACACATCAAAGTCAGCGTTGCTGAGTGAGTTCTAGTTTTATATTAAAAACATACTTTTCTTTCCTTTAAAACCGTTTCTTTACTTTTACGCTATCACACATCGTACGTACACATAGATAATATCATTATTATCTTCTTTTATCGTTCATTCTTTATCTTTAACTTTCATTCGTTCTATGTCTGTCATTCGTTCATTATCTCTCTTTAACTTTCATTCATTCTCTATCTTTTGCTTCTATCGAGATCCGGTCACACTTTACCCTCTTCATGGCACACAGCCATGATTACTGAGGTCGTGTGACAGGGATCCCATTTCATACATAATCATTATATTTCTTCTTTTCATTACTTTCATTCGTTCGTTCCTTAGCTTTCATTACGTTCATTAACTTTCGTTCGTTTCATACTTTCTTTTCTTCATAATACTCTTTCCCATTTCTCGTCTCATGCAATTCGTACCAATGGAGTTGTCACTAAGACCAACTCTCCCTGTGGGTGAGAACTCTTGGGTTTTAGCCAACATCGCACGCCATCTCATGGGTTAGCCCAACATCGCACGCTATATAATCCACATGAGGTAGGCCAAAATCACACGCTACATAGCACATAGTAAATACCACGTCGTACGTATCAGAGCAGCTACCAAAACTGAACTCCCACTGTGTCTATGTCCCCTTATGAGTTACACCGTACATATCGCACTAATCGCACCAATGGAGAGGTCACCTAGACCGACTCCCTCTATGTGTGTGAGGGCTCTCGCGGTTTAGCCAGAATCGCACGCCATCTCATGGGTTAGCCCAACATCGCACGCTACATAATCCACATGAGGTAGGCCAAAATCGCACGCTACATGGCACACAGTAAATACCACATCGCACGTATCGGAGCAGTCACCAAAACTGAACTCCCACTGTGTCTATGTCCCCTTATTAGTTAGCCAAGATCACACGCTACAACACCCACACATAGTTTAGCTAACAACTCTCATTGAGTCGTGAACCTCTTTTCCTTCTGCTTGCAAGCCAATCTTACTCTCATTCATCTGGATCCTGTCTCCTGCAATACCGGAGTACGCGACAAGGACCTCTTTCGAGTCTGTTGCGAGCCAGAGTCACTCACCTCATACACTTGCTTGCAAGCCTTTCATCCGTTCATTATTTCATGTGTTCGTTCATCCATTCATTCATTAATACATGCATTCGTTCATTTCGTTCCTCTTTTACTATTTTTCACTTTACGTTACATAATACTTTTTCATTCATTCATAAACAATACACGTATATATACGGAAAGATGAACATACATCGAAGCAAGTAACATCGACCTTTACAATTCATCAGTCATTACCATCATATATGGCTACATTATACTTATCATTCATACATCCTGCATATGCATGCGGTTCTATCGTCATCGTGTCCACTTAACTTCTAAGCCTCAATAGTTATCACACATGTACCTACGGGAGCTATCACGTCACTTCCTTCCCATGCTCTTCTCCCGAAGGCCAGTAATTGAACTACGTCTCTTCTCGTACATAACAGCCCTACTTGGGCGACTGGGCACCCTCCAGTCGCATGACCTTCATACTACTGAACAGCTATGCGATTGGGCCAATACTGATGAACACCCATGCGGATGAACACCCCAATCGTACGAATGGACTCCCTATGGTACGACTGAACCCTATACGTATGGGCCTCTATGCGACTGAACCCTCAGCTGTGCGACTGAACAACCATGTGAATGGACCTATGCGACTGAACTCCCAGTCGCAGGACCTATCGTGCGACTGAATCCCCAGTCGTGCGACTAAGCCTCAGTCGTGCGATTGAACGTCAGTCGTTCCTCAGTCGGCCGATTGGCCCTTCAGTCGCCTAGCCCTAACTGGGCAGCGATTGCAGTTCATCCCGAACTGCAGTAGCGACTCACGACCTCCAAATCCTTCCAAACTCGTTTTAAGCCCAAATTAACCCTCCTAAACCTTAGGGAATCATACTATGACGACATTCAAGCACATACATGTCCGAAATCGCGCTCTAAACACACTATACACATACACATTCATACATACACGGGTTAAACACCCAAAAACTCAAAAAATATAGTTTTCAGATGTGTTCCAACCCCAAAATCCTTTAAAACGTGTAAAAGAGGGGTCCTAGAACTCACCTTAGTAGCCTCCTCGGTTAGAGCTTCGATTTGACCCGCTATACGTCGATTTTGGCTCACGAACCCGCTTGGACCGAACTGTCTCCTTCTTCACTCTCTCTATGGCTGATGTCGTGAGCGTGGAAGAGAGTAAGAGCTGCTCTCTTTCTTAAATACTACTGTCCAGTCGCCCGAGTTCTCCATGCGATTGGACCTTCAGTCGTCTAAGCTCTATGCGACTGAACACTTTAATCGTACGATTGAGCTCCAGTCGTGCGGTTGAGCTTCAATTGCATGTCTTCCATGCGATTGGACGCTCCAGTCGCATGACACTCCAAATTGAAATTTCCGGGTGTTACAAGTCCACCCCCTTAAACGGGTTTCGTACCCGAAACCTATTGTTCCTTAAACCTTCGCGGGCAATACTGTCCCATCGCTCTTCCTGTCTCTTACTTGGAATCCTATCGCTCCAGATCCTTTGTCAACATTCGACTTCGGGTTTATCTTGGACTATCGACATCGGTAACCCATGCATACTGGTAAATGTTCATTTGACCAGCACCTGCAACCTCAAACATGCCATGTAGAGTGCGGTCGCTACAATTAAAAGAAACATCACAATATTCGAGCAAAGGCTCGGCGTCATAATCATTGAGCTTCAGAGCATCACTGAGAACCTTCAGCTTTAATGCTTGAAAAACACAGCCATCAACTTGCATAAAGTTGCTAGCCCTTGTTTGATATTCTTTATGTATGAATAATGACCCTCTGGCAAACCCAACAGCTGGAAAGAAAGGTAAATCGGCTTATTTGGTGACCCAAACCAAATTTATCCTTTCTCTTTTGCTTCCGATCTCCCATTCTTCTTGTTTGCTATGCGTACTTTGCTGTCGATGAACAATTCACAGGCTGATATCAATTGCATCACGCAATCCTCTAGGGCATCCGGTAACCTAGTGAATCCACTAATAGTAATCTCTACATCGAAGGGCTCATCGGTGTTTCTTCTCCTAACATGCAACTCACAACAGAAGGCAGTAGGAACGAACTACTACTAGCATCACATTCAAGGCATAAAAGCACAAACTTAAATTATCAGAAACGTACCTGACGTCAAGTCGAAGTCCGCTCTAACCTCCCTTTGGTCATGACAAAAGCTCTAGCTTCCGCCCTCTGTTCTCCTTCCTCCAGCCTTCTTCACTCCTGAACCTTCCGCTCTTGGCTTCTCACAGTTTTTACTCATATGGCCAATTCCTTCGCAATTATAGCATCTCACGGTTCCACATTCTCTAGCCATATGACCAAACTTCCCACACTTGTAGCAAGTATTTGGTCCCCTTTTGCATTCTCCCGAATGCTCCATATCCCCCCGTGCGTGCTTATGATTTGCCGGGACACCACCCCGTCCAGTTCTCTTCCCCTTCCAGTTCCAACCTACATCATCTTTCCCGCCGTCTTCAGCCACCTCCACCACCGTTCTTTCATCATACAACCTTCCCGCCAAATCAACTGCCGACCTAAACGTGCTTGGTCGAGCAGCGATCAGGTGCCTACGGATATCCGTCGGTAAGCCTTGAATATACCTCTTGATTTTCCATGAAAGAGGCGTCACTTGATCCGGCACCAGTCGTGCCATCTCGTTGAATTTGGTGGTGTACTGCTGATGTGTCATTGTCCCCGCTTCCAACTGCAGGAACTCCCTTTCAACCTTATCCATCTCACGGTGAGGACATAACTCCTCAATCACCAGCTTTTTCAACTCTGACCATCTCATCCTTCCGATAGCCCGACTACCCTCAGCTTGGACTATATTGTCCCACCAGCACAAAGCTGAGTCCACGAAAGAATGAGTGGCAAACTTAACTTTCTGATCTTCCCGGCACTCGCTGATATTCAGCACGGCTTCCATTTCCCTCACCCACCGGTGAGCAGCAGCAGCAGTGCCATTACCATCAAAATTTGGGGGCTTGCATCGTTGAAATGCCCCGTTGTTACAGCCTCGTGTCATCTCCGGCACAGGCTCCTCCTCATCGGAGAAAACAGCTTCAGTCTCCGTCCGTCTCCTTCTGCCCGAAGGTCTACCCCTTTCCTGTCTCTCCTCATCCCTAACAGCCTTTATCACTTCAGTCACTACAGACGGTAAGATCGTCTGCATGACCTGGTGTACTTCTTCCACAACCGCCTCTCTCATCGAGGCTCTCAAATTAGCGCTTTCGTCTGCTCCCTCCTGATGAGGAGTCTTGTGTTCTTCATGAACCACCTTTTCAACTCTAGGCCTTCCTCTCGTGACCCGTGGCTCAACACCACGTCCGCCACCACCTCCACCACGTGAAGCCTTAGAAGACCTACCACCGACCATCCTCTATAATACACTGAAAGATTCAAACACCAACATGGTCATTCAAGGAAATAGCTCAGTTCATGTCAAGTATAGTAAGTCCCTAATTACAGTGATCAGTTGTGATTAGCCACTTACCTTACTTTTCATACCCCGAGCATTACCTGTCCTGACTATATTAGCATCTAAATCTAACAGTAGCACATAAACACATAACATGCGCATACATTACCGGTTAACTTTAAGAAAATACCTGATGGCGCGCAGCTACTCAGTCTGGCATCCCTTCCCTTTCCGTCCCATTCTCAGTTTAAGATTAGGTTTATTATGAAAATTTACCAATTTCACTAAAACTTTGGCTCTGATACCAACTTGTAAGGCCCCCGTTCCCGGGCACCTTACGGTTGGTCATACATCGCACATAAACATTTTAAAACGTACATTTATCTTGCAGCGGAATTTAAAATTTCATTAATAACTAAAACATGTCATTTCATAACTTTACAACATTCGTTTTCTTCTCAAAATACAATGACATGTCAAAATATGGATGCCAGCCTTAACAACTGAGTAGTCGCCCTGTGCCATCCTCAGCAACATACCTGCCAACTGGAAACACATCAAAGTCAGCGTTGCTGAGTGAGTTCTAGTTTTATTTTAAAAACATACTTTTCTTTCCTTTAAAACCGTTTCTTTACTTTTACGCTATCTCACATCGTACAGACACATAGATAATATCATTATTATCTTCTTTTATCGTTCATTCTTTATCTTTAACTTTCATTCGTTCTATGTCTGTTATTCGTTCATTATCTCTCTTTAACTTTCATTCATTCTCTATCTTTTGCTTCTATCGAGATCCGGTCACACTTTACCCTCTTCATGGCACACAGCCATGATTACTGAGGTCGAGTGACAGGGATCCCATTTCATACATAATCATTATATTCCTTTCGTTCATTACTTTCATTCGTTCGTTCCTTAGCTTTCATTACGTTCATTAACTTTCCTTCGTTTCATACTTTCTTTTCTTCATAATACTCTTTCCATTTCTCGTCTCTTGCAATTCGTACCAATGGAGTTGTCACTAAGACCAACTCTCCCTGTGGGTGAGAACTCTTACGGTTTAGCCAACATCGCACGCCATCTCATGGGTTAGCCCAACATCGCATGCTATATAATCCACATGAGGTAGGCCAAAATCACACGCTACATAGCACACAGTAAATACCACATCGTACATATCGGAGAAGCTACCAAAACTGAACTCCCACTGTGTCTATGTCCCCTTATGAGTTACACCGTACATATCGCACTAATCGCACCAACGGAGAGGTCACCTAGACCGACTCCCTCTGTGTGTGTGAGGGCTCTCGGGGTTTAGCCAGAATTGCACACGATCTCATGGGTTAGCCCAACATCGCACGCTACATAATCCACATGAGGTAGGCCAAAATCGCACGCTACATAGCACACAGTAAATACCACATCGCACGTATCGGAGTAGTCACCAAAACTGAACTCCTACTATGTCTATGTCCCCTTATTAGTTAGCCAAGATCGCACGCTACAACACCCACACACAGTTTAGCTAACAACTCTCATTGAGTTGTGAACCTCTTTTCCTTCTGCTTACAAGCCAATCTTACTCTCATTCATCTGGATCCTGTCTCCTGCAATACCGGAGTACGCGACAAGGACCTCTTTCGAGTCTGTTGCGACATAGAGTCACTCACCTCATACACTTGCTTGCAAGCCTTTCATCCGTTCATTATTTCATGTGTTCGTTCATCCATTCATTCATTAATACATGCATTCGTTCATTTCGTTCCTCTTTTACTATCTTTCACTTTACGTTACATAATACTTTTTCATTCATTCATAAACAATACACGTAAATATACGGAAAGATTACCATACATCGAAGCAAGTAACATCGGCCTTTACAATTCATCAGTCATTACCATCATATAGGGCTACATCATACTTATCATTCATACATCCTGCATATGAATCCGGTTCTATCGTCATCGTGTCCACTTAACTTCTAAGCCTCAATAGTTATCACACATGTACCTACGGGAGCTATCACGTCACTTCCTACCCATGCTCTTCTCCCGAAGGCCAATAATTGAACTACGTCTCTTCTCGTACATAACAGCCCTACTTGGGCGACTGGGCATCCTCCAGCCGCATGACATTCATGCGACTGAACAGCTATGCGATTGGGCCAATGCGGATGAACACCCATGCGGATGAACACCCATGCGGATGAACACCCCAATCGTATGAATGGACTCAATATCATACGACTGAACCCTATACGTATGGGCCTCTATGCGACTGAACCCTCAGCCGTGCGACTGAACAACCATGCGAATGGACCTATGCGACTGAACTCCCAGTCGTAATGAAGTCCATGGTGATATGCTCCCACTTCCACTTGGGTATATCCAATGGTTGGATTTTCCCGTACGGCTTCTGGTGTTCCGCCTTCACCTGCAAACAGGTAAGGCATTTACTCACATACTCCGCTACGTTGCGCTTCATACTCGGCCACCAGTAATCTTCTTCATATCGTGATACATCTTGGTAGCACCAGCATGAATGGAGTATCGAGTCTTATGAGTCGTCCATGATCTTTCCATGTACATCCCTGTAACGAGGAATCCACATTCGCCCATATCGGGTTCTAACACCGAGAGTGTTTTCATCCAACTCCGCTACTAGACCTCTCATTCTTTCAGAGTTAAGACGATCTTCTTTCAGAGCCTCGTCTTGAAACTCCTTGACCTGCGTCACCACGTCAGAGGTCATAATCAGCTGATAAGCCTTCACCCGAATCGGCTCGGGTCTCTTCTTTAGGCTAAGGGCATGTGCCACCACGTTGGCCTTGCCCGGATGGTAATGGATCTCGCAATCGTAATCCTTTATGAGCTCCAACCATCGCCTCTGCCTCATATTCAAATCTTTCTGCTCAAAGAAGTACTTCAAGCTTTTGTGGTCTATGAAGATGGTGCACCTCGTCCCGTATAAGTAGTGCCGCCAGATTTTCAACTCGAAAACCACCACAGCTAGTTCTAGATCATGCGTGGGATAGTTGTCTTCGTGGGTTTTCAGCTGTCAGGATGCGTAGGCTATCACGCTTCCACGTTGCATCAATACGCAACCTAGCCCAGAATTAGAAGCATCCGAATATACCACTAAGTCTTCACTACCTTCAGGTAATGTCAAGACAGGAACTCGTGTTAGTCTCATCTTCAACTCCTCAAAAGCACACTCTTATTCTTGACCCCACACGAACTTCACATCCTTGCGAGTCAAGTTTGTCAAAGGTGAGGCTATCTTGGAAAAGTCTTGAATAAACCTCCTGTAGTAGCCCGCCAATCCCAAGAAACTACAAATCTCGGATGGCGTCTTAGGAGACTTCCATTGCATCATGGTCTCAACCTCTGCCGGGTCCACCATGATTCCCTCCGCATTTACCACGTGGCCCAGAAATTGCACCTCACGTAACCAAAAAGCACACTTGGAGAACTTATCATACAACTTCTCTTTTCTCAACGTCTCCAACACTTCCCGAATGTGACCGGCATGCTCTTCTTCGCTCCTTGAATAAATCAGGATATCGTCGATGAATACAATCACTGATTTGTCCAACATTGGCCGATACACTCGATTCATAAAGTCCATAAAAGCAGCTGGCACGTTGGTTAAACCAAAAGACATCACAAGGAACTCGTAGTGTCCATAACGCATACAAAAAGCTGTTTTAGGAATGTCTTGCTCCTTTACCATTAATTGATGGTAGCCAGATCGAATATCTATCCTTGAGAACCAACTGGCACCTTGGAACTGATCGAACAAGTCGTCAATCCTCGGTAACGGATACCGATTCTTTACCATCCACTTGTTCAACTCGAGGTTGTCGATGCACATTCTCATGCTACCGTCCTTCTTCTTCACGAATAAGACCGGAGCACCCTAAGGAGAGATACTCAGTCTAATGAACCCTTTATCGAGCAAGAGTTGCAGTTGCTCCATTAACTCCTTCATCTCAGTCGGAGCCAACCGATACGGTGCCTTAGCGACAGGCTGACCACCGGGTATCAAGTCAATTTGAATTTCGATTTCGCGATCTGGTGGCACTCCTGATAAGTCCTCTACAAATACATCGGGAAAGTCACACACCACCGGCACATCTGGCAATTATGGTGTTGACGTGTCCACATCTTTTACGTAGGCCAAATAAGCACTACATCCACGTCTCATGCACCTTCCCGCCACCGCGATCGAAATCACTTTCGGAATCGTCATAACTCGATCACCGTATATCATCACCGAACTCCCGTCAGGTGCTATCAGTCTAATCATCTTCTTTCGACACACGATGTTTGCTTCATAGGTTGCTAACCAATCCATTCCTAGTACAACATCGAATCCGCCTAGGGGCATCACATGTAACTTAGCAGCAAACCTATGACCTTCTAATTCTATGGCACAGTCCTCTATCAGATCAGTAACTCTAGTGGAGTTACCAATAACAGTTTCTACGTCAAAGGGCTCATCAATGCATTTACTACTAACAGGCAGTTTAGCACAGAAAGTAGTAAAAATAAAACTCCTACTAGCACCGGAATCAAATAACAAGGAAACGAGAGTTTGATATACAAGAAACGTACCTGACACCATATCAGGGTCCGTCCTAGCCTCCTCCCTAGTCATCGTGAACGCTCTGGCGCTCTCCCTTTGCTCCTCCGCCCCGGTTTTCTTCCCTACTCCGGAACTCTCCGCCCTCGGCATCTTGCACTCCCTACACAAGTGGCCTACTTCACCACAGTTGAAGCACCTCGCCGCTCTACAGTCTCTAGAGATGTGGCCGGGCTTCCCACACTTGAAACAGACGTTAAGCCCCAACCTACACTCACCAACGTGCTCCTTTCCATACTTCCCGTATCTCTTCACTCCTGAGCCCGCGGAAACCACGCGTCGATCATCCATCCTCGCCTTCTTATCATTCAGGGTAAAGCCACCCCGCCCAAACCGTTTCCGGTTCCAGTTTCGATCATCACCACCAGTTTTCTTCTTCTCAACCACCATCACCTCCCTCTCATCATACAACCTCCCAGCCAAGTCAACCACCAACCTAAACGTACTTGGTCGGGTGACGATCATGTGCCTACGAATATTCGCCAGCAAGCCCTGGATGTATCTCTTGATCTTTCGTGACAAGGGCGTCACTTGATCCGGCAACAACCGTGCCATCTCGTTAAACTTCTTCAGCTCACTCACCTCATCCTACCAATCACCCTGCTACCCTCGGCTTGGACAATGTTGTCCCACCAGCATAAAGCCGATTCCACAAACGAGTGAGTGGCGAATTTTACCTTCTTGTCCTCCCAGCACTCGCTGATCTCAAGAACAGCCTCCATCTCCCTCACCTATCAGTGGGCAGCAGCAGCAGTGCCATTTCCATCGAAGGTAGGGGCCTGCATCTTTGGAATGCCCCATAATTACAGCCTTGTGCTGGCTCCAGCACAGGCTCTTCTTCCTCCTCTTCCTCATCAGTGGGGATAACCATCTCGGTCTCGGGTTGTTCTCTCCCTCCCGAGGACCTGTTCCTATCCCTCCTCTCTCCTTCTCTAACAGCCTTAATCACTTCGGTCACTATAGATGGCAAGATTGTCTACATGACCTGATGAACCTCCTCCACCACAGCCTTCTTCACCGACGCTCTCAAGTTGGCACTCTCATGACCACCCTCCGGATGAGGGGTCTCAGGCTTCTAGTGGGTCACCTTCTCAACCCTGGGCCTTCCCCTCGTGGCTCGTGGTTCAGCACCACGTCCACCACGTACTCCGCCTCGTGAAGCCTTAGAAGATCTTCCCCCAGCCATTCCTAATCACTATAAGATTCAAACACTAACACGATCATTCAAGGTAATAGCTTAGTTTATGTCAAGTATAGTAAGTCCCTAATTACAGTGGCCAGTTGTGATTAACCACTTACTTTACTCTTCACACCCTAAGCATTCCCTATCCTCACTACATCAGTATCTAAATCTACTAAGGCCAAACAGATCAAATAACATGCGCACATAATACCGGTTAACATTAAAGAAAATACTTGAGGGCACATAGCTACTTGGACTGGCATCCCTTCCCTTTGTCCCATTCTCAGTTTAAGTTTAGGTTTCTTTTGAAAATATTTACCTGTTTCGCTTAAACATTGGCTCTGATACCAACTTGTAAGGCCACGTTCCCGGGCACCTCATAGTTGTTATTCATTGCACATAAAACATACAATTATTTAAAACATAGCAGCGAAAATCAAACAAAACCATTTCATATATTTTAATGACAACTTTTGCAATGTAATACAATATTGCTAACTGTTACAAAATATTATAAATTGCATTACATCACAAAAATGTCATTATTATACGAATGGATGCCATCACAAAAATGCCAAGTAGCTGCCCCATGTCATCCTCAGCAACTATTACCTGCCAACTGGAAAACACATAAAAGAGCGTTTCTGAGTGAGTTCTAGTTTTATAAATAAAATACTTTTCTTTTAATACAAACCTTCTTTACTTTCATACGTGGTCATGCATCGTACGTACAGATAGAGAATATTACTTTTATTTTCATTTACATTCATCATCATACTCATAGCATGTTTTTATTTCATGCTTTTCATTAATATTCTCTTACTTTCATTCTCATTCTTTCGTAACGTACTCGTTATCATTCTTTCATGTTCGTACTTTGTTTACTTTCTTTCTTTCTTTCTTTCTTTCTTTAGTACGTTACGTCATTCTTTTACATTCGTATGGATTGATGAAAAATACCCCGAACATTGTGCACGAAGCTAATGCTGGACCTGTGGTAATTAAACCACAAACATTATGCACGGAGCTGATCCAGTCACCTAGGGCAAGTCATCTCTCCCGTTTATTCAACCAATTGGTCCTACCCCGAACATTATACACGAACCTGATGCTGGACCTGTGGTAATCAAACCACGAACATTATGCACGAAGCTGATCCAGTCACCTAGGGCATACCAAAGGGCCTTGTCAATCTCAATGATTGACCCTATGTGCATCCTTTGGGGTAGCTAACCCGCATCACAGTTGAGCTAATGACAACATAGTCGTGCACCTCCTTTCATTTGCTTGCAAGCCATTCATTCGTTTATTACGTTTTACTTTTCATCATTGTTATCTTTCCTTTCATTACGTTATTCTTTATGTTATTTCATTCCTTTGTCATACTACGTAAAGTAATAAGATAATATATAACGTATTTTACAATATAATATAAATACGTTTAATCATTATTAAAAGATAACACATCATACGTACTGTACATCATTCATACATTTTATAACCCTAAGGCATTTCATAATTATGCTTATAATGGGTAATCCTTGCCCATAAGTCAACTTAGTCAAAACCCTAGACTTTCTTTTTTCCTGAAATTTCAGATATTTATTCTAAGGGTCTAGACGCATGGGAACTATTTGGGCGTT
Organism: Flaveria linearis; assembly: GCA_024085815.1. Lineage (NCBI taxonomy): Eukaryota > Viridiplantae > Streptophyta > Magnoliopsida > Asterales > Asteraceae > Flaveria > Flaveria linearis. The sequence continues at coordinate 59,408,765 of CM044001.1, read as the reverse complement.
TCTGCCCTGTTAAGATGTTTTGCCACTATGCAGACGTTTGGACTTAGCTTAGTTTCTTTTTCACTTAGACGCATGGGCCTGTTTAGGCGCATAGGCCCTATTCAGATGTTTGGGTCTACACTTTGTTATCCTGAGCAATATTCTAGACGGTTGGGCACTATTCAGACACTTGAGCCTACACTTAGCCATTTTTCTACATAGACGCATGGGCCTGTTTAGACGCATGGGCACTATTCAGACGGTTGGGCTTTTGGGCGGTTGGGCACACTTAGAAAATCATACCGTTGGACGCATGGTCCACTGTTTAGACAGTTGGGCATCAAATTTTCACTTAAACAACATAAATCAATCCCAATTCATCCCAAATCGGATTCTATGCTTAGTACTAACATTCTAAGCATCATAACACATTCTTAATAATAATCGTCACATCATTTACACCCAAAACATACACCCACCCACATACACATTCACACACACATATGGGTAGAAACTTATTTTTATAAAAACATATACGCATGCATTTTCCAGCCCCAAAGTAGTTAAAAACATGTTAAAAAGGGGAATTCTAGAACTCACCTTAGTTTGTTTTCGGGTTTGAACCCTTCTTTTGAGCTTTCTCAGACGTGCTTTACACCTAAAATCCACACACATACACAACCCGAACATACCATCATATTTGTAAGCATACAACCGAGTCTAGAATCGTCTCAAGCATCATAAATTCAAGATTTCTGACCAAAAACTTCAAGTTTCTTGCTTCTTCTACAATCTTCCGAGAGAATTCTGCTCTCTCTCTCTAGAACCAAAATGGAAGTAGTGTGCAGGCAAGAGTGGGCGGCCATGCCCACTTTTGTACCAACTTTTTGATATTTTGCCTTTTTGACACTTTTAACACCTCCACTTGGGTTACTTACATTTTCTTTCTTTTCCTTTGCTTTTATTCTTTCTTCATATCTTTAAAAATAACCGGGTGTTACATTATTACTCCCCATAAACTTTTATGTTTTACAAACTTAAAAGTTTCCAAGTTGTCACAAGAAGATCACACTGATCATTGTTTAATTGCCTGCACACATAAAACATTATGAAATCAAAATTAAAGCAGAATAAAAAGCTAATATTTACAATAGAATCAATGTCTGTAGTGAGATCATATCAGTGAAGATCAGCACATTAAAATAAAATAATATGTGAATAGTCATAGACAAGGAATAAATCTTGATAAAGTGTGTTCCAGGTCAGTGATTTCACAGCAAAGGAGGCACAAGATCAAAGGCCAGACAATGAGGGTTTTTGACAAAAGAATCAGCTCACTTACTTTTTCAATTCTTGGATTGATTAGGGTAGGATTAGATATGACATGATGTGACTCATACAAAGACTTAGAGAGATTAACTATCATCAAAACATGCAAGAAAGCACAAATTCTCAACTTATTACCTGACATATATGCATAACCAGAGTTCATGTTGATAATTTAGTAGAGAATGATCATGGATAAACTATTTGATCAACTCTAACCATCCATTTGAATACGTTGTGCACATTGGCATCTTTTGCATCAAAGGAGAATATGCAGGTCTGTAATCACTTACAGCAGAGGATATCTTATCACTTTAGGTCTATGATGACTCATAACAAAGAAGTGAGATGATGCTTGTAACAAATCTCATGGTTAGTCATATCACCACCAGGCGTGAGTGTTGTAACTTTACAATCAATCAATCTGATAAGCTAATACTACTCATTAGTACTAAAATGAACACATGTTCATGCATAGATGATTTAGTATAATCACAAGAATTTACTTTTTTAGTATATATCATGAGATTGTCTACACATCATATCTGATCATGCCATACTTTATTATCGAGTGAAATATGCTACTGATCTCACTAGTGTGCTATCATTTCTAACATGTTGCAAAATAGATTCATTAAAAAATAATGAATTAACAAAGAAAGACTCTATTTTTGTAGTTTTTGTATTATATTTTTATCTTTGATTTTGAATTTTCTAATTTTGTATTTGGCTTTTCTGTAAAAAGAAAACAAACACACACAAACTACAATCAGGCAATTAACTTTGATAGTTTGTCTTGCTATGACTTTTTGGATAAGGAAGGGTTCTGATCATGTTAAGACTCAAAGAACTAACAATCTTAAAAACCAGTTTTACACATGGTTAATAAGACCAATTGACTCCACTAAATACTCAAACCGTCCTGGTAAGAAGGCTTTAGTAAATAGGTATGCCAACTATTTTTCAGTTGTAATTTGAATCATAAAAATTAAACCTTTTTCAGAGTTATATCTGAGAAATTGATATCGAATCTTGATATGTTTTGTTTTTGAATATTGGACTGGATTAGCTGTAATAAACATAGAAACAGTGTTATCAATGTAAATTGATGCTTTAAGAAAATTGAACCCATAATCCAGCAGTTGGTTTTGTAACAAAAGGATTTGAGAACATCCTGCTGAAGCAGCTATGTACTCAGCTTCTACGGTTGAAACAGAAACATTTGTTTGTTTCTTGCATTGGCACAATACTAATCGGGGACCTAAAAACTGACATCCACCCGTTGTATATTTTCTATCTTTACAATATCCGCCATAATCACTATCAGTATATCCATGTAACTCAAAGTCTCCCTCGTAAGGATACCATAGCACTAAAGCCAGTTTACCTTTGAGATACCTGAATATCCTTTTTACAACAATTAAATGAGATTCTTTCAGGTCTGATTAATCCCTGGCACAGACAAAAATAGCATATATATGTCTGGTCTAGATGCAGTAAGATACATCAAAGAACCAATCATAGATCTGTATAAGGTTTGGTCAACTGATTTTCCTTTTGGATCAGGCTCCATCTTGGAGTTTACGTCAGCTGAAGTTCTTATGGGCTGAAAAACTTGTAGTTTGAATTTCTTTAAGAGCTTGTCAACAAACTTCTCTTGATTGATGAATATACCATCTGTAGATTGTTGAACTTGTAGTCCAAGGAAGAAATTGATTTCTCCCATAAAACTCATTAAAATCAAGACTTCATAATTTCTTTGAATATGATATCATCAACATACACTTGCACACATAAGAGATCATCAGCATCCTTCTTTATGAATAAAGTTGGATCGATTTTTCCTCTCGTGTATCCATGTTGGATTGAGTGTTGTAATAATGTCTGATACCAGATTCTAGGTGCTTGATGGAATCCATACAGAGCTTTGCTAAGCTTGTACACACAATGTGGAAATTCTGCATCCTCAAAACCCAGAAGTTGTTTCACATAGACATCATCGGTGATTGGACCATACAAGAATGCACCTTATACATCCATTTCATACACTTTGAATTTCATGAATGATGCATAAGCCAGGAAGACAGGAATGGATTCAAGTCTTGCAACCAGAGCAAATACTTCATCATAATCAATTCCTTCTTCTTGAGTGTATCCTTGTGCAACAAGTCTCGCTTTATTTTGAATGACAATTCCTCGATCATTAGTTTCGTTTCTAAACGACCATTTAGTGCCTATAGCATTTTCTCCTTCAGGTAAATCCACCAGATTCCACACTTCTTGTTTGCGGAATTGCAGTAATTCTTCTTGCATAGCATCAATCCAACCATTGTCCTTTAACGCTTCAGTAACGTTTTTAGGAACAACTTGAGAAAGAAAAAAAGAATCTAAGCACAGGTTTGCTTGTTCTGATTTACTTCTTGTTTTTCTCTCATTCAATGGACCAATAATCTAAGATGTTGGATGGTTCTTGTGAATAAAAGATGTTGGAATCTCATCACCTTGAACATTAACATCCAGATTTGTTTGATTCAAGTTGAAGAGCTGATGCAGTAGGCTAGAAGAATGTGGACTGAAATTTGGAACTTGAGTCAGTGAGTTGACAAAGTAATCATGATTACAAGTATCAACTGTATCACCAGAGATGGATGATGTTCCTGGCTCAGGATGTACAAATTCAGTACCATCATTAGGAATTGGTTGAAAAACATCTTGACCTTCTAACATTGAATGATCTGAATCTTGATTAGATTGATCATTTTCATTGAATCTAATCATTGAATTTTTAACAAAAGAGAAGAATGGGTAATCTGGGCTTTGATCATCTGGGTCGTCTGAATCTGAGTCATCACTGAAAGATTCAAGATCTCCTTGAGCTTTCTTCTTACCTGTAGAATCAAACAAGTTATATTGATCAAACAAGTTCGAATAAAAAGAGTTTGACAATGAATCTAAATCAAATAACCAAGCAGGACCATTTGAAACTGATGGAAAAGAATTTTTCAAGAATTTAACATTGAATGTTTCAATTATAACATTAGTCCTAGAGTTATAAACTTGATAGGCTTTTGAAATAGATGAATGTCCAACGAAAAATCCATTATCAGATTTTGCTTCAACTTTTCCTAGATGATCACTTGAATTTAGAATCATGACTAGACAACCAAAAGATTTAAGGAAATCTATATTTGGTTTCCTGCCAAACATCAACTCGTATGGAGTTTTCAGTTTATCCTTCATGATCAACGTTCGATTCTGGACGAAACACGCATTCTAAATAGCTTCATCCCAGAAAGTGATTGGTATTTTGGCATCTGCTAGCATAGATCGTGCAGCCTCAATCAGTGTTCTGTTATTCCTTTCAGCAACTCAATTTTGTTGAGGAGTTCTGGGAGCACTGAACTGATGAGCTATTCCTTTCTCTGCACAAAACATATCAATGTTAGCATTTTTGAATTCCGTACCATTATCACTTCTTATTATCTTCACTTTTTGATCTAGTTGATTTTCAACTTTAATGATAAATTCTTTAAGTAGTTCAGTCGTTTCACATTTAGCATGCAAAAAGAAAACCCATGAAAAGCTTGTATAGTCATCAATGATAACTAAACAATATTATTTTCTTCTAATACTCTCGACATTGGTTGGTCCAAAGAGGTCCATGTGCAACATCTAAAGTGGTTTGGAATTTGAGTTTATCGGCTTGGTCTTATAAGACGCTCTATGTTGCTTTCCCTTCAAAACATGCTGAGCAGTGATCAGTCATTGCAAACTTCTGGATAGAAGTCCAATGACATGATTTCCTGCTTCAAGCTTGTTCATGTTCTTGAAATTGGAATGCCCAAGACATGTATGCCAAAGCTGACTTTCATCATTTGATGCTTTAGCAATTAGGCAGGTTGTTTCTGTTGATGGATCAACTTGAGACATATCCAGTTTGTATACATCTTGATCCCTTTCAGCTTTAACAATCACCCAATCCATGCTAATCTGAAATCTAGCTTCAAGACATAACAGAAAGAATCATCAAATAGAACAAAATATGATTTATTACATATTTGGGGTCTCACATAATTGTTGTTTCGGAAAGACCTCAAACCTAAAGAGGATTGGTTAGTTAATCTTTGAGATCCATCAGCTTGATTTCTCAGATACTAAGGATTAACATAACCTTTGCTCAAGTTTGAATTGGCAAATCCTCTCTTAGGTGAACTCTTTCTAAAGTAGCAGTTTTCAGTGTTGTGAGTTCTCTTATCACAATAGGTACAATATTTGTTAAAATAACAATCTGCTATAAAGTGATTTATCATGTCATAGATGTGACATTACTTATTGAAAAAGCACTCAACAGTGTTATGATTATACATATTAGATATTTCACAGTACCTTTGTTGAGATTTAAATAATTGTTTGTTAACTTTTGATGTTGACGCAATATATGATTCTTGTTTATATTTTGGCATCAAAAAGTTGAATTGTGTTTGATTTGTCAAATTTGGCTTTTGAGTTAACATTTTATTCTTTGACAAATTACTTTTCATCTTTTGTTCATGAACTTCCTTCTTGGATTCCTTAGGAACAAATCTTTTTACAACAACGGAAGTCTTAGAATCTGAACCAGTTTTCAGATCAGAGTCAGATTTGTTCTTAGGACTTAGATTAATGTCTTGGAAAGAGTTCACGTTTATCAAACCAGCAGACACAAATTTAATTAGTTTAAGTTTAGTTACTTGATTTGCTGATTTTGTTGGATTTTCTAAACTTTTGTTTTGTTCAGTTTTTACTTTATTTGCTTTTCTTCTTCTTCGTTGATTCTTTCATTTAGAAGAACTTTGTTTAATTTCAGATTGAACTTCTTAAGGTGAAGATTCTTTTTCACTTTCTTTCAGTTTTAGATCAACAGAATTTGAATCTTCTGATGTTCCTTCCTCTTGTTTAGCTTTTCTTTGTTTTTAATTATCACTTCTCCATTACAGAATCAGTTGGATCAGAAGTTTTCTGACATTTCTGTTTTGGTATATATAATTTAATCTTTATGGGATGACCATTTTTGATATTTTCATCATCCTTTTCAACAAAGATTTTTACATTTGCCTTTTCTTCTTCATTATCAGAGTTCTTGGTTTTGTTCTGATAAGCTTTGAGTTTAGCCTTGTTTTCAGGGGAATGATCATGCGTGTTAAAGTTTTCTCGTAGAGTGTTTGTTATTGAATCGGGCATTGGTTCATGGGTGAATCCTAAACCTTCTTTTTGTTTATCTTTTCTTTCACTCACCAGTTTTTCAACAATCATTTTTGAACATTTAACCTTCATAAGATCTACTTAAGTAGCAGCATGTGCTATCTTCTCCTGTTCTAGATTTTTGGTCATTTCTTCAAACTGTTTGGAAACAATTTCTTATTCTTTTAACGTTTTGTTCCAAGATGATTGAAGAGAAATGATCTTTTGATCTGCTATTTTATGGTCAGATTTTAATTTGTTATGCATTGAGTCTTATTGTTTAAGTTTCTCACATATTTTATATGAGTAGCTTCGATAGTATTCAGCATGTTTGAAGCATGATTTGGTGCAAAGTTTCTCCCTTACTTTAGATGATATTTTAGGGTATTTTGGGGATGAAGTTTCAAAGTTTGAGGATGAAGTTTCAACCTTGAGTTGATCAGACTGAGCCATCAATGCAATCTCATCTGAATCCTCTTTGGGATCAGACTTGTCACTCTAATCATACTCATCTTCTTCATTCTCACCTCACTTTTGGATCACATTCCTCAAACCAATCTTCCCCTTGGATTTCTACAATAAGAGACAAACTTGAGGTTAGATCATTGGTAAACTGTTCAGCATAGGCACTCCAATCATAAACATCCTTCACACTTACTACGAGAGCTTTCTTAGGTTCATCAGATGATTTTGATTCATCTTTAAGCTCAGGCATCGGGAGACTTTGATATGGCTTTTGGAATGTCTTCTGATTTGATTGGCACCTTTGATTGCCAGAATTAGATTGAGCATTTCCTCCATTATTCCTTAGAGCTTTGCATTCTTTAGAGAAATGCCCATAACTGTTGCAATTAAAACGCCTTGACTTTGACTTGTCAAAACCAACAGTCTTATTAACACTAGGCTTATATTTCCTGTTGAAATATGAGTGTTTTTGTGTTCTGTAGGCAATCATCACCATCTGCCAATTTAAATCCATCTCTTCAACATCTTCAGGATCTATCTCAAACAAATCCTACAAAACAATATCTAACTGTGTTAGATGACTACCTTGATATGCTCGAAAGCTTGCCATAAAGGCAGTGAAGGTAGTTTTAGACTCTTCATCCTCTAATATGATGTTTATCACATCTTTAACTTTGCTAGATTTAGCAGAGCTAACAGATGGAGTATGTTTATGGCTTTGAACTCTGAGAAATAGGAGGAGACTGAGGTTGAGGTTGAGGTTTGGTTGCATAAGCAGGTGCACTAGTGTATGAAGAATCAGTGAAGAATCCTACTCCTACAAATAAATCTCCCTCTTCTTCATTTGCACTTTCATTCTTAGCCATGAAAGCATTCTCGACAGTGTTTGTGGGAGATGCAACAAATTGATACTGTGACATTGATGATGTTCGGTCATTATTCCTTAAACTCTCATCAATCTCTACGATTCAATCTTGGCAATTAACAGATCTAGATCCATTAGAAATTTCTCTGTGTGCTTTAACAATGTCATAGTTTGTTTCCATGATGATGGTAAAGCATCAAGAAGTCTAATGTTGAGATCTTCAAGATCATGTGTAATGCCAGCTGTTGACATCTCTATAGTAAGCTGCACATATCTGTTCATCATCTGGTTGATGGTCTCACCAGATAAATGTTGAAAAACCTCCAACTGCCTCCTCAATTTTTGCTTTTTGAGGTTTTGTATCTCTTTACCTCCTTCACAAATGGTTTTCAAAGCTTTGTACATTGTATAACTAGTTTGATCACCATCAAGCCTGGCTAGGACTTCAAGAGGTAGTCCTTTACACATCAGTGAGTAAGCTTTGATATCATTATTGACCTTTCTCAAATCATCACCTTGCAGACCATCTTTGGGGTAGGGTTCTTGTGAATCTTTTGTATAGACAATACTCCTGTCAGGCCCATCAGTGGTTATAGGAATATATGGTCCTTTTTCAATAGATTTCCAAAGATCACTGTCAATGGAATTCAGGTGAAGTTTCAATCTAAGTGACCAATTTTTAAAGTCTGCTCTGTTTTTAAGTTTAGGAACTCTATTTTTAGAGTCTTTTGATTTCACCATTTTTAGATTTTGATTTTATAGAAGAAGTAATATTTTTTGTTGATTTTTAAGTTTTGAATTAAAGAAATGAATTAAAAATATTTTTGGATTTTTCAGATTTTTTAAGAAAAATTTGTAAGTGTTAAGGTTGATGTGCTTGAACAGTGTTGAAACGCCTCAATAGTTGTGATACTTCTGGATTTGACCTAGAAACGTCTAAGGGAATGCCTTAGAATAATTTTCAAAAACTCCTAACTTTAGAAACGTCGGAACAGTGCTAATACGCCCAAACAGTTCAAAGGCTCCTAAACAATTGAAATGCGCCTAGAATTACTTAGTTTCTGGTTAATTCCAAAGTGTCCAAACAGTTGAAATAAGTCTCAACAGTTGTAAAACGCTTGACCTAAAACGCCTTAACAGTTGTAAAGTGCCTGAACAGTTGTCAAGCGCCTAAACACTTAGGCAATTTTCAGCAGTTCTCAACCCTAATGTGCCAAATTCATCATGTTCTTATGAACATAACGAACTCAAATTTTTTGAAATCTTAAAAACTTGATGAATTGATTTGAAATCTTCCAAATCAGTAGCTTTTATGTCGATTAACAATCCTTTCAATTCAATTTCTTCAATTTCACACAATAAATCAGTGATTTTGTTGATTCTTCAGTTCGAACAAGAAGAATACTTCCAAACAGAAATTGGTCAATTACTAAATTTGGATGAATTAAACTGCTAATTGTGATTCAATTCATGTTTCTGATGCTGAAACATAACTGAAATCAACAATATTTCAATTGAATTGCTTATCAATCAAAGATTCAAGTGATTTTGAGTTTCCAAGTTCGTAACAAGCTCAATCACTAAACCAACTGCTCTGATAACATTTGATAGGATCAAATGCATAGATCTGTGACGATATTAGAAGGCAATTCAATCAAAAAAAAAACATAGTAATCAAATCAATGCACAATATCAAGAAAAATTCAAAAAAGTTTACTGATAATAGCAAAGACAATTACAAGTGTAGAGCAGTTACTTCAAAGTCTCTCTCTAACCTACACAAGTCTAAGCTATTTATACTATCAATAAACAAGGAACTACTATTTGCAAGACTAGTCCCTATACTATGAAAAAACTTATAATACAAAGACAAATAAAGACAACATGTTAATCTTTAAGAAGTATTAACACAACTAAAAGATGCTTTTGTAACTTATAAACAGTGTTGTATTGCTTAATAACAGTAATATTAATGAAACGAATGGTTTTTGAACTTACTTCCACTGCCTAATTTATGAAATATGTATTTGTTTTATGTAATAATGCGATGATTGTCCAACTGCGAGCATCCCGAGAACGGGGCCTTACACAAGTGGCGTAGGCTGATCGAATTCAAGGTGGGTGCTCGAGTTATGTTGAAAGTCTTACCTTGAAAAGGGATCATCCAATTTAGGAAGCAAGGTAAGTTGAGCCCGAGGTATATTAGGCCCTTCTGAATTGTTGCCTGAGTAGGGGAGGTAGCCTATTGATTTGAGCTACCCGATGAGTTAAGTGAAATTCACCCGACGTTTCATGTATCTCATCTGAGGAAGTGCTTAGCCGATGAGGACATGATTTTGCCACTCGTTGATATAGAGTTCAACGAACGGCTCAATTATGTGGAGCAACCCATGGCCATCATTGATCGAAAGGAGAATAGGCTAAGGAATAAAGTAGTTCCACGTGTGCGGTGTAAGGCCCCGCTCCCGGGCACCTCACAGCTGGTCATTCATCGCACATAAAATATATATTTGCATAAACTTAAGAAAATCAAAGTAAAATATCACAGTGGAATTGAAAAGAGATACATTCTCATTTCATCATAAAAGCTTTTACAATGCATTACATCGTTGACTTGGTTACAAAATACACGCTTTCTTTACATTGCCTAGCTTTACTATGATTGCTGCTGAAGCATATGAAACCGGGGATTTATTAAGTAATCCCGTTTATGTGAATCCTCAACAATCATAGGGTCATATACAGTGACCTCTATTATAAAAACATAAAATTATTCATCATAAAGAAGATTCCTTAAGTAATTCCGTACATCGGAACCCTTAAGGAACTCTTGACAGTCTCATGCAACATACTTTGTTGCATGTATTATGCACCCGCACTTCCAGTGCGTGCAACATGATCAAAAGGAGAATGCCATCTCAAAAGAGCTGAGTAGCCGCCTCGTGCCATCCCCAGCAACACTACCTGCCAACTGGAAACACATAAAAAGTCAGCGTTGCTGAGTGAGTTCTAGTTTTATAATAAACATATTATATTTCCATTAGAAACCATTCTTTCACATGATCATGCATCATACGTACAAAGAGATAATATTCATTATTATCTTCATCATTCGTATTACATCATCATCTTTAACTTCTCATATGGATCCTGTCAGGCTTTACCCACTTCATAGCACTCGGCTATGATTGCTGTGGTCGAATGACAAGGATCCCGTTTCATTCTTACTTGCACATTGAATTCTGATGTACCAATACCATATGCTATACCCCGATCAGTCTTAGCTACTGGGCCGTGAATCAATAGAGCGTATGCCACAGTAGCCTTAGCTACTGGGCCGTGAATCTAAGCGTATGCCACAGTACTAGTAGGTAAGCGGTAGAGGTACCATGACCATGGCCAATCACAAAGAAGGACCAATCAACTTATTCAATGTTTGCAAGACTTAATTCATTCGTTCGTTAATGCATGTATTCATCATTTTATTACTCATTCATTCATTCATTAATACACGCATTCATCATCGTGTTCCTCTTTCATTATCTTTCACTTTACGTACATAATACTTCGTTCGTTCATCATCATAATACATGAGTCGTGAAAGAAATACATACCTCATCATAAAGAACACACGCACACATATATCATTCGTACATCATCATACATGGCGTCATACATATATAGCCTACATCAATAGTCATCTACAGGCACTTACAGAAACGTCCACATAAGGACTTACTTCCGCATTTATCCCGAAAGTCGGGACTTGACTATGCATCTTCTCGGGCGTAACAGCTCTAACTATCCCTCCTAAACCTTAGGGACTCATACTAACACATCATACAAACACATACAGGCCACAATCGTACCTTAAGCATACTACTCGTGATTATACATCAAATAGGTCAAACATACATAATTCCATAAACAGGTTTATATGTGTTCCAGCCCCAAAATCGTTTAAAACAAGTAAATGAGGGGTCCTAGAAACTCACCTGTGCTTGGTAGGCAGCTTCTCAATCAAGATTTAAAGATGTGGGTCACACTACGCTGCCTGCAGATAAGTTAACACTCAAAAGAGTTAATTTCTGCCTAATTTCGCTACTAAGTTCGCTGATAGTTTCGCCCGTAATTTCGCCCATAATTTCGCCAGGCGAATCAGCAGTTTCGCTGCTAGTTTCGCTGGGCAGCACTCTGCCAGTTTCGCTGGACAGATTCGCTACCTTGAGCGACCAACTTTCGTTGGAATTCCCTAGTTTCGCAATGTCTAAGGATCAACCTTGGCATCAGCGAAGTTATCATAGAAACTATAGTTTCGCCCGAGCGAAACTATAGTTTCGCCCGAGCGAAAATATAGTTTCGCTACAGCGAAACTGTAGTCTCGCTGAAAATCCTCCTAGTTTCGCTGGACGAATTTATAGATTCGCTGGATGAGTGCTTAAATTCGCAGAACGAGCTGAAATTTACGAATCAGCTCATTTTAACCCAAAAATCCAATCTTTTCCACCCAAACCCTTGGGTTATCATCCAGGAACCTAAATCTAAGCTTCTTACATGTTTTATTACCCTAAAACGTGCGTTTTTAGGCGATTTTTGCCACTTTTAAAACCCCAAAAACCCAAATCCGGGTTTTCACCAAATGGAGCAATTATACTACATTTCTTACCTCAATTCTTGTTGTTTAGGAGTCCACGAACACCGGCCTTCGATTCTTGACCAACCGAGCCTCGATCCGACACTTTCTCTCTCTACACTTTCTCTCTCTACACTTTCTCTCTCTACACTTTCTCTCTCTAGAAATGGGTGTTTGAGTGCAAATGAGAGTTGTTCAGCTGATCCATCTATATATATGCCAGGCGTTCCCGCGACCCCAAACTCATTAAACTCGTGACCCGAAGGGTTAACTCGGTCTAACACCCACAACCATTTTATATTTATTAAATGGCTTTCGTCTGAGCCCACTATTATTACTTGACTCGCTTAGAAAAATTTCCGGGTGTTACAAGTCCACCCCTCTTATTTAGGTTTCGTCCCCGAAACCTGTTATTCCTCAAACAGGTGTGGGTAATGTTGTCTCATCTCTTCTTCAGTCTCCCACGTAGACTCGGATCCTTTCCTGTGTTTCCACTGTACACGCACAAGAGGAACCACTTTATTCCTTAACCTCTTTTCTTTACGATCAATGATTGCCACTGGTTGCTCCACGTAATTGAGCCGTTCGTCTACTTCTATATCCTCCAGTGGAACAATCATGTCTTCGTCAGCTAAGCACTTTCTCAGATGAGATACATGGAATGTGGGATGAATTCCACTTAACTCATCTGGTAGTTCAAGTCGATAGGCTACCTCTCCTACTCGTGCGAGGATTCGGAAAGGTCCTATATATCTCGGGCTTAGCTTGCCTCGTTTCCTGAATCGGATAATGCCTTTCCAGGGTGAGACCTTCAACATGACTCGGTCACCAACCTTGAACTCTATCGGTCTCCGCCTCTTATCCGCATATGACTTTTGCCTATCTTTTGCCGCCTTCATGAAGGCTTTGATCTTTTCTAACTTCTCAGTCGTTGCTTCAACCACTTCGACACCTCCCAGTTCCTTCTGCCCAATGTCTCCCCAACATACGGGCATCCTACATTTCCTACCGTACAACATCTCGTAGGGTGGCATGCCAATGCTGGCATGATAACTGTTATTGTACGAGAATTCTGCTAACGGCAGGTGGTCGTCCCAACTTCCTCCAAAATCGATCACGCACGCCCGATGCATGTCTTCGAGTGTTTGGATCGTCCTCTCAGACTGACCGTCTGTCTGAGGGTGATATGCCGTACTAATATGTAGTCTCGTCCCCATCACGTCATGGAATCTCTTCTAGAATTTCGATGTAAAACGGGTGTCACGATCCGATACAATGGACACCGGCATGCGATGACGAGCTACGATTTCTTTGATGAACAGATCCGCTAATCTTTCAGATGAATACGTCTCGCGGATCGGTAGGAGGTGGGCGCTTTTCGTCAAACGGTCGACTATCACCCATATAGTATCATACCCTTTTAGGGTATGTGGTAGCTTCGTGATGAAATCCATGTTGATATGCTCCCACTTCCATTCGGGTATATCCAACGGCTGGATCTTCCCGTACGGTTTCTGGTGTTCCGCCTTCACTTGAAGGCAAGTGAGCCACTTACTCACGTACTCCGCTACATCACGTTTCATACCCGGCCACCAATAATCTTTCTTCATATCGTGATACATCTTGGTAGCACCGGGATGAATTGAGTACCGAGTCTTATGGGCTTCATCCATTATCCTTCCTCGTAGATCCCCGTATCGAGGAATCCACATCCGCCCAAATCAGGTCTTAACACCAAGAGTGTTCTCTCCCAATCCTGTAACTAGACCTCTCATCCTTTCGGAGTTAAGACGATCTTCTTTCAAAGCCTCGTCTTGAAACTCCTTAACCTGCGTTATCACATTGGAGGTCATGATTAACTGATAAGCCTTCACCCGGATCGGCTCAGGCCTTTCTTTTCGGCTAAGGACATCTGCCACCACGTTGGCCTTGCCCGGATGGTAATGGATTTCGCAGTCATAATCCTTTATGAGCTCCAACCATCGCCTTTGCCTCATGTTTAGATCTTTCTGCTCGAAGAAGTACTTCAAGCTTTTGTGGTCTGTGAAGATGGTGCACTTCGTCCCGTATAGATAGTGCCGCCAAATCTTCAACGCGAAAACCACCGCAGCTAGTTCTAGATCGTGTGTGGGATAGTTGACTTCGTGGGTCTTCAGTTTTCGAGATGCATAAGCTATTACCTTTCCACGTTGCATCAATACGCAACCTAACCCAGAATAGGATGCATCCGAATAGACCACTAAGTCCTCATTTCCCTCGGGCAATGTCAAGATAGGAGCTTGTGTCAGTCACGTCTTCAACTCCTCAAAAGCATCCTCCTGTTCTCGACCCCACACGAACTTTACGTCCTTGCAAGTCAATTTTGTCAAAGGTGAGGCTATCTATGAAAAGTCTTGAATAAATCTTCTATAGTTGCCCGCCAACCCCAAGAAGCTGCGAATCTCGGATGGCGACTTTGGTGACTTCCATTGCATCACGAACTCAACCTTAGCTGGGTCCACCATTATCCCTTTTGCATTTACCATGTGACCCAGAAATTGCACCTCGCGTAGCCAGAAAGCACATTTGGAGAACTTAGCATACAGATCCTCCCTTCTCAAAGTCTCCAACACTTCCCGAATGTGACCGGCATGCTCTTCTTCGCTCCTCAAATAAATCAGGATATCATCGATGAACACAATCACTGATTTATCTAACATTGTCCGACACACTCGGTTCATCAAATCCATAAAAGCAGCTAGCGTATTGGTCAACCCAAAAGACATGACGAGAAACTCGTAGTGACCGTAGCGCGTCCGAAAAGCTGTTTTAGGAATTTCCTGCTCCTTTACCTTTAATCGATGGTAACCAGATCGAAGATCTATCCTCGAGAACCAACTGGCACCCAGGAGCTGGTCGAACAAGTCATCAATCCTCGGTAACGGATACCGATTCTTTATTGTCAACTTGTTCAATTGACGGTAGTCGATACACATTCTCATGCTACCGTCCTTCTTTTTCACAAATAAGACCGGAGCACCCCAAGGAGAGATACTCAGTCTAATAAAGCCCTTGTCAGGCAACTCTTGCAGTTGCTCCATCAACTCCTTCATCTAAGTCGGAGCCAATCGATACGGTGCTTTAGCGACAGGTTGAGCACCCGGTATCAGGTCGATCTGGAATTCGATCTCTCGGTCAGGTGGCAATCCCGACAAGTCTTCCGGGAATACATCTGGAAATTCACACACAACCGGAACATCAGCTAGTTGTGGTGTTGGCGTTTCCACATCTTTCACATAACATAAGTAGGCGCTGCACCCACGCCTCATACATTTTCCCGCCACAGCCATGGAGATCACCTTCGGAATCGTCGTAACCAGATCGCCGTATATTGTCACCGGACTCCCGTTAGCCGTCGTCAGTCTCATCATCTTCTTTCGGCACACGATATTCGCTTCATAGGTTGCTAACCAATCCATCCCTAATACTACATCAAATCCTCCCAGGGGCATTACATGTAACTTGGCAGCAAACCTATGACCTTCTAATTCTACGGCACAGTCCTCTATCACATCCGTAACCCTAGTGGATTTACCAATAGCGGTTTCTACGTCAAAGGACTCATCAAGGCATTTACTCCTAACAGGCAGTTTAGCACAGAAGGTAGTAGAAATAAAACTCCTACTGGCACCCGAATCAAATAATACAGAGGCTAAAATTTGGTTTATCAGGAACGTACCGGACACAACGTCAGGGTCCGTCCTAGCCTCTTCTTGCATCATCGTGAACGCCCTGGCCTTTGCCCTCGGTGCTTCTCCTCCCGTCTTCTTCTCCCCTGAGCCCTCAGCCCTCGGCTTCTTGCAATCTCTGCTCATATGACCACTTTCCCCACAGTTAAAACACTTGCCCATCTGGCAATCCTTTGACATATGCCCTGCGTTCCCGCACCTGAAACAGATATTGGATCCCCACTTGCACTCCCCCGAGTGCTCTCTCCCACATTGGCCACACTTCCTCAACCCTGCTCCTGACATGACCACACGGCGGTCATCTACCCTTGCCTTCTTGTTACTTGTCGAGGTATCAACTCGACCAAACCTCTTTCCCTGCCAACTTTTCTCACCACCTCCCTTCTTACCACCCTCAGCCTTCACCACCCTAGCCCTTTTATCATATAGCCTCCCAGCCAAATCCACTGCCGACCTAAAAGTACTTGGTCGGGCAGTAATCAAGTGCGTGCGAATGTCGGCCGGCAGCCCCTGGATATACCGGTTGATCTTTCGAGACACCGGCGTCACCTGGTCCGGCACCATTCTCGCCATCTCATTGAATTTGGTGGTGTACTGTTGGTGGGTCATCGTCCCCGCCTCCAACTGCAGGAACTCTCTCTCGACTTTATCCATTTCCCGATGAGGATTGAACTCCTCGATCACCATCCTTTTCAACTCGGAGCACTTCATTCTTCCGATGGCCCTGCTACCCTCGGCCTGGACTACGTTGTCCCACCAGCATAAGGTCGACCCCGTGAAAGAGTGGGTAGCAAACTTCACCTTCTTGTCCTCCTGACAATCACTAATATCGAGGACAGTTTCCATTTCCCTCACCCATTGGTGAGCATCAGCCGCAGTGCCAGAACCGTCAAATATAGGGGGCTTGCACCTCATGAATGCCCCGTAATTACAACCTCGTGTTGTCTCTCGTACCGGCTCCTCCTCCTCTTCATCTTCATTATCAGATAGAACCGTTTCCGGCTCTTGTTGCTCCTGTCTTTCCGAGGACCTGTTCCTCTCTTTTCTTTCACCTTCCCTGACAGCCTTAATTACCTCGATCACCATAGACGGTAAGATCGTCTGCATGACCTGATGTACTTCCTCAACCACTGCCTCTTTTACCGAGGTCCTCAAGTTAGCGCTCTCATCTACCCCTTCCTGATGAGGAGTATCGGGTTCTTCATGAACCACTTTCTCCACCCTAGGTCTTCCTCTTGTGGCTCGTGGTTCAGCACCACGTCTGCCACCGCCTCCACCCCGGGAAGCTTTGGAAGATCTACCACCAGCCATTTTCTACTTCACACTTAAAGGTTCAAATACTAACACGGTCATTCAAGGAAATAGCTCAGTTTATGTCAAGCATAGTAAGTCTCTAATTACAGTGGCCAGTTGTGATTAATCACTTACTTTACTTATCGCACCTTGAGCAACACCCATCATGACTACACTAGCATCTAAATCTAACAGTACACGTATACCACATACATACGCACATAATACCAGTTAATCTTTAAGAAAATACCTGATGGCACGCAGCTACTCAGATGGCATTCCCTTCCTTTCTGTCCCATTTTCAGTTTAAGTTTAGGTTTATTTAAAAAATTTACCCATTTCACTTAAACTTTGACTCAGATACCAACTTGTAAGGCCCCGCTCCCGGACACCTCACAGCTGGTCATTCATCGCACATAAAATATATATTTGCATAAACTTAAGAAAATCAAAGTAAAATATCACAGTGGAATTGAAAAGAGATACATTCTCATTTTATCATAAAAGCTTTTACAATGCATTACATCGTTGACTTGGTTACAAAATACACGCTTTCTTTACATTGTCTAGCTTTACTATGATTGCTGCTGAAGCATATGAAACCGGGGATTTATTAAGTAATCCCGTTTATGTGAATCCTCAACAATCATAGGGTCATATACAGTGACCTCTATTATAAAAACATAAAATTATTCATCATAAAGAAGATTCCATAAGTAATTCCGTACATCGGAACCCTTAAGGAACTCTTGACACTCTCATGCAACATACTTTGTTGCATGTATTATGCACCCGCACTTCCAATGCGTGTAGTATTATCAAAAGGAGAATGCCATCTCAAAAGAGCTGAGTAGCCGCCTCATGCCATCCCCAGCAACACTACCTGCCAACTGGAAACACATAAAAAGTCAGCGTTGCTGAGTGAGTTCTAGTTTTATAATAAACATATTATATTTCCATTAGAAACCATTCTTTCACATGATCATGCATCATACGTACACAGAGATAATATTCATTATTATCTTCATCATTCTTATTACATCATCATCTTTAACTTCTCATATGGATCCTGTCAGGCTTTACCCACTTCATAGCACTCGGCTACGATTGCTGTGGTCGAATGACAAGGATCCCGTTTCATTCTTACTTGCACATTGAATTCTGATGTACCAATACCATATGCTATACCCCGATCAGTCTTAGCTACTGGGCCGTGAATCAATAGAGCGTATGCCACAGTAGCCTTAGCTACTGGGCCGTGAATCTAAGCGTATGCCACAGTACTAGTAGGTAAGCGGTAGAGGTACCATGACCATGGCCAATCACAAAGAAGGACCAATCGACTTATTCAATATTTGCAAGACTTAATTCGTTCGTTTGTTAATGCATGTATTCATCATCTTATTACTCATTCATTCATTCATTAATACATGCATTCATCATCGTGTTCCTCTTTCATTATCTTTCACTTTACTTACATAATACTTCATTCGTTCATCGTCATAATACATGAGTCGTGAAAGATATACATACCTCATCATAAGGAACACACGCACACATATATCATTCGTACATCATCATACATGGCATCATACATACATAGCCTACATCAATAGTCATCTACAGGCACTTACGGAAACGTCCACATAAGGACTTACTTCCGCATTTATCCCGAAAGTCGGGACTTGACTATGCATCTTCTCGGGCGTAACAGCTCTAACTGTCCCTCCTAAACCTTGGGGACTCATACTAACATATCATACAAACACATACAGGCCACAATCGTACCTTAAGCATACTACTCGTGATTATACCTCAAATAGGTCAAACATACATAATTCCATAAACAGGTTTATATGTGTTCCAGCCCCAAAATCATTTAAAACAAGTAAATGAGGGGTCCTAGAAACTCACCTGTGCTTGGTAGGCAGCTTCTCAATCAAGCTTTAAAGACGTGGGTCACACTACGCTGCCTGCAGATAAGTTAACACTCAAAAGAGTTAATTTCTGCCTAATTTCGCTACTAAGTTCGCTGATAGTTTCGCCCGTAATTTCACCCATAATTTCTCCAGGCGAATCAGCAGTTTCGCTGCTAGTTTCTATAATACCCGTAAAAATAATAATAATAATAATAATAATAATAATAATAATAATAATAATAATAATAATAATAATAATAATAATAATAATAATAATAAAAGTGCAAGGGGTTATTTTGCCACTTTGAAAATTTAAATTTATAACTTTGTGTACAAAATAAAAGAAACATGAAACCACAGGGACCTAATGTGTAATATTCCAAAGAAACCAACTGCTTCTTCTTCTTCAAATCGATACCCACGAGCTCAACCACTTTACAACCGATCAATCGCACTAACATGTTTAATAATCAAAGTAATACCGCAATATCGAACTTTTAATCATTATTAAGATTCCATTGTGTTGAATTGCATCTAAAAACGCCCAAAAACAGTTCATTCGACCACCATCACCTTCGGACCTGCAACTCACTTTTAAAACAACCTCCGATCGATTTCAATCGCGTTTGATAAGGGGCTATTGCTCTTGATCATCATCCGAAGCTGTATACAAGTTTAATTTGGGTACAATCATCGTTTGAGCATCATTCGATTGACACGAGTGCCGCGACCTGTTCTTCATTGGGTTTAACTTCAAACGAACACCATATAGGTAATTCGAAACACCTACATACTCGATTCTATACTAGGAATGAAAGCCCCATCATTAATTTGGCTATTAACATCGTTTTGATGCTCAATTGAAGCGAAATTGTTCTAGGGTTTATACGGTATAGAATTTGGGGATTTTGGGATTCGGGATTGATTAGAAGGAAATTGAACATACATACATGCTCGATTTTAGCCTTGGAACGAAAGCCCTAACATTGATTTTGCTATAAACACCGATTTGGGATTCAATTTGATCCAAAACCGAATTAGGGCTCGGTTGAAATTTGGGAAAAGGGGTTAAATGGGTTAAAACCATTTCGGAACCAAGATAACCGTGGCCTTGTGCCTTTGGTTTAGTGGTTTGGGTGTGGGAGTATGGGGAGGAGGTCACGGGTTCGAAACCAGCCCCCTCCCATATTTTTTATGCCTTTTAAGCATTTTAAAATTTTGTAAAATTACCAAAAATTATAAAAACAACTTTTATAACTCTGTTTATTTTAAAAGTGCCCAATTAATTTTTCTGTAATTTTCTTTAAGCCTAGACCTTTATAAAATTATATAACAAGGAAAATTATTTAATTGTTTTTATGGATTCTTTTAAATAAATGTTAAAAATCGGATTAAATATAAGACATCTTTTATAGGAGGACCTAATTAATTTCTGTAAGTTAGCTCATTAAAACCTTAACAATTCTTATATATATATTGTTAACAAACGTTGTAAATAGTTCATTTTGTTTAAAATAAGCTTTAAATAGTTAATTAGTTCCGTATTTTTACAGCCAACTTACGGAGGCCATAACTTTTTCATAACAGATCCAAATCAGTTAAACCTTATGTCTATGACGAAGCTCGTCGAAAGACGAATCTGTTGGTATATAAAACATCGAAAAACTCATTCGTTTGGACCTCTAAATAGTCGTTTTCGTAACAGCTAGCAGTTCTGCGCAGCTGTAAAGATCCACGTTTTTCTCATATTTCGGTTTTCCAAATCAGAAACTTTTCTAAATGAAAGTTGTTCAGAACTCAATAATCTAGTAAACTGGAGATTTTCAGAATTTTTAAACGTCGTTTAGTATTTTTAACGAGTGCGAAAAGACAGAGGCAGAACTGGAATTTTTCAAACTATAATTTGCGTTACGTTATCGTAGGTTCTCACGGCGTTAATGTTGGGTTTACTAGAACACAAAATCCATGTTTAACCATTTAAACTTTTCAGAAAACGCAGCGGATATGTTTAACTTTTAAACACTTTTAAATCTGAAAATATATATTCTTAGATCTCCATAAAAGTGTAGGAAGCAAACCCATTAACCAAAGGATCATTTATGTGAATAATCTAGCTAAGAACATGAATAAAACGTACATAAAATCACAGCTTCAATGAGCTGTGATTTCTACCTCTTTGAGCAGCAAGAAACGACCAAAGGTGGAGTGTTAGACTCTTCAAGATAGCCAAAACTTCAAGGTTGGAAGTCTTTGAACCTTGACTCCCACAAGACACCAAGAAAGCCATACACTTGCTTGGATTTGGACGCCAAAAACACCAAAAGATGAGCTGCCAAAACTCTTACCAAAACCGTGAACATCCAGCAACTTTCTAGATGAGGATTGATGTCATAAAACGGCCAAGGCTTCCAAAATAGGACCCCTCAAGCTAGCATACCCAAGCTTATTGCAAAAGCCCTTCTTGTTAGGGAGATTAACACCAAGATTCAGCTCCAAAATTACCCTTTTCTGCTGGTTATTTCCGTAAGAGAGAGAGGAAAAATGGAGAGAATGAATTATCTTGCATGCCTTGTGAAGTGAGAAGAGTGTGTAGAAAAACCAAGCTAATTAGTGTGTGTTATGTCTTCAATAAAAGATGGTCCAATGACCACAAAGGGGTCGGCTTTGACCAGGTTTTGAAAAGAGGTTTTCCCCCTTAAAATTAAAACACAATCACACACTAAATAAGTCTTGCAACTAGACATGTAATTAACATTTAATTGTAAGTCTAAGTTGTATAACTTATATAATTAACATTTAGCTTATAAGTTATAATTTCTCATTATTATTTAGTGTTATCTAACTTATTTAAATAACACTTCAAATAATATTATTGAACAAAATATCCTAATAAGTTGTTCCTTCTCATATGCAACTTATTTAGAAAACCCATTTTCTAAATTGGTGTAAATATTTAATTGCATGATCATATCATCAATTAAATATTAATTGGTCTTTGCTAAGCTTGTTATTGGGTATAACCCGACTTGGATCATAACGTACTAACCACATCAATATTTTATGTGTCTTGGGCACATAGAATCCTACAATCTCCCACTTGCCCAAGATTCATAGAAGATTGATGCAAGCAGTAAATGACGCCTAACAACGGTTTACTACCCTTAATACGCATGACTTATAGCCATTCAATAACATCATCCCATTCAAGTACCTTACTTGAAATGATTTAGGTGAATCAATCATCTATCCTTTTGTTACAGATGTCATGTTAAATCCAAGGACACAGAATGATCATTCCTTGTTGATTTAACTTAATCAGGCCTTAGACATCTAACTCTCAACGAATAAGAGGAACAAATTCCATCTTGACTACATACGTTTCTCACAAGCACCTCGTGTTATACCTGAACATATCCTTATGTACTGTCCACTATTTCAGGACAGTGAAGAATAGGCTCAAGGTATAATACTTAGTGAATATCAAAACCCAATATGTATCTCAGGTCGGAGGATACCAAATGATATTCGCCTTTACTCAAATTTACTTATGATCAATCGATAAGATTCCATGTAGTAAAATTTGAGATGCGGGTCATTCCAATATTCGTATCCCACGAATATCTATGAACCTTGGCAGCAACCAATTGCTCTATATCCATGCCTTATGAATATCCACCAATCCAAGTTCATAATAGTCTTACATTCATATTTGTTCCCACAAATATGACCGACTACGGACATTTAGAATAATAAAATTATTCATGGATGTAAACATGCTAAAAGGAACATCACTTAAAATATCGTAAACACATAGATAAGTTAAGTATTACTATTGTTCCATATTAATAATATTAATACTAAACAGATCAATTTCAATCACTAGAATATCGAAGTCCTAAGGCACAAGCATGACTTTCATGCTTTGCCCTTTCAAGGATCTTCGTGAGTGGATCCGCAATGTTTTGATCAAAGTGAACTTTGCGAATACATATCTTTCCCTTTTTCAACTTCATCCCTTATGTAGTTGAATCTCCGCTCATTTTGCCTAATCTTTTGATGTGCACGGGGTTCCTTGATTTGAACAATCGTACCCTCGTCATCACAAAGATTTCTAAGGAGTCTTGAATGGTAGAGACCATCCTTAGACTGGTGATAAACCTTTTATCCATGCAGCTTCCCAAGCTGTTAATGAGGCGGCTATGTATCCGAATTCTGTAGTGGACAATGCTACCCTATTCATAATGGAAACGTACCCCGATTGTGATCGAGGATCATCTCGATCAGTTTGGAAACTAGCATTCGTGTAACCCTTTACAATTAGTTCCTATTCATCAGATCTGTATATTAGAAACAGATCCTTAGTCCTCCTAAGGTATTCCAATATACTTTCAACAACCATCCAATGGCTGTTACTTGGATTCTGCTGATATCTATTTGTCATGCCTAACGCGCATGACTCGTCCATTCTAGTGCATATCATCGCATACATGATGGATCCTATAGCAGACGCATATGGGATGTCCTTCATACGATGTTGCTCATCGTTTGAGCTTGGACATTGAGATGCACTCAATGTTGCCCCTCTTTGAATAGGTACTATACCTTTCTTAGAGTTTACCATCTTGAACCTTTTCAAGATTTTATCAATGTATGCACTTTGGTTTAACCCTATCAACCGCTTCGATCTATCCCTATAGATCTTTATTTCTAAAATAGAGACGGCTTCACGGAGATCCCTTTTAGAAAGGCAATTTCCAAGTGTAGTATGTCATCAACATACAATACTAAGAACGTGATTACACTCCCACTAGCCCCTTGATACACACAATCCTCGTTAGCGTTCTTGATGAAACCCAATTTCTTGATCTTTTCATCAAAACGTTGATTCCAATTTCTCGATGCTTGTCTCAATCCATAGATTGATATCTTTAACTTGCATACTTTATCAGGATGACTTTAGCATTGCCATTGGCGAGAAGGTTTCATCATAATCAACCCTTTGACTTAGAGTGAAACCTTTTGCTACAAGTCTTGCCTTGTAAGTATCCAAGTTTCCATGCATGTTAGTTTTCTTCTTGAAAACCCACTTGCGTCCAACCGGTTTGGAGTTAAGTGAAGAGTCAACCAATTCTCAAACTTGGTTATCATACATGGATTGCATCTATATGTTCATGGCTCCTAGCCACATGTCACAATCCGAATTGGACATTGCATCATGGTATGTAGTTGGCTCTTCGGAGTCAACAACGTAGCATCCATCTATGAAAAATCCACATCTTTCATGTGAAATGCTAACTTTACCAGATCAGTGAACGTTTTGTGTGCATTGATCAACCTCTTGATCATGATCAACAACCTCTTATTGATTGCTAGTGTCAACCAAACGTGTATCGGCTTGTGGATATTGATCCTCATCAAATTCCACTGTTCTATGCGTCATTCCTTCCATAAGGAACTTGGCTTCCAAGAACACTGCCTTTTGAGCAATGAAAAACTTTTGCTCTGTTGGATCAAAGAAGTAGTATCCTTTACAGTTCTTTTGAATATCCAACAAATATACACTTAGTGAATCGACTTTCAGTTGGTTTGGGTGTTAAGCTTAACATAAGCTTCATAACCCATAATTTTAAATATGATAGCGATGGAACTATTCCATTTCATATTTCAAAAGGCGTCGAATCTACTTTCTTGGTTTGGACCATATTCAAAATATGAGCCGTGGAGAGTAGTGCGAAAACTCCAAAATTATAGAGGTAGTGAGCTTATATCCATCATAGGTCGAACTTTATCCAATAGGGTTCGATCTCCTTACAGACACACCATTATGTTACGGTGTTCTGTGAGGAGTAAGTTGTGAGACAATCTTACAACTTCCTAGATGATCCCTAAAAGTCTCACTTAGGTATTCACCTTCTCTATCTAAACGGTGAACTTTGGTAGTTCTATCGAGTTGATTTTCTACTTCATTCTTGAAGCTTTTGAACATTTCAAATTCTTCATGTTTGTGTGCCATCAAGTACACATAACCATAGCGACTATTATCGTTGGTTAAGGTAATGAAGTAAGTTTCACCATACCTTGTCATTTTCTTAAAAGGACCACATACATCCAAATGTATGACTCCTAATAAGTCTTTTGCCCTCTTATTGGTGCTACTAAAGGGCGTGTTGGTCATCTTGCCTTGTAAACAAGATTCACACTAATCAAATGAGCAATTTTCATCTGTTTTCAAAAGACCATTCTTTTAAAGTGTTTTAAATCAGATTCTTGTTTATGTAACCAAGATGACAGTGACAAGAATAAGAGTCACTTAAACCATTTTAAGTCTCTTGGTGCATGATAGGTATAATGTGTTATTATAGGATGAATCATTATGAACCAATTCATCAATATCATTAGAAGGCTTGGCCTTAAAATAATATACATCATCCATATAAAATAAATACCATCATTTACTAACTTTTAAATCATGACCATATCGTTTTAAAAGGGAAACTTAAATGATGTTCCTAGTCAAACTAGGAGCATATAACATGTTTTGACGAACAACTTCCAAACCTTTTGAAAGTTTCAAAACATAGTCTCCTTTCTTAAAGTGCTTATTTCTTTTGAACCCTTGCAACAAATTGCAATAGTGAGTTCCATATGTGGTATCCAATTACCCATGTGCTTTGAAGAAATAACACTTAAGTCAATATGGATTATGAAAGTTATGCTTAAGGTTTGCCTAGCATCCCTTTTATTTCTCAACTCATTGAGATAGGTTGGATGAATCCCTTTCAAATGACCTATCTCACCATGCTCAAAGCATGGATTGTTTTCGGTTACCTTAAGCTTCATAAGCTTAGGTTTTGGAGGTTCCGCTTTGATCTACCCTTCCCCTTTGCCTTTGATGTGCCCTTCTCCTTTGGCAACATTTGCCTTGGGATCGGGAATGGCCTTTTCAATGCCTACCTTATTGGTCTAGAGAATAGGTAGAACCTTTCTACCCATCCTTGCCTTAGATGTTGTGAGCATTGCGTGAAACTCACCAATGCTCTTGTCCTATCCATTCATATTGTAATTCATTATGAATGTCTCAAACGTTTAGTTAGGTCATTAAGGATCAAATCCTTGGCCAACTTCTTTGAGACAGGACAGCTAAGCCTCTCGAGGCGGCCTAAACATCGTCGGGGTCGGGTTGGTTAGGAATGGGATCGTCAAGTACATTTGTCTTTGCTCTTGCTTGAGAACAATTCTCAAGTTTCGAGACCAGTCCATAAGTTTATTATGGTACAGACGATCCCTATCTAAAATAGTTCTCAGTGATAGGGTATGGACGGTCGGGGTGGTAGCATTATTGTTTGCGGCCATTCTACAAATTTTTACAAAGTTCTTTTAGTATTTCTGAAAAATTTCATTTTAATTATTAATACCCTTTATGTCTTATAGACAATTAATAATTAAAATCTAGAATCCAACGTTACATTCTAATAATGGTTAGGTGACCTTTATCCCATTATTCAATTAACAAGGTAGTCAACATTTGACAATTGCAACCCTTTGCAACTTCTAGCGGTATGGGATCAACTTTAAACATCATATGCAAAGTCGGCATGTTAATCCCATCAACACCATTTGGAAACCATATTTTAGGTGATCCATTCAACATGGTTTGCAAATCAAGTTACCCTACTTGCACACACATGTGAGTTTACCAACACAAGTGGTTAGGTGACCTTTATCCCACCAATGTGGTATTCTCACCTTAAGTCATAAGTTCCCTCAAAATGGTTAGGTGACCTTTATCCCATTAAGAGTTTCCAAATGACTTAAGTGTTGTGCAAAAGGATGGTGTTAAACTTGTTTGAAAAAGGGATTTTTAGTTTTCATTGATTCTAGTTTGAAAACTCTATTTACTTTGTATTTGCATGCTTTCAAATACAAGGTACCCTATGGTTCTTTGATTAAAACCAATTTTAATCATTAAAATCATTAAACCATTTTAATAACTTTTATTAACCTTTAAGAACCATCAATTTTCAGATTGTTGTGTTCATTAACTAGTTTGTTATGCATGTCAAAACATCAACCAAACCATCAAACAACAAACAATCAAACAAGTATATATATATACAAACATATGTGCATAACCATAGCCCTTATGTTGACAACACTTGTTTGTCATCACAAGTGTTGTCTTTGGTCTTTCTAAGGGTCAAACATATCATAAAGGTTCCAAGAACCTCCCACTAGAAACCGCATCCAAATGCTCCATGTTTCTTGTGTCTTTGTGTCCATCTTTGGGTCTTGATCTTGTACATCTTCCTTTTACAAAATTGTATCCTAATACATTTTTTTTTTCTAGTAAAGGAAATGAACCTAATCTATTATTACATACCCAAATGAATGAATAATTACAACCCAAAAGAATAAACACAAATATTACAACCAAATTGAATGAATAAAACAACCACTTGAATCATCCAAACAAACCAAATCAACATAGGGTCATGGCTAGGTTATGCACTTTATCAACATCCAACATATCATTAAAACAAAATGATGAATCCCCACAAAACCCATGAATTTTCAGCCAACATAAACTGAAAATTTTGGGTTTAGATGTTGTCCAAACAACACAACAAAACAACATATGTATATCTTTCAAGATTTAACTACAAGCATGTATAATATAACCTTGAAAGACGGGATTCAACAAAACAGAAAAAGGCAGCCCTAAATCAGCCCTTATATGTTTATAATCATCCTTTAAAACCAATTTTAAAGGACAAAACTAGCAAGATATCCACATAACCGGCTCTAGATGCCATTGTTGGGTTTACTAGAACACAAAATCCATGTTTAACCATTTAAACTTTTCAGAAAACGCAGCGGATATGTTTAACTTTTAAACACTTTTAAATCTGAAAATATATGTTCTTAGATCTCCATAAAAGTGTAGGAAGCAAACCCATTAACCAAAGGATCATTTATGTGAATAATCTAGCTAAGAACATGAATAAAACGTACATAAAATCACAGCTTCAATGAGCTGTGATTTCTACCTCTTTGAGCAGCAAGAAACGACCAAAGGTGGAGTGTTAGACTCTTCAAGATAGCCAAAACTTCAAGGTTGGAAGTCTTTGAACCTTGACTCCCACAAGACACCAAGAAAGCCATACACTTGCTTGGATTTGGACGCCAAAAACACCAAAAGATGAGCTGCCAAAACTCTTACCAAAACCGTGAACATCCAGCAGCTTTCTAGATGAGGATTGATGTCATAAAACGGCCAAGGCTTCCAAAATAGGACCCCTCAAGCTAGCATACCCAAGCTTATTGCAAAAGCCCTTCTTGTTAGGGAGATTAACACCAAGATTCAGCTCCAAAATTACCCTTTTCTGCTGGTTATTTCCGTAAGAGAGAGAGGAAAAATGGAGAGAATGAATTATCTTGCATGCCTTGTGAAGTGAGAAGAGTGTGTAGAAAAACCAAGCTAATTAGTGTGTGTTATGTCTTCAATAAAAGATGGTCCAATGACCACAAAGGGGTCGGCTTTGACCAGGTTTTGAAAAGAGGTTTTCCCCCTTAAAATTAAAACACAATCACACACTAAATAAGTCTTGCAACTAGACATGTAATTAACATTTAATTGTAAGTCTAAGTTGTATAACTTATATAATTAACATTTAGCTTATAAGTTATAATTTCTCATTATTATTTAGTGTTATCTAACTTATTTAAATAACACTTCAAATAATATTATTGAACAAAATATCCTAATAAGTTGTTCCTTCTCATATGCAACTTATTTAGAAAACCCATTTTCTAAATTGGTGTAAATATTTAATTGCATGATCATATCATCAATTAAATATTAATTGGTCTTTGCTAAGCTTGTTATTGGGTATAACCCGACTTGGATCATAACGTACTAACCACATCAATATTTTATGTGTCTTGGGCACATAGAATCCTACAGTTAACCGAGCCTAGACTTTGTTTCTGATTATTGTCATTCGTGTATAAGGTACGGATTCCGACCTTTCCCTCTCGTAGCATGAATACCTCTCGTTCTTGATCTGTATTTTGAATTCGTAACTTGACTTGTTGGTTATCAAATCCATAAGATTATTGTTATAAGTGTTTATTGTATAGTTGATATTGTTTGCATGTGATAGCCTTTATCTGCTTCGTACTCAATGTCATATGCTTCCTAAATGATTGATTATAGCTAGTGGCCTTGATTAAGGGTTATGAGCACTAGTGTAACTTATTGTGTTATATTGGCTTGATTGATTGTATCATTGACCTCCATACCCGAGCACATCCACCTATGGGGACATAGGGCGTCATTGTGGCACAAGTGACGTGCTCTATCTGTGGCAGAGCGATTAGACCACAGCGTCTCTACATTATTATTATGTGCTAAGTTGTGACACATATTGATTATTGTTAAAGGAGGCGTATGGATCGATCCTAGGATATCATTGTTATTGTTTATTGGTGAGATGGTTAGGTGTGTGTGCCCACATTCCTATCTCACATATTGGTGCATTAGAACTGCAGCTAATGTACACATTGTTAATTGTTATTGTTATTGGCTCATATGGGTATTCCTTTTAGATGATCATTATCATTTGATTTTCAACTTGATCATCTCATTGTTATCATTATTGATCATTGTATTGCTATCGTTTATTTTCGTTACTGAGCATTCTTTGGCTCAGCCGTATTTTCTTTTGTTGTTTTCTCTTATTTTTATAGCAGGTACTAAAGGGGCTCAGGGGAACGAGTGAAGAGTGTTAACTCAAGATGTTAGGATGGGAATAATTGGATCAAAAAGACTTAATAGTATTTTGATTTTAAGACTTCATTTAAGTTATTTGGATCTATGTAAGGATTTGTGTATTTCTTAGTCCTTTAATCTTATCGTTATGAACCTCTGATTTACTGTTTGTGTGACACGTCAGCCCTACCCGGGTTGGGGTGTTATAGTTATGGCATCAGAGCTTAGGCTCCTTCCTGTAGAAAACTTAAACTAAATAATTAAGACATGTGAGGATTGGGTAGACATTGGGTTAGGTTTTCTATATATTATATGGCTGTTTTCTAATTCACGTTGTTCTGATTAATGTGAAATGTTTTCATTTTAGATGCCTCCCAGCCGTAATTCACGAAATTCTAGCGGGTCGAATGGACCTGATCCAAACCTTGTTGGTGCTATGACCCAAGCACTTACTGCTATACTACCGACTTTGATTGATGCGGTACGAAATCAGAATCCGAATCCAAATCCAAACCCAAATCCAAATCCTAATCCAAATCCAAACCCAAATCCGGATCCGAATCCAAACCCAAATCCAAACCCGAATCCAAACCCAACTGGTGCAGATGTTTGGCTAGCGCGATTTCAAAAGCAAAAACCACGATCATTCACTAAGGCGGCTACACCTGCAGTGGCCAAAGACTGGATCGCTCACATTGAGAAAATCTTTACCGTGCTTAGAGTTGATCAGCAGTACAGGGCGAGTTTAGCTGCTTATAAGCTGGAGGAAGATGCTCAAGTATGGTGGGAGAATGTGGTAGCTGAAAGAGGAGGCGAACAGTTCATGGAGACTCTATCTTGGAATGATTTTCGTTCCATATTCTTCGACAAGTATTTTACGAATGTGGATAAAGCAGCATACAGGCGGGAGTATGATAACATCCGTCAACGGAACGATGAATCACTCACTGATTTTACAGACCGGTTTTATCGACTGTTGGGATTTCTAGGTTCTTCTGCTGGACCACCTGAGGAACGGGCTGAAAAGTATCAATGGGCAGTATGTGATCGGATTCGTAAGGCTATTATTCACTCCACTTTCAACAATGTTGAGGAAGCAGTTAGGGCTGCAAAAAGGGTAGACCTGGAGAGAAAAGAATTTTTGTTAAAATTTGAGGATAATAAGAAGCGCAGTAGAGATGGGACTCGTATTCAGGCTGGCGATGAGTCATCTCAAGGATCTGACCGAAATGGAAATGATCATCAGAAAAATCAAGGATCGGGGAAGAACACTAAGCCATGGCATGGTAAGACTCGAAGTCAAGGTCAAATGATACCCTATCAACAACCAATTGCAGCTCAACCGGTGAATCAAAAAGGCAATCCTTCCAGACATCCGATGTGTACTCATTGTGGAAAGCATCATCCTGGAACTTGTCGTCGACTTACAGGAGCTTGTCTTGGTTGTGGAGATATGGGGCATAGGGTTAGTCAATGCCCAAAGGCGAGGAACCGACCAGAGAATGATGCTAAGGGAGCCAATGCGCCACCCACTACTGGAGGCCGAGTATTCGCACTAACTGCAGGGGAAGCTGCTAATGCTCCAGGTACATCTTCCCGTACTAATTTATTCTAATAATCATAATCTACTTCCATTGATTCTAGTTTTATCGTCGTTAGTATTCATTAGTTATCAATACATAGGTACGATTTGTGGTATACTTCGTCATGGTGACTATGATGTTTATGTATTGTTTGATACTGGCTCCACACACTCGATAGTATCTCATCTATTCACAAAGCGCCTTACGATCATGCCTACCGCTCTAGAGCCTGCATTAGTGATTTCTACTCCTGTTGGAGAATCAATTGTTATTTCCCAAGTGTACCAAAACTGTCCTATTCAGATCGAATCAACCATAAGAGAGGCTAACCTATTTCCTATGCACATGGGTGATTTCGATATTATTCTTGGCATAGATTGGTTAACACGACACCAGGTTACCATAGAATGTCAAACTCGTCGTGTGCTATTTGGTGATCCTATGAATCCTGACTTAGTTTACCAAGGGAGCCTACCTCGGAAGCCTCTCAAAATTATCTCTGCTCTGAAAGCCCAAAAGCTTATATTCCGTGGATGTGAGGGATTCTTAGCTTCTATAAAAGATACATCAGTGGATACTCCTCGTATTGAAGACTTTCCTATTGTTCGGGAATTCTCTAATGTCTTTCCTGAAGAACTTCCAGGGTTACCACCTGAGCGTGAAGTCGAGTTTACTATTGATTTAATCCCCGGGGCGGAACCTATTTCTAAGGCACCTTATCGGATGGCTCCAGTAGAGTTAAAGGAATTGAAAGAACAACTGCAGGAGCTATTACAACTTGGATTCATTAGACCAAGTGTTTCACCATGGGGAGCACCGGTATTATTTGTGAAGAAGAAAGATGGTAGTATGCGTCTATGCATCGACTACCGAGAGCTTAATAAGATTACTATCCGAAACCGCTATCCGTTACCGCGTATTGACGATCTCTTCGATCAACTACAAGGGGCAAAGTTCTTCTCTAAGATCGACCTCAGATCAGGATACCATCAATTGAGGATCCGAGATCAAGATGTTCCTAAGACAGCATTCCGCACCCGTTACGGTCACTATGAGTTCCTAGTTATGCCTTTTGGTTTGACCAATGCTCCAGCTGTCTTTATGGACCTCATGAACAGAGTGTTCCACGAGTATTTGGACCGCTTTGTAATTGTTTTTATCGATGACATCTTGGTATTCTCTAAAAGTAGAGAGGAGCATGAAGACCACCTTCGCACGATTTTGGAGACCTTACGCCAAAAGAAGTTATATGCTAAGTTTTCTAAGTGTGACTTTTGGCTTAAACAAGTGGCATTTTTAGGCCATGTTGTATCAGCTAAAGGTATCACTATGGATCCGGCAAAGGTGGAAGCTATTACTAAATGGCCTCGACCGACATCCGTCACTGAAGTTCGTAGTTTCTTGGTTTAGCGGGCTATTACCGACGTTTTGTGGAAGGTTTCTCTCATGTAGCATTACCTCTAACTCAACTTATGAGAAAGGGTGTAAAATTTACGTGGAACGAGGATAGAGAAAAGAGTTTTGAGGAACTGAAGAAAAGACTGGTATCTGCCCCTATTCTTACGTTACCTTCGGGTTCTGGCGGATACCAAGTTTATAGTGATGCATCAAAGAAGGGACTCGGTTGTGTTCTTATGCAGCATGGTAAAGTTATTGCCTATGCTTCCCGACAGCTTAAACCGTACGAAGTAAACTACCCAACACATGACTTAGAGCTTGCAGCTGTAGTGTTTGCATTAAAGATTTGGAGACACTATTTGTATGGAGAGACATGTGATATCTTTACTGATCATAAGAGCCTTAAGTATATTTTCACTCAAAAAGAACTCAACATGAGGCAGAGGAGATGGTTAGAACTACTCAAGGATTACGATGCCAACATCCAGTATCATCCGGGCAAGGCGAATGTCGTGGCAGATGCTCTCAGTCGAAAGAGTGCAGGTGGAGTAGCATGTCTTCAAATCCAACCACAGATTATCTCAGATCTGGATAGAATGGAAGTTGGGTTACAGCTTGGTGAGTCTAACGGTTATCTAGCCAAGATGAGGATAGAATCTGATCTTATTACACGGATCAAGGAAGCTCAGAATCAAGATGGAGAACTTTGGGCGATATTACAAAATTTGAAGATAGGGAAACAATCTGAGTTTCGAGTTGATGAACAAGGAGTTATCTGGTCTGGGAATAGATTATGTGTGCCAAATGACTCAACCCTTTGTGACTCCTTATTAGCAGAGGCACACAGTTCACCATTCTCTATTCACCCGGGAGCCACTAAGATGTATAGAGATTTAAGGCAGAACTTTTGGTGGAGTGGTATAAAAGAAGATGTAGCTAAATATGTGAGTCATTGTTTAACTTGTCAGCAAGTAAAGATTGAGCATCAAAGAGCTAGTGGATTACTGCAACCATTAGATATTCCTGTGTGGAAATGGGATGATATTTCCATGGACTTTGTTACAGGCCTACCAAAAACATTCAGGAAGAACGACGCCATTTGGGTCGTAGTTGATAGACTCACAAAGTCGGCTCATTTCTTGCCTATCCAACAGGGTTATTCAGTTAGCAAATTATCAGAGGTGTTTCTGCAAGATATTATTCGACTTCATGGCACGCCATCATCGATTGTATGTGATAGAGATCCGCGTTTCACGTCACGCTTTTGGAAGGGTTTCCAAAATGCTTGGGAACCAAGTTAAGATTTAGTACCGCCTTCCATCCGCAGACTGACGGACAATCTGAACGCACTATTCAGACTTTGGAAGATATGCTTAGAGCATGCGCACTCAAATGGACGGGCAATTGGGATGAGTATCTATGCTTAGTTGAGTTCGCATATAATAATAGTTGGCAGGCTAGTATAAATATGGCCCCGTTTGAACTTTTATATGGTCGAAAATGTAGAGCACCGATATGTTGGAATGAGGTTGGAGAAAAGATAATCGAAGGACCGGAATTGGTTAGAATTACTAATGACAAAGTTGCCATTGCCAGAGAGAAGTTGAAAGAAGCCCAAACTAGACAAAAGAGTTACGCCGATCAATATCGACGAACGTTGGAATTTAGAGTCGGAGATCATGTGTTTCTCAAAGTGTCACCTTGTCGTGGCATACGTCGATTTGGAATTAAAGGAAAGTTAAGTCCACGTTTTATCGGTCCGTTTGAGATTCTTGAAAGGGTTGGAGAAGTCTCGTATCGTTTAGCATTGCCACCGCAACTCTCTCATGTTCATAACGTTTTTCATGTCTCTTTGTTGAGGGGATACAACTATCATCCGTTGCACGTTATTAGTTACCCTCTTCACGCGATTCAAGAAGATCTTTCTTATGAAGAAGAACCTGAAGCTATTATTGATCGTCAAGAACGAGTTATGAGACGCAAGTCTATACCGTTCGTTAAAGTTTTATGGAAAATCATTCTGAACGCGAGGCGACATGGGAGACAGAAGAAATGATTCGTTCACAGTATCCATACTTATTCGACAACTAAGTGTAAGTTTTTTTTCTAAGCCTAACTGTTAGTGATTACTCTATTCGTAAGTGGTGTGTGCTTAAAGAAGTATTATTTTCAACGTATTGTGTTTTTAGAAGGATTCATGCTACATTATTTAGAATTTCGAGGACGAAATTGTTTTAAGGGGGGTAGAATTATAATACCCGTAAAAATAATAATAATAATAATAATAATAATAATAATAATAATAATAATAATAATAATAATAATAATAATAATAATAAAAGTGCAAGGGGTTATTTTGCCACTTTGAAAATTTAAATTTATAACTTTGTGTACAAAATAAAAGAAACATGAAACCACAGGGACCTAATGTGTAATATTCCAAAGAAACCAACTGCTTCTTCTTCTTCAAATCGATACCCACGAGCTCAACCACTTTACAACCGATCAATCGCACTAACATGTTTAATAATCAAAGTAATACCGCAATATCGAACTTTTAATCATTATTAAGATTCCATTGTGTTGAATTGCATCTAAAAACGCCCAAAAACAGTTCATTCGACCACCATCACCTTCGGACCTGCAACTCACTTTTAAAACAACCTCCGATCGATTTCAATCGCGTTTGATAAGGGGCTATTGCTCTTGATCATCATCCGAAGCTGTATACAAGTTTAATTTGGGTACAATCATCGTTTGAGCATCATTCGAT
Organism: Flaveria linearis; assembly: GCA_024085815.1. Lineage (NCBI taxonomy): Eukaryota > Viridiplantae > Streptophyta > Magnoliopsida > Asterales > Asteraceae > Flaveria > Flaveria linearis. The sequence goes on along the minus strand of CM044001.1, from coordinate 59,372,812 downwards.
TGACACGAGTGCCGCGACCTGTTCTTCATTGGGTTTAACTTCAAACGAACACCATATAGGTAATTCGAAACACCTACATACTCGATTCTATACTAGGAATGAAAGCCCCATCATTAATTTGGCTATTAACATCGTTTTGATGCTCAATTGAAGCGAAATTGTTCTAGGGTTTATACGGTATAGAATTTGGGGATTTTGGGATTCGGGATTGATTAGCAGGAAATTGAACATACATACATGCTCGATTTTAGCCTAGGAACGAAAGCCCTAACATTGATTTTGCTATAAACACCGATTTGGGATTCAATTTGATCCAAAACCGAATTAGGGCTTGGTTGAAATTTGGGAAAAGGGGTTAAATGGGTTAAAACCATTTCGGAACCAAGATAACCGCGGCCTTGTGCCTTTGGTTTAGTGGTTTGGGTGTGGGAGTATGGGGAGGAGGTCACGGGTTCGAAACCAGCCCCCTCCCATTATTTTTTTTATGCCTTTTAAGCATTTTAAAATTTTGTAAAAATTACCAAAAATTATAAAAACAACTTTTATAACTCTGTTTATTTTAAAAGTGCCCAATTAATTTTTCTGTAATTTTCTTTAAGCCTAGACCTTTATAAAATTATATAACAAGGAAAATTATTTAATTGTTTTTATGGATTCTTTTAAATAAATGTTAAAAATCGGATTAAATATAAGACATCTTTTATAGGAGGACCTAATTAATTTCTGTAAGTTAGCTCATTAAAACCTTAACAATTCTTATATATATATTGTTAACAAACGTTGTAAATAGTTCATTTTGTTTAAAATAAGCTTTAAATAGTTAATTAGTTCCGTATTTTTACAGCCAACTTACGGAGGCCATAACTTTTTCATAACAGATCCAAATCAGTTAAACCTTATGTCTATGACGAATCTCGTCGAAAGTCGAATCTGTTGGTATATAAAACATCGAAAAACTCATTCGTTTGGACCTCTAAATAGTCGTTTTCGTAACAGCTAGCAGTTCTGCGCAGCTGTAAAGATCCACGTTTTTCTCATATTTCGGTTTTCCAAATCAGAAACTTTTCTAAATGAAAGTTGTTCAGAACTCAATAATCTAGTAAACTGGAGATTTTCAGAATTTTTAAACGTCGTTTAGTATTTTTAACGAGTGCGAAAAGACAGAGGCAGAACTGGAATTTTTCAAACTATAATTTGCGTTACGTTATCGTAGGTTCTCACGGCGTTAACCGAGCCTAGACTTTGTTTCTGATTATAGTCATTCGTGTATAAGGTACGGATTCCGACCTTTCCCTCTCGTAGCATAAATACCTCTCGTTCTTGATCTGTATTTTGAATTCGTAACTTGACTTGTTGGTTATCAAATCCATAAGATTATTGTTATAAGTGTTTATTGTATAGTTGATATTGTTTGCATGTGATAGCCTTTATCTGCTTCGTACTCAATGTCACATGCTTCCTAAATGATTGATTATAGCTAGTGGCCTTGATTAAGGGTTATGAGCACTAGTGTAACTTATTGTGTTATATTGGCTTGATTGATTGTATCATTGACCTCCATACCCGAGCACATCCACCTATGGGGACATAGGGCGTCATTGTGGCACAAGTGACGTGCTCTATCTGTGGCAGAGCGATTAGACCACAGCGTCTCTACATTATTATTATGTGCTAAGTTGTGACACATATTGATTATTGTTAAAGGAGGCGTATGGATCGATCCTAGGATATCATTGTTATTGTTTATTGGTGAGATGGTTAGGTGTGTGTGCCCACATTCCTATCTCACATATTGGTGCATTAGAACTGCAGCTAATGTACACATTGTTAATTGTCATTGTTATTGGCTCATATGGGTATTCCTTTTAGATGATCATTATTATTTGATTTTCAACTTGATCATCTCATTGTTATCATTATTGATCATTGTATTGCTATCGTTTATTTTCGTTACTGAGCATTCTTTGGCTCAGCCGTATTTTCTTTTGTTGTTTTCTCTTATTTTTATAGCAGGTACTAAAGGGGCTCAGGGGAACGAGGGAAGAGTGTTAACTCAAGAAGTTAGGATGGGAATAATTGGATCAAAAAGACTTAATAGTATTTTGATTTTAAGACTTCATTTAAGTTATTTGGATCTATGTAAGGATTTGTGTATTTCTTAGTCCTTTAATCTTATCGTTATGAACCTCTGATTTACTGTTTGTGTGACACGTCAGCCCTACCCGGGTTGGGGTGTTACAGTTTCGCTGGGCAGCACTCTGCCAGTTTCACTGGACAGATTCGCTACCTTGAGCGCCCAACTTTCGTTGGAATTCCCTAGTTTCGCAATGTCTAAGGATCAACCTGGGCATCAGCGAAGTTATCATAGAAACTATAGTTTTGCCCGAGCGAAAATGTAGTTTCGCTGCAGCGAAACTGTAGTCTCACTGAAAATCCTCCTAGTTTCACTGGACGAATTTATAGATTCGCTGGATGAGTGCTTAAATTCGCAGAACGAGCTGAAATTTACGAATCAGCTCATTTTAACCCAAAAATCCAATCTTTTCCACCCAAACCCTTGGGTTATCATCCAGGAACCTAAATCTAAGCTTCTTACATGTTTTATTACCCTAAAACATGCGTTTTTGGGCGATTTTTGCCACTTTTAAAACCCCAAAAACCCAAATCCGGGTTTTCACCAAATGGAGCAATTATACTACGATTCTTACCTCGATTCTTGTTGTTTAGGAGTCCATGAACACCAGCCTTCGATTCTTGACCAACCGAGCCTCGATCCGACACTTTCTCTCTCTACACTTTCTCTCTCTACACTTTCTCTCTCTAGAAATGGGTGTTTGAGTGCAAATGAGAGTTGCTCAGCTGATCCATCTATATATATGCCAGGCGTTCCCGCGACCCCAAACTCGTTAAACTCGTGACCCGAAGGGTTAACTCGGTCTAACACCCACAACCATTTTATATTTATTAAATGCCTTTCGTCTGAGCCCACTATTATTACTTGACTCGCTTAGAAAAATTTCCGGGTGTTACATGCGGGCACAGTGGAAACATAGAAAAGGGTCAGAGTCCACTTGGGAAGTCAAAGGGGAGATAAGGCAGCATTATCGTCATTTGTTTGATGAATGACAGGTTTCGAGGACGAAACCTAAACAAGGGGGTGGACTTGTAACGCCAACAAATTCTAGAGAAAAGAGAGGCAGGAGAAGTTTCCACGTGAAATGGTGTTCTTGCATGAAAAAGGAAGTTTTCGAGCGAAAGGATATTCTCACACGAGAAGCCTGCGAAAAGTTGACCTGGGGTATAAATAGATACGAACACCCATGTCTGGCACTCACTTATGCGAAAAGTGCTGCTGCTAGAGAGAGAAAGCGGCGGTTTAGAGAAAGTGAAGAAAGGAGGTGTTAAGGTATGTAACTCATGTAGTAACTCGTTTTATGTACTAAGGATGTATATTAACGTATATAACGCGTGGTTATGTAGTTTTCATTCATTAAAGGCTTCGGGAAGGTCGTGCTTGAGCTAAGAGTTCACGAGGTGAGTTTCTAGTCCTCTTTTTACGTAAGTTTTCATGTTTTGGGGGTATTATGCTACTATTATGTTTGAAAATGCTTGTTTATGCCTAGAATGACGATGTTTATGACGTTAGGAACGTTAAGCTGCGTTAGGCACGTTAGGCTGCGTTAGACACGAAAAGTTAGAGGAATGGGCGGGAAACACGTAGTTTTCATGCGAGTAGTTAAAGTTGTACATTAGGAAATTTGAATCTGCAGGTTTCGTGTGAAAAAAGGGTTCTCGCACGAGGAAAATAGTTCTCGCGCAAGAGGATGTTGTCACACGACCAAGAAGTTCTCGCGTGACATGATGTTTTCGCGCGAGATGATTTGGTACTTAAAAATGCAGGTTTTGAGTGATGCATTTTAACCACATAAGAGGCTAAGTTTCGAGGTGATTGATATTTGAAAGTGCAGGTTTTGTGTGATGCATTGTTCTCGCGCGAAACGTCATGTTTTCACGCGAGAAGATGAACTTGACGTATGTAATGTGTTTGAATGATCTGCTGTGATGTTTGTGATGTGTAATCTTTCTACGACGTAATAGTTTCTAAAACTATATAATTTATGATGTAACTTTACTTAATACGTATGTAGGAATAAGTAAAGTATTATGTAATGAAAGTGAAAAATTACGATGATGAAAGTTAAACGTAATGAACGAATGTAAGTCTTGCAAGCAAATGATGGAGGTTCACGATTGAATGAGGTAGTCGTTTGCTAAACTATGTGCGGTTTAGCTAACCCTTGAGTATGCGCACAAGGGTCTAGTCTTTGTGACTAACCAAGATGTGATAGGATCCTTACTGCTTACCCCAGTTCTGTGTCGACTTTTAGCATGACGTGAGTGTTTATTTGTAAACCTTTGCACAATATCGGCTTATTTTGCATGACGTGGGGGTATAGCGTATGGCAAAGATCCATAAAGAGATGAATGACATTAACTAATAGATTTAATGAACGATGTTAATGAATGAAAGTATGAAATGTACGATGATGAATGATGACGAACGATGATGAATGATAATGGAAAGATAATAATTAATTTTTTTTATCAAGATGTATGTATGATATGTGATAACGTATAAACATAAATGATGTATATATTGTAAGGTTTATATAGAGGTTGATGCAACCAAAGAAACCAAAGGGCTTCCTGCATGCATGCACCAAAGTACCAAGTAGAACTCCTACGGAAGCTTTATACTTTGCATGAGAATTATGCTAAGTATAAAATCTTCCGAAGCCAAAAGTTCCTATGGAAGCTTTATACATTGCATAAGAAATATTCTAAGTATAAAGTCTTCCAAAGCCAAAGATCAAATCTTCCGAAGCCAAAGATAAAGTCTTTCAAAGCTTCAAAGACAAAGTCTTCAGAAGTCAAATAAAGTGAAGACTAATTTCTTCCGAAGACTTAGAAGAACATGCTTTTCTCCAATGTACTTTTACAAAAGTTGATCAACTTTCCGTTGTAACTTTGAAGACTCACCAACTTGCATAAGTTGGTGAAAAGGTCCATGCTTTTGTAACCGTACATTAAGGTCTTTGCTTATAACTTTGTACTTTATGTACTTTTATCCTATTTGTATAATATTAGGATGTGATCTATGGCATGTCATAGTCACTAGTCAAAAGGCAATCTACCTTTTGACTCTACATCTATTTTGTCATCTTTTAATGTTCCAACTGGCTTTCCAAGTATGGCCAGTTGTAGGGTGTAGTATACGGTATCTCAATCTCTTGTAACTTATTTCCAATGCACTGTAACTTTTGTAAGAGAACTTAAGATTAATATACATCATCCTTGAAAATCTTATATATATTGTCTTAAGTTCTCCTCTTTACTAACTTGTGTTCTTTGCATCCTAACTCTCAAATCTCCGGTTACCTACTTGATCTGTTAAGTGCTCTAACTCTTTCCTCATTATGAGACTGATTGTATTGACCATCCCTTAATTGGTCCTACAATTGGTATCAGAGCTTTCCACGCTCTTGATTGTAAGATCTCACCATCTTAAATCTCCTCAGCTCTCACAAATCACTTAACAACTCAAATGGGAGCATCCAAGGCTGATATGGAAACCGGTACCATGGTAAAGTCCCCACTGATCACTCCTGATGATTTTGATACTTGGTGCCTATGAATGAAAGGCTTCATCAATTCATAAGATAGCAGGATGTTGGAGTCTGTTACTGAAGGACCTTACATTCCATGCACCTCTTCAGCTGTTGCTGGAGGTGACATGATCCCAAAGGAGGTGGTTGACTATTCTGAAGAAGATAGAAAAAGAATAGAAATAGATCAGAAAGCCATGATTGCCCTCTAAGCTGCTCTTCCAAATGCCATCTATAGAGACTTCAAGAAGTGCAAGACTGCCAAATAGCTCTAGGATGCACTGAAGCTGATGTATGAAGGTTCTTCTGATGCAAAAGAAAACAAGAAGGATATTCTGAAGCAGGAGTTTGAGAATTTCACCTTCAAAGTAGGTGAAACCATGACTCAACAATACTTCAGGTATGTAGACAATGTGGCACTCCGATGGATGTTGTAGTAAAACTAGAGAATAGGGACATTGTGAGAAAATTCATGTCCTCTCTTCCTAAACAATGGACACACTATTGTGTGGTCATTAAGAGGACTGTAAATCTCAAGACCCTCACTCTTACTGAGTTGTATGGCATACTTAGTGGTTACTAGATGGAGATGAACATGCAAAATCCATTTGGAAACTCTAACAATCAGCAAAGTTTTGCCCTTCATATGGTTGAAAGGGATTGTAAAGAACCACAATACCATTTCATCTCTTACCATGACAACTCACCCAAGGGCCCTTTCATCACCTTCCCTGAGACACCAAAGGGGAGCTACATCCATGGAAGCCCATTCCAAGAGAAAAGCTGATCAAATGCCTTTGTGTCACATGATGAAAGCACATGCAACTTTCTCTTCACCCTTGAAGACTTGGACTGCATCCATCCATATGACCTGGAGTACATGGAGATAGTTCAACAAATGGCTCTTCTCACTCACAGAGCCAAGAAGTTCTACAAGAGGACAGGGAGAAAATTTCCTAGCAATGTATCCAATGGAAATTTTAGGCTGGATAAAAGCAAAGTGAAATGTTACACCTATAACCAAATGGGACACTTTGCTAGGGAGTGCAAGGCACCCAGGACAAATGGTGGCCAAGGACAACCCAAGCCAAACTACACTAAGGGAGCTTCACATATTGAGAAGCCCAAGCAGCAAGCTGTAGTTGTTGTTAAAGAAAGAGGCTTTGATTAGAGCTTCGAGGTAGAAGATGTGTCTCCAAACCAAGCACTGATGGCAGATCTACTGAGATAGCTCCTCCATACACTCTACTATCTGTAAGATCTCCAAGGTGTGAAACTAATCAAGATGAGCTGCATCCATAGATCCAAATGATAAAGAGGATGAAGAGGTGGTAGTGAAGGATGGATTTGAGAAGAGTGAGGAAGATCATCCTAACAAGGGGGTCACTACACTCCTAAGGAGAGGAAGAAGTCAGGGATGACTAAGTCAAAGTGGAAGAACTTGATCCGAGCAGCAAAGAGAAGATCAATGAGAGCTCTAATATCAAGGCCACTTTCAACTCCAAGCAGAAGCAAGTCTTTATCTTTGCAGGTTTTGAAGTGGTAAAGACTGAGGACACAACTTTGAACTCTAGTACCAAGAGTTCAACTACATGTTCAACTCATCCCTGTGAAGGAATGAAGACTGAGCAGCTGTATAACTCTGCTACATAACATGAACCATACACCTCCAAAGGCAAGCTTCACCTTAGGGTGTCTGCCATAACATCTTTAAAGATAGGGATAGAGATGGAAAGTGATCAAAATCAGGCTTCTTCTCACAAGAAGGCTCTCAAAAGAAAGCATTTTGACCGTGTGGCAGTACTTATCATCTGGCTAAGGATTGCATCTACAATCCCAAAAGTATTATCAACATAACCAAGAAGAAGACTTTTGATAAAAGCAAGAAGAAGAAAGCTTTGGAAGAAATCAATGTTTCTTTCGGAAGCTCCAAAATGAAAATGAAGACAAGTGAAAAATTGCCTTCGGAAGAAAATTTGTTCTCGGAAGAAAGGAATGCTTCCGAAGCACTGAAGCTTGCTGAAGTGAAAGCAAGATCTTCTGAAAGGTTAGTTTCCAAAACTCTTGAAGTTGTAAAAACTTTTGAAGCGTTGAAGGTCAAGTCTAATCTTCCAATAATGGTGTGGAAGAGAAAGGAAGACCATGTGACTGAGAATTCTTCATGTACAATAGCAAATGATCTCCATAGTCTCAGTATAGGATAGATTACTATTGCATTGTCTTCAGATCATTTCGAAGAGCCCAAGACGAATGATGCTTGGGTTTCCAAATGTAAATAATTCTCCTTTTATTGTGCAGGAACAGCTGAAGACTAAAAGAAATGTATGGATCATTGATAGTGGCTGTTCCAGGCACATGACAACAGATTATTTTGAAGAGCCCAAGACGAATGAGGCTTGGGTTTCCAAATGTAAATAATTCTCCTTTTAATGTGCAGGAATAGCTGAAGACCAAAAGAAATGTATGGATCATTGATAGTGGCTATTCCAGGCACATGACAAGCAATGGCTCCTTGCTTTAGAATTTTGAGAAAATTGATGAAGGACCGGTTGCTTTTGGAGGAGATGGTAGTGGTTACATTACTGGAAGGGGCAGAGTCATAAATGGTAAGCTCAACATTGAGAAGGTAAATTTTGTTAAGGAGTTTGGGTATAATTTACTGAGTGTATCCTAATTTTGTCACCAGAGACATAACATGCTCTTTACTAAGTATGAGTGCATTGTTGCTAAGCCTGGGGTGGTCATTCCTCAAGAGCATATCCTGCTTAGAGTACCCCAGAAAGGGAACATGTACAAGATGGATTTGCAAGAAACATCCCCCTCAGGAGAAGTTTCTTACTTTCAATCTAAGGCTAATAGTGATGAGTCTTTCCTTTGGCATAAAAGGATGTGCCATGTAAACTTTAGGAACATGAATAAACTGATTAAAAATGATTTGGTAAGTGGAATGCCAAAGAAAGAGTTTACAAGTGATGATCACTGTGTTGCATGCCTGAAAAGGAAACAACACTTGGTGTCTCACAAGCCAACGGTTAAGAACTCTATCATTACTCCCCTTCACTTATTACACATCGATCTCTTTGGCCCCACTAGTGAAATGAGTTTAGGAAGGATCTCATACTGTTTGGTGATCACACATGACTTCATAAGATTCATTAGGTTTTCTTCCTTAGAAGTAAGGATGAAACTCCTCAGATCTTGTAGAATTTCATTATGAAAGTTAAGAATCAAATTGATCATAAGGTCAAGACCATAAGATGTGATGAAGGAACTGAATTCAAGAACCAAATCCTTGACACATTTTGTGATGAAAAGGGTATTACAAGACAATATAGTGCTCCCAGGACTCCTCAGCAAAACGGAGTTGCTGAGAGGAGAAACATGGCACTTATTAAAGCTGCAAGAACCATGTTGTCTGACTCTAAACTTCCTATTACCTTCTGGGCAAAGGTAATTAATACTGCCTGCTATGTGAAGAACAGAGTTTTTGTTGTCTGACTCTAAACTTCCTATTACCTTCTGGGCAAAGGTAATTAATACTGCCTGCTATGTGAAGAACAGAGTTTTAGTAATTAAGACTCATGGTAAGACTCCTTATGAACTATGGCATAAAAGAAGGCCTTTCATTGGTTTTCTCCGGTCATTTGGATGTCCATGCACCATCTGAATACCAAAGATCAAGTAGCCAAGTTTGCTGATAAATCAGATGATGGACATTTCATTGGATACTCCTCTCATGCTAAGGCTTATAGAGTATACAATCTCAGAACTAGAGTAGTTGAAGAATCAGCCAATGTGATCTTCAATGAGCACACACCCTATATGAAAGGTTCCAGTCCTGATTGACTATTTGATCTTGATTTAGTTACCAATTGTTTTAACAAATCTTCTAAAGATGTTTCAAGATCAATAAGTAACACATCAAAAGAAGACCTGATCCAAGATTTGAGCTGAGAAGACCAAGACAGACTACATCTTCAGCTACAGTGGTAACTAACCCCACAAATGAAGTTCCTATCTGCACACTAATGATAGATCATGCTGATACATCTCAAGTGCTTGAAAATTCCAGCTCAGAGATACAAGACACATATGCAGGAGCTTTAAATGTAGGAGGCAATGGTAGTAGTAAGAGTGATCAAGTATTTCTTAATACTGATAACCACTCCATTGATGACAACATCAATAATGTCACACACTCATTAGATCAAGTTTCTATTGATAAGTGTGCTGATGTGGTGGAAGACACTTCATTACCAGATCTAAAATTTTCAAATCTATATCTATCTAAACAACTTGCTATGATCCGTTAACTCTAGATCCACAAGTCATATCCCATCACAAATATCATTAGAGATGTTTACAAGGGGTGAGAACAAGAGGACAAACCCATGACAAAAATGTTTGTCTACACTTTTGGTTCTTGTCCTAGATAGAGCCAAAGAAAGTTGATGAGGATTTGAAGGATGAAAGTTGGGTTAAAGGAGTGCAAGAGGAGCTGCTTCATTTCAAAATACAAAAGGTTTGGAACCTATATCCTCTTCCTCATAGGAAGACTATCATAGGTATCAAATGAGTGTTTAGAAATAAGAAAGATGATAAAGGACTTGTCATCAAGAACAAGGCAAGACTGGTTGTTCAAAGGTACATATAAGAAGAAGAAATTGACTACACTGATGTTTTTACTCCTATAGCAAGACTTGAAGCTGTTACGATATTCCTAGCGTTTGTTGCATCCAAGGATTTCAAGGTCTACCAACTTGATGTCAAGTGTGTATTTTTATATGGGTTGATTGATGAAGAGGCTTATTTCAAAGAACCACCTGGCTTTGCAGACCGAAATCATCCATATTATGTCTATATGCTTGATAAAGCTCTTTATGGGCTGCACTAAGCTCCAAGAAAGTGGTATGAGACACTATCTCAGCAACTCTATCAACATGGATACAAGAGGGGTACTATAGATGGAACTCTCTTCATCAAAGGAACAAGAAATGACTTAATGCTGGTTCAAGTATATGTAGATGACATTATTTTTGGGTCAAATAATTCAAAGCTCAGCAAAGACTTTGAGAAGCTGATGAAGAGTAGGTTTGAAATGAGTGCCGTGGGAGAACTCAATTTTTTTTCTAGGAATTCAAGTGAAGCAAGTTGACAATGGCATCTTCATAAGTCACTCAAAGTATGTACAAGACATACTTACAAGATTCAACATGACTGAATGTAAGGTAGCAAAGACACCCATAGCCAGATGCCACTCCTTTGGACTTGATCTTGAGGGGGAGTGTGTAGATGAACATATTTACAGGGCAATGATTGGGTCTCTTATGTATCTTATTGCCAGCAGGCCTGATATAATGCTTTCTACATGTATATGTGCAAGATATCAAGCCAACCCCAAGATGTCACACCTGGTTGTTGTCAAAAGAATTCTTAGATATCTCAAATGTGCTCCTAAACTAGGCTTTTAGTATCCAAAGAACTCTGACGTCAATCTATATGATTATATAGATAGTGACTATGGTGGCTATAACATTACTGCAAAGTCCACATCTGGGAGATGTTAATTCCTTGGTGGAAGGATAGTTTCATGGTAATGTAAGAAACAATCCTGTGTATCTGTTTCAACTGCTGAGGCTGAATACATTGCTGCTGCAAGCTGCTGTGCTCAAGTACTTTGGATTCAAATGTGATGCTGGACTATGGATACAACTTCAAAGAGACCCCTACCCACATAGACAACAACAAGAATCCTATGCAGCACTCAAGTACAAAGCACATCAATATCAGTTATCATCTAATTAGAGATAATCATGAATAGGGATTGATAAAACTAATCAAGGTTCATACAAATGAACAATATGCTGATCTGTTCACAAAAGCTTTTAATGAACAGGGATTTAAATATCTTATATAAGCTATTGGCATGATTAACCGTGAATATGTTTTCTTAAAACTCAATTTATATTACTTCTAAAAGGAAGTGTGTGTCCTAAGTTGTCTAAATCAATCACCTACATAAGCCCAGTTTATCTTGGAAGAAATTTTTAAAATGATATTTCTTAGCATTTTGAAAATTACCAAGTGTATTTCCCTTCGGGAGATCTTAACATTGCCTTCAGAAGATCTTAACATTGCCTTCGGAAGAATTTTAAGACATCAAAACACATAACTACTTAAAGGAGATTTACCTTCGGAAGAAATTTCATATTTCTTACGAAGCCAAAATACGCTTCTAAGTGCTTATATGTATTTCAAGAACAAATTTCTTCCGAAAGCAATTTCTTCTGAGACTAAATACTCTTCGGAAGGGAATTTTCCTAAGTAAATTTTCTTCTGAAGCCATTTTTCACTAAGCTTAGGAATATCTTCCGAAGTCAAATTTTGGCTTCGAAAGATTTTCACAAATCTTCCGAAGACAAATTACCTTCGGAAGAAACCTCAACTTCCAAGAAAACTACCTTTTTAGGCACTTTTTCAGGGTGAGACTGACATTTAGGCTTCAATGTTTATTTTTTTGCATTAACTTTGTCTCAAGTCCATTTCATATAAATATACCCTACGGTTCCTCCCTCTTTTACTATCTTCTTCATCTGCAGTCTCTCTAAACCTAAAAGCCCACTCACTGCCTTTGTTCATATCTTTCTTCACCCCAAAGCTACCATAAATGGCCAACCTCAAACGCAGAAACCAACCAGATTTCTCCATGCAGCTTCACAAGCAACACAACCAGGTTACTCTGTCAGACTCTGAGAAAGATCCAAGTTTCTCAGAGGTTTGTTGCTTTCTTTCATTCTCAAACTACTTCGCCTCCCTTACCATTGATCCTCCACTTTATGAGGATCATCTTTTGGACTTTTGGAGGACCTGCCAAGAGGTCACCATGGACAGGGAGAAGGCACTATCTGCCACAGTGCAGGGGAGGACACTGTTCATCACTCCAGCCTCTATTAACTCACACTTATAGCTGGATGATGAAGAAGGTGAAGTGTCCTTAACAATATCTGCTGTAAATCATTCTTTTGAGAAGATGGGCTATGAAGGGGACTTCTCAGTTATAACCTTCAAGAAAGGGAAGGTTTCCTCTTAATGGAAGAACCTTTTAAATGTTGTTATTCATAGTTTGTCTAACAAACATGGAGGATGGGACCAAATTCTAGAGGATCACTCCTTCATTATTCATGGAATGGTTCATAGGGTCAAGTTCAAGTATTCATAATTTGTATATACTAATTTGCTTACAAACTTGGACCACTTAGAGTATTACATGTTTCCTAGATATGTCCTGCATATTCTCAACTATGAACTGGGCTCATAGTTGAGGGGAACATGTAATATTCTTAAAATGGGATAGATGAAGCAAGGCATCTTCAAAATAATGAGAAAGCCTACTGCGGGCTTCTCAGGGGTAGAAACAGTCCTGGTCCTAAAAATGTTAGAGCTTATTGCATAAGATGACAGCCTAGCAGCACCAGTTAGTGTTGAACCCACACCTTCCACTTTGACAACACCCACACAGCCACAAACAATCCTCACCTACCAAAGAAGATCCAAATGAACCCCTGCACACGTTATTCAACCTGTGCAGGCCCCCATATCACCACCCACATAGGAAGAAGTGGACACTGGAGCTCCCACTTCTCCTAAGGAGCAAGCCACTCTAATTTCCCTAATAATCAACCATGAGGTTCCTCATGCTTAGGCTGATAAGCTCATGACCTAACAAGCCTTAAGCCTTCACTCAGAGTCTTAACACTCTAGTAAACAACATTCAGGGGAAAGTTACCATCCCTAGCCTTTAGATTTAAATCAACCCATGCCTAGCCTAGAATTCCATGATGATGAAGATATAGCAATTAGTGAGTACCATGAGTCTGTCTTCTCCTTCCCTACTCAAAGAGAGATGAGTACTTCTGTGTCCCCTATGTCTAGCCTAAATCATCCATCCCCAACTGAGAAAGGCATAATAGAACAACATGGTACTCAAGACGAGCCCTCTTAGTGAAATAATCCAAAGAGGAAGAAAAGGATCAGTGCAAAGAAAGTAAGCAAGAAGAAAAGGGCATCCACTTCCAAACCTCAGGATGAGTCAGAACATCCTGAGGAGGTGCAACAAGAAGCTGATCAACCGACTCCTACCATAGTACATCCTCTGGCAGCTAGAAGACCCATCCTGTCATGGACTTTTGCTGCTAATCCAGACAGATGGTATGTCATTAGAGATCAAGTGGTCAAGATGTCTACTTCTGGCAAGACATACTTGATACCATGACATGAGAAGATATTATGAAAGTCTGAGGGATCCTGAACAACTAATTAAGAAAGGAATGGCCATGATCCTAATGAGGATAATCAACTAAAGATTAACCTTCTCAGTTTTGGTAGCATCAGCCTAGCGGGAGTTTGTAAGGTTTATATAGAGGCTGATGCAACCAAAGCAACTAAAGGTCTTCTTGCATGTATGCACCAAAGTACCAAGTAGAACTACTATGGAACTTTTATACTTTGCATGAGAATTATTCTAAGTATAAAATCTTCTAAAGCCAAAAGTTCCTGCGGAAGCTTTATACATTGCATAAGAAATATTCTAAGTATAAGGTCTTCCGAAGCCAAATATCAAATCTTTCAAAGCAAAAGATGAAGTCTTTCGAAGCTTCAAAGACAAAGTCTTCTGATGCCAAATAAAGTGAAGATTGATTTCTTCTGAAGACTTAGAAGAACATGCTTTTCTCCGATGTACTTTTACAAAAGCTAATCAACTTTCCACTGTAACTCTGAGGACTCACCAACTTGCATAAGTTGGTGAAAAGGTCCATGCTTTTGTAACTGTACATTAAGGTCTTTGCCTGTAACTTTCTACTTTATGTACTTTTATCCTTTTTGTATAATATTAGGATATGAGCTATGGCATGTCATACTCACTAGTCAAAAGGCAATCTGCCTTTTGATTGTACATTGATTTTGTTGTCTTTCAATCTTCCAACTAGCTTTCCAAGTATGGCCGGATGTAGGGTGTAATATAAAGGACCTCAATCCTTTGTAACTTATTTCCAATGCATTGTATCTCTTGTAAGAGAACTTGAGATTAATATACATCATCCTTGAAAGCCTTATATATATTGTCTTAAGTTTTGTCTATTTACTTACTTGTGTTCTTTGCATCCTAACTTTGAAATTCCCGGTTCCCTATTTGATCTATTAAGTGCTCTAACTCTCTCCTCATTATAAGACTAATTGTATTGACCATCTCTTAACGGGTCCTGCACATATGATTAAGTAAATTATTTTAATTATAAAACTAGAACTCACTCAGAGTCGCTGACTTTTTATACATCATAGTTGGCACGTAGAGTTTGATGCTGAGGATGTGCAGGCATGGATGCATAAGCTATTGGGAAATATTTGAAAATTGGCATCCATATTTTAAGAAAACATATCGTGTTCATGAAACTTATGGGATGTAAATAAAATGATGTGATGTGTTGACATGATTTTTAATGTTAATGAAAAGTTTAAATTCCGCTACAAATGTTCTATTTAAATGTTTTATGCAATGAATGTCCAACTGTAAGCGTTCTGGGAATGGGGCCTTACATAATGGTTCGGTTTTGGGTTATGTTTTGGGTTATAGGATGAGTGGTAGTAGTGGTTGTTGAGAGGCAATGGGTGAGGGTGAAGTTAAGGCTGATGTTATAGTTTCAAGAGTGTAAGTTTTAGTAGTGGGTTCAGTTTTGATGGGGAAGGGAAGAGGTGTAGGCTCAGATTTTGTTGGTTGTGGTTTGGGTATTGATTTGGGTACCATCCTTTGTACACCTTGAGCTTGATATACATCCTTCCTTCTTCCTAAGCTAATGTCAGCTTTGATGTCGCTAACAAGTAGCTGTAGGGTCTTTTCAGACATGGGACCTACTTGCCTACCTATGAAGCCATGGGCCCTGAGATATGCCTTCATCCATGCTTTGTCTCCCACATTCTTGGTAGCCGCAAGTCGGGCCTCCTCCTCTTTCTTCTTCCTTTCCTCCAACTTTTCTCTCACAACTTTCTTCCTCTCCTTATTGATTTGATCTTGTTCTTTGTTAAAAAGAAACAAGATCGTCTCATTTTCATGAGGAGTCAACTCCTCCTAAGAACAACCTTGCCAACCTTTCTGTTTCCTCTCGAACCTCTGCCTTTGCTATGTCTCTTCTTCCATTCTCCTTTTCTCTTCCTCTTCGGCTAATCTTGCTGCTTCCTCTTTTTCCTTTTGCAGCAGGGTCGCCCTTTCTAGCTTTATAAGCTTATTAAGTGGGAGTAGAAGATTGCTTCATTATCCACTTCCAGGCTACTGAGCCTGTGAATCCCCTCCACTCTTCTTCCGTTCTTGATAGACTCTTGGGTTGCTGCTGCTGCCTTGCTACTTGCAGCCAATAGTTTCACAGTGTCGAGTCCACCTTTCATTTTTAGCTTCTCTAACCTTTCTTCTTTGAGAAGCTCTTCATCAGTCATCTTCCTTTTTCCTTTGGGATCTGAAGAAGATTCAGCTTTTGGAGATTCTGGCTTGGATGATTCAGGTTGGGGAGAGTGGGGTTGATCTTGTTGTGCTTGAGAGAGAGGGGTTTTGAGAAAGTCCTTACTGTTTACCTCAGAGGCTAGATTAAGGATAGCCTCTGTGATAAGCAAATCATCAGATAAGGATGACGATTCAATAATCCCTTCCGCAGCTTGAATTTCTGCTTCGAAAGAGATTGGTATAGCACTACCTGTCCTAACTGAGTCAGTTGCTGGGCCATCAGTCCTTATTTTCACTTCAAAATCAATCTCAAGTTTAGTAAGGACCTTAGGTTGACCAACTTCCTTCTCAGTGGTAGGCGGTGCACTCAACCTTTGAAGCTCTTTAGCTCTAAAGTAGGCTATAACATTAGGTGAGGGTTGTTCAAGTGAGGAGCTTTTGAGATACTTGGTTAAGAATCTGTAAAGATCAATAAGCATCCTAGGGTCCGCTTTAATTGTTATAAGAGGTGGCTGAGGGAAGATAGTTGTAGGGTATTGTTGTGTAGGATAGAGTGAAGATAGGGTTGAGATGGCCAAGGTAGGTTCCTCATGACTTTGACTCTATACATTCTCCCTCTTTTTGGTAGCATCATCTTGAGAAGTAGATGAGCTAGACGATTAACTTAAAGAGACTTGAATAGGTACATGCCTAACAGACTTCTCAATCTGTGTCTCAGCTAGTTTGGTCTTGAGATTTTCAATCTCAAGTTGTTGAGTGGCAGACCTAGCTTTTAAAGTCTTAACCTTGAATTCAGGGTTTGAGACTTTAGAAAGCAGGTACTGAATCATGACATGCAGACTTCCCCCATCTTCTTTTGAAGAATCATGGGGAGATGAGATAACATACCTAGTATGTTCATCATCATCATCAAATGTGGTTTCTTGTCACCCTTGTTTCCCTTGCATACTTATGTCTCTTTTAGAGATATCAATTGGTAAGATTTCCATAGACTCAGTTTCAGTTATGTTACCACTGTCCTTAGAGGTCAATGAGAAACTCTAATAGTGGCAACTAAGTCTACATGAGTCCCCTACACACCTGTTGGACTCACCTCAATTTGGTTTAACTAATGTAGGCTAGAAATAAGAGGTTCCCTAAGGATCAGTTGATCTGGAGAGTGGTATGGTAGATCAACATCATGGCCCTGATGAGACATGAGATCTTCATCAGATTGGGTTAATAGGTTAGTAAAGATATAGAAGTTATGCCTAATGACCCGGGACCTTGGTCAACATCTAGTGACATTGAGCCAATGATGTGGCTATCCCTTTTTGGCTTCTTAGGGGAGTGTTGGGACTCACCCTGAGGGCTTGAAGCTTGGGCAATAGGCTCATCAGCTTGGGCAATAGGCTCATCTGCTATACATCAAGCTTGACACAAATCTACCTCCAAGTCTACCAAGTCACCAGTCTTATAAAAGGGTGAAACTCAGCTAAAACTCTCTCTGTCTCATCTGTTACATCAAAAGGTTCTCATAAGAATGTTCAGTTCTCATCTTCTGGAACAATATCAGAGCAGGCTACATCCTATCCTGCTATCCACCAGACTACACAGAATCAAAAGCCTTTCAAGGCTTGCTTTAGATGTGGAAAAGAAGACCAAGTGCTAAAGAAGTGCCCTCAGGTTCAAAGGTAAGTTCCAAAAAATAAAGACAAAATGGGTTGCTTCTCTGTTTCAAGAGGTAAAAGCAAATCTTTGAATGGTTGGATGATGAACATTCTATCCAAACCTTCTCACGTGAAGCCGGTTTCACATGATTCAAAGATGAAAACGATCAAAGTTTCCAAATCAAAATCTCTTCCTTCGGATCTTAAAAAGAAAATGATTTCTATATTCAATTCTTTCAAATCAAAAGTAATTGAACAGAAACAAATTTGGAAAGTAAAACAAAAGGAAAAGGATAAACAAATAAATGATTTTTCAAAAGAGTGTGTGCTTAAATATGTTACATACACTGATGAAAATGGAACACCCAGGACTACAATGGCCTGGGTCCCCCTTTCTATCTAATCTGTTAATGAGTGCAGGAATAGTTCAGGAGGACCGTTCGTAATCCGGTTCACTGACAGAGATTTTTCCTAATTCAACCTTGAAGCAGAACAAACAGATTAAGGTCATGGTATTTTATCTACAATCTGGATTTTTATCTACCCAATCACAGTTCTAACTTCACAATCACTGCATATTTCTTGATAATTGATTTCTTATCTTGATAATTAGTGTAGTTTGAAAGACCTTTGGTAAATTTCTACTTTTGTACAGTTTTATAATTTTTTTTGAAAAATATAAAAAATACAAAAAAATTAAAAAAATAATAGAAAATAGGTTTGCAAAAATAAAAATTTAGGGGGAGAGTATTATAGTATTATAAAATTTAAATAAAAAAATGAAAAAGAGAACTAGGAACTTGATTCGAGATGATTGAGAAATGATTGTATATCTTCTTGAGATGCTTGTTCTTGCATGACTTGCGCTTTATAATGAGAAATGATAGTAACTGATACTGTTATTTGATTCACATCTTATTTTTAATTACAAGTAAAAGAAAAAAACAAACAGATTCGTTTATGATATCCTCGGTAGGCACAACCTAAAGAATAAAGTAGACAGCAGCATGATGATTTAAATTAAATATATGCTTAAGGATGTCTGGATTTACGTAATCAGTTTGGCCTGCACGAAAACTGTGTCCTGCCAAAAATTGGATTGAGAATTGATCTTTCACCCACCATGATACAAATCATATAAGCCATGTCTTTGAGCCATGTTGGTGTATTTATATGTCTTGTGTTTGTGCTAATCTCCTCTGCTGTACGAAAGTACTGACCTGGACTGATGATCTCCTTTGCTGTATGATAGTACTGACCTGGAGCTCTCATTGGCACATGATTAAATGGTAATATCCTTTGTTATACGTGAGTATAGTCCTGGAGCTCTCACCATTTATCCTTTGTTATACGTGAGTATAGTCCTGGAGCTCTCACCATTTTGGTCTAAGTTGTGTCAAATCATCTAATAATGAATTCATCATAGAATGCAATATTCTGTTGATAATCTCTTGCACACTAATGCACAAGCCTTGTTCTATGAAGATCGTAGCAAAATTCAAGAAATCCTGAGGTTGGGTGAGGGTTTTTGCCAAATGATTGTGGGGTTCTAGTACTCTAAAGTGCATAATCGAACCTTAACGAATCTTCTACTGCTTGTTGAAAAAGATAGGGCATGGGTTTAAGTGGACAAACATATTAGCAATCATTATTGATCTGTTTAAGAATTTCAAAATCTTTCAAAGACTGTTGTCACACCCCCGCTTATAGCGGAAACACGAGGATGTAATGGACGGGATCATATAACACAATTTTAATGAATAGAGATGCAATAAATGATGAAAATCAACGTGTCATGACGTCACCCGACACAAATGGGGACTTGTGTCATAGTTAGTCAATTCCATGACAAACATAGTCATAGAAACAATTAAGTATAAATTCCACAACCCGGGAAACAAGTGAACATAAGTGAATAATAAAAGTCAAAGCAATTGTCAAAGACATCCAATGAGTCTAAGTAGTGCAATCCTAAGGTCGTCGCTAAGGCAGCATCCGTAGCTATCCTCAATGATTGTTACCTGAAAAGACATGCTCAAAAGGTTGTTGGTACACATGTCCCTAGTTCCAGTTCTAATGTACTTAAATGTTTAAGGACTTTCATTTTGTTACACTAGTGTAATCATTTGATATTTGTAATGAAAGACTCTTGAATGAATGAATATGTGTTATTGAATGTCTTGTATCTTTATTTTAGTGTTTATTACACGCATATGTGAACATGTTATATGGGTTTACAGTTGTTATACATAGTTCTGTGTCAATAAAGATTCAGGAATATGTTTAACTAAGTCTTATGCCCCAGTCGCACGACTGAACCATGCGTGTGAGCCAGTCGCATGACTGAGTCATGCGAATGACTCAGTCGTACGAATGACTCAATCTTATGGTTCATACGTACATATTAATGGATCGTATGACTCAGTCGCACGTCTGAGCCATACTTATGGCTCAGTCATACGAATGAAGACTGTAACCTATAAATACCACTTAATTCGTGGAAAACTAAAACACTTCGAGAATTCACAACCCTAGCCGTCCCAAAACGTCCAAGTCGTCCCTTCCAACTTCATAGAGCGTTCCTGATCAATCCTAATCAATTCTTAATGTTTTCTAATCATTAGTTTTGATCAGATTAATGTTCTCCCTGATTGGATCACCAATCAAATAGGATTCCGCACTATTTGATCTGGTTTTCACGTAGATTCGGTTAGTACCAGTTCGTACTTCGTCCTAACAAGTGGTATCAGAGCCTTGGCTCTCGATTCTACGTGGATTCAATCAAGTTTTTGCAAAAATCAACGTTTTTCAATCAAAGATCAGTCCTTTTTGCACAAAAATTCGATTTTTATGAGTGCATGTGTTCAAAGGTTCGTATTTTTCGAGTTCTAGCCGCCTAGGGTTCTCATAATCGTGTTTTTTAGTCGAATCGAGTGAAAATTTTTGAAAGATTTTGAAGTCAGACGTCTCATTCGCACGATTGATCCAATCGCATGACTGAACTTCATACACATAGCTCATTCGCACAATTGGTCCAATCGTCTGTTCATTCGCACGTTTAAGCTCGTTCGTTCGGTTCAGCTCAGTCGTATAGTTTATTCGTACGACTGAACTCATACGCGTAGATTCATACGCACGATTTACCTCAATCGCACGTGTGAATTCAGTCACACATTTCAATCGCACGTGTGAATTCAGTCGCACATTTCAATCGCACGGTTAAGTCTCATTCACAAAAGATATTTTCCATCAGTTCTCAGAGCACAAGCAGCGAAAGAAGTTATGGAAGGCTCTAGAGAAGTGGTATGAAGAAAATGCAACGCTTAAGTCTCTAAAGGCTAAAGCTTTGAGGAAGGAATTTCATAACTTCTCGTCAATCGAAAATGAGAGTCTGGACGACATTATCAATCGCTTCTATCTTTTGATGAGTGAACTGCACACTCATGGAGTTAAAACGTATATTAAAGATAAGGTATCGAGTCTGGCTGATGGTTTACCTGGTAAGTGGGATTCATTCGTTTCCACTTTAAGACATAATGAAGTGCTGGAAATGTTGGATATAAATGACTTTATTCTGAAACTGAAAGAGGACGAGCTACGATAGAAGTACAAGTCTAAAAAGGGAACCTACACTCAGAATCCTTCTCTATACAATGTGGCTCCTACTACTGCATCTTCAAGTGCACCCTTGCAGACTGCTTTCATGTCCAACAGATCTGCAAACGATCAAAGTGCATCTTCAGGTTGTGAGTCAGGTGGTTCATCAAGTGTTCAATATAGTTCTGCAGAAGCTCAACCAACGACGTTAACGACAGAGAATCTGAGCAACGTAACCGTGGAAGTTGCTAAGAAGCATATGGATTTACTTGCTGCTGTGGTCCGTTCATATGACGGGTTAGTAGCAGGGAAGATTGGTAACTATCACTTGGCAGATGAAGATTATGAGCAAGTGGATGAAACCGAGCTAGAGAGGATGGATATCATGTGGGCTCTAGCTAGTGCTGTGCGAAGAGCTAAGAAATTCGTCAAGAAAACGGGACAAAATCTGGTGGCCACAAAGGATACTACTTTTGGATTTAACAAGTCAAAGGTCACCTGTTTCAACTGTGGAGAAAAAGGCCATTTCAAGAGAGAGTGTGTTAAACCTAAGAATAGGAAATGGTCACCCGTTTTCATCAACCAACAGACAAGAAAAAGACAAGAAGACAACTCCAACCAGTCAGGACTCCAAAGCAATGGTGGCACAAGGTGATGAAGGTCAAGACTGGTCTTTTCACTTCTTATCTAACGGTGAAGCTAATATCGCGTTGGTTGAGGATCTAAACGATGACTCAGCAAGTGAGGGGGAGAACTTGGCTGAGTTTGATACTGTTGATGTAAATGACTCAATGGCTGCTGTTGATCATCTGGTAGAGGATGAACTGAATGATGCTTCTGAAACTCACCAGGAAGCCCAGGTTGCATTTGTTGCTGGCACCTCAAACTCTGCACAAGTAGAATCTAAAGAAACCCTATTCGATAAACATGCTTGTGTTGAATGCAATCAGTTTTGGGAATGAATTGATTTAAAATTTACTAGGTTATTAGAACATAATGATAACTTGGTAAATGACTTAAAACATTGCACTGAGGCTAACAGAGTGTTGAAGCAAAATAAAAGCAGTTTTAAAGAGAAAATTGAATTATTGAGAAAACAACTAAGGGAAATCGAGGTTGTGGCTTTTAACCAAGAAAATGACATAAAGTTTTATTTAAATTCAATTGAGGAAATTAAAAAGGAAAAAGCTATTCTTCAAGTGGAAAATGAGTCATTAAAACAAAGACTGCATAGTTTAGCTAGTTCCTCACATGTCATAAAAAACTTGGTTAAAGAAAGAAACAATGAGGAAGGGATTGGTTATAAAGTTGTGCGTCCACCACATGAGATCCTTTTGAACACAAAACAACGTCCTGTTAACAATAATCCTATCAAGGATCATGTGGTGACTACACCTTTGGTCAGTGATCCTGGTACTACAGTTAAATATACACCTCAAGTGACTGATCAGAAAGCATCAACTTTGGGCACAAAGGATGAAGTCGTAATTGGGGACTGGGTGGTACAGGATGATCATGTGCCTCTTGGTTTGGGATCACTGACTACTGTATCAAAACCAAAAATTTCAAAAACAACTCAGTCTAAACCGGTCAAGCAAGATCTTAACAATGTGAAAAGACACAACAACCAAAGTGTTAAACAAATCAAACTTGTCAAAGAAGGTTAAAAACCAAAGGTTGAGACTAAAAGGACCAATCCTGAAGTGTACTCCCCACCCCACAAAAGATCTCCTAGTCCTGTTAAGAGGAGATCATGCTATAAATGTGGACAAAGAGGACACATTTCTTCATGCTGTCCTTTCTATCAGACACCTAGACATAAAATTGAATTGGTTCAGGAAGTTAAACCTACTTTTTCAAAACAGAGGTCTAAAACACCTGCTAGGTCTTACACCCCTTCCCAACACCAAAGACAACATAGACAAGTCTAAAAAGGGAACCTACAATCAGAATCCTTCTCTATACAATGTGGCTCCTACTACTGCATCTTCAAGTGCACCCTTGCAGACTGCTTTCATGTCCAACAGATCTGCAAACGTTCAAAGTGCATCTTCAGGTTGTGAGTCAGGTGGTTCATCAAGTGTTCAATATAGTTCTGCAGAAGCTCAACCAACGACGTTAACGACAGAGAATCTGAGCAACGTAACCGTGGAAGTTGCTAAGAAGCATATGGATTTACTTGCTGCTGTGGTCCGTTCATATGACGGGTTAGTAGCAGGGAAGATTGGTAACTATCACTTGGCAGATGAAGATTATGAGCAAGTGGATGAAACCGAGCTAGAGAGGATGGATATCATGTGGGCTCTAGCTAGTGCTGTGCGAAGAGCTAAGAAATTCGTCAAGAAAACGGGACAAAATCTGGTGGCCACAAAGGATACTACTTTTGGATTTAACAAGTCAAAGGTCACCTGTTTCAACTGTGGAGAAAAAGGCCATTTCAAGAGAGAGTGTGTTAAACCTAAGAATAGGAAATGGTCACCCGTTTTCATCAACCAACAGACAAGAAAAAGACAAGAAGACAACTCCAACCAGTCAGGACTCCAAAGCAATGGTGGCACAAGGTGATGAAGGTCAAGACTGGTCTTTTCACTTCTTATCTAACGGTGAAGCTAATATCGCGTTGGTTGAGGATCTAAACGATGACTCAGCAAGTGAGGGGGAGAACTTGGCTGAGTTTGATACTGTTGATGTAAATGACTCAATGGCTGCTGTTGATCATCTGGTAGAGGATGAACTGAATGATGCTTCTGAAACTCACCAGGAAGCCCAGGTTGCATTTGTTGCTGGCACCTCAAACTCTGCACAAGTAGAATCTAAAGAAACCCTATTCGATAAACATGCTTGTGTTGAATGCAATCAGTTTTGGGAATGAATTGATTTAAAATTTACTAGGTTATTAGAACATAATGATAACTTGGTAAATGACTTAAAACATTGCACTGAGGCTAACAGAGTGTTGAAGCAAAATAAAAGCAGTTTTAAAGAGAAAATTGAATTATTGAGAAAACAACTAAGGGAAATCGAGGTTGTGGCTTTTAACCAAGAAAATGACATAAAGTTTTATTTAAATTCAATTGAGGAAATTAAAAAGGAAAAAGCTATTCTTCAAGTGGAAAATGAGTCATTAAAACAAAGACTGCATAGTTTAGCTAGTTCCTCACATGTCATAAAAAACTTGGTTAAAGAAAGAAACAATAAGGAAGGGATTGGTTATAAAGTTGTGCGTCCACCACATGAGATCCTTTTGAACACAAAACAACGTCCTGTTAACAATAATCCTATCAAGGATCATGTGGTGACTACACCTTTGGTCAGTGATCCTGGTACTACAGTTAAATCTACACCTCAAGTGACTGATCAGAAAGCATCAACTTTGGGCACAAAGGATGAAGTCGTAATTGGGGACTGGGTGGTACAGGATGATCATGTGCCTCTTGGTTTGGGATCACTGACTACTGTATCAAAACCAAAAATTTCAAAAACAACTCAGTCTAAACCGGTCAAGCAAGATCTTAACAATGTGAAAAGACACAACAACCAAAGTGTTAAACAAATCAAACTTGTCAAAGAAGGTTAAAAACCAAAGGTTGAGACTAAAAGGACCAATCCTGAAGTGTACTCCCCACCCCACAAAAGATCTCCTAGTCCTGTTAAGAGGAGATCATGCTATAAATGTGGACAAAGAGGACACATTTCTTCATGCTGTCCTTTCTATCAGACACCTAGACATAAAATTGAATTGGTTCAGGAAGTTAAACCTACTTTTTCAAAACAGAGGTCTAAAACACCTGCTAGGTCTTACACCCCTTCCCAACACCAAAGACAACATAGACAAGCTACTGGCAAGTCTGTGATGCCTGAAGCAAAACCAATTTCTGAACATAGGCCTAAAGTCCAAACTGTTAATCAGTCACTGGTTTACCACAAACAAGCCTTACACAAGGATGGTCTGTGGAAAGCTAAAACATCTGATGTGTCTGATAGTGGTGATAAGAAGAAGAATGAGTTTCTCTAACTCCAAATGGACAGTGGGTGGAGTTTGTGATGTGCGATGCCTCTGGGAAACCCAAGCCTATAAAGGCTTGGGTCCCCCTCCTTAACTAATCTTTTTCTGTTTTTGTGCAGGTTGTCCGCTACAGTGCTTCTACCAACACATGGATTATTGATAGCGGGGCATCCAAGCACATGACTGGAAATAACTCTCTCCTTCTCAACATCAAACAAATTAAAGGGGTACATGTTTCCTTTGCTGGTAACAAAGGTGGGTACATCACCGCTTAAGGAGAAGTAGGTAATGGGAAGGTAAAATTTGATAAGGTGAATTATGTTCAGCAGTTAGAGAACAATTTACTTTCAGTTTCTCAGATATGTGACAAGGGCTTTAAGGTTATGTTCGACAATAGGAAATGTTACATTCTGAAGAAGGAAATGGATATCCCTGAGGAGCAGGTACTAATGTCAGCTTCAAGGTACAATGATTTGTACATCTTGGACGTGTCTAAAGCTTCTACAACCGAGTCCACTACTCAGTGTTTTTATCAAAGGCAACAGAGAAGGAGTCCATTTCATGGCACAGGAGAATGGGACACATAAATCCTCGGAAGATGAATCATCTTATTCAGAACAACTTAGTTGAGGGAGTAACTGTTAAGAACTTCCAACTTCTAGATTTTTGTATCTCATGCAAGAAAGGAAAGCAGACCAGGAGGTCTCACAAGTCCAAGAACATTAATTCTATTAAGATGCCCTTGGACCTTCTGCATATGGACTTGTTTGGTCCTGTCAGCACAATGAGTATAGTAGGACACTGGTACTGCTTCATAGTCACTGCTGACCACTCGAGATTTTCGTGGGTGATGTTTCTGAAAGCTAAGTCAGAGACATTTGAATCGTTCAAAGTGCTCGTGACTACACTGGAATCTCTGTACAAACTGAAGGTAAAGAAGCTTCGTTCAGACAATGGAACTGAATTCAAGAATCAGTGGATGGATGCTTTCTGCAAAGAAAAGGGGATTGTTTATCAGTTCTTCTCCGCATACACGCCACAGATGAATGGAGTTGCTGAACGCAAAAATAGGAGCTTGATAGAAACTGCAAAGACGATGTTGGTAGATTCAAAGCTACTAGTACAATTCTAGAATGAAGCAGTTCCCAATGCGTGCTACACTCTTAACCGTGTATTGGTAGTCAAGCGACATGGTAAGAATTGCTATGAGTTGCTTTAGAAACGCAAACCAAATCGGAGTTAGCTGGAACCATTCGGGGTTCCATGTATGTTTCTGAAGAAAACTCCGGAAGGCAAGTTCAGTGAGAAAGCAGATGAAGGCATCTTTCTCGGATACAACATACCTGACAAACGAGTCTATAACAATTCTACAGGTCAAGTAGAAGTGTGGTGCAACGTAGATGTGCAAAGACACACCACCCCCTGCTGGGAAAGGTCCATCCTCATTCTTCGATTACGATGGATTTTTAAAATCTTTAAACCTTCCTCCAGCATGTTCAGATGTTGAGATTGCTGCACAGATGACGTACCACGCCTTAAACACTCCAAATCTGGATTTCAGCAATACAGTACCAACTAGTGGTGCTTCTGGCTCTTCAGAAACTGCTCAGGACGTTAGTGATGTATCATCAGATGATGAAGAAACAGTTGAAACAGGTATTGAGAATAACGTCAATCAAGCTGGCAGTTCAGCAAATGCCGAGAACGCATCAGGGAACCCAGATGCTGAACCTGTAGTCACAAACATGGATACTGAAGTGGCCGTTCCTACGACACCTGTGACAAGGATTAGTGTTAATCATCCCAGGATACTATCATTGGGGATCTCCACTCCGGTGTTCAGACGAGAAATCAGCTATACTCTACTGATTATGCTGTTATAATGGAAAAGGGTTACGTGAATGATAGTGCTTTCAAATGCTTTGTTTCTCAAGTCGAGCCCAAACACGTAAGTGTTGCCCTGAAGGATGAGGCCTGGGTAAATGCTATGCAGGAAGAGCTGCTACAGTTCAAGAAGCTTGGAGTGTGGACGCTCATGGATAGGCCTAAAGGAGTTAAGGTGATTGGCACCAAATGGGTGCTGCGCTGCAAGAAGGACGACCAAGGTGTAGTAATCCGAAACAAGGAAAGATTGGTTGTTTAAGGATTCAAACAAGTCGAGGGAGTTGACTACAATGAAGTGTTTGCACATGTGGCAACGATGGAAGCTATTCATATTTTTCTGGTTTATGCATCCTACATGAAGATCAAGGTTTATCACCTCGATGTTAAAAGTGCATTCCTTCATGGGGAAATCCGTGAGGTAGTATACATCAATCAACTCGAAGGATTTAAAGATCCTTACCATCGGGACAGAGTCTACAAGCTGGACAAGGCTCTATACGGGCTACATCAAGCTCCTCGAGCTTGGTATGAGAAGCTCTCCACCCACCTATTAAAACATGGTTTTCACCGGGGTGTGATAGACTGCACGTTGTTTATCAAATAGAAAGATGGAGATTTACTACTGGTGCAGATTTATGTGGATGACATAATCTTCGGTTCCCGAAATGAAGAGTTATGTAAAGAATTCGAATTTGTGATGAAGGCAGAATTTGAAATGAGTGCCATGGGAGAGATGAAGTTCTTCCTAGGTTTACAGGTGGATGAGACACCTACCGGTATTTTTTTGCATCAGACTAAGTATGTTGGAGACATTCTAAGTCGATTTGATATGGAAAATGTCACTATTGCCGGTACCCCACTTGCCACAAACCATGATGTGGCACCAGATGATAATGGGGATTTGGTGGATGCCACTATGTATCATGGGATGATCGGATCTCTCATGTATCTCACTGCCTCGCGTCCAGATATCATGTACGCCATATGTCTATGCTCCAAATATCAAGCCAAACCAAAAGTAAATCATCTGATCGGGGTGAAAACGATTTTTCGTTATCTGAAGGGTACTCCAACACTGGGGTTGTGGTATCCTCATGATGATGACTTTGAGCTAACTGCTTATAGTGATTCAGACTACGGTGGCTGCAAGATGAACTTCAAGTCAACATCAGCGGGGTGTCAGTTCTTTGGAATGCGTTTAGTCACCTGGCAATGCAAGAAGCAGACATTTGTTGCTCTGTCAACATGTGAAGCTGAATACGTTACTGCTGCAAGTTGCTGTTCACGAATCATCTGGATACAACAGTAAATGCGGGACTACAGTTTGCAATTTTCAAACACTCCTATCTTTGTTGATAATTCTACGACCATAGCTGTAACTAAAAATCCTCCTCAACACTCTAAGACTAAACACATCGGCATAAAATATCATTTCATACGTGATTGCTATGAAAAACATTTAATTGATGTGATTGAAATAAACACGGATTTTCAACGCGCTGACCTCTACACTAAACCTTTTGATAAATCCAGATTTTTATATCTGTTTGAGGTCAACGGCGTGAAAAAGAAATGTGACGTGATTCCAGAAGATGAAAATGCTTAGTCCGACGCCTGTTTAGTTTCTTTTTTCTTTTTATTTTCTTTTATTTAACTTATTTTAATTTCCCGTCTTAAAAATCCAAAAACACAAAAATATTTTCGATTTTAGTATTTTAGTGGAAGATTAATTTTAATTTCAGTATTCATTTGCTTAAAATAAAATAAAATAAAAGAAGGGGGAGAGCAGATAAGCCAAAAAGGCAAAAACAACAAATTTAAGAAAGTGATTCAACACTATGGAAAGTGATAGTACACAGGCGTCGTGTTACTTGGAACACCAAAAAGATTTTCCATTTTTGCAATGTTTAATTTAAATCACAGAAAATTGTAAGTCTAACAATCTAAGTCTAGCATATTGGAAAAATGATAGTATGCCTGTCTGTTACTGTAATTACATGGAGAAAGTAGATCTAGGGAGGTGCTAGTCCATTATACGATGTGTCGGTAGGTTCAACACAAAGACTAGTAGACATCATTGGTGATTCGCTTAAACCTGAATCCACTAACATGTTGTCATTGGTGATTCACTTAAACCTGAATCCACTAACAAGTTATGGGTTCCCATGGTATCCCTGGTTTGCACAATCAATCAATTTTCAATAAGGGGTGAGGAGCAATTGAATGCCACAAATGTGTGCAAAGACCCTAAAAACAGAGCAAAATATGATAAATGTCATAAAAGCAGCAAAATAAGCAAAATGAAATAATGCTGATGACAAAAGTCAGTCCTGAAATGTATATTGTAGTATATTGCCCTAAGAAGAAGATATGTATTGCGCCTCATTGCTGTGCGATGGCACTGACCTGAGGCTTAGCATAACCTATCCGTTCTAAGAATTCACTGTTGTTTGCGCCTCTATGCTGTGCGATGGCACTGACCTGAGGCTTTGCATCTCTTTGAAAGCTCTTAGAACCAAAATCTTCTTAACCACAGGACCGCTCAAAAATCTCCTAAGGAAGATTGATTACCATATACTAGTGGGACGCACAAACACCTGTTGGTCTAATCCACTTAATTATCACTGATGTGGGTCAAAAATCTGTGTATGGACTTAAGTGGACAAGTATACTGATAATCGTCGTGACTGCACCACCAGATGTTCAAAATCAATGTATGTTACATAACAGACCAAGCATGATTTCTAGTTAGCGCTTAGAAGTCTTAGATGAATGAGAAACTGTGATCCGTAAATATGTTGTTTCCTTTTCAATATATCAACAAAAGTTCCAAGAAATTACGTTTATGCCTGTCTGATTCCATATGAATCTGTCTTAGAAATGAAGTTAATGCTAATAGGTTGTTCTGCTCAGGGGGAGAATCATTTTAAAATTAATATTAAAATGTCTCAAACTCTACCCAATCAAAATCACAAAAATATGTTTATTTTAGTAATTTAGTTTAGTTTTTATAGTTTTCAAGTTTTTTTCATTTGTAGTGTGTCAGTGTCGGATTGTGCAACAAGATTTATCTCTGTGAATGTCATAAAAGGAACTGAACGTTAATCTGATCACATGTTTCTGAAGAAAATTAAAAGGATCACGTCTGAGGTGATCATTAGTTTTATTCTTAAAATAAACACGTCTGAGGTGATTAACGGTTTTCAAGTAAAAGGATCACGTCTGAGGTGATCTGGTGGATAAATGGATCATGTCTGAGATGATCAAATGTGCTTGAATGTTTATCTAATGTAACTGAGATTATAACTAAGTTTGCCAAAGTTAAATCATGAGTATGGACAAGTCGTACGACTAAACCATGAGTATGGCTCAGTGGCACGACTGTAGGATCAGTATGGACTAGTCGTACGACTGAACCATGAGTATGGCTCAGTTGCACGACTGAAGGATAAGTATGGCCCAAACGCACGATTGGATCATAAGTATGGACCAATCGTGCGAATGGCAAGGTCAGTATGGACCAATCGCATGAATGCCAGGGTCAGTGAGCTTCAATCGCACGAATGCCCTATGCGTATAACTTATTCGTACGTATGAGATATGCATATGGATCCATTCGCACGGTTGGATATGCTGTGAGTATAAAATGGGGTCAGTCATTCGCAAACCCCACATGCTCATGCGACTGATCTCCCAAACTTCGATTTACTAAGGACCCCTTTTCGACTTTTTTCTTTGATATACTTGTTCGCATTCACCTACTGATCATTATAGTACCATTTGCAGGTATTTTCATGCTGAAATCATGTCGTATTTGTTTGAATTCTGATCTTACAGTAAAAAAGGAAACCAGACTTAAAATTCTTAAAAACAACACATAAACTATCATTAAAGTCAAATTAATCATGCCGTGGGTGTTTAAAATGTTGAGACGAGTCTGTGGATACGTTGTTCAAGCAAAATGATGATAAAATGCAAAACAATCAAAATCACAAGACGCGATCTGTCTGTGTGCGACTGGACACCCCGAATGAACTTCAATCATACGACTGAATCATACGCATGATTCAATCGCACGGTTGAACCAATCGTCCATCCAGTCGTCCGACTGGCTCAATCGTATGGATTGTCACATGACTAAACTCAGTCGGATTCTCAATCGTACGATTACGCTCAGTCGTGTGACTCAATCGCACGGTTGAATCACACTTGGGAAAAAATTACAAATTCAATCAGTCTGTCTATGTTCGTTAAATCTGACATATTTCTTTAACTTGTTCTACAGATGGCTGATTGGTGGGTGATCAACCCCAAGCACAACATCTATGCTCACTTGGACCCGACATCGAGGAATGCTGCAGATTTCACTGGGATTATTGAATTTCTTACTAGATCACGGATTCACACGGCTATCTTCACTCATTGCACTCCATACCGCTCGCATCAGCAGCTATTCTGGGAGAATGTTGTGGTTGACCGTTCAGTGGAGCCTTACAGGATTCAGAGCTCTATACAGGGTCAGGATATTGATGTCAGAGAAGAAGATTTCAGGAGAGTCTTGGCTTTGGGTGATGATGATAGTCACCCCACCAAGTTGCACCCGAGGGTAGTGCGTGGTTGCTTCCTACGCATTAAGAACGAGGGTGACATCAACGCCGGTGTACTTAATAAAAGCAACATGTGCCCCCAATTCAAGTATCTCGCCCATGTTCTACTAAAGTGCATTGCTTCACTAAGAGGAGGATTTGATGAGCTTAGCAATCAAATGCAACATGCATTTGTCGCATTGGTGCTAAACGCGAGATTCAGCTTCTCGAGGATGTTTTTCAACTATCTTGTTGAAAAAATCAAAGCTAAAGGGAAGGAGGGTTTTTGCATGTATCCACGCTTCTTCCAGATGATCTTCAACAGCAAACTTCCCAACCTGCCAAAGAGTCCAGCTGACGAGGTGAAACTAGAGATTATGGACGACACCACACTTGGAAGGATGAAAGTGTATAGGGGCAAGACTCAAAAGCCCCCGGTTCGATGGTTATTCGGGCAGCTAGCGAGGGCTGATTATATGGCACCGAGAGGCAAAAAGTGGAGGCATGACGACAGTGATTCGGATGTGGAGAATGTAGTGTTCTCTGATGACTCTGATGATGATAACAGTGGTGATGGTGGAGATATTGGCCCCACCCAATTTAGGGCCACTGCTACTGATGTGACAACTCCACCATCCACCCTAGGAGGTGCTGAGACGGCCGGATTCCATCTGGTGTTCCAACCTGATGAGGAGGAGGAGTCTGATGAGGAGCCTCTGGTGCGAACGGTGGGGAGCTGGGTCGTAGCCACTGAGAGAGGCGTTAGGGCGGTTGGTGGACGCCAGGGTGAGTCTGGGGAGGCTACTTCTGATCCATCTTACTCCCCAGACCAGCCCAGTAGCCAATGGGGAGCCTCTACGTCCAAGGGCTCGAGGAAAAAGAGGATGGCTTAGCCCTATGGCAAAAAGGGGAAGAGGCCGAGGTTCACTTTGGTTGCCACCACTTCTACCACTACAACCACCACCACTACTACCACACCACCCACTACTACTACCACACCTCCACCTTTCACTTCTATAGCCCATACTTCACCACCCATTCATTCACCACCACCCATATTCACCACAGCTATAACTACCACCACCAGCCACCAAGCCGGACCATCATCCCATCCCATATTCCTTATAGGATCATCCCTTCCTCCTATTGGAGTGGAGGAACAGCTTTCAGCACTGAACCGTATGGTGCTAAAGCTGTTGGATGCTGTTGAGGAGAAGACTGCACATATACATCAGCTTGTGGAGCTCAATTCTACCCAAGCACAACAGATCTCACAGCAAGCCCAACAGATTGCCTAATTCCAAGAGCATAAGGTGGAATCAACAAAGAAGCTAGAGGAATTGGAGGCTGCCAAGAATACCATCGTGCTCAAGCTCAAAGGATCTAAGGATGAGCCTCTTAAGATCGGAGAAGGAGATGATGATGATAATGATGGAGAAGATGATGAGAGTGATGATGATGAGGTCAGTCGTGATGGAGAAACAAGAGGAAGGCGGGAAGATGATGATGATAAAGAAGGAGATGCAGCTGCATCTGCCTCAGCTCAGGGTCAGGAAAGAAAAACAAAGCAAAAGCAAGACCAAGGAGCATCATCCTCTGCCCCACCTACTTCCCCGACTGCAGAAGATCCCAGCATGATTCAGGAAAAAAGTAAAGTTAGATGTCTATGTATTTATGAAAGCTTTGTACTTGAATCATGTAGTAATGTTATGTAAATTAATGTTTATATTTCGTTATCAACTGTTTGATTGTCTTGATTACTTACTAACTATTGGCGTGATACATGTTTTAATCAAGCAGATCAATTATCTCAGCAAGACGAGTATGATGTTGCTCCCCTACAGCAAATCAAGTCTCAATTAACTATGATACTTGATTTGCAAGGAATAGTCAGGAGGTCTGTGAGTTATACTCCTGAAGAAGGAGAAATAATTCATGACCTTACTGATGAGCAACTTGCTGAGATGTTCCGGGTCAACCCGGACGAATTGGTCAAAGATGCTCCCAAAGTTGATGTAGTCAGTGATGAAGAACTTCAAGGGGTTGATAAGGTTGAGATCGAAGATATGACAACTGACTATTATCCCCAGTACACTAACGCCAATGGCGATGTATTACCGGATCTGGGAGAGACGTTTGCAAGAAGCGCCTTCGACAAAGTAGAAGAGAGGGTACCCGAGAAAGAAGCTGCAGAAGACATATCTCAGGCTGATGATGAAGACATGGCAAAACATAAAGCTGAGTGGGAAGCTTGTCTGGAAGAAATGAGAAAGCAGAGGGAGCCTACAAAAGTCAAACGCCTACACCAAGCTCTACAAGGTCAAAAAGCATCAGAAGGTGTCAAGCAAAATCATTAGCTGGGCGTACCTTGATGATCTAAATGTCTACGCAGTGAAAAGAGAGAAGGGAATTGAGTATTTCAGATTTCCACACGATCTGAAAACTCTTCCTGGATTTGAACTAAATCGGCTTGCTTGCTTGAACCTGCTTTATGCAGTTCCTGGAAAGATATCAGGATGGTTTGAGAAAGCACTGAAGAAAGAGTACCACACAAGGTGGGTCAACTTCAAGCCACAACAGTCCAGAAGGTTTATACATAAGACAGAAGTTGATCCGATCTCTGGTCGACCGAAAGTTGTCTTGAAATAGCAACCTCCGCGCACGATGTCACGTATACCTATGAGGGAGATGCCACAAGATTTTACACCCCATTTTAAATGGTGGTACTATGACTGGCGTACTAGACAAGCAGTCATTGTGTTGGATGGAAAGAGGACTTTAGAGACAATAAGGGTATTCGACCCAATGTGGCACACAAACTTGTCAGCAAATGATATATATAATTTGTACAAGTGGCCACTGTTTTTTGATACGCAGGATATCGTACAAGCACTTCAGTTTCAACATGTTATACCATTATGCTTTGCATTTGATATTCATGCTGGGGTTTCAAAGGAAGAGTGATTCAAGAGATATGAAGAGCTTTCAAAGGAAGTTAGAGAATAGGTAGAACTAGGTCAAAGGGGGAGTTTATTGGTACACATGTCCCTAGTTCCAGTTCTAATGAACTTAAATGTTTAAGGACTTTCATTTTGTTACACTGATGTAATCATTTGATATTTGTAATGAAAGACTCTTGAATGAATGAATATGTGTTATTGAATGTCTTGTATCTTTATTTTAGTGTTTATTACACGCATATGTGAACATGTTATATGGGTTTACAGTTGTTATACATAGTTCTGTGTCATTAAAGATTCAGGAATGTGTTTTTAACTAAGTCTTATGACCCTGTCGCACGTCTGAACTATGCCTGTGAGCCAGTCGCACGACTGAGTCATGCGAATGTCGTATGAATGATTCAATCTTATGGTTCATACGTAAGTATGAATGGATCGTATGACTCAGTCGCACGACTGAGCCATACTCATGGCTCAGTCGTACGAATGAAGACTGTAACCTATAAATACCACTTAATTTGTAGAAAAATAAAACACTTCGAGAATTCACAACCCTAGCCGTCCCAGAACGTCCAAGTCGTCCCTTCCAACTTCATAGAGCGTTCCTAACCATTCTTAATCAATTCTTAACGTCTTCTAATCGTTAGTTTTGATCAGATTAACGTTCTCCCTGATTGGATCGCCAATCAGATAGGATTCCACACTATTTGATCTGGTTTTCACGTAGATTCGGTTAGTACCAGTTCGTACTCGGTCCTAACAAAGGTCAACATATTGTTGGTGAGTTCGCAGGTTTAAATAGTAAATAAAAACATGATGCTGTGTAAAATTTTGGTAGGACATGAGTGCATATAGTTATAAGCAAGTACTATTACATGTAAACATGAGCATCACAACTAAACCTATGACGTACACACAGAACTTGTCGGAACATATTCACCCTAGGGCCCGTTCCTGGCCACTGCCAGTCCCGACTAGTACACTAACAAACAAGGGTGGGGGTGTCAACCAATAGTACTATCACTACCTGTCAGTCAGCTCCAACACCGGAGTTAAATGGTTGTGAATAAAGAACCACACAGACAACTCATGTATGTACCAGATAAATACTTACAAAACAACAAACAACACAGTCCCAAAGATTGAATAAGTTCACAACATAAAAAGGGTGAACATACTTTTCCCCCTAGTTTATAAATAATTAGAATGAAAACGGGGCCGCGAAACTCACCTTGAAATAAGATGAAAATAAATGAATAAGAGGCTTCAACGAGTGAGAGCAACGAACGATCAAGCACCTATAATGATTGCAACTAAGTCTTCGAAAGTGTTCAAGTAGGTTAGACGTGTTCGGTCGATCCCGGTCGGTTAAGGTTCGGTGCGCGATGCGCACACCAATAGACACACATATATATAACACAACGTACAAAAATAATGTTAATAATAATGATAGTAATACTAATGGAGATATTATTATAACTATTAAAATAATAAGAAGAACAACAACAATAATAATAATAATAATAATAATAATAATAATAATAATAATAATAATAATAATAATAATAATAATAATAGTAATAATAGTAATAATAGTAATAATAGTAATAATAGTAATAATAGTAATAATAATAATAGTAATAATAATAATAATAAATAATAATAATAATAATAATAATAATAATAATAATAATAATAATAATAATAATAATAATAATAATAATAATAATAATAATAATAATAATAATAATGATGATGATGATGATAATAATAATAAACCTGTGCGCACCACTCATCCAAACACAACGCACACACATCGTAATCTATACATATATATACATACAACACCATCCATTAACACACTAAACCCACACTAATATAAATATATATATATATATATATATATATATATATATATATATATATATATATATATCTGTATATATATATGTATGTATATATATATATGTATATATATATATGTATGTATATATATATGTGTATATATATATATATATATATATATATATATATTAAAAACTCACTCAAGTACACACGCTGCACATACTCCACACACACTCACGTACCCAAACACAATCATAAAACACTCACACACTAATACATTATACACACACACACACTATATATATATATATATACATATACACGGTGTACGTACATTTACACACACATTGCACACACACCCATACACACAACACACACACTGTACACACACACGCTATATATATATATGCATACACAACCCACACACATATTTGTATACGTATATACACACCTTGGTACATACACATACCTACATATACACAAACTCACACTACACACACACATACACGCACTGCACACACACACGCTGTACACACACATCCACACTGCACACACACACACATATACATATACACCCGAGCAACACACACTTATATGTATATGGATACACAGAATCGGTACACACACATACATATACGCAACGGTACACACACATACATATATACATATCCGGGTGTACACACATTCATATAGATACACACGGCTGTACACTCACATCATATACATACACATGCGACACACACATATCCATATATATACATGCTGCACACACATACATATAGATTTATCCATGGCAGCACACACACATGCGCATATACATGCATATCTACACGCCCATCGACATGCGTACACATACATATGTATGGATCAGACTCGAACAACAACAAAAACCGAACCCGGCGATCACCACCGACACAACCGCGATGATAAAACGAAACGAAGCAAAGCAAAACTAAGTTCACGAAGACCGGTTACCTTCGAAACGAGTTTGCGGCAAGACGAGGGCCACCAACTGCGGCGAGAAGGGGCATGGTTCGTTGGTGCGTGCGGTGGAGGCAATCGATAGTTCACGGCGGGAGGGGAGGGTGTGCGATTTAGGGTTTCGGTGGTGTGGGGGGGAAGAGAGCCGACATATATATATGTTTGGCCCATTAACACCTTTGGTCCCTCAACTTAGAAATCTTTAATCCCTTTAGTTTACTCAATTTACAATTTGAGCCCTAACCTTAAGTATAATAATTATAATATAAACAATAATATTAGTAATACTAATAACACTAATAATATTTATAATAAACATTATTAAGATTTAAAAGGAAGATATTAATAGGTAAGGTTAATTATACTTTTATAGTTAATTATTACCATTATTGTTTATATAATATTAGGTTCAACGCAAAAGCAAAACGACAAGGTTCGGTCCGATAATGAATTAATTACGCGAAATAAATAATACACAGGGAGAGTTAATGAAATTAACGTTGATTGACGGACCTGTCGGTGACGGATGTCACAGTATCCCCCAGTTGAGATTTTCATCTCGAATTTCAGCTGGAGTTAGATCCCGAAGCTCTATCCGCGAATAGATGCGGATTTTTAACCTTTATCTGGTCTTCCCGCTCCCATGTAAACTCAGGCCCTCGTTTAGACCTCCATCTCACTCTGACAATTGGGATCTTGCTGCGCTTCAATCGCTTCACTTCTCGATCCATTATTTCTATGGGTTCTTCCACAAAATGAAGTTTCTCGTCAATCTTGATTTCCTCAATCGGCACATGAAGAGACCCATCGGCTAAACATTTCTTAAGATTTGATAAATGGAATGTATCGTGCACGCCGCTAAATTCTTGAGGTAACTTTAATCGAAATGCTGCAGGACCAATTCTTTCTTTGATCTCGAACTGTCCAACATATTTTGGACCTAATTTCCCTTTCTTTCCAAACCGTACAATTCCCTTACACGGAGAAACTTTCAATAAGACATGATCACCAACGTAAACTCTAAAGGTTCCCGACAATTATCGGCGTAACTTTTCTGACGATCTTGGGCCGTCTTAAGCCTGTCCTTGATTTGAAATATCCTACCCGTCATTTCCTGAATAATCTCTGGACCTCTTAATTGTCTTTCACCTACTTTTGCCTAACACACCGGAGACCTACACTTCCTTCCATACAATGCCCCAAACGAAGGACACCCAATGCTCGTATGATAACTATTGTTATAAGAGAATTCGATCAACGGTAGGTGAGTATCCCAACTCCCACCAAATTCAATCACACATGCCCTAAGCATGGCTTTTAGCATTTGTATCGTTCGTTCACTTTTACTGTCTGTTTGTGGATGATAGGTAGTACCTAAGTCCAAATGAGTTCCCATTTCCTTCTGTAGTGTCTGCCAAAACTGCGATGTAAATCGACTATCACGATATGATATAATTGGCACATGCACTCCCTGCCTAGCCACGATTTCATTCACATATAATCTCGCTAACTTCTCCATTTTATAGTCCTCACGAATAGGCAAGAAGTGAGCAGATTTTGTCATCCGATCCACGATGACCCAAATCGAATCGTGCCCACTACTGGATCTAGGAAACTTAGTGATGAAATCCATCGCTGTATTCTCCCACTTCCATTCGGGAATTTCTGGTTGTTGCAACAGACCCGACGGTTTCTGATGTTTGGCTTTGACTTTCAAACAGGTCAAACATTCACTTACATACTTTGCAATGTCCTTTTTCATACCTGGCCACCAATACAACTCCCTAATATCTTGGTACATCTTGTCTGTACCAGGATGGACAGAATACTTAGACTTGTGCACTTTGTTCATGACTAGGGTTCGACCATCTCCCCACTTAGGTACCCACATACGATCCACAAAGTACCGTACGCCATCCTACTTACGGTTCATCTGTTTGTCTATCCCTTGAAACTCCTCACTTGTGATATTCTCCTCTTTTAATGCTTCATCCTGTGCTATCAGAATTTGTCTTTTCAGATTTGACTGAATAGTCATTCCCAACGCTCGTGCAGGTAGGGGTATAACACGTTCCTTCCTACTCAAGGCATCAGCTACTACATTAGCCTTTCCAGGATAGTATCAAATCTCGCAGTCATAATCACTTAGGAGTTCCACCATCACCTTTGACGCATATTTAGTTCCTTTTCATCAAAGATGTGTTGAAGGCTTTTATTGTTAGTGTAGATAATGCACTTGGTCCCATACAGATAATGCCTCCATATCTTAAGTCCAAACACCACTGCGCCTAACTCCAGGTCACGTGTCGTATAATTCTTTTCGTGAACCTTAAGTTGGCGTGAGGCGTAAGCGATCACCTTATCTTTTTGCATAAGTACACAACCTAGGACTTGGTGTGATGCATCGCAGAATACCACAAAGTTGTTTGATCCATCGGGAAGGGTCAATATAGGTGCATTACACAATCTTTCCTTTAACATCTAAAATGCCTCTTCTTGCTTATGTCCCCAATCAATCTTCTTATCCTTCTGTGTTAACATTGTCAGCGGTTGGGCGATCTTCAAGAAGTTTGCAATGATTCGCCAATAATAACCAGCCAATCCTAAAAATTGTCATATCTCCGAAGGCGTCTTAGGAGTGTCCCACTTTTTAACCGCTTCGATCTTTCCAGGATCAACGTGGATTCCCTTTTCATTGACCACATGTCCTAAAAACTTCACTTCCCGCAACCAAAATTCACCCTTCAAAAACATGGCGTAAAGTTTTTCATCCATTAATAACTTGAGAATCACTCGGAGATGTTGCTCATGGTCTTCCTTTGATTTAGAATAGATGAGAATATCATCTATAAACATGATTACAAACTTATCCAGATAGGGTTTGCATACCCGGTTCATCAGATCCATGAACAATGCTGGAGCCTTGGTCAGCCCAAACGGCATGCCTAAGAACTCGTAATGCCCATATCGAGTTCTAAACGTTGTCTTTGGTATATCCTCCTCGTGAACCCATAACTGATGATAACCCGACCGAAGATCTATCTTAGAGAAGTACGAAGCTCCCTGTAATTGATCAAATAAGTCGTTGATCCTGGGAAGTGGATATCGATTTTTTTCGGTCAACTTATTCAACTCGCAATAGTCAATGCACATTCAAAACGTTGGATTCGCTCCTCATCCGGGGGTTCATTTCATTCATTATGAAGTCAAAAGTTAAGGTCTTAAAAACTTCATAGAATTCATGATTTCTTGCATTTCTGATGGAGCTAACCGATACAGCGTCTTTGCAACAGGTGTTGCTCAAGGAACCAAATCTATACGGAATTCTACTCGTCGAGGAGGGGGTAAACTGGACAAATCATTAGGGAATACCTCCGGAAAGTCTCGCACCACTGGAATGTCTTCCAGTTCCCTTCCTCGGGTTTGTTCTCCACCATATGTGCCAAGAACGCATAGCATTGCTTCTGCAGGCAACGGTGAGCTGTCATACAAGAGATAATCTTTAGGCCTCTTCCGGGTCGTTCTTCTTGAATATTGAGCTCATTGCCATTAGGCGTAGGGATTCACACCACTTTCTCTCAGCAAACAATTTCATCTCCACACTTCGACAACCAATCCATTCCGACCATCACGTCGAAGCTTCCCAATTCAAAAGGTATTAAATCTATGTAAAAGGTATGGTCCTTTAATGTAATCGTGCACCCTCTAATTATTTCACTAGCTCTCATAAATTTACCATTCGCCATTTCTACCGAATAGCTAGTCTTTAAACAACTAGGGCTCAAACCAAGCAGAGGTGCAAATTCAGAGGACACAAAACTATTTTCTACCCCGGTATCAAACAATACGGATACAAAATGATTATTGACGAGATACATACCAGTAACAACGTTCGGATCCTGACGCGCGTCATTTGCACCAATCACAAATGCACGTCCTCGGGCAGCATTCCCTTGATTTCCCTGACCTTGGTTACCATCTATTGCCATCATATGGTTTTGGTTATACCCCTATTGACCTGGTGCCTGATTCAGTCTAGGGCACACATTTCGGTAATGATCGGGGCTTCCACATTCATAACAAACCCTGATGTTTCCAGCTGGATTGATTGCATTAATCGGTGCGATCAAATTTGGCGCCACCCTACATTCTTTTGCAAGATGCCCCGGGCGCCTACAATTCATGCATACTCGACAAAGTCCCGCTAGCGGTTCATGATAGTTACATTTCCCACACTTTGGATGTGGCCCAACATAGTACTTTCTCCCTTGGTTCACCGCCACAAAGTTTCTCGTCACCTTTTCCTTTTTATCGTATCTTCCCCCTGCTTGTCTGCTCGGTCCCCCCATATCTCTTCTTTTCTCACTACCTTTACCTAGCACCCCAGTTCTTACCATCTCATCAGTCAGAGTGCCCGCCTTCAAGATTGCACTCTGAATAGTAGGGGGTGCCGTAGCAGTCACCAAACCACGTATTTGAGGTACTAATCCCTAAATGTAACGCTCAATCTGCTTTGACTCAGGTGTCACCAGGTGTAGCACCAGCCTTACCAACTCATGAAACCGGTCGATGTAAGCAGCATGACCCGACCCTACCATCGAATGGTTCCAGAACTCATGTTCCAACTTCTGCATTTCATTCATTGGACAGCATTCTTCAATTGCCAAAGCTTTGATTTCCGCCCAAGTCATGGCCATTGCTACCTCCCTACCTCGAGCTTGCACTTGGGTATTCC
Source organism: Flaveria linearis (assembly GCA_024085815.1). Lineage (NCBI taxonomy): Eukaryota > Viridiplantae > Streptophyta > Magnoliopsida > Asterales > Asteraceae > Flaveria > Flaveria linearis. Next base: position 59,330,414 of record CM044001.1, on the reverse strand, counting down.
ACCATGTTAAAGCTTTCCCCACCAGTGAACATGTAGGATGCTTCACTTTCTGATTACAACACAGTTGCTGACATCCATCACAGATTCCATCTTTTCAATCCAACGGGTCAAGGCAAAGGCTCCACGTTTTCCATCAAACTCCTTCGGTTTACAAGTCATGAACTCCTTGTAAGTACAACCAACCCTTCCTCCAATACCATTCCCAATCACGTTACCTTTACCATTCACGTTTCCTATTCCACCTCCTTCCCCATTTCTCTTTTTGTCATTCCCTTCATGACCACCATTTTCATCATTATGTTCATTGTCATCATCACCACCCCTATTATTGTGGTTCATGATGTTGTCACTCACCTATGCCACTATGGTCGGGATGAGTGCTGCCAGTTGTTGAGCTATCACGGCGGCTATATCAGGGTTTCCAGCTCCTTGATTATTACCACCCTGGCCTCCTTCATTTCAACTTGCAGGTGCCTCACCTCTACCTCCTGCACCTCTTCCTTTACCTCCACCTCTTGGGGCACCACCACCATGACTAACACTGCGGGTAATCCTTCTGGGCGGGATCTTTCTAATCAATATAAACAATATAAGTAAGTCATTCAGCAATATCAAACATTATTTCCACAATGTAATATCACAGCATAATAATAATATAAAGTCTCATAATTGATAATGTCTCAACATGATAATAGGTAGAGTAATATCCCAAAACATGCAAAAAACCACAGTCTAACAATGTCTGAAAATGAAATACGAAATACTGAAATAAATCTCTTAAATCAAACCTTCAACGATGCCCATGCGACGTCAGTCCTGCTCGTCGTCACTGCTAGAGGAGCTAGAAGGGCTCGGGGGCAGGTTGGGGTGGTCACCCCATAAACTCTCCTCCACAGCAGGCACTCGAAACCTTATGCAGGTGGCCAAAAACACCCTCTCTCTAGCCATCCTCAGAGCACCGGCCCTACGTCGTTCACCCGGTACGGTCCTCTTGGGTAGCCGGGCACCTAAGGTCCCGCCCAGGGGCGTAACTTGCAATAGCCGGTCCAACAGGTATCATAGGAGCAGTTGGGGCGGCAGGGGCATTTGGTGCAGTAGGAACAACGGGTGCACTTGGTGCGGTTGGGGCTTCAGGTGCTGCAGGTCCTGGTGATGTAGCACGAACAACAGGCAATCCTAGTACAACCTAGTTACCTGTCTCCTCTTTATCAGATGACTCTCTCGCCGACTCCTCAGGGTCAGACTCTGTATCAGAAGACGTATGCAGCTTATGGTCCAAGAGAACCTCTTCGGGTTCTGAGTCAGAGTCGGACAAATGAACTCGGGGCACTGCGGGAACGGAGGGTCCAGTGGAAGACATCCTATAAGGAAAATGTACTTTTCCTCAGATAAAAAAATCAAAAGATAAAGAACAAATAGATAGAATAGAAGGAACACACATGTAATATCGGATGCATACAAAACCCTAGTACGCATTTTACATGAAGGTTCCTAGGTTATAGTCTAGGTCGAGTGATCCACCTAATTATCTATAACCTGGCTCTGATACCAATCTGTCATACCCCCGCTTATAGCGAAAACACGAGGATGTAACGGACGGGATCATCATAACTCATTGTTAATTAATAGAGATGCAATAAATGATAAAAATCAACATGTCATGATGTCACCCGACACAAATGAGGACTTGTGTCGTAGTTAGTCAATTCCACGACAAACATAGTCATACAAAACAATTAAGTATAAATCCCACAACTCGGGAAACAAGTGAATAAGTGAATAATAAAAGTCAAAGCAATTGTCAAAGACATCCACTGAGTCTAAGTAGTACAATCCTAAGGTCATCGCTAAGGCAGCATCCCTAGCTATCCTCAATGATTGTTACCTGAAAAGATATGCTCAAAGGTCAACATATTGTTGGTGAGTTCGCAGGTTTAAATAGTAAACAAAAACTTGATGTTGTGTAAAAGTTTGGTAGGACATGAGTGCATACAGTTATAAGCAAGTACTATCACATGTAAACATGAGCATCACAACTAAACCTACGACGTACACACAGAACTTGTCGGAACATATTCACCCTAGGGCCCGTTCCTGGCCACTGTCAGTCCCAACTAGTACACTAACAAACAAGGGTTGGGGTGTCAACACAATAGTACTATCAATACTTGTCTATCGGCTCCAACACCGGAGTTAAATAGTTATGAATAAAGAACCACACAGACAACTCATGCATGTACCAGATAAATACTTACAAAACAGTAAACACAACAGTCCTAAAGATTGAATAAGTTCATTGCATAAAAGGGTGAGCATACTTTTTCCCCTAGTTTATAAATAATTAGAATGAAAACGGGGCCGCCAATCTCACCTTGAAATAAGATGAAAATAAATGAATAAGAGGCTTCAACGAGTGAGAGCAACGAACGATCAAGCACCTATAATGATTGCAACTAAGTCTTTAAAAGTGTTCAACTAGGTTAGACGTGTTCGGTTGGTCCGGGTCGGTTCGGGTTCGGCGCGTGATGGACACACCAATAGACACACATATATATAACACAACATACAAAAATAATGTTAATAATAATGATAGTAATACTAATGGAGATATATTATTACTATTAAAATAACAACAATATAGTAATATTAATAATAATAATAATAATAATAATAATAATAATAATAATAATAATAATAGTAATAATAATAATAATAGTAATAATAGTAATAATAATAATAATAATAATAATAATAATAATAATAATAAATAATAATAATAATAATAATAATAATAATAATAATAATAATAATAATGTAACCCGTGCACACAACTCATCCAAACACACGCACGCACATCGTAATCTATGCATATATATACATACAATACCCTTCATTAACACACTAAACCCACACTAATTTATATATATATTAAAAAACTCACCCAAGTACACACACTACACATACTCCACACACACTCACGTACACAAACACAATCATAAAACACTCACACACCCATACATTATACACACACACACTATATATACATATACACGGTTTACATACATTTACACACGCATTGCACACACACCCATACACACAAACACACACACTGTACACACACAATATATATATATATATATATATATATATATATATATATATATATATATATATATATATGTATATGCATACACAACCCACACACACATTTGTATACATATATACACACCTCGGTACATACACATACCTACATATACACAAACTCACACTACACACACACATACACACATTGCACACACACACGCTGTACACACACATCCACACTGCACACACACACACACATATACACCGAGCAACACACACTTATATGTATTTGGATACATAGAATCGGTACACACATACACATACATATACGCAACGATACACACACATACATATATACATACGCGGGTGTACACACATACATATAGATACACACGGCTGTACACGCACAACATATACATACACATGCGACACACACATATGCATATATATACATGCTGCACACACATACATATAGATTTATCCACGGCAACACACACACACGCATATACAAGCATATATACACTCCTATCGCTATGCGTACACATACATATGTATGGATCAGACACGAACAACAACAAAACTGAACCCGACGATCACCACCGACACAACCGTGATGATAAAACTAAACGAAGCAAAGCGAAACTAAGTTCACGACGACCGGCTACCTTCGAAATGAGTGTGCGGCGAGATGAGGGCCACCGACAGCGGCGAGAAGGGGCTCGGTTCGTTGATGCGTGCGGTGGAGGCTGTCGGCAGTTCACGGCGGGAGAGGAGGGTGTGCGATTTAGGGTTTCGGTGGTGTGGGGGGGGGGGAAGAGAGCCGACATATATATGTTTGGCCCATTAACACCTTTGGTCCCTAAACTTAGAAATCTTTAATCCCTTTAGTTTACTCAATTTACAATTTGACCCCTAAACCTTAAGTATAATAATTATAATAGAAACAATAATATTAATAATACTAACAACACTAATAATATTAATAATAAACATTATTAAGATTTAAAAGGAAGATAATAATAGGTAAGGTTAATTATACTTTTATAGTTAGTTATTATCATTATTGTTTATGTAATATTAGGTTCAACGCAAAAGCAAAACGACAAGGTTCGGTCTGATAATGAATTAATACGCAAAATAAATAACACATGGGGAGAGTTAACGGAACTAATGTTGATTGATGGACCTGTCGGTGACGGATGTCACAACTATGATTAGATTCAGTTATCAGTGTGATCTCATTGCTTGTCGATGTTTAAGTTCATCTTTGGGCTAAAGTATATCTTGAGGATGTGATATCATAATCGATTCAGTTCTCGGTAATTAAAAAATATATACAAATAAATATATATATATATATATGTATATAATAAAATTAAAAAATTATAATAAATTTTCATTTCAATATTCATTTAGGTCTTCCATATTATCCTATTACAATTCTATCATTTTTCGTGCATTTCACAGAAATTGTGCACAAACGAACACGGGTTTGCTTGTTTTTCACACAAAGATAAACACGGGTTTATTTTTTGTTAAAATGAAACGATCTAATTAGAAATGTCGAGATTGTGTTTGTGAATGTGTTTCAGATTTTTGCTATAAGTAATGGCCGATCATCAGTTGAGCAGTGTACCTGATTAGAGAGCCTGTTCCTCAAGTTTGCAGAAGATACCGAGCTAGGAATCCTCCTCCTACATCTTCTAAAGCACTCGAGATTACAGATTTGGGAAGGCTGTTCCAATATCTTCTAAAAGGATGCACTGGAAATGGGGGAGCATATAAATAGGGGGCGCTTATGAGATGAATAATCTTTCTCATCAGATTTAGAAAGCTTGAATTTGAAGATCTATACGGTTGACTTATCAGAACTGAAGATGATACAAGACGTTGATAATGATAGACTAAGGGGGGTATATTAGGGGAGCTTATGAATTGAATAGTCTATATTATCAACATAGTCAAAGTCAACAAAAGTCAACGTCACAGTCATAGTCGTCGGAAAAGTCTAACAGACGCGTTCGTGACGAAGAACCGAGAAGGCACGTTGAAGATATATTTGACTAGGATTTTATTGTTAATAAATATATTTGTTGCACAAAAATATATTATCTTCTTTTAGTCACTTTTATGTTTTATTTGTATTTCTCCCTAATTAGTTTAAGTCTAGGGGCTTAATATGTCATTAGTGATATTATATTCACTATATATAGTTAAGTTGCAATTAGGGTTAAGAAGCTTGAATAAGATAGATTTGGGGTTTCCATGTAAACAATATCTTATGCAAATCAATATGGATCAAATGAGGGTTTTTCATTGATGTCCTTGAGTGTTCATTCAAGTTCTTCATATTTTATGTGTTTGATCCAAATCTTTATTGTTAATTGATTGATTCAAGTGCTCCTGGAACAACTAACTTGTTCAGCCAGACTAGTTTGAAAAGAGTTCGTTTGGTGTGTTTTTGGTAGGGGAACTTGATAGGTGGGAAGAAGTGATTAGCTATGAAGTGGTGGTGTCTAGTATAGGTTTATCACATGCTAGGTCTGCAGGGATGTCATCATGAACCATTGGCTCAAGCATACCTAGAAGGAGATCAGTGAACCTTCTAGATTAGTTGGTGGATATCTTCTTCAACATCTTGAAGATACCCGGCCTCATTTGGGGAATTACTAGAAAGTTTGCGCATTCTAGTTTATCCTAATCCAACTCACAATTGATTATGTGTTTAATAAACATGGAATATATGTAAAATGTATTCCTAATAAGATTACCTCTCAGGTTATTCAATGCAAATCTAGAAGTTCTTGAATCTGATGCCCTTTACCACCCCGTGGACTAGGCAGCCCAGATCATACGGAATTTGATCCTAACCTCTTGATTCGTTGGACAGACTGTGTGGGATGACATGCAACAAGAACTTCCAGTTATAAGAGAAATTAACTTGTGGACTGTAAAGTTGCTTACGTCTCCTCCATATCCCATTTGGGTATAGGTGTCTTCATATCATGTTTGGGGAACTCAGTAGGGGTTCCTTCATCATAAAGCTCCAGATGCACCCTGATGGCGGTTTCACTTACAATGATCTCTTGTCCGCAGATTGTAGACCTGAGCACCCTTTCACTATTGAACATTTTGTTTTGACCATTGGCCTAGAATTCAACCACATGGTTTGAGTAGATTGTGGGGTTAATGGTTAGAGCAGTGAATTATACGAAATGGAGTAGGAATTGTATGATGGGGGTAAAATCATCATCCTTTGAAGAGTCAAGGATGGCGGCCTAGTTGTGTTGGGGATCAGGGACATTGTTTGTAACGATTTTGTTGGATTGAAGGAATTTGAGAATGAGTGAAGAAGATAGTGAAATTTGGGGCTTTCAATGTGGTAAAGATTTCAAAGAAAGAAAGTCGGAGTGCTTGGAGTGCTTGACTGGATTTTCTATGATAGAAATAACACTCTTGTTGTCTATGTGGATAGGAGTCTCTATAAAGTTGAAACCATAGTCTAACATTTAATTCTGAATCCATAGTAGTTGAGCACAGTAGCTAGCAGCAGCGATGTATTCAGCTTCAGCAGTTGATGTAGAGACACATGATTGCTTCTTGCATTTCCAAGAGATGATCCTTCCACCAAGAAATTGACATCCTCCTGATGTGGATTTCTTGTTAATATTGCCGCCACCATAATCACTGTTAGTGTAATCGTAAAGGTTGAAATCCTTATTCTTTGGATACACAAGGCCCAGTTTGGGAGTTCGTTTAGGGTATCCAAGAATTTTCTTGACAGTAATTAGGTGAGACACCTTGGGAGCAGCCTAATATCTTGCATAGATGCAAGTTAGGTCTACTTGTGGTAAGATACATTAGAGATCCAATAATTGCCCTGTACTAATGTTGATCAGTATCCTCCCATTCGGAATCAGGACATAGATTATGATTTCTCTCTATAAGGGTCTTGGCTGGCTAACAATCTTTCATATCAAATCTTTCTAAAATGTCCTTGACATACTTAGACTGATTGATGAAAAACCCTTCTTCCATCTGTTTCACTTGAATTCCTAGAAAGAAATCAATCTTTCCATGGAACTCGTTTCAAATTTCTTCCTCATGATGCTTTCAAAGTCTTTGCATATCTGGTTATTAGAGAAACCAAATATGATGTCATCAATATAGACTTGTACAAACAACATATCATTCCCAATTTCTTTATGAACAATGTCTTGTCTATGGTGCCTTCTAATGTAGTAATTCTTTAGATGAAACTGAGACAATGTCTCATACCACAACCTAGGTGCTTGGTGTAACCCATAAGGAGCTTTATCTTGGGGTGTTGTGGTCTTCAAATCAAGGAGACTGCACACATAAGCTTCTTTGTCAATATCCTCATACAGAATGCATATTTGACATCAAGTTGATGGATTGTGAAGTTCTTGGTTGCTGCAAAAGCAAGGAAGATTCTCACAGCCTCAAGTCTTGCAACAGGTGCAAAGACATCAGTGTAATCTATCCCTTCCTCTTCGGTGTATCCTTGAACTTCAAGTCTAGCCTTGTTTTTGATGATCAAAAGTGTTCAACCTGGGTTAACAATTTGGTATCAGAGCCATTTTAGATCAAATAAATGGAAGATTTGAAGAATTTGTTGCTGATTTTTGAAGATTATAAAGCTGTTCTTCATATTTGTAGAGAAAGAAAGTGGGTTTCTAAAGAGAGAATGTAGATCTGAGTTCAAATTATTAAAATCTGGCATCAACAACATCAGATCTATTACTATTTACAACATATATTGGATCTACATCAAATTTGATACAGAAAAATCAACAAAATCTTCAGATCTGAGATTTTCTCTTACATACACTAGTGTGTGTGTTCTTGTTGTTCTTGATAGCTTCAAACTTCATGGGGCGAAACTAGATCTAATCTTGAACGAAAGTTCAAAGTTTCTGGTGAAATTACAGTTTCGTCCAGCGAAACTCCGGTGAAACTGCAAATTCCGGCGAAACTGCGAGATTCCGGCGAAATTACAGTTTCGTCCGGCGAAACTCCGACGAAAATTTGGCGAAACTACATTCTCTAGCGAAACTAAAAACCTGCGAAATTACTATCATTTTCAGCGAAATTACTATCATTTCAGCGAAATTAAAAAAAAGGCTGTGAAATTATAAAATCATTCTGCGAAATTACTTTAAAACCAGCAAAATTATCTAATTTTTTTAAAAAAGTTTCGCTACCATAATCCATCAAATTGACAACAATACCCTTGACTTGTTATCAAATTTTCACAAATCATACCCTTCATCATGACATCATCCCCATCGTAAACACCACCTCCAATCTCCCGATAACATCAACGACTGAGCTAACCGGAAACAAACCAAACGTAAGAAGAAAACACGTGACGCAAGCAACCTCTAACGGCAGCAACCACAGCTCCTCCGTTCAACACCGTCTACCTTCAACTTTAACCATCAGAGATGTGAACATGATGATTGATTCATTGGTTGATTGATTGTAAAAGCGACGTCGTTTTGATTCGTGCACATTACGTTATTCATACCTTAAGGATCTTCGTCGCTCGAACCACTGGATTCTCACGAGCAATCGCTTCTCTTCTGGCGGCCTAGTAATCGTAGCTACAATCATGCCGATCGGAGTACCGATGATCGGAACAAAACATCTCACCACATCTGCATCTGAATCCCATCAATCCGACCTTTCTTCGGCATCCTGAGCACCGATTAATCTCTCGTCTCTTCACCTTGCTCGAAACATCCTCCGGCGTCTCCGCTGCCGGCAACGGCAGATTCCGATCCAGATCCGACCGTTCCAACCATTCCGGCGAGGCTCCGGAGCTAGATTGAGATTCAACGACGGCACCTGTTGTTGTTTTCAGATCAAATCTATCCGGTGACGCCGATCTATACTTGTCGGAGCCGGAAATCTTCGATGGAGCTCCGGCGATCGACGGCGTACACAACGTCAGCGTCTCCGGCACCTTCATCTCCATCTCCTCCTTCTCTCTCTTCTGAGCCATATCAAAACAGGTGGTGATTGTGGTGGTCCGGAAACCGGAGATGATGGTGAAACAATAATAATAATAATAATAAACAACAGAATGGAGAAAGTGAGAAGAGAGAGAGAGAGATTAGAGTTTGAGGCTTGAGCTGTTGTTTAGATCTTGATGTGTTCAAAGGGTTAGGGTTAGGGTTTATGTGTGTTAATGGGCTTTTCTCCAATTGGGTTAATAATTGGGTTTGGATTAGGTTATCAATTTAACAAGTTGGGCTAGTTAAAGATTAAAAAAAATAGGCTGTATTTTAAAAAAAAAAAAATTTGTTGTGTGGACTCATTAAAAACCAAAAAAAAACAAAGTTTGGCTCATTACAACTCAAAGAAAGTGTTCATTTTTTAACCAGTTTCTAAGATTGTATAGAGTGATATTTAAAAAAATAAATATTTTTCCCGGGGGAGAAATATTTTACAATTTTTGGAAAAATATTTTTGGGGCGTTTAATTGTTCGAAATTTTTAACAAACAAAATAATAATAATAATAATAAAAATGGCTTTTGCAGAACTATTTAACTCCTTTGATTCTGATAATCTCACAATTGCACAATGTCGGTTTGATAATTTTGCAGCTTTAAAGAATGAAAGGATGTCTGATTTTGTTGATCGTTTCCTGTTGGTGGCAAGCAATCTGAGGAAGTTTAATGCCCAATTGGAAATCATGAACAAGTTCTGAGATTGCTTGATTCCCTCCCATCAGAATGGAGGTCACATGGCAAGTCAATTAAACGGATAGAGGTTTTCGGGATTATAAACTGATGGAGGTGATCAACTCACTGAAGGAAATTGAATTGGATATCAAACGTCAGGAGTACTATGAAGCGACATATTTAACTCCGAAGATCACTTCAAACTCCAAAGAGAAACCAGAGAGAGATCAGATTCTGGCACCAATTCCAAAGGTTTACCAAAACCTGGAATTGAAGAGGTACAAGAGGAGCTTAAGCAGACATCAATGGGTAAAGGTGGAGCTGAGTTGAATGATGAAGTTTGTGATGCTGAGAGGGAAGAGGAATGGAAGCGAAAACCCAGAGTTTGCAACTACAAGAAGGATCTTCCATACGAGACAGTTCAGGATATGTGTTCTGCTGCTTGCAAAATTTGTTTATTTGGTGTGTATAAAGCTAATAGGTTACTTTTAGATAACCAAAAGGAATTAACCATCATAAACGTGGAACTTAAAAAGAATGAAGCCAAGTATTTCATAAAATTAAATGAAGCTTTAAAAGAAAATGATCATTTAAAATGAACTCTTCTTGAAAGAAATGTTGAAATTAATCTTTTTTAAACGAAAGAGTCACCTTGGCTGAATTTGAAACAAGCAAGCTTAAAACAAAGCTTGATAGATGGATCATGTCCGGAATGAAACAGAAGAGCTACTGTGTAAACAAAGTGGAGCTAGGATTAAAACGTGAGTGGGTTGTGATGAAAATCCATAAGTCTATCCTCCTTCTAGCACCCATTATTACTCTCATATGCCTCAACCTCATCCATCTAATGATTTGATTGAAGCTGCATAAACTAATAGTTTTAATGCAGGTTTTTGAAGCGTTAATCTTAAAGTGGTTAGAGATGTGCAGGATTCTCCTGTAGGTTTAGGATTCCTCAAGCAAGGATCTGATAAGAAAAAATAATATGATGATTCCTCCTCTGATGCTCCAAAACCAATATCAGTTACTTCTCCAATCTTCTTCAACACGAATTCAAATAGGTAACATTCCTACGTTTGTTCCTGTCAGGTTTTCAAAGAAGGAATAGTTGTCAAATCGTCAGGCAATAAGAATCGTATAACCGAAGCCGACACAAAAGGAGGTGTCAATAAAGATTCGTTGGAGAAAGATCTATGTATTCAAGACTGGATAAGCCCAGATGATGAATCAACACAAAGGAGCGTGTTGGTTCCTCACAGATCAAGATATCTCCTGAAATTGTCAAGTCTCAAGAGCTTCCAAAACCTGAATCAAGACCAATACAGATCTACTCCAACTGCAAAACAATCCAGTTAACCAGTGAAGATCTCCTTCACTGTTCAGCATGGGAAACTGCAGAACAAGCAAGAATTTGCTACAAGCTCAAAGCAATCCTCATCTCCACCTGCATCACACGGGTCAGTCAAGCATCAAAAGCCTTTTAAGGCCTGTTTTGAGTGTGGAAAAGAAGGTCATGTGGTAAAGAAGTGCCCTCAAAGACTTGCTTCGAATGTAAAGGCAAACCAAATTTCTTCTCCGGATGTAAGTCTACAAAGAATGTTCTAGACGGTAAGGCAACACGGGTTGCTTCTCTGTATCAAGAGGTAAAAGCACACATCTTTGACTGGATGGATAAAAACCCTTTTTCCAAACCTTTTCATATGAAGCCGGTTTCACATGATTCAAAGATGAAAATGACCAAAGGTTCAAAACCAAATTCTTTTCCTTCCGGTCATAAACAGAAAATGATTTCCAAATTTAATTTATTCAAATCCAATTAATTGAACCGAAACAAATTTGGAAAATTAAAAAGAAGGATACAAAATCCCCGATTGTTTAAACGGTTTGTGCCGAAGCAGTTACTTATATTGATGAAAAAGGAACTCCTAGGACTATGGTTCCATATCTTTTGTCTCTTGAATTGAAGCAACTCCTCTCATACTGCTGCAACCCAACTATTGTCCTTGAGAGCTTCTTCTACCTTCTTGGGTTCCAATTGAGAGAGAAAATACGAGTACAAGCAGACATTCCCATTATGAGTTTGTCTTCTAGTTCTCACATCTTCTGAGACATCCCCAATGATGTCCTCAACTGGACGAGTTTATGTATCCTGAGCCTGGGAATCACATCTAGTTGCATAGATAGATCCAAGTTTGAAAATTTTTCTCAGGATTGTGAACATTTATTCCAGCTGACGTCACACTAATTCAATGGGTACTGATTGAATGCATGAGTGACAACATCAATGCTGTTTTGCTGTGAAGCAGCATTAACAGTTGCATATTCCTCCGGATTACTGTCTTCATCAGCTTGTTGTTGAAAGTTAGAGTTATTAGCTAACGAGTTTTGAGGCTCAGCTGATTGACAACTTGTTGAGGCTCCACTGTTTCCTATGATATTCAAGCTTTTAGTACTTTTATTAGCGGGAGCTTGCTCTTCATGTCTTCTTAGAGAAATTAGATTAGGTCTAGGTAACTCAAATGGTTGATCATCTGATGAGTCATTTTGCGTTCTTGTTCTAGCTGAAACATTCTCATAAGATTGTTTAGAATACTTAGGAAACAATTCTAAGTCAAATATGGTCAGGGCCATTCCCCTTAACACAAAGAGTATGCTCATTTACAACAATGTTGGATGATTCCTCAAATTGTTGATTCTTAATATTGTATACTCTATAGGCTATATGCTAATTTACAACAATGTTGGATGATTCCTCAATTGTTGATTCTTAATATTGTATACTTTATAGGCTATAGAGCTTGAGGAATACTCAACAAAGATAGTATCATTCGACCTTTGTGCAAATTTTGCTAAATTATCCTTTGTGTTAAGTATGGTACACCTGCTGCTAAAGGACCTCAGAAAGCCAATGTACAATGGCCTCTTGTTCCATAGCTCATAAGGTTTTTCCATGGGGCATAACAATAAGAACCCTATTCTGCACATAGCTTACAGTGCTGAGTGCCTCTGCCCAGAAGTTAGAGGCAACTTTGAATCATCTATCATAGTTCTTACAACATCAATAAGTGTTTTGTTCCTCCTCTAGCAACACCATTTTGTGGAGGAGTTCTAGGAGCACTATATTATCTGGTAATCTCTTTTGAGTTACAGAATGAGTCAAGAACTTGATTTTTAACTCCGTCCCTTGATCACTTCTAATTGTTTTTACCTTGTGATCAATTTGATTTTCTATTTTGAGAATAAAAGATTTTAATGTTTCAACAGCTTCATCCTTAGTTCTTAAATAAATACCCATGTTAATCTTGCAAAATCATCAACTATCACAAGGCAATTTGGTTTCCTTCTAATGCTCATTATACTTGTGGACCAAATAGATCCATGTGCAATAAGTGTAATAGAGTAGTGATGCAATTAACTCATTTGGATTTGTGGGATGCCTTGTGTTGTTTCCCTTTTAGACAACCACATAGTTGTCTTTATAGAAAATCTCCTTTTTAGGCACACCATGTACCAAGTTATTTTTAACCAACTTATTCATGGTTTTAAAATTAACATGATACATTTTTTATGCCAAAGAGTTGACTTATCACCATTAGTTTTGGAAAGAAAAAAGATACTTCACTCAGTCAGGAAGCATTGTTCATATCCAACTTGTACATATCCCCTCTCCTGGGAGATCTAACAAGCACCATTCCTGAGGAATTGTCATCCCGGGTTTGTGGATCATGAACTCTTGTTCTATGAAATAATTTGGTGCTTTTGATCATAGAACAGAGAAACACTTAAGAGATTATGTTCAAGCTTTTTAACAAAGTGTACATTGTCTACTTTTAACTTACCATTGGATACACTTCCTCTACCAGAAATGTATCCTCCGTCTTCACCTCCAAATTGAACATGTCCTCCATCAAAATGTTGAAATTATTGAAACATAGATTTGTTCCATGTCATGTTCCTGGAGCATTCAGTGTTCACAATCCAAACATTTCCATTCTTGTCATGTGAATGTCCTTTCATATAAGGTTAAATGATTAGTTACTTTTGGAAGCCAAGGTCTTATTGGTCTTGGGATCTTCCAATGTAGATGATATAATTGAACCAAAATGTATGATTAGGGTTTCAACTATGGTTTGTGAAGAAGAGGTTTGGGCTGCAACATCTTGTTTGATCTTCCATTTCATCCAATGGTTGATCAGTGCAAATGATCTTGAAGAGGCTTGAGCAGCAGGAATTGGTTTTGAGGCTTATTTGTTCTCGGAATAAGTTATCACCACATTTTCTTCTTCCGAAACAGTCTTCTTCTCAGAAGATTTCAAAGGATTCCTTTTATTCCTTTGTATGGTCTTGGGCTTGTCTTCCGAAGCTATTTCCTTTCATAAGATGAGAGTCTTACAAAAGCAACTTGGCTTCGGAAACAAGCTTTCCTATCTTTAACACTTGAACTATATGATAAGGTCCAAATGTGAAACCTTTCTTGACTCCTTCTTTCTTAACATTGTTTGCATAATGTGTCCTTGCTGGATCGTAGTAACAGTCTTTAGCCATGTGTTTATGCATGCCACAGATTATGCACTCAATATTAACTTTACTGGGGCATGGGGCTGCTGTTTCTTGCACTTCTTGTCTTCTTTAATAGCCTTCCCCTTCAACTTCTGATTCTTCAGCTGGATATGAGTACTGATACTACACTCCTTTCCTGAATCAGAGCTTCTAGTCACTTGGAATCTAGCTGAGATGATACACCCTTTTGCTTTGTGTCTATTTTCATCTTAGACTTAACCACTTCTTAGTAGTTTTTCTTGCTGCCCTGATCTTGTTCTTTCTATCTTTGGTGGTCAGAGGTTCATCATCAGTTGTGTAGATGAGGTTTTCTACCTAATCCTTCACTATGATGGTCACCATTATTACATCATTCTTCTGCTCAATGGATAGTGGGTTAGTAGTTTAGAACCTCTTGCTCGTCAGTTCTATATCTTAGCTATCTTATAGACTATAAGAATATGGGTGGAGTAGTTTTATTGGTTCCCAACCTACTATTGTTTTGATAGCACACCTTTGAGTGGGAGGATGATGCAAGAATTATGTTGAAGTTATGCTCTTGAATAGCATACTTCTCTACTTTAGCCTCAACTATCACTAGCTGGGCTTGAGACTTAGTCACTTGGAGACTAAGTCCTTTATTTGAGCCCTATAGTTTGAGTGTTCACCTTTTAAGAAAGATCCAGTTTTCTCTAATTTATTATTTTGAATTTATAGTCAGGCTTTTCTCTCTTAAAATCCGATTTTAGTATGTTTGGAGACTTAATATCGAACTTAATTTCCATTTTGTAAGTCCTGATACATTTTAACCTTAGCTATACAGCTAGACTTTTTGATCAACTTTGCAGTTTGCTGCTCAGTTGGCTTTGTTGTAGCCTTCAGGGTAGAATGATGTTGGGAGGCTTGAGCTCTCTAGTATTGATCTAGGAGCTTTACATTCCCTTGTAAAATGACCAAGTTGGTTACAGTTGTAACATTTGGCCTTTTACTTATCAAACCGAAACTTTCTATTAGTTGGGTTCTGGGGGAATTGCCTTCTAGTTCTCTAATGAACTTCTTTACTCTATAGGTTAAAAGAGCCATATATTGACAATGTCCAGTATTCTACATCGTCTAGGCTAAAACACTCTAGATCATCAAAATAGAATTGAAAATCACCAGAGTGTTCATTTCTTGAAATAAAAGCAAAACTATACTGGAAAGGACTTTGTTGAGTGTTGAGACCTAGGTAGCTCAGAAAATGTGATGTAGGGCCCGAGGAGTATGATGTTGTTGGTTGTTAGTTCAGTAAATATGGGGCTAGGGAGTTCTTGATCCTTCAGCAACATGTAGAGCATTACTGATAGGAGGGTTTGAGATTTTATTCATCTGGTGGCCTTTTGAGTCTCCATCTCCATACGGTATCCATCAAGGATCCCATATAGTTCAGTCGAGGTGAGTGTGTTTTGATTCTCAGTTTTCTTGATAGAGACATAATAGAAAGTCCATTCATGAGAAAGTGCACTCATGAAGTTTCATCGATGGAAGAGATGCGATTAAGTCCATGTACCTGAAGTATTGTTGGCTCAAGGTCTCACCAATAATATAAGTGAAGTTTTCAACTTCTGCTTCAATACATCTTTCTTGGACTCTTTGGATTCGAAGGAACTGGAGTACATCAATGTCAAAGCATCAAAAAGTTCTTTGGCTGACTTGTAGCGCTCAAAGCTAATCATTATGGAGTTTGGTATGGCAGTAAGCAGTACATCATTGCTTTGCATTTGATGTTCATCTTCTTGAAATCTTCATCTGAGTAGTCTTCCACTGCCTTTTCAATCATGGCACCATTAGTAGTTGGTGATGACACCTTTGGCTTGTATGGACCATGAGTGACACATCTCCACATCCGACTGTCTTGATACTTGATTAAACCTTCAATACATTGACACCAGCTTCTAAAATTACCATGAGTGATAATAGGAGCCTTAGTCATGGTTCCCATCTCAGTCTCAGAGTATATTTGGTTGAGGGCCATTTGTGTAAAGTGAGTGAGTATGAAGAAACAAGGGTGATTTGGGAAGGTTATATTTCACAATCAAGAGCTAAAGAAGCTCTGATACCAATTGTTGATCGTGTTTGTCTCTCAACAATGTTTTTCACACAAACTCACTAAGCCTCACTCGTTTGAGGATACAGAATCTCTAAGTTAGTTGATGATAATATACTAAGTTAATGAACACAAGAAATGGTTTTTTTAAGATACTTGTATATATTATTTCTCAACTCATACAAGACTCTTTCAAAGCATGCATGAATGAGTTACACTGAGATCTATATATACTACTATCCATAGCCAGTTATACTTAGAAAGCAGCTGGAACTTACATCTAAACAAATACTACATTGCTAGAAGTAAGGTATCTAAAATGAAATACTATCCTAGATTAGGTAGTCATGACATGTCCTTGACTTACCTTTTGTTACCTACTAAAGTTGGTAACTGTACTAACTAATAAAAGGTGAACAGTGGAATAAAGTATGGTCAACTACATAGGCGTGGGAAAGCGCCACGCAATATATCAGAGTTGGCAGCATGTGTCAGTCAGACCATACTTTTATCCATGGGTTCATAATTAGTTCTTCCGAGGTTAAATGGCTTTGAAATGAGTTCTTCCGTAACCATTTGTACTTTGGAAGAAATAACTACTTTCAAGACTTTGGCAAGCCTTCATCACTTTGTCCTTTTGAAGGTTTTGTCTCGAATCTTCTGAGTGTTTTACTTCGGAAGGAGAACTACTTAGTCTCGGAAAACTGTGTTCTTCCTTCGAAAGTTCTTTATCCTTAAGCTTCGGAACATCTTCAACATAGCTTCGGAAATGCATCTTTGCCTTTGAAAGTCTTTATTCAGTTGCACTCAAAATCTTCTAAGTGTAGTTTTGGTTGCACCAACCTCATCTGATCATCTGATCCTACACGTTGCCAAGATGGTAGTGTCTTCTTGGGTTGTTGGACATTAGGAAGGATTGGTAACGGGTCAAAATTACCATTGGGATGTGAATTTCATTGAGTTTTCTGAATTATTTGATGCTTATGCATCTCTTATATTTACTGTGGCGAGTGATGCTTTCAACTTGTGTCTTCCGGTCTTGGATTCTGTAGTGGCTTGTGCTGCAGATGAAGACGTGGATGCCTTTCAATGCTTCTTAGCTCCAAAACAAAATAGAAGAAGAAGAGGGCCATCTGACCCAACCCCGTGATCGTTTTTCTTATGTTCTATATGTATCTTCGTATGCGAACAAGTACTTTTTTCCTTGAATGTTTTATGACTCAAGAATGGTTTTGCTTACGTGATTGTTTTTATCATGGTGTTGTTATTCTATTTTTCTAGATTTGTATGCCAGGTAGGATGTTTATGCGAGTAACTCACCTTTATAGGTAAATATCATGTGTGAGGTAATACGCTTATGCATGTGAATAATGTGATATTTAATGGGTTTCACTTGCCCGAGTGGTTAAAATGTAGGATGAACAAGTGACAAGTAAAGTCTATTACCCGTCTAGGTTATTGTCTCTAATTAAATTAGTACATCCCGTCTGGGTGACTATTATGTAAGCAGTGCACCAGGGTGTCTATTATATAAAGTAGTGCACCCATCCGGGTGACTATTATGTAAGTAGTGCACCCGTGTGGGTGACTATAATGTAAAGTAGTGCACCCATGCGGGTGACTATTATGTAAAGTAGTGCACCATCCCGGATCACTATTATATAAAGTAGTGAACCCGTGCGAGTGACAATTATGTAAACTAGTGCACCTATGCGGTGACTATGTTGGACCAAAAGAACCAATGAGCCAGATCAAAAAACCTTTAAGTCCTACAGACATCATAACAACTGAAGAAGACTACATCAGCTGAAGAAAAAAGCTGAAGACAAAGTCTGAAGACAAAAGTTGAAGACAAAATCTGAAGACAAAAGCTGAAGACAAGTCTGAAGATAAAAGCTGAAGACAAAAGATGAAGACAAAGTCTGAAGACAAAGTCTGAAACATAGTCTGAAGACAAAGCTGAAGACAAAGTCTGAAGACAAAAGCTAAAGACAAAGCTGAAGACAAAGTCTGAAGACAAAGTCTGAAGACACAGTCTCAAGACAAAAGCTGAAGAAAAAGTCTGAAGACAGTGTTTGAAGTTAAAGTCTGAAGACCAAGTTTTCAGAGGTTGTTAACAGCTGAAGAAGTACTGTTCAGTAGTTGTGATGTTTCCTCGTTTTTTTCTCAGTTATAGTTGTTTTAGATATTTTTAGTAGATTGTAATCAGTAGTTCAGTAGATTGTGTTCAGTAGTTGTAGTATTAGTTAACACTTAAGCGTTTATTGTAAGAAGATGTCCTCAGCTGTTGTGGATATCTTCAGTAGTTTTAGTTATCTTCAGTTGTTTTTGTAAACGGTTAGATGTCACTATCAGGTGACATCTGCTGACGTCATCGTTTCCTATAAAAGGAAAGTTGACCTAATTGTAATCTTGCCGAAGCACATGAATGAATGAAAACATTCTCTTTTGCAGAAAACTTTCTCTCTCTATAACTATTACTATTTGATTGAATATTCATCTTGTTCTTGCTTAAATTTCGTCTAATTCTAATACTATTCCGCTGCAAATCATAACCTAATTGATCAAACTAGATCTGAGATCCTTTCAAATGGTATCAGAGCTGGTTAATCATTTATCGATTTAACAATTGATCATTGAAACTGCTCTTCTGATATCTAAGTTTGATCGAATTAGCAAATTTGCAAAAATTGGTTATAGAGTTGTTGAGTTTTTGAGCTACATTTGTTTATAATTACATTGAATTTATTTGAATCTGTGAAATGGCTACACCAACATTGATCCTCACAATACTGGCTCCTCAACAAAGCCTCCGATGCTTGTTAGGAGTGAGTATGACATATGGCAACGACGAATGCTCCATCACCTGTCTATCAATAGCACAGGATGTTGGAAGTCTGTGGTTCATGGACCATACAAGCCTATTGTGAGTCTTCCGGAAAAGAATGAGATGGTTCCGAAGAAACCAGAACAGTATTCGGATGAAGATCTAAAACTCTAAGGCTAATGCATCATGAAACTGCTCATGAACTCTGGGTTGCTCTGAAGGAACAATTTGGAAGCATAATGAGGTTTTGTCAAACACTAGAGAGATCCTTGCCCAGCAATATGAGACATTCTCTCATAGAAAGGGTGAGTCTCTGACCCAACAGTTTGAGCGATTTTCCTGTTTGATATCTGAGTTGAAAATGGTTAAAGAGGAATATTCAAACAGCCAGATGAACAACAGATTCCTCAGATCCCTGCCTGAGAGATGGGACACATATAATATTGTCCTACGCTCCATTGCAAATCTGGACACTCTATCTCTTACCCAACTTCATGGGAAACTGTTGACATTTGAACGAGAGATAGAACAGAAAAGGAAACTGTCTTCATCTGCGAAGCTCACTGATGACTATGTACCAGGAAACACTGCACTGGTCGGTCAGGAGTCAGAGTATGCTGCATCAGAAGGTTCCTATGATGAGCATATAGATTTCTCTACAAACAGTGGAGAACATGCTTTTGTTGGTGTTTATAGTAATTCAGGTGGTAGTAGTGATAATTTGTGCTTTTTGATGGATGATTTGAAAGGAATTCCAGATGATGATCTGGAAGAGATAGATATTTTAAGCCAAATGGCAATGATCGATATCAGATCTCAAAAGTTTTACAAAAGGACTGGTAGGAAATCCCAGGTCTCTCTGGGAAAACCAAGGTTGGTTTTGACAAGAGCAAGTTGAGGTGTCACAAGTGCCATAGACTTGGACACTTTGCAAGAGAGTGTAGATCATATGGATCTAACTCATCTGCACCCTTGTGACCTTGCCAAGCACTAGCTCACAAAACAAAGGGCAACATTCTACCTGTTCTGGTCATCCTTCACAAGCTCAATCATCTCCTGCATATTTTGTCCCTCAAGGTCCTATGCCTTATCCTTACCCCTGTTTTTACATGCCTCAGTCTAGTCAGTTCAAGTACCCACAGCTCAACAACCACCTGCCTTACCTGAGCCTCAACTATCTCAATCAAATCAACAATCTCAATCTCAACCACAACAAAGCTTTTTCACCCCTGGAGTTGTTGACTGGAGCAGTTTACCAGATGATCTTTCTAGTTATCATGAACAACTGTTTCCTGGTGCTAGTCAACATGGTGGTGAAAACCCTTTGTAAAATCTTGCTCTTATGGCCCTGGGGTCTACTGATGGTTCATGTTCAAATGCTTCAACATCACAGGTATCACAGGTATCTTCAGAGGCTAAGGCCAAGCTGTGTTCTGAGTCATGCATAGCTACATTTGCCTCAATTAGAGAAACAAATGTAGCTTTAATCAATAAAATCTTGAGCTAGAGAAAGTGATTTCCAAAAGAAAAGCTGATTTTAGTCTGTTTTAAATGAAAAAGATGATGAGATTTACAAATTAAAATGTCAAATCACTGATGAAAAGGCAAAGGTAGAGGTCATCTTAGAGAAACATAAGGATCTCAAACAAACACTTGCAGCTACCCAGGTAGAGTGTGAACGCTGGGTAACATCATGCAAAGGGTTTGAAATTCTTCTCAACAAACAAACAGCTTCAAATGTGAAGTTTGGGATTGGTTATAATCATACTGCTCCTCCTACAGATTTTACTCTCAAGTTAGAAGTAGAATCTGAAGGAGAAAGCAATTACCAATCCACATCATCATGTGTCTCACCCTCTGATAATGAACCAAAATTAGAGGATGAAGTCAATATTAGCACCTCAGAAATCAATCAGCTGATATGGAAACATATTCTTATACCGCTGGATGCACAAATGTCATCACGGAGAAACAGTTGAGAGTGTTGATTTGATCGAGATAAATGAAGGTGGAAAAGTTTTTGAGAAAATTAATCTAAAACTTGTAGAATCAGGTGTTGTCTCATAAAGTACTCAAAGTACTGAAGGGCAAGTCACAACACCTGAAGAACAAATCAAAACCATTGAAAACAAAAAGGGTTTGAAAACTGCTGAAGAGTCTATCAGGAAGTCCCAAGTACTGATAGAAAACTTCTGAAGAGCAAATCTTCAGTAGTTAAGAATCCGTCAGTACTTAATATAAGTACTGAAAGGAAGAAAGTACTGAAGAACAAACCTTCAGTAGTTTCATCTTCTTCAGTGGTTGATCAACTGAAGATGAAGAAAAAGCCATGTGAAATATGTGGCTTATTCAATCATCTCACTGATGACTGCTGGTACAGAAAAGGTTCCAAATTCAATAAAGATAAGAACATCAAAAAGAAAATTAATAAGATGAAAGATGAATTTGAAACCAAGTTTGTACAAGAGGCATCTCCACCTGAAAACTCAAAATCCTTAAAGAAATCCACAAAGAAGGAAGGGTTTATCAGGAAACAGCTGAAGGTGTTCAATGGATTCCTCATGAATACCAAAACACCAGACTAAGTCTATGTCTTCCAAAAGTGAGAAAATGGTGAAACACAGGAACCAATCAAAAACAAGAACTGATGTGGCTGATGAACTGAAGGCTTTAGCAAACAATCAGACACAACTTGTTATGATGGTTCAAAATCTGTTGGGGAGAGTTAACCAAATAGATGTACCTGTGATCAAACCACAGAGAAGGAAAACCAAGCCAAAATTAAAGGAATCCTTTTCCACACCATCTCCACCTCCATAGGCTGTTAATCATGACAAACCAGCTAGTGTAAAATCTGTTGATGAGAACAGACCCAAAACCAAAATGGTTTGGGTCTCAAAAACTAACTAGTTTCTTTTGACAAATGCAGGGTTCTTCAGCATGCCAAAGAAGCATCTGGTATGTGGATAGTGGAGGATCCATGCATATGACAGGGAGCAGCTCTCTTCTTAATGACTACTCTTAAGGAAAGAAGAGATTTGTTTCATTTGGTAATGATGCTAAAGGTTACATCATCGGCAAAGGCTTTGTTTCCAATGGTGAAATAAGGTTTGATGATGTCAACCATGTGGAGAATCTCAAGTACAACCTCTTGAGTGTCAGTCAGATGTGTGATAAAGGTCATGTTACCCTTTTCACCAGCCAGAACTGCGGGATTCTGTCTTCCAAAGTTCTGAGTTTGATTGACAAGGTGCTGGATGAACATACTCTCTTGAAAGCCAACATGTCAGGAAGAGTATATGCCTTAGATTTATCAAAGAAAATTAATCTAAAAGGCCATCCTTGCCTGTTCTCCAATGCCTCTGCTCAGGAATCTAAACTATGGCACAGAAGGCTTGATCATGTGAATCTTAAAAACATTTACCAGCTGATCCATCATGGTTTAGTGAGAGGACTGCTAGTGAAGGAGTTCAAATGTGATGACAACTGCTCTGCTTGTTTAAAAGGGAAGCAACACAAGGTATCATTTCCTCCAATAGAAGAGCCAAAGTCTACTGCCTGCTTGCAATTACTGCATATGGATCTTTTTGGTTCGGTAAGAGTGATGAGCATGGCAAATAAGAAATACTGTCTGGTGATTGTGGATGATTACTCCAGATTTGTATGGACTTTCTTCTTACATTCAAAAGATGAAGCTGCAAAAACCATAATATACTTTGTGTTGTATGTGGAAAAAAAATACTCCCTTCCAGTCAAATGTGTGAGGAGTGATAATGGAGCAGAATTTAGAAACCACACACTTGGATGAATTCTACTTGTCTAAGGGAATCAAGAGGCAGTATAGCATTCCAAGAACTCCTGAACAAAATGGAGTGGTGGAAAGAAAGAAAAGGACTCTATTAAAGCTGCCAGGTCAATGTTGGCTGATTCTGGTTTGCCACTGACCTTTTGGCAGAAGCTATTAACACAGCTTGCTATGTGCAGAAAGAATCTTAGTAAATCACAGACTGATGAAGACTCCTTATGAAGTGTTACATCATTTGGCTCCTCTGATTTCATTTTTTAGAGCATTTGGGTATCCCTGTTACATTCTTAACATAAAGAATCCACTTCAGAGGTTTGAATCAAAGGTTGATGCAGGGTACTTTGTTGGGTACTCATCCACTTGCAAGGCATACAGAGTTTTCAACTGCAGAACAAAGATAATTAAAAAGACCTTGCATGTAAAGTTTAATGAATCTCCAAAGGACAAAATCCCACAAAACCCTGTTACAGTTCCTGAAAATCCATCACCTCCTGCAAACAGTTCTTCATCTGGTGGTACTGATGATGATGACGCTGACAGTACTCACCTTTTCAGGTTTAGTGATCAACTGCCTGAGTCATCTAAACCTGACATTCCTGTAGCTTCAGCAACTCCATCCACAACAAATGCTAATGAGATCTCTGAATCATCTACTTCGTTTGAATTGCCATCTCCTTCATGGTTTCAAGAGTCTGAATTAACATCTGTTGCTGCTGAATCTCCTGCAAACACTTACACAGATCTTATTGTCTATCAAGAGCTGAAGAATCACCCAATGTCTCAAATCATTGGTGATATCAATGCTGGAGTTTCAACCAGAAGTCAATTGTCCAATTTCTGCTTCTATGCTCTCTTCTTCTTCAGTTTAAAAGCAGCAAGTGTGGGAGCTGGTTCCTCTACCCCAAGGTAAGGGTGCAATAGGCACTAAATGGGTGTTTTGGAATAAAACTGATGAAAAAGGTCAAATTGTCAAGAACAAGGCCAGGCTGGTTGTACAAGGGTTTTCACAAGAAGAAGGTAGTGATTATGATGAAACCTTTGCCCCTGTAGCCAGACTGGAGGCAATCAGATTGTTCTTAGCTTATGCTGCTTTCCATAATCTTAAAGTTTTTCAAATGGATGTAAAAGTGCATTTTTATATGGTAAAATAAAAGAAGAGGTTTATGTGTGTCAACCACCAGGTTTTGAAGATAATAAACATCCAGATTGGGTGTATAAGCTTGATAAGGCTCTGTATGGGTTAAAACAAGCTCCTAGAGCCTAGTATGAAACACTGTCTAATTTTCTTCTTCAAAATAATTTCACTAGAGGCTCCATAGATAAAAATTTGTTCATAAAGAAAGTAGGACAACATAAGCTACTTGTTCAAATTTATGTAGACGACATCATTTTTGCATCCTCTGATCCCCAGTTGTGTGATGCATTTACAAAATTGATGCAACAAAAGTTCGAAATGAGTGCCATGGGAGAATTATAGTTCTTTCTGGGTTTGCAAATCAAACAAAGAGCTGATGGAACTTTCATTCATCAGTCAAAATATACAAAGGATCTTCTGAAAAAGTTTGATTTACAAAATTGTAAGCCCTGTTCTACTCCCATAAGCACCACCACACAACTGGATGCTGATTAGAAAGATAAAGCAGTTGATGAAACTCTTTACTGATGTATGATTGGTTCCTTGATGTACCTTACAGCTTTTAGACCAGACATTAGTTTGCAACTTGTGTTTGTGCTAGATTTCAGGCTGCACCTAAAGAATCCCATTTGACTGCAGTCAAAAGGATATTTAGATACTTGCAAGGAACTATATCTCTAGGACTTTGGTATTCCACTGGGCACTCTTGCAAATTGGTTGCTTTCTTTGATAGTGACTATGCAGGGTGTAAAGTAACCAGAAATTAATTTTTGGTGGATGCCAATTTCTAGGCAATTGTTTGGTGTCTTGGCAGAGTAAGAAACAAACTTCAATTGCTACATCTACTACTGAAGCAGAGTACATTGCTGCTGCAAGCTGTACATCTCAGGTACTCTGGCTTCAGAATCAATTACTGGATTATGGCATTACAGAGACTAAGACTCCATTACTGATGGACAGTGCTTCAGCTCTTTGTATTGTTAAGAATCCTGTCCAGCATTCTAAGACCAAACATATTAAGATCAGACATCATTTCATTAGGGATTCTTATGAAAAAGGTCTGATTGATCCAAAGTTTGTTCCTAGTGCTGATGAGCTTGCAGATATATTTACTAAGCCTTTGGACAATGCAACTTTTCAAAATCTTGTGCTAAGGCTTGGTATGCTGCAGCTAGAATAAATTGACTATTACTGATACTCTCAGATCATATGTACTGATCAGTATTAGTATACAAAAGTCAAAAATAAGTACTGATGAGTTATTTTGTCTTCAATATTTTTTTACTGAAGTGTTAAAAAGACTGAAGACTAAATTACTTAAAAATACTGAAGTACATTATTTGTTGAAAACAACTGATGTAGTTACAACTACTGATGTAGTTATAATTACTGATGCCTGTTTCTAACAGATAAGTATTGAAGAACAAATTTGTCCAAAAGTACTGATGTGTAATCTTGAGCATAAGTACTGAAGACAAAATTTGTTCACCAGTTCTGAAGAATAATTTGTTTCAAAAGCTCTAATGCACAAATGTTCAGAAGAGCTGATCCATAAATATTCAAAAGAACTGAAGACCAATGAAACGTCTGAAAATCAAACAAAGTCTGATGAGTAAATGTTGAGGTGAGAATGAAACAACTGAAACATGTGAATTGACGACAACAACTGATGAGTAACTTTACTCTTCAGCTGTTTCAAACAACTGTTGTTTCATTTCAAAACAACTGAAGCCAAAACCAAGTCGTCCGTAGTTTCAAACTATTGATGACTAAAACCAAGTCTTCAGTTGTTTACAACATCTGACGGTTAAAACCATGTCTTCAGTCGTTTCAAACAACTGATGACTAACACCAAAACCTTCAGTTGTTTTCCATCAGCCGTTTCATAGCCTATAAATACCAAATCCTAACTTCAGAACTTTTCATTCTCAGAACGTTATTATTCAAAATTCTCAGACCTTCCCTCCTGCATTAATGGCGACCATGCAACTCAAACCCCGCCATAACCGTGTAGCTTACCTTACCAAATTGGCCTTCTGGAACAAGTTTGATGACGCCATCGATCTGATGGTTGAATCTCAATACCACACCACCTTTCTTTGAACCCAACCATATACGTAGAAACCCTACAACAATTCTAGACAAACGTAACACTCACAACTAGTGAGAATGATGGCGAGATCGCTCTCCAGTCATTTGTCAATCAGAAGAAGGTGGTCGTCACTTCTGATATTATTCGGCGAATCCTAAATCTGAATGATTCCAACTTCGTCACTGAATATCCTAAGGGTACAACCGACTTATCTTTCACCAACAATGGGTATGAAGGCGACCTAAGTGCTACCATAATTTGAAAAAGCACTTCCATGACCCTGAACGCCTAATCTTCCACATGGTCAACGTCTGCCTTGCTCCTAAAACCTCCTCATGGGATCAAATGTCTTCAAGGTGGCAGCAGGTATTGTATTCTATCTTTGAGCGCCGAAACTTAATTTTTCTGAAATTATCTTTTTAGAATTAAAAGATCTGGCCTTGAAACCTATGGCTAACAGATGGATATTATATCCAAGGTTTCTTATGGACATTATTGAAAACCAATTAAAAACTGAAGGCCTTGTTGGCCTAGGAGTCCCTGCTGTGGTAGTTCTGCCAGAAGTATACTCCAGGCACAACTCGAACACACAACTCAAAGAGGCTGCCAAGTTGCTAAAACCTAAGCAGTGAGAACCCACAGCCTCATCCTCCAGATCCAAAGTCCCCTCCAAGAAAAATCTAAAAATCCCAAAAAGGCTACTCAGGGAGTTGAGTCCCCTGAGGTTGATCCTGCAGCACCAAGCAGGAAGAAACTGCTGGTAGTAATCCCCGAGTAGTTATACAAACTCAACCAATCACAACCGCTTAGGTATCCTCTCAACAGGATCCAGAAGCAACCACTTCTGAGGATGCCACATTACTGGAACCTCTCTCATTTGAGAAGGTTTCCATTGAAGAGCACCACTCACCCCAGGTGCAATCTGCTTCACACCTATCTCCTACTGAAACCACCCCACAAAGCCCAACTTATATCATTGCAAAAGTGCTGAGTCAGTTAAACACTCAAACCCCTCCCCAGAAACCTATCACAACTGGGAAACCCTAAACAGTTGAGGGAAGGATTCTAGTGTTGCTGATAACCCACAGTGCAGGGATTACACAGTTTAATCTCCCCGTGTGGAGGAGGAGATTAGAACTTCTGGTGAGGCTACCACTTCTCCTACCTCAGCACATGAACAGACTGAAGTTGGTAACATTTCTAAGACCTCACCAGAGGCAACTGCTGATGAAGGGTATAATCCTGAGGAGGGAAGTCCCCAGTACCAAGATCAAGGGGCACATATGAATACTGATCCACACTGAGCACATGTTCATCCTGATGTAATTAGGAGGTCAGATGATTCAGCAACCACTGATGATGACCTGGGCTTTTTCTATGATGTTCTAGCCCACAACACCATTCTTGAGGTCGAGGTAAGCAAATTACAAGAACTTCTTGCCAAAATATCTCAAGAGTCAAGTCCATCTGCCCAAATTCACCCACAGATGGCACCTTCTTCTGTAGGTCCCCCATATACTGAGCCACTCACAACAACTAAGCCACCAGCCTCTGCTTCTGGCACCATTTCTCCGGGACAGAATCCCTCTGAGCAAATGGTTGTTGTCTTTAAATCTTCCCTGCCTCTCATCACTCCTATCATCACTAACATTGTCCATCAAACTCTTGATGAGAGGCTTTCCTCAAATATACAAACCTTAGTTGATGATGCAGTCATTAAAAGGCTTGCTAACATTCAAACCCCTGAACCCAATGTAACCAAAAAGGGGAGTCTAAGTTAGTGAAAGTAGACAAGTGGAAGAGAGTTGAAGAGGAAAAGGAGAAAGAAAAGGAGGAGAAAGAAAAGGAGGAGAAAGAAAGGAGAAGGAGAAAGAAAAGGAGAATGAGAAAGAAAAGATTTCCATGTTACTTACAAGAAAAGGAGAGGTGATGAAAAGACTCCTCTTGAGAAGAAGTTAGATGAACTGATCAAAGAGGCTGATGAGCAACATAGCAGATCAATGGACAAAATTATTGATCAGCTCTTCAGACAAGGATTTGACACTGCCAAACTTGACACTGAGATTAGAAAGCTGGAAATACAAGAGATTGAGCACAGATGGGCAAGCTATAGTGAGAAAGAAAATGAAAGGCTGGAAGCTATGGTCAGATTTATATCAAAGTATTTAGGGAGGACAATTCTTGAAGTGAAATCATGGTCCAGGGACAGTATTTTGGAGATAACCAACAAAATCTGTTCATCTAAAGTATTCATCAAAGGATTAATCATAGAAGCCCTTGATGAAGCTGGTGCTTGGAGGAGGACTGATCTGGCAAAGTGCTCCAAAGCCACACTTGCAACCAAAATGCTAGAGCAGCCTGTACAATCTCCCACACCAGAACAACTAAAATCACAACCCACAAAACAACTTCTTTACCCACGAAACCAACACAAAAATCTGCTGATGATGCACCCAAGAGGAAGAGAAGGGTGTTGAGGCTTCAAGAAGAAGAAGAAGAAGATGATGAGGAAGATAGGCTGTCCATTTCAACTGTTGTTAAAACAAAAGGGAAAATGCCTGATGCTTTAAAGATAATTATCAAGAGTCAACTAACAACAATCACCCCTGCCATCCAAATGCAAACTGTAAAAGTAAAGCTTGAAGAAGAAGAAAAGCACAAACAACATGATGAGCAGCTGTTGAACTTGGTTGATAAAGAGTTTCCTCAATCTTCATCAATACAATCTATAAGGAAACATGCTCAGAGATTGTATGCTCTCAGATTTACATTTCAATATCAGAAAGAGAGAGTTAGAATTTGCCTGATCCCAGGGTGAGTGATAGAATTCACAAGAAGAACATCCCAAGAAGATACAATGGCCAAGTAAAGAAGATTGTAGATGCAGTGATAATGCTGGCCATTGTAGTGTGGCCCTGGGAAATCCTAGAAGACTTCAGAAGAGCCTACAAGTCTAATCTTACCCCACAAACACTGCTGGAAAACAAAATGGTGAAAAGGGGTTGATCTATAAGAGGCTTGAAGAAGTCAGAAGCAATGAGCTCCAGTTGTTACTTGAAGGAATCATCCTGATGAGTTCGCTTACAGAGAAATAACAACTGTGGAGCTAAAGAATGGGAAACAGGTTAAGTACCTATCTGAGTACTATGGGCCAGAGTTCTTATTTGAAGGAGAAGTTGAAGAACTAACCCTGGAAGAACAAATTTTCTTCCTTGAGGCCTATGTTCGAGAGTCTTATAGACTCATTGTAGGGAAGTAGGTTTCATGGATGGGGCAACTACTTTGTGTCCAATTCTCCAAGACAGAGTTCCCATCCATCCCTTGCCAATCAAATCTTCTAAAACCTCTTCCCAGGCCTGTGCTGAAATTGGTCACTTCTGAGATGATCCAGAAGAAAAAGACAATACTTTTTGCCTAATAAGTGGAACACCAATAAACTTAAAGGTTTTGGCTGCATTGGTTCAGGGAGAGTTTGTTGGACCAGAAGAACCAATGAGCCAGATCAAAAAAACCTTTAAGTCCCACAGACATCATAACAACTGAAGAAGACTATATCAGCTGAAGACAAAAGCTGAAGACGAAGTCTGAAGACAAAAGCTGAAGACAAAGTCTGAAGACAAAAGCTGAAGACAAAAGCTGAAGACAAAGTCTGAAGACAAAGTCTGAAGACACAGTTTTAAGACAAAAGCTGAAGACAAAGTATGAAGACAAAAGCTGAAGACAAAAGCTGAAGACAAAGTCTGAAGACAAAGTCTGAAGACACAGTCTGAAGACAAAAGCTGAAGACAAAGTCTGAAGACAGAGTTTGAAGTTAAAGTCTGAAGACCAAGTTTTTAGAGGTTGTCAACAGCTGAAGAAGTACTCTTCAGTAGTTGTGATGGTTTCCTTTCAGTTGTTGTCTTTATATTTTCAGTAGATTGTAATGAGTAGTTCAGTAGATGTTTTTCAGTAGTTGTAGTATTATTTAACACTTAAGCATTTATTGTAAGAAGATGTCCTCAGCTGTTGTGGACATCTTTAGTAGTTTTAGTTATCTTTAGTTGTTTTTGTGAACGGTTAGATGTCACTATCAGGTGACATCTGCTGACGTCATCCTTTCCTATAAAAGGAAAGTTGACCTAATTGTAATCTTGCCGAAGCACATGAATGAATGAAAACATTCTCTTTTGCAGAAAACTTTCTCTCTCTGTAACTGTTACTGTTTGATTAAATATTCATCATGTTCTTGCTTAAATTTCGTCTAATTCTAATACTATTCCGCTGCAAATCATAACTTAATTGATCAAACTAGATCTGAGATCCTTTTAGACTATTATGTAAAGTAGTACACCCGTCCTCGTGACTATTATGTAAACTAATGCACCTATGTGGGTGACTATAATTTGTAGTGCACCCGTCTGCGTGACTATTAAGTAAAGTAGTGCACCCATTTAGGTGACTATTATATATAGTAGTGCGCCCATCCGAGTGACTATTATGTATAGTAGTGCACCCGTCACGCGACTATTATGTAAAGCAGTACACTGGTCCGAGTGACTATTATGTAAAGTAGTAAAATAGTGCACCCATCCGATGACTATTATGCAAAGTAGTGCACCCGTCCAGGTGACTATTATGTAAAGTAGTGTAACCATCTGGGTGACTATTATCTAAAGTAGTGTACGGGTGACTATTATGCAAAGTAGTACACCCATCCGAGAATAATTATGTTTATGACACAACAATATAACAAGGCAAACGCCATTCATGTACTTCTTTTGTCAAGGATAATATGAGAATTAATAGAAAATTTCAAATAGCACTGCTTAATTTTTGCATTGTTTTATATACGGGGTATCTCCTTTCTGTCTAATGGGCTTGTTTGAAGATACATGTGCTTAGCTGCCTGTTATAAAATTTCCCATCTTTTGTTTATACCGTGCTTCTTATATTGTTGCGACCTCTCGTCTCTCTTTGGTGAGATCTAAATTGAGTCTCAGCTCCTGCTCTTGATGAGTAGATTCATGGTTCTTTACCCGGACTGATGGTATGCCAATTTTGGCTAGGATTGCTGCCTCGGTTCCATATGTCTAACTAAATGGGGTTTTTTTGTTGCCTGTCTTTTGCATTGTACAATATGACCATAACAAGCTTAGGAGCTCATCAACCAAACTTCCCCCATTTGCTGTCAAATGGTTTTTCAATCCATCGACTAGTCTATGATTCACTCTTTCTATTGGACTCAACAAGTGTATTAAAGGAATAATGCATATAAAGGATAATGCTTGCCATAAATAAACATAATGTGTTCTAAAATTCAAAATATCATTAACTAACACGTTAGCATCATTAACATTAATAACATACACTAATTAAGTTTAAATTTATTTTTCAGGTTTGTAGATAAAAGAAGTTTTGACAAGTGTCGAAGTGGATGAAGAACTGTCTACAGCGGATGACTGAGAAGATGCAGCGGATGAAGAACAAGTCCAAGTGCCCATAACGGATGCACAACACACAAAGCGGATGCCAAGTCCATAGCTGATGAACTATCCACAACAGATGTTCATCCACAGCAGATGAACATTCCACAGCGGACAACATACAAAGCAAAACACACAAAGCAAACACTCAGTGTTCACAGCGGACAACATCCAAGGCACAGCGGATAAGTTATCTAACTCCACAGTGGACATCTAATCATCCATAGCGGACGACTTGGACTTAGTATTTTATGTAGTGTTCATTTACATAAGGGTAGTTTAGTCATTGTAAATAGCTTCTTATATAGGCTATAAATAGCATACTACCCTAATCCTTTATAAGCTTTTTGAACAATCAATACAAACAAGCAGTTATTATCATTCAAACATTCAATCACTAGCAATCACACATACATAATCACCCACACACATCACACTGATAGCATAAGCATTGATCATGGTTTCCACACCAAGATTAATGTTTGTTGAACATGATATAACAAACCGTTGTTCTATCCTTTGAGAGATTTGAAAAAGATCCTTAGGAAAATCAATCATCATGAACAACAGTATCATCTTGTTATTTGTTATTGCTTTGACAGGATCTCAGCCTCTCGTTTGATCAATCAGATTGGTTTGTAGCGGATTTAGCACGTTAATTAGCAATTATAGCAAGAACATAAAAGATATTGCAAGTACAAGCATGAACATAGAGAGAGAAAGAGTTCTGCGAAAAATTAATTGTTCTATTGCTCAACACGTTTCGGCAATTAAAACAGCATGGTTCACCATTCTTTTATAGGCGGCAAAAGGATGGTGATGATGTCCTTTCTCTGACATCAACCTATTATTAAAATTACAACTGACGGAACATAAAACTACTGAAGATGTCAACAGTTGACATCTTCTTACAAAAGTGTTCCTATCTTTTACAAGTACTAACAAAACTAAACTACTGAAATCCTACAACGACTGAAGAACAAACTCTTCAGTCGTTTTTAACTACTGATACTATAACAGCTGAAGAACAGGCTGTTCAGCTGTTGTACAACTACTGAAACAAAACAAACTACTGAAAGGGAAAAACCATCACAACAACTGAAGAAGACTTCTTCAGCTGTTATGACAAACTCTGAGTCTTCAGCACTTGTTCTTCAGACTTGGCTTCAGATGATGTAACAGCTGATGACTTCAGTAGATGTCATCAGCTGTTGTCTTCAGTCTTTGTCTTCAGACTTTGTCCTTCAGTAGAAGGTCTTCAGTTCTTCAGTTCTTCAGCTTTTGATTCTTCAGTACTTGTCTTCAGTACTTGAAGTCTTCAGTACTTGTATGATCAGTACTTCAGACTTCAGTACTTGTCTTTAGTACTTTAGAGTCTTCAGCTGTTGTTCTTCAGTTCTTTGATCTTCATACTTTGATCTTCAGACTTTGTCAGAATAGCTGATGGGAGTCTTCAGGAGTTATTGCAGTGGCATGTGGGACTTAGAGGTTTTCCTGATCTTGGCTCATTGGTTCTTTTGGTCCAACAAACTCCCCCTGAACCAATGCAGCCAAAACCTCTAATTATTTGTTGTCCCACTTATTGTTGGCATAAAGATTGGTCTATTTCCTTCTGGATCAGATCAGAAGTTGACCTTGATAAGCGCTGGCCTGGAAGAAGGTTTCTAGTATTTGTTTGGCTAAGCATGGATGGGAGCTCTGTTTTGGGGAATTGGACACAGAGCTGTTAACCCATCCATGAAGCCTACCTCCCATGTACTAGCCTGTAGGATTCTCTGGTGTAGGCTCGGACGAAAATCATTTGTTCTTCTTTGGTCATGTCTTCAGCCCCACCATCGAACAATCCTTCACGGCCGTACATCTCTGAGACAAACTTGATCTGTTTGCCATTCTTGAGCTCACTGTTGTGATTTGCTTATATGCAAATTCGTCTGGGTGTTTGCCTTCTAGCAACAAGTTGAGCTCATCTTTGCGGAAGTTCTCAAGCTTCTTATAAACTAAGCCTTTCCTCACCATCCTATTCTCCAACATCATTTCAGGAGGTTGCTTAGATTTATAAGCCTTCTCGAACTCATCCACAATTTCCCAGGGTGTTAATACAAGAGCCACAGTTATTACTTCATCTATAATCCTCTTCATCTGGCTCTTGTACCTCACAAGAATATCTTTCTTTGTGATCCTGTGAGCCACCCTAGGATCAGGCCAAGTCCTCACTCTCTCTTTGTCATATTGGAAGTTTTGTTTGAGAGTGAAGAGTCTCAGAGCTTCCTTCTTCATGTTCATGATAGAGGTAGAGGCAGCATATGCTTGGTCAATTGACTTAAGCATTTCAGCATCATGAAGCTGCTGCTGCTCCTCTTCCTCTATCTTAACCCTCACAGTATCCATCTGTGAGGTGGGAGTGATGGTTTGTGATTTGGCTTTAGGTAGAGGTATAACTGCAAAAATGGGCAGACTATCCTCCTCATCCTCTTCTTCTTCTTCTTGCAGCCTCAACACCCTTCTCTTCTTCTTCAAGGGTGGATCATTGGCTGCGGGTTTTGATGGTGAAGGGGTTGGTTTTGTGGGTTGTGGTTTGGTGGTTGGTGTGGGAATGTTGGCAGGCACTGCTAGCAACCTAGAAATAAGAGCAGATTTGGTTTGTTTTACTAGCAGGGTCCTGTTCCCAGCACCGGCTTCTGAGAGGGCCTCAGCGACCAGTCCTTTTGTGAAGTCACCAGCTGAACAGATCTTGGCGGCTATAGCCAAGATTCTGTCCCTGGTCCATGCTTTGACATCAAGGACTGGCCTGCCCAGATACTTCGAAATGAATCTACTCATAGCCTCGAGTCTCTTTTTGTCCTCTTGGATATAAGTAGACCATCGGTGTTCGATCTCCCTAGTCTCCATCTTCCTGAGCTCCTGATCTAGCAATGTTGTGTCCTTGTCAAAGCCTTGCCTGAACAGCTGACCAATGGCAGAGTCCATTGATCTGCTTTGTTTAGCATCAGCCTCCTTGACAAGGGCTGCTAGATCGGAGTCAACCACCTTCTTTCCCTCCTCTCCCTTTTTCTTATAAGTGACACTGAAATCCTTTTGGATTCCAGCCACTTCTATATGCTCAACCTCCCTCTCTTTCCTCTTCCCTTTCTCCCTCACCCTACTACTCTCCTCAGCCCTCTCCCTCTCAACCACCACCTCTTTCTCTGCCTCTAACTCCTCCTCTCCCCTCTTCCTCTTGGGTTGCACTGATGTCTCCCCCTTTTTGAGTGCATTGGTTGGGGTTTGACTATCAGCAAGCGCCTTAGTAATGGCAACCTCCACCATGGGTTGGATAAAAGTGGGAAGCCTCTCATTAATGGTTTGAATGACTATATCTTTTAGTATGGGTGTGATGAGAGGCAGGGATTTCTGGAGGATAGCATCTAGCTGCTCAGGGGGGTTCTGACCCTGAGAGCTAGTGCCGGAAGCAGGGGCTGGTGTCCGAGTTTGTGGGAGTGGCTCAGTGTTTGTGAGACTTTCGGGTGAAGGTGCCATTTGTGGGGTTGTGGTGGCAGATGGACTTCTATCTTGAGTCATCTGAGCAAGCAGCTCTTTGAGTATGTTTATTTCATCCTCTAAGATAGTGTTGTGAGCTACAACATCGAAGAAGAAGCTCAGGTCATCATCAGTATGAACTGAATCACCTGACCTCCTGACAATGTCAGGATGTACATGCTCTGAGTGTGGCTTAGGAATAGCATGTGCCCCTTGTTCATGGTACTGGGGACTTCCAGCCTCCGGATTGGATCCATCATCGGCAGTTGCCTCTGGTGAGGTCTTATTGTTGTTACCAGCTTCACCCTGCTCAGATGTTGATGCAGAGGAAGTGGCAGCCTTACCAGATTGTCCTATCTCCCTAGCCACACTGGGAGATTGGACTTGCGATTCTCTATGCTGTGGGCTCCCGCCGGCACTTGTATCCACCCCTTTTCGGTTGGAGTCTCCCCAGTTGTAATGGGTTTCTGGGGAGAGGGTGGAGTGCTCAGATGGGTCAGCACTTTGGCTATTGCCAATATAGGGCTTTGTGGGGCGGTCTCCTTAGTAGATGGGCTTGAAGCAGTGTGCACAGGGGGAGGACTGTGCTTTTCAATGGCAGTCTTCTCAAGTGAGATAGACCCCAGAAGTGTGGCTGCCCCAGAAGTGGTTGCATCAGGCTCCTGTTGAGAGGAAGCCTGTGCGGTTGTGGTGGGTGGAGTCGTGGTAGCTGCTGGGAGAATCAAACCAGCAGCCACATCCTGCATTTGTGTTGCAGGGGCATCCTCAGGGGACTCATCTCCCTGAGTAGCCTTTTTGGGCTTCTTTTTGGCTTTTGGTTTGGTGGGGACTTTGGATTTGGAGATGGAGGCTGTGGGTTCCTGCTGCGTGGGTTTTCGCAGCCGGCCAGCCTGTTTGAGTGTGTGGTCAGTGTTGTGCCTGGAGTATACCTCGGCTAGAATAGCCATGGCAGGGACCCCAGTGCCAACTAGTCCCTCAGCCTGAAGCTGGTTTTCTATCATGGCCATTACGAACCGTGGATACAAGACCCAACGGTTAGAAAGTGGTTTTGTGGCCATGTCTTTAAGTTCCAAAAAGATGAGATCAGTTAAGTTCAGAGGTTGGTTCTCAAAGATAGAAAACAATACCTGTTGCCACCTTGTTGACATCTGGTCCCACGAAGAGGTTTTGGGAGCCAGACACACGTTCACCATATGGAAGATTAGACGTTGAGGGTCAGGGAAGTGTTTCTTCAACAAGGTTGTGGCGGAGAGGTCACCCTGGTAGTCGTTGGATGTGAAGGATAGATCCAGGGCACCTTTGGGGTAGGAGGTTGGGTAGGTGGCATCCTCCAGCTTTAGGGTTTGGCACAGGGTAGCTGGAGTGATAACCACGGGGTGGTTGTTGACGGAGGACCGGAGAGAGACCTCGCCATCCTGCTCTCCAGTTTGGACGGCGATGTTCGTCTAAAACTCCGTCAGGGAGTCGGTGTAGATGGTAGGGTTCAAAAGGAATGCCGTTTGGTAAGGTGAGTCGTGCATCAGATTGACGGCATGGTGAAATTTTGGCCATAATGGCGATTTGGTGAGATGAGCGACACAGTTGTGTCGAGGTTTAGTTGCATGGTTGCCATTAATGGTGTATGGGAAGTTCAGAGGTTTTGAATGGTTAGGTCAAGTGAGGAGTAAATGCTCTGAACGTTGGGTATTTATAGGGTAGGGCAAAGGCTGAAAGAAAACAACTGAAGGTTTTGGTGTTAGTTATCAGTTGTTGTAACGACTGATGACGTGGTCTTAACCTTCAGTGGTTGTAACATCTGAGGACTTGGTGTTAGTCTTCAGTAGTTAAAACTACTGAAACCTTGGTTTTGTCCTTCAGATGTTGTAAACGGCTGAAGAGTTATTGTCAGTCTTCAGTAGTTATGAACTACTGAAGACCTAATATTCTTCTTCAGACGTTGTAACAACTGAAGACTTGGTGTTAGCCTTCAGTAGTTGTGAACTACTGATATCAGTAGTTATGAACTACTGAAGACATGGTATTGCTTCAGTTGTTGTAAACAACTGAGGACTTGGTGTCAGCCATCAGTAGTTGTGAAACTACTGAAGACATGGTTTTGTCCTTCAGTTGTTTGGGTATGAAACAGCAGCTGTTGGCATCAGCTGATGAGAAATTACTCATCAGCTGTTTCCGTCAAATCAGTTGTTTCATGCTAGCCTCTACACTTACTCATCAGCTCTTTGGCTGACTTTCAGATGTTTCATTAACCCTTCAGCTCTTGTGAATATTGGCCTTCAGCTCTTGTGATCAGATGTTCACAAGTGCTGATGATATACTCTTCAGAGCTGGTGAACAAATTTTTTCAGTACTCGTGTAAGATTACACATCAGTACTTGTGAGCAAAATTTGTTCTTCAGTACTTATTTATTAGAAAATCATACATCAGTAGTTGTAATCCACCTCACTACATCAGTTGTTTTCAATAAATAATGTACAGCAGTACTTTGAGTCAATTTAGTCTTTAGTAGTTGTGAAAGAGCTGAAGACTAAATTACTCATCAGTACTTGTATTTGACCTAATGCTCATTAGTAGTTATGAATTGAGAGCATCAGCATTGGTCAAATTATTCTAGCTGTAGCATACCTAGCCTTAGTACCAAGTTTTGGAATGTGGCACTATCTAAAGGCTTGGTAAAAATATCTGCAAGCTCATCAGCACTAGGAACAAACTTAGGATCAATCAGACCTTTTTCATAGCAATCCCTGATAAAATGATGTCTGATCTCAATATGTTTGGTCCTAGAGTGCTGGACTGGATTTTTAACAATACAAAGAGCTGAAGCACTATCCATTAGTAATGGAGTCCTAGTCTCAGTAATGCCATAATCTAGAAGTTGATTCTGAAGCCAGAGTATCTGAGAGGTACAACTTGCAGCAGCAATGTACTCAGCTTCAGCAGTGGATGTAGCAATTGATGTTTGTTTCTTACTCTGCCAAGAAACTAAACAATTGCCTAGGAATTGGCAACCACCAGAAGTGGATTTTCTGGTGACTTTGCATCCTGCATAGTCACTATCAGAGAAAGCAACTAATTTGCAAGAATGCCCAGCTGAATACCAAAGACCTAGTGATTGGGTACCTTGCAGATATCTAAAGATCCTTTTGACTGCAATCAAATGGGATTCTTTAGGTGCAGCCTGAAATCTAGCACAAGCACATGTTGAAAACATGATGTCTGGTCTAGAAGCTGTAAGGTACATCAAAGACCCGATCATACATCTGTAAAAGGTTTCATCAACCGCTTTACCTTTCTGATCTACATCTAGTTGTGTGATGCTGCTCATGGGAGTAGAACATGGCTTACAGGTTTGTAAATCAAACTTATTCAACAACTCTTTTGAATATTTGGACTGATGGATAAAGATTCCATCATCCTGTTGTTTGATTTGCAAACCTAGAAAGAACTGTAATTCTCCCATAGCACTCATTTCAAACCTTAGCTTCATGAGCTTTGTAAATTCATCACACAACTTTGGATCAGAGGATGCAAAGATGATGTCATCTACATAGATTTGAACAAGGAGCTTATGTTGTCCCACAGTCTTGATGAATAAGGTTTTATTAATGGTGCCTCTAGTGAACTTATTTTCTAAAAGAAAAGTTGATAGTGTCTCATACCAAGCTCTAGGAGCTTGCTTCAGCCCATAAAGAGCCTTATCAAGCTTGTACACCCAATCAGGATGTTTATTGTCCTCAAAGCCTGGTGGTTGACACACATAAACTTCATCTTTTATTTTTCCATATAAGAAGGCACTTTTGACATCCATTTGATAAACCTTAAGACTGTGAAAGGCAGCATAAGCTAAGAATAGTGTGATTGCTTCCAGTCTGGCCACAGGAGCAAAGGTCTCATCATAATCGATGCCTTCCTCTTGTGCAAACCCTTGAACAACCAGCCTAGCCTTGTTCTTGACAATATGGCCCTTCTCATATGTTTTGTTCCTAAATACCCACTTGATGCCTATAGCACACTTACCTTTGGGTAATGGAACAAGCTCCCCCACTTGATGTTTCTTAAACTGAAGAAGCTCAAGCTGCATAGCTTCCACCCATCCATTGTCTCTTCAAGCAATATGATAGTTCTTTGGCTCTTGCTGACTGATGAAGAGAGCATAGAAGCAGAAGTTGGACAATTGATTCCTGGTTGAAACTCCAGCATGAATATCACCAATGATTTGAGATGTGGGGTGATTCTTGAGCTCTTGATAGACTATGATATCTGTGCAAGTGTTTGTAGACCCATCAGCAGCAACAGATAGTGACGGAGATTCCTGAAACCATGTGGAGGATGGCAGCTCAAACGAAGTCGAGCAAGCAGAAATCTCATCAGCATTTGTGGTGGATGGAGCTGCTGAGGCTACAGGAGCATCAGGTTCAGTGGACTCAGGCATGTTGTCACTAAACCTGAAGAGGTGAGTACTGACTACATCATCATCAGTACCATCAGGTGAAGATCTATTGACAGGCTCAACAGATGGAGGTTGATAAGGAACATATTGCAGTATGTCCAGATCAAACAACTCCACAGGGTTTTGTGGAATGTTGTCCTTTGGAGATTCATTGAACTTAACATGCAGAGTTTCTTCAACCCCCTTTATTCTACAGTTGAAGACTCTGTATGCCTTGCAAGTTGATGAATAACCAACAAAATACCCTGCATCCACCTTACTAGCAAACGTCTGGAGTGGGTTGCTAGTGTTGAGAATGAAACATGGACACCCAAATGCTCTAAAGAATGAAATCAGAGGGGCCAAATGATGAAGAGCTTCATAAGGAGTCTTCATCAACCTCTTATTCACTGAAGCTCTATTCTGTACATAGCAAGCTGTATTGACAGCTTCAGCCCAAAAGGTCAGTGGCAACCCTGAGTCAGCCAACATTGACCTTGCTGCTTCAATGAGGGTCCTGTTCTTTCTCTCCACCACTCCATTCTGCTCAGGAGTTCTAGGAATGCTAAACTGCCTTCTAATTCCCTTGGACAGGTAGAAGTCATCAAGTGTGTGGTTTCTAAACTCTGTTCCATTGTCACTCCTCACATACTTGACCTGTAGGGAATACTGCTTTTCTACAAGTGACACAAAGTTCATTATTGTCTTTACTGCTTCATCCTTGGAGTGCAAGAAGAAAGTCCATACAAACATGGAATAATCATCCACAATTACCAGGCAATATTTCCTCTTTGCCATGCTCATCACTCTGACAGGACCAAAGAGATCCATGTGCAAAAGCTGTAAGCAGGCAGTGGACTTTGGTTCTTCTATTGAAGGGAATGAGACTTTGTGTTGTTTTCCTTTCAAGCAAGCAGTGCAGTCATTTTCACACTTGAACTCCTTCTGAGGCAATCCTCTTACTAAACCATGGCTTATAAGCTGATTCATGTTCTTGAAATTAACATGACCTAGCCTTCTATGCCATAGTGTAGACTCTTGAGGAGATGCCTTGGAGAATAGGCAAGGATGGCCTTTTAGATCCATCTTTTTGGAAAGATCTAAGGCATACACTCTTCGTGTCCTGTTGGCCTTCAGGAGAGTGTGTTCATCCAATGCCTTGTCAATCAAACTCAGAACTTTGGATGACAGGATCCGACAGTTCTGGCTTGTGAAAAGGGCAACATGGCCTTTGTCACACATTTGACTGACACTCAAGAGGTTGTACTTGAGATTCTCCACATGGTTAACATCATCAAACCTTATTTCCCCATTGGAAACAAAGCCTTTTCCGATGATGTAACCCTTTGCATCATTGCCAAAGGAAACAAATCCCTTCTTTCCTTGAGAGTAGTCATTAAGAAGGGAGCTGCTTCCTGTCATGTGCATGGATCCTCCACTGTCTACATACCAGATGCTTCTATGGCATGTTGAAGGACCCTGTAAACACAACCATGTGTTAGTTGGTCTTGGAGACCCAAACCTGCTTGGTTTTGGGTCTGTTCTCAGCTACAGGTGCAGCACTAATAGTTGTGTTAAGTGTGACAGCCTGAGGTGAAGAAGATGGTGCAGAAGAGGAACCCTTTGGCTTGGGCTTCCTTTTCTGTGGTTTCAACACATGAGCATCTAAGTGGTTGACTCTTCCCACTAGTTGCTGAACCATCATCACCAGCTGTGTCTAATTTTGTGATAAAGCCTTCAGCTCTTCAGACACACCGGAGTTTGCTGATGATGGATTCCTATATTGTACCATCTTTTTCTGAGCAACCTCAGCTGTTGCCTGAGTAACCCCTACCTTCTTTTTGGATTTAGCTTTGGGCTTAGGG
This sequence comes from Flaveria linearis, assembly GCA_024085815.1. Lineage (NCBI taxonomy): Eukaryota > Viridiplantae > Streptophyta > Magnoliopsida > Asterales > Asteraceae > Flaveria > Flaveria linearis. Next base: position 59,288,865 of record CM044001.1, on the reverse strand, counting down.
ATTTCAGGCTTGGATGTTGCTAGTACAAACTTGGTTTCAAACTCATTCTTCATTTTATTGATGTCCTCATTGATTTTCTCCTTCTGTTTGAGTTTGGAACCCCTTTTGTACCAGCAATCATCAGTAAGATGATTGAACAAGCCACATATATCACATGGCTTCTTCTTCATCTTATGCTGATCATCAGCTGAAGAGGATTTAACTGCTGAAGACTTGTTCTTCAGCTGTTTGCCATCAGTACCAGCAGTTTTCTTCCTAGTGCCTGCTTTCCTGGTATCCTCTTTAGCTGTCTTCAAACCTTTCCTACTGTTAGTTTTCTTCTCTTTAGTGCTAACAGTATTTAAGGTTTGAACTTCAGATGTTGTCACTTGCTCTCCAGTACCTTCAGTACTTCTAGTGACAACACCTGAGTTGATCAGCCTTTTGGTCATGTGACAGTCAGCATTTGAACCATCAGTTGTTGTAGCATCAGCTGATTGGTTTTGGCAGGAGTTAATGCTGACTTCTATCTCTGATGATGCTAATTCAGAAGATAGTAGGTCACATGATGAGAAGGATTGGTTATTGCTCTCCTCATCAGATTCAACTTCTGCTCTTGAAGTGAAATCTGTAGGAGGAGCAGTGTGATTGTAACCAATGCCAAACTTCACATTGGAAGCTGATTGCTTGCTAAGAAGCATTTCAAAACCCTTGCATGATTGCACCTATCGATCACACTCAACTTGGGTGGTTGCAAGAGTTTCCTTGAGGTCTCTGTACTTCTCTAGAAGTACATCTTCCCTAGCTTTATCATCTTTGATTTGGCATTTAAGCTTGTAAATCTCATCATTTTTATCTTTGAGTACAGCCTCAAAATCAGCTTTTCTTTTGGTAATAGTGTGCTCAAGCTCAAGATTTTTATCTATTAAAGCTAACATTTGCTTCTCTAATAGAAGCAAATGCTGCTATGCATGATTCTGAACAAAGCTTGGCTTTTGCCTCAGTGGATACCTGAGATGAGGCATTCGATGATAACCCCTCAGTAGAATCAAGGGCCATCAGAGCAAGATTTCCAAAAGGTTGGTCACCACCATGTTGACCAGCACCTTGGAGTAGTTGTTCCTGACCAGATAGCTCTTCTGGTAGACTGCTCCAGTCAACAACACTTGGGGTGAAAAAGCTATGTTGTTGAGGTTGTGTGTTATGATGAGATTGGGAAGGTTAAGGCTCAGGAAGAGCATGAGGTGGTTGAGCCGAGGGTGCTTGAGCTTGACTAGGCTGAGGCATGTAGTAACAGGGGTAAGGATATGGCATATGACCCTGTGGCACAAAATAAGCAGGTGGTGCCTGTGCTTGTGATGGATGGCCAGAACTGGAGGAAGGTTGCCCTCTGTGCTGTGAGCTATTGCTGGGAAAAGTCACAAAGGGTGCAGAGGAGTTAGATCCAGACGATCTACACTCTCTTGCAAAGTGTCCAAGCCTTTGGCACTTGTGACACCTCAACTTGCTCTTGTCAAAACCAACTTTGGTTTTGCCCGAGAGTCCAGGGAATTTCCTACCAGTTCTCTTGTAGAACTTTTGAGAGCGGATATTTATCATTGCCATTTGGTTCAAAATATCCATCTCTTCCAGATCATCATCTGGAATGCCCTTCAAGTCCTCCGTCAGAAAACACAAGTTGTCACCACCACCTCCTGAACTACTAACACCAACAAAAGCTTGTTCTGAGTTGGTAGAGAAATCAATATGCTCATCATAAGAACTTTCTGATGAAGCATATTCTGACTCCTGACTTATCAAGGCAGCATTACCTTGGACAAAGTCATCAGCGAGCTTACCAGAAGTGGACAACTTCCTCTTTTGCTCTATCTCTCTCTCAAAAGTGAGCAGCTTCCCATGAAGTTGGGTGAGAGATAGAGTTTCCAGGTCTGCACTGGAGCGTAGGACAATGGTATAAGTGTCCCATCTCTCAGGAAGTGACCTGAGGAACCTGTTGTTCATCTGGCTGTTGGAGTACTCCTGTTTGACCATCTTCAGCTCAGAGATCAAACAAGAGAACCGCTCAAACTGCTGGGTCAGAGTCTCACCCTTTCTATATGAGAATGTCTCATATTATTGGGCGAGGATTTCCCTATTGTTTGCTAAGACCGAATCAGTTCCTCCAAATTGTTCCTTTAGAGCAACCCATAGGTCATGAGCAGACTCATGATGCAAGAGCCCTGAATAAATCTCATTAGGAATAGCCATGGCTAAAATTCCATGGGCTCTAGCATCAACTTCGAACAGCTTTAGATCTTCGTCAGAATATTGTTCAGGTTTCTTCGCAACCTGTTCATTAGATTCAGGGACGCTCACCATAGGCTTGTATGGTCCATGCACCACTGACTTCCAACAACCAGCACTATTGACAGCCAAGTGGTGAAGCATACGTCTTTGCCATATGTTATACTCGTTCCTAACAAGCATCGGAGGCTTAGTTGAGGAACCAGTATTGTGAGGATCATTAGTTGGTGTCGTCATCTCAGGTTTTAGTCAAAAACAAGTTTAAACAAGACAAACGTAACTCAAGACCACCAGAGGACCTCAAGATTTTGGCCAGAAACAGCAGAAACTCACTCTCTATGGCTAATTCTTGCAAATTGCTAATTCGATCAAACAGAGAGATCAAAAGAGCAGTTTCAAATGATCAATAGTGAAATCGATCAATGATTAACCCGCTCTGATACCATTTGATAGGATCTCAGCCTCTCGTTTGATCAATCAGATTGGTTTCCAGCGGATTTAGCACGTTAATTAGCAATTATAGAAAGAACATAAAAGATATTGCAATTAAAAGCACAAACATAGAGAGAGAAAAGAGTTCTGCGAAAAATTAATTGTTCTATTGCTCAACACGTTTCGGCAATTAAAACAGCATGGTTCACCATCCTTTTATAGGCGGCAAAAGGATGGTGGTGATGTCCTTTCTCTGACATCAACCTATTATTAAAATTACAACTGACGGAACATAAAAGTACTGAAGATGTCAACAGCTGACATCTTCTTACAAAAGTGTTCCTATCTTTTACAAGTACTGACAAAAGTAAACTACTGAAATCCTACAACGACTGAAGAACCAACTCTTCAGTCGTTTTTAACTACTGATACTATAATAGCTGAAGAACAGGCTCTTCAGCTGTTATACAACTACTGAAACAAAACAAACTACTGAAAGGGAAAAACCATCACAACAACTGAAGAAGACTTCTTCAGCTGTTGTGACAAACTCTGAGTCTTCAGCACTTGTTCTTCAGACTTGGCTTCAGATGATGTAACAGCTGATGACTTCAGTAGATGTCATCAGCTGTTGTCTTCAGTCTTTGTCTTCAGACTTTGTGCTTCAGTAGAAGGTCTTCAGTTCTTCAGCTTTTGATTCTTCAGTACTTGTCTTCAGTACTTGAAGTCTTCAGTACTTGTATGATCAGTACTTCAGACTTCAGTACTTGTCTTCAGTACTTTAGAGTCTTCAGCTGTTGTTCTTCAGTTCTTTGATCTTCATACTTTGATCTTCAGACTTTGTCAGAACAGCTGATGGGAGTCTTCAACAGTTGTTGCAGTGGCATGTGGGACTTAGAGGTTTTCCTGATCTTGGCTCATTGGTTCTTTTGGTCCAACATGCTTCTTCATTTGATTTCTTCAGGTTGTATTAGAGCCTCGGTTCAAATCAAACATTGATTTTTGATCCTCTCATTCACCAAACTTGATATTCATGGTTCATTAGCTTCATAACACATATTTTGAGCTTAATATCATTACATCTTCTTCTTCTACATCATACATTTAACAAATGTTCAAAAACATGAATTAATCATTTGTTTTTGTTCATTTTTAAGAAGATTTTGTGTTTTTGTTATTAACAAAGCTATCAAAATCATTCATACACTTTTTTTGAAACAGATACTGTTGGAGCCCTTGAAGATTAACATTTAGTCTTTAGTTGTATTTTGTATAGTTTTGTCATAGTATAAGGACTAATTATCTAAATAGTGTTCCTTTTGTTTATTGATAGTATAAATAGCTTAGATGTGTTTTGTGCAGGCAGATTAGACACAAGAATCATTTGAATGAACTTGTATATGCTTCTATACTTGTAATTGTGTTTGCTACTATCAATGAACACCTATGAATTTTTCTTATTTATTTGTTTGCATTGATTTGATTAAATGTATATGATTTGATTGGATTCCAGTCTAATATCATCACAGATCGATTCATTTTATCCTATCAAATGGTATTAGAGCTGTTGGTTTATTGATTGAGTTTGTTCGAACTCTCAAACTCTAAAATTACTTGAATCTGTGATTGATAAGCAATTCGATTGAAAAATTGTCAATTTCAATTATGTTTTATCTTTAGAAATATTAATTGATTCACAACTGGCAGTGCAATTCGTTCATGATCAGTGATTTTGTTCAAATTGAAGTGTGAACCTGTTCTTCATATTCGAATTGAAAAATCGATTAAAAGAGTGAATTGTTATTGTTGATTGATAAAATTGAAGTTAAAGGATAGTTAATTGATCCAAATACTACCTAACTAGAAGTTTTTAGATCAATTCATCAAGTTTTTAAAGAATTCAGAAAATTTGTGTTCGTTAAGTTCATAAGAATCTGTTGAATTAGGCGCACTAGGGTTAAAACACTGCTGAAAATTGCCTAAGTGTTTAGGCGCTTGACAACTGTTTAGGCACGTTTGCACTGTTTGGGCGTTTTTGGTCCAGGCGTTTTAACACTATTGAGACGATTTTCAATTGTTTGGACACTTTGGAACTTTCAGAAACCAAGTAATTCTAGGCGCATTTCAACTGTTTTGGCGCATCTGAACTGTTTGGACGTTTTTACACCCAGAAGACTGACATCTGTTTGGACGTTTTACAACTATTCAGGCTCATGTCAAGTTGTTCGTTTTTGAGAATTCTACTAAGGCAATCCCTTAGGCGTTTCTATGTCAAAAGTCAAAAGTATCACAACTGTTGGGGCGTCTCAGCATTGTTTAAGCGTTTCATCTCAACACTTAGATTTTTTTTTTGAAATTTTAAAAATTCAAAAATATTTTCAGTCTAGTTTTAATTCAAAAACTTAAAAACAACAAAAACATTTCTTTTTCTTAAATCAAAATATAAAAATGGTGAAATCGAGGATTCAGAAAATAGAGTTCCTAAGTTGAAAAATTGAGCTGATTTTAAAAACTGGTCACTTAGGTTAAAACATCGTCTAAAGTCTATTTATACAGATCTTTGGAAATCAATAGAAAAAGGACCCCATACTTCTATAACTTCAAATGGGCCTGATAGAGGATTTGCCTATAATAAATACTCTTTAGAACCTTACCCTGAAGATGGTCTGCAAGGTGATGATCTTAAAAAGGTTAAGAATGATATTAAAGCATATTCTTTGATGTGTAAAGGACTACCACTTGAAGTCCTAGCTAGACTGGATGGATATCAAACGGGATATACCATGTATAAACCTTTAAATACAATCTATGAAGGTGGTAAGGAGATTAAAAATCTGATGATGCAAAAACTTAAGAGATAGTTAAAGTTGTTTTAGCATTTATCTGGTGAAACTATAAATCAAATGATGACCAGATTTGTGCAACTCACAACTAAGATGTCAATAGCTAGCATTAAACATGATATTGAAGATCTAAATCTTAGACTTCTCAGTGCTTTACCATCATCTTAGAAACAAATAGTAAAACTGTTAAAGCATACTGAGAAATTTTCTATCGATCTTGATCTGTTGATTGCCAAGATTGAGTCTGTCGAGATTGATGAAAGTTCAAGGAAAAATGATAGAACAACATCAATGTCTCAATACCAATTTATTGCAACTCCTTCTAACACTGTTGAGAATGTCTTTATGGCAAAGAATGAAAATTCACCTGAAGAAGAGGAAGATCTGTTTGATGGAGTAGGGTTCTTTACAGACTCTTCATTACAAGTGCTCATGCTTTTGCAACTCAATCTCAACCTCAATCTCCTCCTAATTCTCAAAGTTCTAAACCTCAAACTGAGACTCCATATGTTAACTCTGCTAAATCTAGCAAAGTTAAAGATGTTATAAACATCCTATTAGAGGATGAAGAGTCTAAAACTACCTTTACTGCTTTCATGGCTAGCTTTCAAGCTTATCAGGGTAGTCATTTAACACAATTAGATCTTGTTTTGAAAGATTTATTTGAGATGGATCCAAAAGACGTGGAGGAAATGGATCTGAACAGGCAGATGGTGATGATTGCCTACAGAACTCAGAAACACTCTTATGTCAACAGGAAATACAAGCCAAGTGCTAATGAGACTGTTGGATTTGACAAGTCTAAGTCGAGGTGTTTCAACTACAATAGTTATGGACATTTCTCATGGGAATGCAAAGCTCCTAGAAACAATGGAGGAAATGGCCAAGCTAGTTCAAGAAATCAGAGGTCTCAACAATCATCTCAGAAGACATTCCAAAAACCATATCAAAGTCTTCTAATACCTGAGCTTAAAGATGAATCTAAGTCATCTGATGAGCCAAAGAAAGCTCTAGTTGTCAGCGCTAAGGATGGATATGACTGGAGTGCTTATGCTGAGCAATTTACTAAAGATCTAACCTTTAGTTTATCTTTTATTGCAGAAGTTCAAGGAGAAAAATGGTCAGAGGATTCTGATCCTAAAATTGAAGATAATATGGAGAATGAAGAAGAAGATTATGACTGGAGTGATAAATCTGATCCTAAAGAGGATTCAGATGAAGTTGCTTTAATACACAATCAGATCAACCAAAGGTTGAAACTTCATCTCTAACTCTAAAACTTCTTCACCTAAATATCTTGAAATACCATCTGAAGCAACAAAAAAACTATGCACCAAATCTTGCTTTGAACATGTCGAATACTATCGAACTTATTCATACAAAATTTGTGAAAAGCTTAGGCAAGAGGAATTACTGCACAATAAACTAAAAATCTGATCACAAAATATCAGATGAGAAGATCAGTTCTCTTCAAACATCTTGGAACATAACTTTGAAAGAATTAGAAATTGTTTTAGAACAACTTGAAGAAATGACTAAGAATTTGGAACAGGAGAAATTGTCACACGCTGCTACTCAAATTAATCTTGCTAAAATGAAAAGTTCCAAACTAATTATGGAACAACTGATAAATGCATGACAAGATAAGCAAAAAGCAGGGTTAGGCTTCACACATGAACCAATGCCTGAATGTATAACAAACACGTTACCAGAGAACTTTAATACGTATGATCATTCTCTTGAAAATAAGGCTAAACTTAAAGCTTATCAAAACAAATCAAGATTTCTGATAGTGAAGAAGAGAAAACCAATGTAGAAATCTTTGAAGAAAAGGATGATGAAAAGATAAAAAATGGTCATCCGATAAAAGTTAAATCATATGAATCAAAATAGAAAAGTAAGAAAATGTTTATTCAAAAAGGATCTGTGATTGAAGAAGTGATGATCAAAAACAAAGATAAAGCAAAACAAGAAGAAGGAACATCAGAGGATTCAAACTCTTGTGATTTAAAAGAGAAAGAAAATGAAAAAGAATCTTCACCTAAAGATGTTCAATCTTAAATAAAATCGAGTTCTTCAAAATCAAGGAACCAAAGAAGAAGAAGAAAATTGAATAAAGCTAAAAATGATAAAATTAGAAGTCAAGAAATTCAGACAAATCAAGCAACAAAATTTAACCCAATTAGATTTGTGTCTGCGGGTATGTTAAACATGAACTCAATTCAACTCCTAAGAACAAATCAAACTCTGACCTAAAAACAAGTTCAGATTCAAAGTCTTCCGTTATCGTTAAAAGATTTGTTTCTAAAGAATCCAAGAATGATGTTCATGTACAAAAGTCAAAAATTAATATGACAAAGAACAAATTGTCAATTCAGAAACAAAAAGTGTCAAACCAAAAACAACAAGTTAACTTTTTGACGCCTTAATCTAAACAAGGATCATACGTTGCATCAACAACAAGACTTAACAAACAGTTGTTTAAAACTCCACAGAGGTATTGTGAAATCTATGACATGTACAACTATAACACTGCTGATTGTTTTTTTAACAAATACTGTCACATATATGACATGGAAATCACTCAACAGCAGAGTGTTATTTTAGTAAGTACTGTACCTTCTGTGATGAAAGAACTCACAATATAGAAAGCTGTTACTTTAGGAAGAGTTCACCAAGGACAGGATTTGCCAATAGTCAACTGAGCAAAGGTTATGTTAATCCTCAGTTTTGAAGAAATCAAACTGTTGGGTTTCAAAGATTAACTAACCAACCTTCCTTAGGTTTGAGATTTTTCAAGAGAAATGATTCTGTAACACCAAAACAACATATTGAAGATCAATTCATTCCAAGGTTTGTGAGAATGTATAATAAAAATGTTGAAAATAAACATTTTCAAAAGTTGGTCATTCAAATGATATAAATTTTATTAATAATGATAAAAGTTTTAAGCGTAGCAGAATTGGAAAATTCATTAAAAATAAGCCTGATGTAAATCAACTTCATTTCAATCAATTTACCATCATTGATAAATTTGAAAAACCCAAGACCATCTCGGCTTGGGTAGATAACTCAACTTAAGTTCTTTGTTATGAAGGTATGCCCGAGAAGGCCTATCAACACATGGTATGTGCATAGCGGGTGTAGCCGACACATGATGGGCAATCATGCCTTATTACAATATTTTAAGTTAAAAGATGGTTCACACCTTACTTTTGGTGGTGATACAGGAGGAAAAATCACAAGAGAGGGAACAGTATCAACGAGGATAATATGCTTTGATAAAGTCAACTATTGCTCACAGTTGAATTTTAATTTGCGTAGTGTTTCCCAAATTTGTGATAAATCCTACTTTGTTTTGTTTGATGATTCTTTTTATTATGTTTTGAAGCCGGATCTTCAGATTAGCAAAGATTGGGTGATTGTTAAAGCTGTTAGGGATCAAGATGTATACAAACTGGATATGTCTCAAGTTGATCCATCTACAGAAAGAACTTGCCTCATTGCTAAAGCTTCAAATGAAGAAAGTCAGCTTTGGCAAAGATGTCTTGGGCATTCCAACATCAAGAATATGAACAAGCTTGTAGCAGGAAATCATGTTATTAGACTTCCATCCAAGAAGTTTGCAACTGTTGATCACTGCTCAACATGTTTAAAGGGGAAGTAATACAGAGCATCTTATAAGTGTAAGCAGATAAACTCAAATGCCAAACCACTTCAGATGTTGTATATGGACCTTTTTGGACCAACCAACGTCAAGAATATTAGAAGAAAATCTTATTGTTTAGTTATCATTGATGACTTTACAAGATTTTCATAGGTTTTCTTTCTGAATGCTAAATCTGAAATGGCTGAATTAATTAGTTCAAGAAGTGAAAATAAAAAGAAATGATAATGGTACGGAATTTAAAAATGCTAATATTGACTCGTTCTGTGCAGAAAAAGGAATTGTTCATCTGTTCAGTGCTCCTAGAACTCCACAATAAAATGGAGTTGCTAAAAGGAAAAACATAACTTTGATTGAGGCTGCACGATCTATGTTAGCAGATGCGAAAAGTCCTATCACTTTCTGGGATGAAGCCATATCGACTGCATGTGTCGTTCAGAATCGTACTTTGATTGTGAAAGACAAACTAAAAACTCCTTATGAGTTGATGTTTGTCAGGAAACCAAACATAGATTTTATTAAATCTTTTGGTTGTCTAGTTATGATTTTAAACTCAAGTGATCATCTAGGAAAATTTAACGCAAAGTCTGATAGTAGATGTTTCATTGGATATTCATCTGTTTCAAAAGCCTATCGAGTTTATAACTCCAGGAGAAATGTTATACTTGAAACAATCAACGATAAATTCCCGGAAAATTTATTTCCATCAGTTTCAAATGGTACAGCATGGTTATTTGATTTGATCAATCTAACTTGCTTGATTCTACAAGTAAGAAGAAACCTCAAGGAGATCTCGATTCTTTCAGTGGTGATTCAGACTCTGACGATGCAGATGACTCAAGCCCAGATTATACATTTTTTAATTTTGTCTAAAATTTAACAATTCAATTCAATGAAAATGATCAATCTCATCAAGATGCAGATCATTCAGTTTTAGAAGATCAAGATGTTTCACAACCTATTCCTAATGATGGTATTAAATTTGTACAACTTAAGTCTTGAACATCATCCATTTCTGGTGATGTAGTGGCTTTTCTAATCTTGATTACTTTCTCAACTCACCAACTCAAGTTCCAAATTTCAATCCACATTCCTCAAGCTTATTGCATCAGCTTTCAATCTGGAATCAAAGAAATCTGGATGTTCATGTTCAAGTGAATGAAATTCCAACATCTCCTATCCACAAGAACCATCCAACATCTCAGATTATTGGTCCTTTGAATGAGAGAACTACGAGAAGAAAATCGGAACAATCTGTGCTTATACTCGTGTTTTCTATCTCAAGTTATTCCTAAAAACGTTACCGAAGCATTAAATGACAATGGTTGGATTAAGGTTATGCAAGAAGAATTATTGCAATTTCAAAAACAAGAAGTGTGGAATCTTGTGGATTTACCTGAAGGAGAAAAGGCCATAGGCACAAAATGGTTGTTCAGAAACATAACAGATGATCAATGCATAGTTATTAGAAATAAAGCGAGACTTGTTGCACAAGGATACACTCAAGAAGAAGGTATTGATTATGATGAAGTATTTGCTCTAGTTGCAAGACTTTAATCAGTTTGTGTCTTTCTGGCTTATGCATCATTCATGAAATTCAAAGTGTATCAAATGGATGTTAAAGGTGCGTTCTTGTATGGTCCAATCACCGATGATGTGTATGTGAAGCAACCTTCAGGTTTTGAAAATTCTGAATTTCAACATCGTGTGTAATCACTGATGATATATAGGACAATAAATAGGACTATAAACACCAGCACTTCCTACTCAAATGTAGGTGCTACCCATCGAAATTTTTCCCAAGACCACCATAACATTAACACAATACAAATCACACCATTATTTCATCACAAGTTACATAACGTTTTACTAAATTAGGATAACAAATGAAGTTTTGCTCATAATGAGCTTGAACATAACAACAAAGATAGAAGATAGTAATGAAATCATTGATAAATTAGAACAATCAAACCGGTGATTAACTATGGATGATGTTAAACGATCCCGAGCTTCTTCTAAGTGTTGAATGGACCTTCAAAACCTTCTAAGGACCTCCAAAGGATGGGTTCTCGAGAGGGAACTCCAGCACTTCACCGCCCAAAAGCTGCTCTTAAAGTTGCAAATGAAGTCCTATTTATAGGCTTAGCAAAGCTTTGTATGGACTTCATCAAGCTCCAAGAATCTGGTTTGAAACATTGTCACAACACTTAATCCAACATGGATACACTCAAGGGAAAATCGATCCAACTTTATTCATAAAGAGGGATGCTGATGATCTCTTATGTGTAAAAGTGTATGTCGATGATATCATATTTGGTTCTACTAGTCCAAAATTATGCAATGAATTTGAAGAAATAATGAAGTGTCAATTTCAAATGAGTTCTATGGAAGAAATTAATATCTTTCTTGGACTTCAAGTCTAGTAATCTGCAGATGGTATTTTCATCAATCAAGAGAAGTTTGTTGACAAGCTCTTAAAGAAATTTAAACTGCAAGATTGTCAGTCTATTAGAACTCAAGCTAATGTGAACACCAAGATTGAGCCTGATCTAAAAGGAAAATCTGTAGACCAACATTATACAGATCTATGATTGGTTCATTGATGTATCTTACTGTATCAAGACCAAACATAATGTATGTTGTTTGTGTCTATGCCAGGTATCAATCAGACCCGAAGGAATCCCACTTAATTTCTATTAAAAGAATATTCAGGTATCTCAAAGGTAAACCGGCTTTATGGCTATGGTATCCTTACGAAGGAAACTTCGAATTACATGGATATACTGATAGTGATTATGGATAATGTTGTCAAGATAGAAAATCTACTATGGGTGGTTGTCAGTTTTTAGGTCCCAAAATAGTCTCATGGTAATCTAAGAAACAAACAAATGTCTCCATTTCAACTGCAGAAGCTGAGTACATGACTGCTTCAGCATGATGTTTACAAATCCTTTGGTTATAAAACCAACTGCTAGATTACGAGTTCAATTTTCTTAAAACTCCATTTTACGTTGATAACACTGTTGCTATGTTCATTACAGCTAATCCTGTCCAACATTCAAAAACAAAACATATCAAGATTTGATATCATTTTCTCAGAGATAACTCTAAAGAAGGTTTAATCATTATGATTCAAATTGCAACTAAAAAATAGTTGACAGACCTATTTACTAAAGCCTTCTTACCAGGACGATTTGAGTATTTGGTAGAGTCAATTAGTCGCATTAACCATGTGTAAAGGATGGTTTTGTGAGCATTAAGTTAAATTGAGTCATAACATGATCAGAACCCTCCCTTAACTAAATAAAATATATCAAGAGAACCTATCAGAGTTAATTGCCTGATTGTATTTTGTGTGTGCATGTTTCTTAAAAAAAGTAAAAACAAATACAAAAATAGAAAATGAAAAATCAAAAGATAAAAATATAAATCAAAAACTACAAAAATAGAGTTTTTCTTTGTTAATTCAGTGTTTAGGAATGAATCTGTACTTGCAATATGTGAGAAATGATAGTATATTAGTTGGATCAGTTGCATATCACCTGACAATAAAGTCTGACATGATCAGATATGATGTGTAGGAAAATTCATGCAATTATACTGAAAAAGTAAATTCTTATGATTAAACTAAATCATCTATGCATGTATGTGTGTTCATCTTAGTACTAATGAGTAGTATTAGCTTGTCGGATTGATTGCTTGTAAAGTTAGAAAACTGACACCTGGTGCTGATATGTCTAACCATGAGATCTGTTACAAGAATTATCTCACTTCTCTGTAATGAGTCATCATACACCTGAAGTGATGAGATATCCTTTGTTGTAAGTGATTACAGACCTGGATTCTCTCCTTTGATGCAAAAAGATGCCAATATGCACAACCCATTCAAATGGATGGTTAGAGATTATCAAATGGTTTATCCATGATAATTTTCTTCTAAATTATAAACATGAACTCTTGTTATGAATATATGTCAGGTAATAATTTAGGAAATTGTGCTTTCTTGCATATCTTGATGATAGTTTATCTCTCTAAGTCTATGTGTGGATCACATCTTGTCATATCTAATTCAACCCTAATCAATCCAAGAATTGTAAAAGTAAGGTGCTGAGTCTTTTACCAATAACACTCATTGTTTGTCCTTGGATCTTATGTCACCTTTGCTGTGAAATCACTAACCTAGAACACACTTGATCAGGAGTTCATCATTGTCTATGACTATCCATAATTTATTTTATTTTAATATGTTGATCCTAACTTATAGGATCGAGTGTATAGATCTGTGATGATATTAGCAACAATTCAATGAAAACACAATCAAAGTAATTAAATCAAAGTACAATATCAACAAATTCAATGAGTTTATTGATATAAAGCAAAGACAATTACAAAGAAGTGTAAGCAGATTCTCGTTCTAAACCTACACTAGTCTATGCTATATATACTATCAATAAACACAAGAAGGAACTAACTAATTACAAAACTAGTCCCTATACTATTACAAAAGACAAAAAGACACATAAAGACAAATGTCAATCTGTGAAGAAGCACTAACAATACTCCCCCTAAGATTTACATTGTCTTCGGTCTTCAAAATCTTCTGTCTTTGTCTTCTATAATCTTCTTATCTTCTTTCTTGATCAACTTCATCCTTCAAATCTTCAGTCTTCAATCTTCTCTTGACACTCATCTTCCTTTACTCTGCAAAGAAATCTTCAGGTTCTTCTTTTACTTTGAACATTGGCTTTGTCTTGAATTTCTCTTGATCTTTTAATGCATTTGCAATAGATGATTTGAATTTTCCTGCAAGAATTCCTTGTTCAGGACGAGCTTCATTAGTTTTTATCTCCATTTGACTTATTCTCTCTGGAGTTTCTTTCGAAAGTCCACTGATATCAATATTGGCGTATAATTTAATAGAATTTGAACTTCCTTTTGAATATACTTCCAACACTCCTTTCCTTGAAATACGCATAAACTCTATGTCCTTTATATCTTTCTTTACAATATTTGCATATGCAAGAGCTTTTCTCAAAGATATTCTCTCCATAGCAGCATTCATGACATTGATAATAGAGAGAAATATTTCTTCTCTTTCTCGGCAATCTTTGGTGATACTTTCTCAAATTTTTGAACTGACAAAAATGAGATATAGCTCGGATGGAGTAGTTTCAGCTCAAAAGCACCAAACAAAGAAATCATGTCCTCATCCCAATATTCGATATTTTGGACCAATTTGAGCTCAAACGTTTCTGTATTATAGAAACATCTAAGAATTGGTTTGGCGTTTTGATTTCCATCTATCATTTTCAGTCCTAGGGTGGTTACTTTTTCAAAATACTTATCACAGAATTCGATCATAAAGTGTTCTTCTTCTGATTGTAACCCCCTGATCTTCTTGTTCTTCTTTAGCATAGAAAAGTATTCCTTGTCTTCTTGATCACAGCGAGTCTGAAGGAAATTACTTGTTCTAGCTAGACCTCTACTTAACAGCTCTACAAACATTTCTCCTCTTTTTGCTCCAGATGGATTAATCAAGGGAAGTTTGTTTAATTCTTTCAGATCTTGAACAGGAAGTTTAATGATGCTTGAGTAAAAGTGATAAACATCACAAACAGCATTTACTCGTTTAATCAAGAAAGCATCAAAAATGTCATCATATTTCCATGCTATGATTTTAACTTGGTTTGTGAAGTCAGGAGCAATCATTGCATTTAACAATTGAGCTACAGATTGTCGTCTCTGTAAAACATTTCTCACCAAGTCTCCTGTTGATCTAGCACTATCAAAGATTTGTCTCTGTTCAGAAGAAGCTTTGTACACTTGTTTTTCTGAACTTGGAAACATATTAACTCTTGTCTTCTTTCATGTGCACTTGTCTTCTGTGCTATTTGACTTATCTCCTGTGGCTTCAAGATTCTTGTTCTTTTAGTGATATCTAAATACTGAGGATTATCAGTATCTAGAATGATCATTTGTTTGATTGCTTCTCCGTTTGTTGGAAGCTTCTAATAAGATTTCTCAATGAAACAGATTGAAGTCGTTTCAATCTCTTCCATGGATAGTTTCTAGCCTACAACCAAGACCTTAAAGCAGGAATGCTCACTTCATCTGGGTCTGGATGGTGCAGCTCGAAACTTGGAACTTCTTCAAACTTTATACTCTCTTGAGCTCGGTTCCATTCACCATGCTCCATGATAATCTTATTTGGGTCAATTGGAGCAACAGATTCAGCAGCTATACATTTTCCATACTCATCATTGATCTGTGATACTGTAAGTCCATCCAAAAATACCCTGTTATACTTCACCCTCAAAAGATAATTGTATTTTGTTCAAAGTCTTGAGGGAAATCATCATGCTCTTGCACTTGCTCAAATGAAGAATGAGTTTCAAATTCTTCTTCAATATCTTCATCATCAAGAACTTCATCATACCACTCATCACCATACTCTTATTCAAATCCTCTAATACACCAATTTTCTCTTGAATGTATGCTTCTTGAGCTTCTTGAACCTCTTCTTCAACAATCTGTTTAGTCCTTTGTACTTTTGAAGATGACTCAGGTAAAACTTGATGCAGGATCGGTTTTGGTCACTCAACAAGTGGTTTCTTTCTCTTAAACTCACCTTGAACAATACTCAGAAAGAGTCTTAACAAGAGTTGATCACAATATAACAAGTAGCAAATGATAATAAACACAGAAAGTAAATTTTCAACGTACTTTTATATATTGATTCTCAACTCAAAGGATTACAAGACTCTTACAAGGCACAATCTCTCTATCTATTGAGTTACAATGAGAACAATATATAATACTACCTACAGCCGGATATACTTTGATCCCAGCTGGAAACCTATAACCAAAAAGCCTATACTACAAGACTATATGTTAAGGTATCTCAGATATCTTATCTGAGATTTGGTAGTCAGGACATGTCCCTGACTTACCTTTTGTCACCAACTAAAGTTGGTAACATGTACTATCATAAAAAGGTAAATAGTAGAATAAAGTATGGTCAACAACATGGCTCTTTAGGAAGAAGCCATGCTGTATCAGAGGTCTGTAGCGGATTGTCAGAGACCATACTTATGTCTACTGGTTATAGCAATGTCTTCCAAAGGTTAAATTGCTTCGGAAGAATAACTTCTTTCGAAGCCACTTATACTTCGGAAGACTGCTTCTTCCGAGGCTTGGAGTCTTCTTTGTCTTCGGAAGTAGAGTTTGTCTTAAGACTTTGTCTTTAGCTCTTGTCTTCAGACCTTGTCTTCAGCTCTTGTCTTCAGACTTTGTCTTCAGCTCTTGTCTTCAGACATTGCCTTCAGCTCTTGTCTTCAGACTTTGTCTTCAGCTTTTGTCTTCAGACTTTGTCTTCAGCTCTTGTCTTCAGACTTTGTCTTCGGAAGATGTCTTCAGACTTCAGAAGTTCTCATACTTGGCTTTGGAAGCCTTTGAATGTAGCATCAAAATTGACTATGTGAAGTAGTTTTGGTTGCACCAGCCTTATAGAGACCCAACAAACTCCCCCTAGGCTGATGCTACCAAAACTTTACTTCTCTCTTCTTCTCAAAACTTTCAGCACCAAGGAAAGTAGATATCTATCTGTTTCCTTGTTTTTCCCTGATGTTGTGCTGAGAAGTTTGTAAAAATCCTTGGTAGACAGTACATCTAGTCTGTTACCTAGGATTATATGTACCCTTTCTTGTGGCCCTCCAAAAAGAGCTAGTTGATGGGAAGTATAGTCATATTCTCATCTAACTATTGGTTCCAATTCCGGACCCTCCACTATCTGTAGAAAGGCTGCACCCTTGGTGGTAGGTCTTTCTTTTCTTCCTGTCTTCTCAGCTTCAACTCTTCATTGATCTTTGCCTTTGTAGTTAGCTCAACCAAGTGAATACTGCTGAGATGATTCCTGATGACAGCAGAACTCTCAAAGTTGGAGGGATTGGAGAATGGCTTCTCTGCCAGCTCAGCAATGTCAAATCTGCTGAGATGGAATAGAGAAGTGGCATTGAGCCGGTTGATTTCACCATTCTCTCTTTCCACAACAAAGTTATGAGAATTTTCATCGAACCTCCACTGGATTATACTTTTCCTAGGCACAGGAGACTGACTAGGATTCCTGTCCTCCTTCCTTGTATCCAGTAGAGTCACCAGTTTTCTTCTAAGTCTCTTCTCTTCAGCATTCAGAGAATCAGAGTTGAGACCGAGATGTATTGCAGCTTGGCCCAAATTTCCTCTGGGCAAATCAAGAAACTGATCTAGTGTGAGGGAACTTGAAGAGTCATCAACATAGGTAATGTTGATGAGATCTTCCTCACAGGAGATGTTGCTCAGAGTTCTGCAGTTGTTGAGCTTTGTCTTGATTTCCTTAAACTCTTCAAGAGAGAGATGTTGAGAAGGCTGAGGGGATGGTCTTGGTATCAGTTGGGTAGGTATGGGTTTAGTGGTTCTACGTTGTGTTTTGGGTTTGAGGATGGGAAGTTTAGGTGGTTATGGTGATGAAGTGGGTATGGGTAGGGTTGTAGGTTCAGGGGTGAAGGTTTCATCTAAGGGCTCGGTTTTGATGGGAAATGGGATTGGTTCTTCTGGTGTAAGTTGTGGTTGAGTGGTTGGTTGTGGTTGAGTGGTTGGGGTGAATATCATTCCCTGTCCCCTTCTATACATCTCCTTCCTTTTTCTCATACGGATGTCAGCCTTTATTTCACTGACTATCCATTGGAGTGTCCTTTCGGACATGGGTCCCACCTGCCTACCAGAGAAGCCATGAGCCCGGAGATAGTCTTTCATCCAGGCTTTGTCTCCGGACCTCTTGGCTGCAGTGACCCTCTCTACTACTTTCCTCTGCTTCTTCTCCTTCATCTTCTCCCTTGCAGCCTTCTTTCTTTCTTTCTCCATTTGATCCTGCTCTTTATGGTGGAGCAAAAGGATCATATCACCACCATGTGGAGAGAGTTCTGAAAGATTGAAGCCTCCAGAGAGTAGGAATTTAATCCTAGCTTCTCTCAGCTGCAGGGCGGCTTTCCTTTATTCCTCCTCTTCCCTCTCTAAGGCCAACCTGGCTTCTTCTTGTTGTTGTAGCCTGGTTGTCCTCTCCAAAGTCACCAACTCCTCTAGTGGTAGCAGGAGTACTTCCTCATTGGCAACTCCTAAGTTGATAAGCTGATCAATGAGTGCTTCCCTTCTCTTGTTGTTGATTTCCTCCTGATTGGCTGCAGCTGCCTTTGAACTAGTAGCTAGCAGCTTCTCAGCAGAGAATCTACCTTTCTTCTTTAACTTCTCAATCCTTTCCTCTTCCTAAAGCTCTTCCACAGTCATTTTTCTCATTCCTTTGTCTTTTACAGAACTTGATTGTGGTGGTTCTTGGATAGAGGGTTCGGATTGTGAGAGAGGGTCAGCTGGTGTTTGGGATGGAGGTAGATCAGAAATGTCCTCCCTGCTCAACTCAGATACTATTTCAGTAATGACATCTGTGATGATCAGTTCCTCGGACATTTTGAACAATCCTTCCGCAGCTTCCATCTCAGCTTCGGAGGACTTATCTTGTTCTTCTTCAGCTTCAACTTTAGCTTCAGAAGTTTCAGCCTGAGCTTCGGAAGAAGATGCTGATGCAAGTTCTGTCCCAACTGTTTCAGTTGCTGGGCCATCAGTCCCTATTTCCCCATTGAAGTTAATCTTAGGTTCCATGTGGACCTTAGGTTGACCAACTTCTTCCACAGTGGTAGAAGGTGCAGTCAGCCTTTGAAGCTCTTCAGCTCCAAAGTAGATCAGTGTGGTGTCCGAGCTGGGCTGATCTAAAGAGGATCTCAATACATACTTTGTGAAAAGTCTGTAGAGATCATGAAGCATTTGTGAGTCAATCTTGAGAATTGATTGAGATGACTCAGGCAAGGTAATGATTTAGGAAGTAGAGGACTGGATCGGTGGTTCCTCAGGTGTTTGTCTCTGATCTTTCTCCCCCTTTTTGGTAGCATCATCTTGAGAGCTAGATGAGCTAGAGGAAGAAGTCAATGAGACTTGGATAGGTACATGCCTAACAGACCTCTCCGTCTATTTCTCAGCTAGTTTAGCCTTGAGATTGTCAATCTCAAGTTGCTGAGTGGCTGTCCTGTTCTCTAAGATCTTAACCTGATATTCAAGGTTTGAGACTTTAGAGATGAACTACTGAAGAGTGAGTTGCATACTTCCCTCATCTTCATGTGAAGAATCACGGGGAGATGAGATAACATACCTAGTATGTTCAGTCTCACCACCAGATATGGTTTCTTGGCACCCTGGATACCTTTGCTCAAATTTATCTCTTTCAGAGATATCAATGGGCAAAGTTGCCGTAGACTCAGTCTGATTGATTTACCACTGTCCTGAGAGCTCAATGAGAGACTCTGAGTAGTGGCAGCTGAGCCTACATGAGTCCCCTCCACATCAGTGGGACTCACCTTAGTTATCGGCTTCTGATAGGGGCTAGAGATAAGGGATCTCTCTTGGCTCTGTTGATCTTTGAGAGGGTGTTGAAGATCAACATCATGGCCATGGAGAGATGTTATCTCTTCATCAGTTTGGAGTAATAGGTCAGTGAAAGATAGAGAGGTTAAACCTACTGACCCGGGACCTAGATCAATGTCTACAGGCATTGAGCCTCTTGTGGGGCTGTCCCTTGTTGGCTGCACAGGGGAGTGTAAATACTCACCCTGTGGGCTAAAGGCTTGGGTGTCGGGCTCTTGGGCTTGAGACTGAGGAGGCTCAAAACCCAAATTGAGGTCAATGGTGAAGGATGGTGTGACCTCGGACTGAGTGGGAGCCCATGTTTCCACTCTAGTCCTTTTGGATTGAACTGGAGGAGCTTGTTCAATCAGAGAAGATTGAACAAGGGTTCATTTGGGGCGTCTCTGATATGTGAATTTGATGGGTGGAGAAGGTATTGGGACATTTTTGGTGAGAGTTGCTGGTGTGGGTTCATCACCTGTGGGGTCAACAGGGATGTCACCAGGAGCTATGCGCTCAATCATATCTGGAGGTAAAGGAGTACACCTGCCAGTGAAGTTGATAGACACCTTCTTCAAAGTCTTGAAGATGGTTGGCCCCACTTGAGGAACAGTTAGAGCAGCTGCACAGACAAGCTTGCTTTGTTCCAACTCACTGTTCATGATGTGTTGAATGTATCGGGGATACATGAAAAATGTTTCCCTTCTAAGATTCCCAAGTAGATTGGTAAACACAAACCTTGAGTAATTGAAGCGCAGCCCTTTCACCAACCCGTGAACTAGGCATCCTAGTTCATATGGGATTTGATCCCATCCCCCAGACTTGTTGGATAGGCAGTGAAGAACGATGTGTAGGAGAAACTTCCAATGATATGCGAAGTTGAATTTGTAGACGGTTTACCTGCTCACGTCTCCACCATATCCCATGAGGATGTATGTGCCATCCAAGTCTTCTTTAGGAAACTCAGTAGGAGCTTCATCATCATGAAGATCTAGATGCTCCCTGATGAGTTGTTCACTTATGATCAACTCCTGTCCACAAATGCGGGTTCTTAGGACGCGAACCCCATTTAAGATTTCTGCTTGACCGTTTCTCCAAAATTCAGTCATATGGTTGGAGTAAACGGTGGCGTTAACGGTAAGCGCCGTGTGGTAGGTTGATTCAGAAAGAAAGGTGATGACTTCAGTAAAGTCAGCATCTCTTGACGAATCAAGTGATGCGACCTGGTTGTGCTGATGGTTTAGCGCCATTGTGAGAGAAAGTAAGCTTGAACTTGGGTGAATTTCAGGATTGGCAGTGAAGGAAATGTTTAGGGCAGTAAATCGGTAAAAGAAGATGAAATTGAATAGACTGGATTATTTAAATGGTAGGAATTTAGGTAATGGTGGTAGGGTGGCAGTTGGTGGTTATGAAATGACAGTGGCGGTAAGGGATAATTTTAAATATTCAAGCATTATCAACAAAATCTTTACCTTTAACAGAGTGGGGCCCAAAAAGATATCCGTTACACAGTAAGAACTCTCTTTCCTAGTATAAAGCGTTTCCGAAGGTATTTTGTCTTCCGAAGGCAATTCTTTCTTCCGAAGCAAAACATTGCTTCCGAAGGTAAGAGCTGCTTTCCGAATGAAAAGTTTTATAAGCTTCGGAAGTAGATCTGATGTGAAATTAATCGCTTCTTCCGAGACTAAAAAACTCTTCCGAGAGGAAAATTTCCATTGAGGAATTTTACTTCGGAAGATATTTACAAATATCTTCCGAGAGTTAATTCCTCTTCGGAAGAAATTTACACTTGTAATATTTCAAAGAGATCTTTTGTAACAGGGCTTAAATTGTATTGACATAAGAAATTACACATTAAAAAGCTTTCAAAAGAGGTAGTTAATCAATGTTTATCATCCCAATAGCTGATATGAGATACTTAAATCTTTGTTCATCAAAAGCTTTTGTGAACAAATCAGCATATTGTTCATTTGAGTCAACTTTGATTAACTTTATCAGATTTTTCTCATGAATATCTCTAATGAATGATACCTGATATGAATGTGCATTGTCTTGGAGTGCTTTACTAGATTTTCTGTGATGGAGATAACACTGTTGTTGTCAATATGGATAAGAGTACTCATGAAGTTGAATCCATAGTCTATCATCTGGTTTTGAATCCACAGCAACTGAGCACAGCAGCTAGCAGCAGCGATGTATTCAGCTTCAGCAATTGATGTAGATACACAGGATTGTTTCTTGTATTGCCATGAAATGATCCTTCCACCAAGAAATTGACATCCTCCTGATGTGGATTTCTTGTCAATGTTGCAGCCACCATAGTCACTGTCAGAGTATCCATAGAGATTGAAATCACTATTTCTTGGATACCAGAGACCTAGTTTAGGTGCTCCTTTGAGGTATCTGAGGATTCTCTTTGCAGCAGCTAGGTGAGACACCTTTGGAGCAGCCTGATATCTTGCACAAATGCAAGTGGCAAACATGATATCAGGTCTACTAGCAGTGAGATAAATCAGAGAACCAATTATTACTCTATACTGATGTTGATCCGTATCCTCCCCCTCAAGGTCAGGGCAAAGATTATGGTTTCTGGGTATGGGTGTCTTGGCTGGCTTACAGTCCTTCATCTCAAATCTCTCTAAGATGTACATACTTGGATTGATTGATGAA
The DNA here is from genome assembly GCA_024085815.1 of Flaveria linearis. NCBI lineage: Eukaryota > Viridiplantae > Streptophyta > Magnoliopsida > Asterales > Asteraceae > Flaveria > Flaveria linearis. Next base: position 59,266,509 of record CM044001.1, on the reverse strand, counting down.
GAATCCTTTCTTCAATTGCTTCACCTGAATTCCTAGGAAAAAGTCCATTTTTCCCATGGAACTCATCTCAAATTTCTGCTTCATAGAGCTTTCAAAGTCCTTACACATTTGGTCATTTGAAGAACCAAATATGATGTCATCAACATAGACTTGAACTAGCAAAATGTCTTCTCCAATCTTCCTGATAAAGAGAGTCTTATCAATGGTAACTCTGGTGTAGCCATTCTTCAGGAGAAACTGAGACAAGGTCTCATACCACAACCTAGGTGCTTGGTGTAGCCCATATAGAGCTTTGTCCAACTTGCACACATAGTTGGGGTGCTATGGGTCTTCAAATCCTGGAGGTTGACATACGTAGATTTCCCTATCTATATCCCCATATAGAAAAGCACACTTGACATCAAGTTGGTAGACCGTGAAGTTCTTGGATGCAGCATAAGCAAGGAAGATCCTAACTGCCTCAAGTCTTGCAACTGGTGCAAAGACATCAGTATATTCAATTCCTTCCTCTTGGGTGTATCCTTGAACTACTAATCTTGCTTTGTTCTTGATAATTAAGCCTCTATCATCTTTCTTGTTGCTGAATACGCATTTAGTGCCTATGGGTACTTGACCAGAAGGTAGTGGGCATAGATTCCATACCTTTTATCTTCTGAATTGATGCAGCTCCTACGCATCGATTCAACCCAACTACTATCTTTCAAGGCATCTTCCACCTTCTTGGGTTCCATCTAAGATAAGAAGCATGAGTACAAGCAGACATTCCCATGATGAGTCTGCCCTCTTGTTCTCACACCTTCAGAGACATTCCCTATGATGTTTTCAGTTGGATGAGTGTTGTGAATCCTAAGACGAGGAATCACTTCTAGTTGCAGAGATAAGTCCAGATTGGACATATTCTGATCAGGAACTGGATCACTCTATCCAGCTGCTGTTTCAAAGTCATTTAATGAGGACTGATTGAATGACTGAGAAAATCATCAATGGTTGGTCGTGAAGTAGTATTAACAGTTGTCTGTTCCTTCAGAATACTACTTCTTTCAACCTGGTTTTGTAATGGATCACCTGATGACTTTTGAGGTTCATCAAGTGATTCACTTGTTGAAGCTTCACTATTCCTTGAGACAGTTACACTATCTGATCTGTGAATGGCTGAAGCTTGTTGTCTTTCAGCTCTTGGAGAATTTGGAAGAGGTCAGGGTAGCTCAAATAGTTGATTAGCATCGGCATCAGCATCACCTTGAGCACCTGTTCCAGCTGAAACATTCTCACAAGATGGTTTAGAATAGTTTGGAAACAATTCTAAGTCAAAGATATAATCAGGTCCATTCCCCCTAACACAAGGAGAGTGCTCATTAACAACTATATTGGATGACTCCTCAAATTGTTGATTCTTAATGTTGTATACTCTATAAGCTTTGGAGCTAGAAGAGTATCCAACAAAGATAGCATCAACTGACTTCTCAGCAAACTTTGCTAAGTTGTCTTTTGTGTTAAGTATGGTACCCCTGCAGCCAAAGGACCTTAGAAAGCCAATGAACGGTGGCCTCTTGTTCCATAACTCATAAGGGGTTTTTTCCATGGGGCTTAACTACAAGAACCCTGTTCTGCACATAGCATGCAGTGCTAATTGCCTCTACCCAGAATGTTAGAGGTAGTTTTGAATCAGCTAACATAGTTCGAGCAGCCTCAATAAGTGTCCTGTTCTTCCTCTCAGCAACACCATTTTGTTAAGGAGTTCTGGGAACACTATATTGTCTGGCAATCCTTTTGAGTCACAGAATGAGTCAAGAACAAAGTTCTTAAACTTCGTCCCTTGATCACTTCTAATGATCTTAACCTTGTGATTAATTTGATTTTCTATTTTAAGAATAAAAGATTTTAACGTTTCAGCAGTTTGATCTTTACTTCGTAAAAAGAATACCCATGTAAATCTTGTAAAATCATCAACAATCACAAGGCAGTATGATTTCCTTCCAATGCTCATTATACTTGTGGGACCAAAGAGATCCATGTTTGAGGATAAGGCACTCATGTTCTGTGAAAAGCATTTGATGCTTTTGGTCACAAAATTGAGAAACACTTAACAGATTGCGTTCAAGCTGTTTGACAAAGTGAACTTTGTCAATGTTTATTCTACCATTGCATATACTTCCTCTGCCAGAAATATATCCTCGGTCTCACCTCCAAATTGGACAGGCCCTCCATCATAGTTCTGGAATTGCTAAAGGAGAGATCTGTTTCCTGTCATGTGCCAGGAGCATCCACTATCTACAATCTAGACATTGTTGTTCTTATCAAATGGATGTCCCTGCACATAAGATGAGATGGTTAGTTTTGTTTGGAAGCCCAAGCCTTACTGGTCTTGGGCTCTTCCAAGGATAATGACATAATTGAACCAAAAGATATGTATTGGGGCTCAATAGAGGTCGTTGAAGAAGAGGTTTGGGCTATAGCATCTTCCTTGATCTTCCAATCCATCCCTTGGTTGATCTTTGAGGATAAGCTTGTTGAAGCTTTTGCAGCATGGTCTTCTTCCGAAGCTTCATTCTTTTCGGAAGAAGCCTTCACCACCTTTTCTTCCGAAGAAGTCTTCTTCCGGGATGGTTTCAAGGGAGCTTTCTTGTTCTTCCGAACCTTAGAAGCTTTGGCTTCCGAAGCCATTTTCCCTTCTGAAGAAATATTTTCTTCCGAAAGCAACTTGGCTTCTGAGACCAACTTTCCCTTTTTCATCATTTGGACCGTTTGAAATGGTCCAAATATGAAACATTCCCTGACTCCTTCTTTTCTAACATTATATGCATAGTGCGTGCTTGCTGGATTGTAGTAACAATCTTTAGCCATGTGGTTGTGCAAACCCTATATTATGCATGCAATGTTAGTCTTTTGGGAATTTGAAGATTGCTGTTTCTTGGATTTCTTTTCTTCATCAGCAACTTTTCCTTTCAACTTCTGATCCTTTAGTAGGACAGGAGTGCTGGTACTACACTCCTTTCCTGAATCAGAAGTACCTACCACTTGGAATCTAGCAGAGATGAAGACACGTTTTTGCTTTGGGTCAATCTTCAGCTTGGACTTGGCAACTTTGTTGGTAGTCTTTCTAGCAGCTTTAGCTCTACTTCTTCTTGCCTTGGTGGTTAGGATTTGATCTTCATAGGTGGAGATGAGTGTATCTTCCTGTTTCACCCCTATAGTGGCCATTATTTTTCCCTAATCCTTTAGTTCCAATGGAGAAGGGTCAGCAGTTGGAACCTCTTGCTCCTCAGTACCACATCGAGGTAGTCTAATAGACTCATAAGAGTGTGGTGGAGCTATTTCATTGGTTCCCAACCCTCCTTTGTTTTGATAAAACATTTTGGAATGGGAGGATGATGCAAGAATAGCTTGGAAGTTTTGCTCAGCAATAGCTTGCTTCCTGGCCTGAGCCTCAGCAGTGACAAGCCGGGCTTGTGCTTCAGACAGCTTGGATATCAGATCTTTGATTTGAGTCTTGTAATTGGTTTGTTCATGTTTTAAAAGAGACACAGTTTTCTCTAACTCCTCAATTTTCTTTTGATAGTCAGATTCAGCTCTTTTAAAGTCAGATTTAAGATATTTAATGACTCAACATCAAATCTGATTTCCATATTGTAATCCTTATAAATTTTAACCTTAGAAATACAGGCTGGAGTGCAAAGATGTTCATATACCTGAGCATCATCTGTTCTGGCCATGAGTGCTTGAGCGGGAGTCACATCCTGTACCATGAAGCTCCAGTCAACTTCTTGAGCTATTGCAGCTGTTTCAGTTGTCTTCTCTTTATGCTTTGAGGGATGTGTGGAGGCCTGTGGGATTCCCGGGTTGTTCTTGGGAGCCTTGCATTCCCTAGCAAAGTGACCTAGTTGGTTACAGTTGTAACACTTTGCTTTGCTCTTGTCAAACGCAAACTTACTGTTGACAGGGTTTTGAGGGAATTGCCTTCCAGTTCTCTTGAAGAACTTCTTCGCTCTGTAGGTTATGAGAGCCATCTGTTGGACAATGTCCACATACTCTACATCATCTGGACTGAAGCACTCAAGATCATCAAAGCAATATTGAAAATCACCAGAGTGTCCACTTCCATAGACAAAGGAACAACTATCCAGAAAGGAGTTGCGTTGAGCCTTTTGAGACCTTGGTGTCTCAGGTAGAGTAATGTAGGGTCCAATACGTGAGTTGTCGGGGAGCACAGCAACTGATGTTGTGGTTCTGTGATTTCCCTTTCAACCACATGAAGGGCTAAACTTAGTTGGTTATTGGAGTTACAAGAGGAGTTCTGCATGTTCATCTCCATCTGGAATGCACTTTGGATACCATACAACTCTGTGAGAGAAAGAGTTTTAAGGTCCGAAGTTCTCTTGATTACAACACAGTAGTGTGTCCATAGTTTAGGAAGGGAAGACATGAACTTCCTAACTATGTCTCTATTTTCAAGAGGTACTCCAATATCCACCAGAGTATCCACTATCTCAACGTACCTGAAGTATTGTTGTGTCAAGGTCTCTCCAGCCTTGAAAGTGAAGTTCTCAAACTACTGCTTTAAGAGATCCTTCTTGTTCTCTTTAGTTTCCTTGGATCCTTCATACATGAGCTTTAGTGCATCCCATAGATCTTTAGTTGTCTTGCACTTCTTGAAGCCTCTGTAGATGGAGTTTAGAAGAGCAGTTTGAAGAGAATTCATAGCCCTTTGATCAAGCTCTATTCTTTTCCTATCTTCTTCTGAGTAATCATCAACATCTTTTGGAATAATGCGATTACCAGTAGCAGAAGTAGTGCTTGGTATGAAAGGACCATTAACAATGGAGTCCTAAATCCTTGAGTCTTGACATTGATGAAGCCTTCTATTCTAGTGCACCATGTGTCAAAATCTTTAGGGGTGATCAGTGGGGACTTGGTCATGGTACCAGTTTCCATATCAGCTTTTGAGAGAGCGGCCATTTGAGTGAATGGGTTATAGGGAGGAGTGAAAAACGAGTTGATTTGGATGGTTATATCACGCAATCAAGAGCCAAAGCTCTGATACCAATTGCAGGATCTGTTTTGGTCACTCAACAAGTGGTTTCTTTCTCTCAAACTCACCTTGAACAACACTCAGAAAGAGTCTTAACAAGACTTGATCACAATATAACAAGTAGCAAATGATAATAAACACAGGAAGTAAATTTTCAAGGTACTTTTATATATTGATTCTCAACTCAAAGGATTACAAGACTCTTACAGGGCACAATCTCTCTATCTATTGAGTTACAATGAGAACTATATATAATACTACCTACAGCCGGATATACTTTGATCCCAGCTGGAAACCTATAACCAAAAAGCCTATACTACAAGACTGGTTAAGGTATCTCGGATATCTTATCTGAGATTTGGTAGTCAGGACATGTCCCTGACTTACCTTTTGTCACCAACTAAAGTTGGTAACATGTACTATCATAAAAAGGTAAACAGTAGAATAAAGTATAGTCAACAACATGGCTCTTTAGGAAGAAGCCATTGTTAAGGCATTGGATCGGTAAACATCCGAGCATGTTCTTGACGGAAGGATAAAAACCAAAAGATAAACAAAAGTACGAAAAATAATTGAATGATTTTATTGATAAAACATAACGACTTTAAGCTTGTTACAACTTAAGAATCAAGACTTTTGTAAAGGGGAGATCGAGCATGATCTCCGCTCTCATCCGGCAGCGCCTGGGCGCCGGGCACACTATCAAAACCCCTTGGGTTTCTACACAATGAAACTGGTATATATAGGCTTCGGCCCATATTAGATGCGACTGGGCCCATTCGTGCGATTGGACCATGCGTATGGTTCAATCGTACGACTGGACCATGCGTATGGTTCAATCGTACGACTGGACCATGCATATGGTTCAGTCTTACGAATGCCCCAATCGCATCTCTTAATCGCACGACTGGTCCATTAGCATGGCTCAGTCGTATGACTGAGTCTCATTTGCATATGCTCCTGCGAATGACCCAGTTTCATGTGTTTACAAGGTGTATAACATTAAGCCTAGACTATTCGTCAAGCGACGGACACACTATATATGACAATATATGCTCCAACAGCCATGTTGTATCAGAGGTCTGCAGCGGATTGTCAGAGACCATACTTATGTCTACTGGTTATAGCAATGTCTTCCGAAGGTTAAATTGCTTCGGAAGAATAACTTCTTCCGAAGCCACTTATACTACGGAAGACTGCTTCTTCCGAGGCTTGGAGTCTTCTTTGTATTCGAAAGTAAAGTTTGTCTTCAGACTTCGTCTTCAGCTCTTGTCTTCAGACTTCGTCTTCAGCTCTTGTCTTCAGACTTCGTCTTCAGCTCTTGTCTTCAGACTTCGTCTTCAGCTCTTGTCTTCAGACTTCGTCTTCAGCTCTTGTCTTCAGACTTTGTCTTCAGCTCTTGTCTTCAGACTTTGTCTTCGGAAGATGTCTTCAGACTTTGGAAGTTCTCATACTTGGCTTCGGAAGCCTTTGAATGTAGCATCAAAATTGACTATGTGAAGTAGTTTTGGTTGCACCAGCCTTATAGAGACCCAACACTTGAGCTTCAATATTATCTAATTTTCTTTTTTCCTTTCTCCTTCTCAACACCTTTATCAACTTCAATAGGAACTACCTCAGACACAATTTCAACTTCTGGAGAGATTGGTCTCTAAGACTCCTTTGATTTACTTAACTCTTCTTTTAACTTTACAGTTTCTTCAAGCAATTTCTTATGTTTTTCTTCAAGCAAATCATAATCCTGTATCATTACTTCAAAATTTTTGATCACATCTTCTTTATTTTTAGCATATTTCACAATCTTTTCATCTTTATTCTTATTTTCTTCTTTTAATTTTTCATTTGCTTCCTTCAGCTTTTCCATCTCATTTTCAAGAGAAATATTCATCTCTTTCAGTTTTTCATTTTCCTCTTTCAATTCATTTATTATTCTCTCTTAAGCATTGCTTTCATCTTTTAACTTATCAAGCTCATCTACATCCAATATTTCTTCAGTTTGTACAGACACATTATGTGTTGTTATAACTGGTATATCTTCTGTTTCTTGTTGAGCAGAACTTTGAAATACTGGCTCTGAAAGCATTGCTTCCATAAACTCAAAATCAAAAGTTTGATTTTGTGAATCTTCAAAATGCACTGTGGTCTCTGCATGCTCATAAGCATCTAACTCTTCATCTTGAGCTTCAGTTTGAGTTTCTTCAGGCATTGCACCAGTAGAAGTTCCATCACCCAAGTCATGGGTGTCAGAAACATGCTCAACAACATGCTCAGATACAGTTCTATCACTACTGACTGTTTGATGTGCTTCATCTGCACCATCAGCACCATCATCATCATCACTATCAATATCTCCTTCAGATGAATTATCAGTATCATTATCATTATCTTCATCTTCTTCATCAGATTCATCAATCAACTCTTTCACAACATCTTTAATTAGATCACTTGGATCTATGGGCTCATCTTCTGACAGGTGGAAATGTTGTTGATTGATATCTATATTATCCATAGGAACATTCCTAATGTAGTCAAACAAAGGAATATTTGGAGCACCTGAAATCACAGCAAGTCTTTTGTACACAACTTCTGACATGTGCTCTAATTGTAATTTATCTCCTTCTACACCATCAACATAGAAGTCAGGATTCTCTTCATTAATCAATATCTGAAGAAATCTAGGATACATCCGATATTTATGTCTCCTTCCCTTTTCTATATTATAAATGAATCCATTCATTATCCATTTAGCCATGTTAAACCTCCTGTTTATGGCTAATGCAATGATTGGAGATGCAATATCAATAGGAAAGGAATCCTATCCTGCACTCCTTGTTGACATACACTGCTGAAAATGTAGCACAGAAGTTTCCAGTGATTATACACTCTAGCTCTGTAAAATTGCTTCTTTGGGAAATTATCTGGATGACCCATTTGCAAAAATACTTCCCTACATTCATTGAATGTATATTCAGCTAAGTCTTCAGCATCATTTTCTCCAAGTCCGAGAGCTGTACGAATTGCTTGTTCTGAGACTTCAAGCATTCTATCATTTGAAATAAAAGCTCTCAACACTTTATGATCAGCATCATCAACTTCAACTTCTGCAGTTCTCCAAAATCTTTTAATCAACCTAGCATGTATCATTGGTCTAGCACACATTGCATAGACATATTTGGTCCTTAGCAAAAATCTGATTATCTCTTCATATCCATTTGCTTCTCCACATTCCTCATCTAAGAAAGCAGCTACATTATGTTTGGGCTCAAATTTCAACATTGCCATCTGCAACAAACACAAACAAGTTGGTTAAGATGATGAATTTGAATGATTTGATTATAGTTAAACTTTGAATTTATGTACATGAACTATTATGTTTTAAACCACTTTGGTTTTATTTATCAACAAGTATAAGTACCCACTTTCTAGAATTATATCAATTCTGTCAAATGTATTGTTGATTACACTTGTTTCATGATGATTTAAAACATATTAGTTCAATTAACATTGATCAAAGTTAATTTTCAATTGAGTTCTTTTGAATTATTAATTAAATTTTATTTAAAACTATGTTTCAATTTTTTTAAACTGTTTATCTTCTTCACTTGAATAAGGACGAACACCCTAAAATCGAAGTTCATGAAAATATCAGATTCAATTGTCACAATTGTTCAAAATTCAATCTATATCTATAATGTTTGATCAATTTCATGTCTTTTGTTCAGATTAGTTCATTATTTTCAAAATTTCCAACTTTTAGGGTTCAAACCGTCCGAACAGACGAGAACTGTCTGACCTAGATTTATTCTAAGATTTGGAATTTGATGATTATACTCTGAACTTACATTCGAAAATCACTGATATAATCTTTCTAATATGAATGAATCAAGAACATATGACAATTTTTGATGAAATATGTAAATATGGATTGACAGGGTTTAAGAGTTTTTGATTCTGTGTTAAGAATGAATGAAAAATGAGAAGTGTGCTTTATATACTAAGTGTAAAATTTGGGACAGATGAGTACTGTTTAGACATTTGGGGCTACACGCATGACAACTGTTCAGCCGCTTGAGAACTGTTCAGACGGTTCTGAACTGTTCAGCCGGATGGACTGTTTATCCGTTTGAGCACTATTTAGCCGCATGAATTTATAGAAACGTCCACAATTGGTCATTTCACACAAACCGTCTTGTACTGTGTAGACGTATGAGATTGAAGAGCCGTCTAACACTTGACCAATTCGACAGATTTCTCAGACGGTTGACAACTGTTTAGACGCTTGATATCATGAGAACCGACTAAACACTCGTACAAATTTTTTAAATTTTCGGACGTTTGACAACTGTTCAGACGCATGGGATCATGAGAACCATCTAAACACTTGTACAATTCTGAAAAACCTTCATACATCTAAAAAACAAACTTATGGACACTGTTTAGATGTATGATATTCAAAACACTTGCATTTTTCTCATCTTTCATCCAAACACTGTTTGGATGAATTAGCATTGTTCAATTACTAATATTCAAACAATTTTCAAGATTTCAAAATTTTCTCTCAAAATTACATCTTGAACTCTCAGTTTTCACTTATATCCTTTTAACCCCTTTTTATTTTAATTTAAATTTTTAAAAAGAAATTTTCCCTTCATTTTAGTCTCAAACTAAACAAATTTTCTAGTTTTCAACATTTGCAAAAAGCTTTTCCACTTGCTATTTTTTATAGGTTCATTTTATCATAATCAAAATTTTACATTATCAACAACACACGTACTTTGAACATAAAGCATCATCCTTTCAATTTAACAATTTTATTTTGATTTTTTGAGACAATTCTTGTATTTATTACTCCCCCTAAGCTTTTAAGTTTTTGAAAACTTAGAAGTTTCCCAAGGTAACATAAGAAGATCACACTTATCATTGTTAAATTGCCTACACAGATAGAAACATGCATAAAATAAAAATGAAAGCAGAACGAAAAGCTAATAATTACAATAGAATCATTGTCTGCAGTGAGATCATATCAGGGAAGATCAGTACATTAAAATAAAAAATATGTGAATAGTCATAGACAATGAATAAATCCTGATCAAGTGTGTTCTAGGTCAGTGATATCACAGCAAAGGAGACACAAGATCTAAGGACAGAAAATGAGTGTTTTTGACAAAAATATCAGCTCACTTACTCTTTCAATTCTTGGATTGATTAGGGTAGAATAGATACGACATGATGTGACTCATACCAAGACTTAGAGGATCAACTATCATCAAGACATGTAGGTAAGCACACATTCTCAACTTATTACCTGATAAAGATGCATAACTAGAGCTCATGTTACTTAATGTAAGAGAGAATGATCATGGATAACCATTTGATCAACTCTAACCATCCATTTGAAGGGGTTGTGTACATTGGCATCTTTTGCATCAAAGGATAATATCCAGGTCTGTAATGACTTACAACAGAGGATATCTCAGCACTTCAGGTCTATGATGACTCATAAAAGAGAAGTGAAATGATGCTTGTAACAGATTTCATGATTAGTCACATTACCATCAGGTGTGAGTATTGTAACTTAGCAAGCAAACAATCTGATAAGCTAATACAACTCCAAAATACTTAGGCGAATACACATACAAGCATATAGATTTAGTTTAATCACAAGAATTTACTTTTCAATATACTAGCATGATATTGTCTACACATCATGTGTGATCATGCTAGACTTTATTAGCGAGTGAAGTATGCAACTGATCTCACCAATGTACTATCATTTCTCACATGATGCAAACACAAATTCATTCCTAAAAATGAAATAAAAATAAAAGAACTCTATTTTTGGAGTTTTTGTTTTATATTATTTTATCTTGTATTTTTTTAGTTTTCTACTTTTGTATTTTGTTTTTCTATAAAAGAAAGCACACACACACAAAAACAATCAGGCAAAGAACTATGAAAGATGCACTTATGAAGACCTTTTAGGGTAGGGAGGTGCTGATCATGTAACGATTCAAAGAACTAAATTAAGAACCTAGAAACCAGGTTTACACATGGTTAATGAGGCCAATTGACTCCACTAAGTACTCAAACCTTCCTAGTAGGAAAGCTTTAGTAAATAGATCTACCAACTGTTTTTCAGTTGCAATTTGAATCAAAATGATTAAACCTTTCTCAGAATTCTCTCTTAGAAACTGATATCAAATTTCGATATGTTTTGTTTTAGAATATTGAACTGGATTAGCTGTAATGAACATAGCAGCAGTGTTATCAATGTAAATGGGCGTTTTAAGAAAATTGAACCCATAATCTAGCAGTTGGTTTTGCAACCAAAGGATTTGAGAACATCCTGTTGATGCAACTATGTACTCAGCTTCTGCAGTTGAAACAAAGACATTTGTTTGTTTCTTACATCGCCATGAGACTAATCCAGGACCAAGAAATTGACAACCACCCGTTGTAGATTTTCTATCTTGACAGCATCCACCATAATCACTATCTGTATATCCATGTAACTCAAAGTTACCCTTGTAAGGATACCAAAGCCCTAAAGCTGGTTTGCCTTTGAGATACCTGAATATTCTCTTGATAGCAACTAAGTAAGATTCTTTCAGGTCTGATTGATACCTAGCACAGACACAAACAACATACATTATGTCTGGTCATGATGCAGTAAGATACATCAAAGAACCAATCATAGATCTGTATAGAGTTTGGTCTACTGATTTTCCTTTAGGATCAGGCTCAATCTTGGTGTTTACGTAGGTGGAGTTCTTATGGACTGGCAATCATGCAGTTTGAATTTCTTTAGGAGTTTGTCAACAAACTTCTCTTGATTTATGAAAATACCATATATAGATTGTTGAACTTGCAATCCAAGGAAGAAATTGATTTCTCCCTTAGAACTCATTTGGAAACGAGACTTCATGATTTCTTCAAATTCATTGCACAATTTTGGACTGGTAGAACCAAATATGATATCATTGACATACACTTGCACACATAAGAGATCATCATTATCCTTCTTTATAAATAAAGTTGGATCGATTTTCCTTCTTGCGTATCCATGTAGGATCAAGTGATGTGATAATGTTTAATACCAGATTCTAGGAGCTTGATGAAGTCCATACAAAGCTTTGCTAAGCTTGTACACTCGATGTGGAAATTCTGCATCCTCAATCCTGGAGGTTGCTTCACATACACATCATCAGTGATTGGACTGTATAGGAATGCACCATTGACGTCCATTTGATACACCTTGAATTTCATGAATGATGTATAAGCCAGGAAAACACGAATGGATTCGAGTCTTGCAACTGGAGCGAATACTTCATCATAGTCAATTCCTTCTTCCTGTGTATATCCTTGTGCAACTAGTCTCGCCTTATTCCTTATAACTATCACGCGATCATCAGTTTTATTTCTAAACAACCATTTAGTGCCTATGGCGTTTTCTCCTTAAGGTAATTCCACCAAATTCCACACTTCTTGTTTGCGAAATTGAAGTAATTCTTCTTGCAATGCTTCAATCCAAGCATTGTCCTTTAACACTTCAGTAACGTTTTTAGGAACAATTTGAGAAAGAAAACAAGAGTATAAGCACAAGTTTGCTTGTTCGGATTACTCCTTGTTGTTCTCTCATTAAATGGACCAATAATCTGGGATGTTGGATGATTCTTATGAATACGAGATGTTGGAATCTCATCACCTGGAACATTAACATCCAGATTTGTTTGATTCAGGTTGGAGAGCTGATACAGCAGGTTAGAAGAAGGTGGATTGAAGTTTGGAACTTGAGTCAGTGAGTTGATAAAGTAATCAAAGTTACCAGTATCAACTGCATCACCAAAGATGGATGGTGTTCCTGACTCAGGTTGCACAAACTCATTACCATCATTAGGAATTGGTTGTGATCCCTCTTGATCATTTGAAACTGAATGATCTGAAGCTTGATTAGCTTTATCATTATCATTGAATCTTATTGTTGAATTCTTGACAAATGAAAAGAATGGGTAATTTAGGCTTGAATCATCTGGATCGTCAGAATCTGAATCTTCCCTGAAAGATCCAAGATCTCCTCTAGAGCTCTTCTTACCTGTAGAATCAAGAAAGTGTGATTGATTAAACATGTTAGATTGAAGAGAGTTTGATAATGAATTTAAATCAAGCAACCAAGCAGGACCATTTGAAATTGATGGAAAGGAATTTTCCAAAAATTTAACATTGAATGTTTTATAAATTATATTTGTCCTAGAGTTATAAACTTGATAGGCTTTTGAAATAGATGAGTATCCAACGAAAAATCCATTATCAGATTTTGCTTCAAATTTTCCTAACTGATCGCTTGAATTAAGAATCATAACTGGACAGCCAAATGATTTTAGAAAGTTTATATTTGGTTTCCTTCCAAACATTAACTCGTAAGGAGTTTTAATTTTATCTTTCACAATTAAAGTTCTATTCTGAACGAAACACGCAGTTGATATAGCTTCATCCCAGAAAGTGATAGGAATCTTTGCATCAGCTAACATATAACGAGCAGCTTCAATCAGTGTTTTATTTTTCCTTTTAGCAACTCCATTTAATTGAGGAGTTCTAGGAGCACTGAACTAATGAGCTATCCCTTTCTCTACACAAAACATTTCAATGTTAGCATTTTTGAATTCCGTTCCATTATCACTTCTTATTATTTTTACTTTGTGTTTAAGTTGATTTTCAACTTTAATGATAAATTCTTTTAGTAATTCAGTCGTCTCAGATTTAGCATGTAAAAAAAAACCCATGAAAATCTTGTATAGTCATCAATGATAACTAGACAATATGATTTTCTTCCAATACTCTAGATGTTTGTTGGTCCAAATAGGTCCATGTGTAACATCTGAAGAGGTTTGGAATTTGAGTTTATGAGCTTGGACTTGTAAGACGCTCTGTGTTGTTTTCCTTATAAACATGCTGAGCAGAGATCAGTTGTTGCAAACTTCTAGGATGGAAGTCCAATAACATGATTTCCTGCTACAAGCTTGTTCATGTTCTTGAAGTTGGAATGAATGTCCGAGACGTCTATGCCAAAGCTGGCTTTCATCATTTGATGCTTTTGCAATTAGGCAAGTTGTTTCTGTAGAAGGATCGACTTGAGACATATCCATCTTATATACATCTCTATCCCTTTCAGCTTTAACAATTACCCAATCATTGCTAATCTGAAAACCTGGCTTCAAAACATAGCTTCAAAACATAACAGAAAAAATCATCAAATAGAACAGAGTATGCTTTATCACATATTTGGGATACACTTAAAAGATTAAAGTTCAACTGTGAACAGAAGTTGACTTTATCAAAACTGATTATCCCATTCGACACTGTTCCTTCTCCTGTTATTTTGCCACCAGCATCACCACCAAATGCGACGTGCGTTCCATCCTTTAACTTAAAATCTTGTAACAAGGCAGGATTTCCTGTCATGTGCCGGCTATACCTGCTATCCACATACCATGTATTAAGAGGTCTTCTTGGGCGTACCTTGTAAGGCCCCGCTCCCGGGCACCTCACAGTTGGTCGTCATCGCACATAAAACATAGATTTTATATAAACATAGTAAAATAACGTAGCGGAACTTTATAAAGAGGGTCATTCTCATTACATCATAAAAGCTTTTACATCATTGACTTGGTTACAAAATACAAGCTTTCTTTACATTGCCTAGCTTTACTATGATTGCTGCTGAAGCATATGAAACCGAGGATAATCTCGTTTATGTGAATCCTCAGCAATCATAGGGTCATAACAGTGACCTCTAGTATAAAAATATAAAATTTTTCATCATAAAGAAGATTCCTTAAGTACTTCCGTACATCGGAACTCTTAAGGAACTCTTGACACTCTCATGCAACATACTTTGTTGCATGTATTATGCACCCGTACTTCCAGTGCGTGTAGCATTATCAAAAGGAGAATGCCATCCCAAAAGAGCAGAGTAGCCGCCTCGTGCCATCCCCAGCAACACTACCTGCCAACTGGAAACACATAAAAAGTCAGCGTTGCTGAGTGAGTTCTAGTTTTATAATAAACATATTATATTTCTTTTAGAAACCATTTCTTACATGTAAGGCCCCCTTCCCGGGCACCTCACAGTTGGTCGTCATCACCCATAAAACATACATTTAATATAACTTAATAAAACCATGCAGCGGAAACTTTAAATTTTACTAAAAATGCTTTTGCAAAGTAATACAACACCTGTTACAAAATATCATTTGTTTGCATTACAATACAAAAACATTAACAAAAGAATGCCATCCCAAAATAAAGCTGAGTAGCCGCTGCCATCCTCAGCAACACTACCTGCCAACTGGAAAATACATAAAAGTCAGCGTTGCTGAGTGAGTTCTAGTTTTGTATTAAAACATACTTTTACTTATTTAAAAGTATCCTTTCGTTCATGCGTTCATACATCATACGTACACATAGATAATATTATTATTATCTTCATCATTCGTTATTCATCATTGTCTTTAACTTCTCGTATGGATTCTGTCAGACTTTACCCACTTCATAGCACTCGGCTATGATTACTGTGGTCGAATGACAAGAATCCCGTTCATACTTACTTGCACGCATTGAAAGGTTAATCGTACCAATACCATATGCTACACCCCAATCAATCCTAGCTACCGGGCCGTAGTCAACATATGACGGGAGCGTATGCCCGGTACTAGGGGTAATCAGTCTTAGCTACCGGGCCGTAATCAACATATGACGGGAGCGTATGCCCGGTACTAGAGGTAAGTGGTAGAGGTACCATGACCATGGTCAATCACATAGACGGACCAATCGCGTTATTCAATGCTTGCAAGACATAATTCATTCGTTCATTAATGCATGTATTCATCATCATTCTTCATTTCGTTCATTCGTTAATACATGCATTCGTCATCATGTTCCTCTTTCATTATCTTTCACTTTACGATACATAATACTTCATTAATTCATTTCTCGTTATTCGTAAAGTTTCAGAAAGATAAGCATACACGATTATCAGGAACACACATCATACATACTCATCATACGTTCATCATCATGCATTCATCATCATACATTCATCATCATACATAGCATCATACCTTTCTTAACAATATTTTAATAATATTGTTAACAGTAATATACTAATAATAATATTAGTAACAATTAGGGTTAATCATACTCATCATTATATGCATGAGACATCATCATTATTAACCCTAGTCAACCCTGGTCAAACCTCGAACTTCGAACTTTACTGGAAATTCCTGAAAAATGCTAAGTGATCTAGGCGTTTTAGCCCTGTTGGGCGTATAAGCCTCTGGGCGTATGAGCACTATTAGTCGTATGAGCACTGCTGGACTTTTCACTTAACACTTAGAATTTTCAACTGGTCATACGACCACACTGTTGGTCGTATAACCACTGCTGGTCGTACCACCCCTGGACTTAGAAACATATTTGGATCATACGACCACTGTTGGTCGTATGAGTCCACACTTGGAACTTTTCATCATGATCATACGACCACTGTTGGTCGTATGAGTCCTGTGGGCCTCAGACTTAGAAAATTTCACATATTCATACGACCACTGTTGGTCGTATGAGTCCTATTAGACTCATCAACACTTAGAAAAATCCTGATCATACGACCACTGTTGGTCGTATGAGTACTGCTGGACACATCAACTTTTTCTTATTTGTTCTAAGTCAAACTTCAGACTTATTTGCAACCTGCTCATGTGTCTAAACCATAATCCAAGTTCCAAACATCACAATGCCTAGTTCAAAACATATACATATGGTTCTAAGCATAGATCTAACATAAATATAAACATACATACAATCATTCATACGGGTTTCGACCCAAACTTTATAAAATATATTTGCATGCATTTTCCAGCCCCAAACATTTAAAAACCAGTAAAAAGGGGGTCTAGAACTCACCTTAGTCGTCTGCTTCGAATTTACACTCTTCAACCCGAACCTTCTCAACTCGTTCTAACACCTAGGAATCCTTTAAACACGCATTCAAACACATATACACACACATAAGCACATAACCGAGGCTAATTTAGCCAAGAACAACCAACAAAACATTAAACCTTACCTAAAATCGAACTCTTCTTCTTGTTCTTCAAAATCCGAAAGTTTTCTCTGCTTTTGTGCTTTCTCTCTCTAAAAATATCAAATGATAGGAAATGCAGGCAACATGGGCGGCCATGCCTCCCTTTTTGTACAAAATAAATAATAACTTTGTCCATTTGGCACTTTTGGTCCCTCCTTTTAGTTGACTTTTATTTTCTCTCCTTTTCTTTCTTTTTCATTCTTTTATTTCTTTAAAAAATTTACGGGTGTTACAAGTCCACCCCCCTTATATAGGTTTCGTCCCCGAAACCTGTTATTCCTCAAACAGGTGTGGGTAGTGTTGTCTCATTTCTTCTTCAGTCTCCCACGTAGACTCGGATCCCTTCCTGTGCTTCCACTGTACACGCACAAGAGGAACCACTTTATTCCTCAACCTCTTTTCTTTACGATCAATGATTGCCACTGGTTGCTCCACGTAGTTGAGCCGTTCATCTACTTCAATATCCTCTAGTGGTACAACCATGTCTTCATCAGCTAAGCACTTCCTCAGATGAGATACATGGAATGTGGGATGAATTCCACTTAACTCATCTGGCAGTTCAAGTCGATAGGCCACCTCTCCTACTCGTGCGATAATTCGGAAAGGTCCTATGTATCTCGGGCTTAGCTTACCTCGTTTCCTGAATCTAATGATTCCTTTCCAAGGTGAGACCTTCAACATAACTCGGTCACCAACCTTGAACTCTATCGGCCTCCGCCTCTTGTCAGCATACGACTTTTGCCTATCTTTCGCCGCCTTCATGAAGGCTTTGATCTTTTCTAATTTCTCAGTCGTTGCTTCAATCACCTCGACACCTCCCAGTTCCTTCTGCCCAATGTCTCCCCAACATACGGGCGTCCTACATCTCCTACCGTATAGCATCTCGTATGGTGGCATGCCAATGCTGGCGTGATAACTATTATTGTACGAGAATTCCGCTAACGGCAGGTGGTTGTCCCAACTTCCTC
Organism: Flaveria linearis; assembly: GCA_024085815.1. Classification (NCBI taxonomy): domain Eukaryota; kingdom Viridiplantae; phylum Streptophyta; class Magnoliopsida; order Asterales; family Asteraceae; genus Flaveria; species Flaveria linearis. The sequence continues at coordinate 59,248,370 of CM044001.1, read as the reverse complement.
CAAAGTCAATCACGCACGCCCGAAGCATGTCTTCGAGTGTTTGGATCGTCCTCTCAGACTGACCGTCTGTCTGAGGATGATATGCCGTGCTAATATGTAGCCTCGTCCCCATTGCATCATGAAATCTCTTCCAAAACTTGGAGGTAAACCGGGTGTCACGGTCAGACACAATAGACACCGGTACGCCATGACGAGCTACAATTTCTTTAATGAATAGATCCGCCAATCTTTCAGATGAATACGTCTCGCGGATCGGTAGGAAGTGGGCACTCTTCGTCAATCGATCAACTATCACCTATATAGCATCATACCCTTTCGGGGTACGCGGTAACTTCGTGATGAAGTCCATGGTGATGTGTTCCCACTTCCATTCGGGTATATCCAATGGTTGGATCTTCCCGTAGGGCTTCTGGTGTTCCGCCTTCACTTGTAAGCAAGTCAAGCACTTACTTACGTACTCCACTACGTCGCGTTTCATGCCCGGCCACCAGTAGTCTTTCTTCATATCGTGGTACATTTTGGTAGCACCGGGGTGAATGGAGTATCGGGTCTTATGGGCCTCGTCCATAATTTTACCACGTAGATCCCCGTATCGAGGAATCCACATTCGCCCAAATCGGGTCTTAACACCTAGAGTGTTCTCACCCAATTCTGTAACTAGACCTCTCATCCTTTCAGAGTTAAGACGATCTTCTTTCAAAGCCTCGTCTTGAAACTCCTTAACCTGTGGCATCACATCGGGGGTCATGATCAACTGATAAGCCTTCACCCGAATCGGTTCAGGTCGTTCTTTTCGACTAAGGGCATCAGCCACCACATTGGCTTTGCCCGGGTGGTAATGGATCTCACAATCATAATCTTTTATCAGTTCCAACCACCGCCTCTGCCTCATGTTGAGATCCTTCTGCTCGAAGAAATACTTCAAACTTTTGTGGTCTGTGAAGATAGTGCACTTCGTCCCGTATAGATAGTGCCCCATATCTTCAATGCAAAAACCACCGCAGCTAATTCTAGATCGTGCGTGGGATAGTTGACTTCGTGGGTCTTCAGCTGTCGAGATGCGTAGGCTATCACCTTTCCACGTTGCATCAACACACAACCTAGCCCAGAATAAGATGCATCCGAATAGACCACTAAGTCTTCACTTCCCTCAGGCAAAGTCAAGACAGGAGCTTGTGTTAGTCTTGCCTTCAACTCCTCAAAAGCCGTCTCCTGCTCTCGACCCCACACGAATTTTACGTCCTTACGAGTCAATTTTGTCAAAGGTGAGGCGATCTTTGAAAAGTCTTGAATAAATCTTCTATAATAGCCCGCCAATCCCAAGAAGCTACGAATCTCGGATGGCGTCTTTGGTGATTTCCATTGCATCACAGCCTCAACCTTTGCTGGGTCCACCATTATTCCTTCTGCATTCACTACGTGACCCAGAAATTGCACCTCGCGTAACCAAAAGGCGCACTTGGAGAATTTGGCGTACAATTTCTCCCTTCTCAACGTTTCCAACACTTCCCGAATATGCCCGGCATGCTCTTTTTCACTTCTTGAATAAATCAAAATATCATCGATGAATACAATTACTGATTTATCCAACATTGGTCGGCACACTCGGTTCATCAAATCCATAAAAGCAGCCGGCGCATTGGTCAACCCAAAAGACATGACAAGAAACTCGTAGTGACCATAGCGCGTACGAAAGGCTGTTTTAGGGATATCTTGTTCCTTCACCTTTAATTGATGGTAGCCAGATCGAAGATCTATCCTCGAGAACCAACTGGCACCCTGGAGCTGATCAAACAAGTCATCGATTCTTGGTAAGGGGTATCTGTTCTTCACCGTCAGCTTATTCAGCTCGCGGTAGTCGATGCACATCCGCATACTACCATCCTTCTTCTTTACGAACAGAACCGGAGCACCACAAGGTGAGATACTCGGTCGAATAAACCCCTTATCCAGCAGCTCCTGCAACTGATCCATCAATTCTTTCATCTCCGTCGGAGCCAAGCGATACGGTGCTTTTGCGACAGGTTGGGCACCCGGTATCAGGTCGATCTGGAATTCGATCTCTCGGTCAGGTGGCAAACCCGCTAAGTCTTCGGGAAACACATCTGGAAAGTCACACACCACTGGTACATCGCATAGTTGTGGTGTTGGCGTCTCCACATTCTTTACATAACATAAGTAGGCGCTACATCCGCGCCTCATACACTTTCCTGCCACCGCCATCGAGATCACCTTCGGAATCGTCGTAACCCGATCGCCATAAATCGTCACCGGACTCCCGTCGGTCGCCGTCAGTCTAATCATCTTCTTCCGGCACACGATATTCGCTTCGTAGGTTGCTAACCAGTCCATCCCTAACACTACATCAAATCCTCCTAGAGGCATCACATGTAACATGGCAGCAAACCTATGGCCCTCTAATTCTATGGTACAGCCCTCTATCACATCCGTAACCCTAGTGGACTTACCAATAGCAGTTTCTACATAAAAAGGCTCACTAATGCATTTACTACAAACAGGCAATTTAGCACAGAAAGTGGCAGAAATGAAACTCCTACTAGCACCAGAGTCAAATAACACAGAAGCAAGAGTTTGGTTTACTAGAAACGTACCTGACACCACATCGGGGTCCGTCCTAGCCTCTTCCTGCGTCATCGTGAACGCCCTAGCCTTTGCCCTCGGTGCTTCTCCTCCCGTCTTCTTCTCTCCCGAGCCCTCAGCCCTCGGCTTCTTGCAGTCCTTGCTCATGTGGCCACTTTCTCCACAGTTAAAGCACTTGCCCGTCCGGCAATCTTTTGATATGTGCCCTGTCCTTCCGCCCTTAAAGCAGAGATTTGATCCCCACTTACACTCCCCTGAGTGCTCCCTTCCGCACTTACCACACTTCCTCATCCCAGCTCCAGATACGACCACTCGGCGGTCATCCACCCTTGCTTTCTTGTTGTTTGTCGAAGTATCACCCCGACCAAATCTCTTCCCCTGCCAGTTCTTCTCTCCACTTCCTTTCTTGCTTCCCTCAGCCTTCACCAAAGCAGCACGTTCATCGAATAACCTTCCAGCCAAATCCACTGCCGACCTGAAAGTGCTTGGTCGGGCAGAAATCAAGTGCCAACGAATCTCAGCCGGCAGTCCTTGAATATACCGGTTGATCTTCCGAGACACCGGCGTCACCTGCTCCGGCACCAACAGCGCCAACTCGTTGAACTTGGTGGTATATTGTTGGTGGGTCATCGTCCCCACCTCCAACTGCAGGAACTCTCTCTCTATTCTATCCATTTCCCGACGAGGACTGAATTCCTCGATCACCAGCCTTTTCAACTCAGCCCACTTCATCTTCCCTATAGCCCTGCTACCCTCGGCTTGGACTATATTCTTCCACCAGCATAAGGCCGACCCTGTAAAAGAGTGGGTAGCAAACTTCACCTTCTTGTCCTCCTGGCAATCACTAATATCGAGGACAGCTTCCATTTCCATCACCCATTGGTGAGCATCAGTAGCAGTACCAGACCCATCAAAAGTTGGGGGCTTGCACCTCATGAATGCCCCGTAGTTACAACCCCGGGCGGTCTCCCGTAACTGTTCTTCTTCCTCTTCATCATCAGATAGTACCGTTTCCGTTTCCTCCTGTTGTTGTCTACCTGAGGACCGATTCCTCCCTCGTCTATCGTCTTCACGTACTGCCTTTATCACTTCAGTCACTACAGACGGTAAGATCGTCTGCATGACTTGGTGCACCTCCTCGATCACCGTCTCTTTCACCGAGGCTCTCACATTATCACTCTCATCCACTCCCCCCGAGGGAGTAGTATTAGGTCCTTCGGGAACCTTCTTCTCTTGTCTAGGCCTACCTGTTGTGGCTCGTGGTTCCACACCACTTCCGCCACTGCCTCCACCAATTGGGGCTTTAGATGATCTACCACCGACCATCTTCTATCACACTGAAAGATTTAAACACCAACACGGTCATTCAAGGAAATAGCTCAGTTTATGTTAAGTATAGTAAGTCCCTAATTACAGTGGCCAGTTGTGATTAGCCACTTACTCTACTCTTCACACCCCGAGCATTACCTGTCCTGACTACATTAGTATCTAAGTCCAATAGTACACATAAACACATAACATGCACACGTAACACTGGTTAACTTTCAAGAAAATACCTGATGGCACGCAGCTACTCAGATGGCATTCCCATTTCCCCCTGTCCCATTCTCAGTTTAAGTCTTAGGTTTATTCTAAAAATTTTACCCATTTCACTTAAACTTTGGCTCTGATATCAACTTGTAAGGCCCCCTTCCCGGGCACCTCACAGTTGGTCGTCATCACCCATAAAACATACATTTAATATAACTTAATAAAACCATGCAGCGGAAACTTTAAATTTTACTAAAAATGCTTTTGCAAAGTAATACAACACCTGTTACAAAATATCATTTGTTTGCATTACAATACAAAAACATTAACAAAAGAATGCCATCCCAAAATAAAGCTGAGTAGCCGCCTCGTGCCATCCTCAGCAACACTACCTGCCAACTGGAAAATACATAAAAGTCAGCGTTGCTGAGTGAGTTCTAGTTTTGTATTAAAACATACTTTTACTTATTTAAAAGTATCCTTTCGTTCATGCGTTCATACATCATACGTACACATAGATAATATTTATTATTATCTTCATCATTCGTTATTCATCATTGTCTTTAACTTCTCGTATGGATTCTGTCAGACTTTACCCACTTCATAGCACTCGGCTATGATTACTGTGGTCGAATGACAAGAATCCCGTTCATACTTACTTGCACGCATTGAAAGGTTAATTGTACCAATACCATATGCTACACCCTAATCAATCCTAGCTACCGGGCCGTAGTCAACATATGACGGGAGCGTATGCCCGGTACTAGGGGTAATCAGTCTTAGCTACCGGGCCGTAATCAACATATGACGGGAGCGTATGCCCGGTACTAGAGGTAAGTGGTAGAGGTACCATGACCATGGTCAATCACATAGAAGGACCAATCGCGTTATTCAATGCTTGCAAGACATAATTCATTCGTTCATTAATGCATGTATTCATCATCATTCTTCATTTCGTTCATTCGTTAATACATGCATTCGTCATCATGTTCCTCTTTCATTATCTTTCACTTTACGATACATAATACTTCATTAATTCATTTCTCGTTATTCGTAAAGTTTCAGAAAGATAAGCATACACGATTATCAGGAACACACATCATACATACTCATCATACGTTCATCATCATGCATTCATCATCATACATTCATCATCATACATAGCATCATACCTTTCTTAACAATATTTTAATAATATTGTTAACAGTAATATACTAATAATAATATTAGTAACAATTAGGGTTAATCATACTCATCATTATATGCATGAGACATCATCATTTATTAACCCTAGTCAACCCTGGTCAAACCTCGAACTTCGAACTTTACTGGAAATTCCTGAAAAATGCTAAGTGATCTAGGCGTTTTAGCCCTGTTGGGCGTATAAGCCTCTGGGCGTATGAGCACTATTAGTCGTATGAGCACTGCTGGACTTTTCACTTAACACTTAGAATTTTCAACTGGTCATACGACCACACTGTTGGTCGTATAACCACTGCTGGTCGTACCACCCCTGGACTTAGAAACATATTTGGATCATACGACCACTGTTGGTCGTATGAGTCCACACTTGGAACTTTTCATCATGATCATACGACCACTGTTGGTCGTATGAGTCCTGTGGGCCTCAGACTTAGAAAATTTCACATATTCATACGACCACTGTTGGTCGTATGAGTCCTATTAGACTCATCAACACTTAGAAAAATCCTGATCATACGACCACTGTTGGTCGTATGAGTACTGCTGGACACATCAACTTTTTCTTATTTGTTCTAAGTCAAACTTCAGACTTATTTGCAACCTGCTCATGTGTCTAAACCATAATCCAAGTTCCAAACATCACAATGCCTAGTTCAAAACATATACATATGGTTCTAAGCATAGATCTAACATAAATATAAACATACATACAATCATTCATACGGGTTTCGACCCAAACTTTATAAATATATTTGCATGCATTTTCCAGCCCCAAACATTTAAAAACCAGTAAAAAGGGGGTCTAGAACTCACCTTAGTCGTCTGCTTCGAATTTACACTCTTCAACCCGAACCTTCTCAACTCGTTCTAACACCTAGGAATCCTTTAAACACGCATTCAAACACATATACACACACATAAGCACATAACCGAGGCTAATTTAGCCAAGAACAACCAACAAAACATTAAACCTTACCTAAAAATCGAACTCTTCTTCTTGTTCTTCAAAATCCGAAAGTTTTCTCTGCTTTTGTGCTTTCTCTCTCTAAAAATATCAAATGATAGGAAATGCAGGCAACATGGGCGGCCATGCCTCCCTTTTTGTACAAAATAAATAATAACTTTGTCCATTTGGCACTTTTGGTCCCTCCTTTTTAGTTGACTTTTATTTTCTCTCCTTTTCTTTCTTTTTCATTCTTTTATTTCTTTAAAAGAATTTACGGGTGTTACATTACACATGATCATACATCATACGTACACAGAGATAATATTCATTATTATCTTCATCATTCGTTATACATCATCATCTTTAACTTCTCATATGGATCCTGTCAGGCTTTACCCACTTCATAGCACTCGGCTATGATTGCTGTGGTCGAATGACAAGGATCCCGTTTCATTCTTACTTGCACATTGATTTCTGATGTACCAATACCATATGCTATACCCCGATCCGTCTTAGCTACTGGGCCGTGAATCAATAGAGCGTATGCCATAGTAGCCTTAGCTACTGGGCCATGCATCTAAGCGTATGCCACAGTACTAGTAGGTAAGCGGTAGAGGTACCATGACCATGGTCAATCACAAAGAAGGACCAATCGACTTATTAAATGTTTGCAAGACTTAATTCGTTCGTTCGTTAATGCATGTATTCATCATCTTATTACTCATTCATTCGTTCATTAATACATGCATTCATCATCGTGTTCCTCTTTCACTATCTTTCACTTTACGTACATAATACTTCGTTCGTTCATCGTCATAACACATGAGTCGTGAAAGATATACATACATCATCACAAGGAACACACACCACACCCATCATACATACATCATCATACATAGCATCATACATACATAATCATACATAGCATCATCCATACATAGTCTACATCATCAGTCATCTACAGGCACTTACTTTCGTATCTTTCCCGAAATCCGGGACTTAACTATGCATTATTTTGGGTACAACAGCCCTAATTGTCCCTCCTAGACCATGGGGACTCATGCTAGGACCTCATACAACTCGCCCAAGTCCTTAATCATACCTTAAACGTTCATCACAACATTATACCCAAATGGGCCATACATACATATTTCAATAAACAGGTTTATATGTGTTCCAGTCCCAAAATCGTTTAAAACAGTAAATGAGGGGTCCTAGAAACTCACCTGTGCTTGACAAGCAGCTTCTCAATCAAGCTTTAAAGACGTGGGTCACACTACGCTGCCTGCCGATATGTTAACACTCAAAGAGTTAATTTCTGCCTAAATTCACTAATAGCTTCGCTCATATTTTCGCCCTAGCGAAAGTGTAGTTTCGCTAGGCGAATCAGCAGTTTCACTGCTAATTTCACTGGGCAGCCTTCTGCCAGTTTCGCTGGACAGATTCGCTACCTTGATCGCCCAACTTTCGTTGGGATTCCCTAGTTTCGCAATGTGTAAGGGTCAACCTGGGCATCAGTGAAGTTATCATAAAATCAATAGTTTCGCCCAGGCGAAAGTATAGTTTCGCTGTAGTGAAATTGTAGTCTCGCTGAGAATCCTTATAGTTTCGCTGGACGAACTTACAGTTTCGCTAGACGAGTGCTTAAATTCGCAGAACGAGCTGAAATTTACGAATCAGCTCATTTTAACCCAAAAATTCAATCCTTTCCACCCAAACCCTTGGGTTATCATCCAGGAACCTAAATCTAAGCTTCTTACATGTTTTATTACCCTAAAACGTGCGTTTTTGGGCGATTCTTGCCACTTTTAAAACCCCAAAAACCCAAACCCGGGTTTTTCACCAAATGGAGCAATTATACTACGTTTCTTACCTTGATTCTTGCTGTTTAGGAGTCCACGAACACCAGCCTTAGATTCTTGACCAACCGAGCCTCGATCCGACACTTTCTCTCTCTACACTTTCTCTCTCTACACTTTCTCTCTCTAGAAATGGATGTTGAGTGAAAATGAGAGTTTTTCAGCTGATCCATCTATATATGCCAGACGTTCCCGCGACCCCAAACTCGTTAAACACGTGACCCGAAGGGTTAACTCGGTCTAATGCCCACAACCATTTTATATTTATTAAATAGTTTTCGTCTGAGCCCATTATTATTACTTGACTTGCTTAGAAAAATTTCCTGGTGTTACATACCTGCACAAGAAGAAACTAAGTTGAGATATCTACCCAAGCCGAGATGGTCTTGGGTTTTCCATATTTGTCAACAATGGTAAATTGTTTGAAATGAAGATTATTTAAATCAGGTTTATATTCGATGAATTTACCAATCTTGTTATGAACATTGTTAGGATTATTTCTGTGAACATTCATACCACTTGAGTAGTCAATTTTTGAAGAGTATTGATGACCAACATTTTTATTTGTCATTCTCACTGATCTTGGTATGAATTGTTCTTTCATAGCTTGTTTAGGCCTCACAAAATTGTTCTTTTGAAAAGATCTCAGACCTAAAGAGGGATGGTTAGTTAATTGTTGAAATCCATCAGATTGATTTCTCATATACTGAGGATTAACATAACCTTTGCTCATGTTTGAATTGGCAAATCCTCTAGTAGGTGAGCTCTTTCTAAAATAACAATTTTTAGTATTATGAGTTTTCTCATCACAATAAGTACAATATCTGTTAAAATAACAATCTGCTGTAGAATGATTCTCATGTCACATATTTGACAGTACTTGTTGAAATAGCACTCAGCAGTACTGTGACTGTGATTTTTCATATCACATATGTCACAGTACTTCCGTGGAGTTCTAAACAACTGTTTGCTAATTTTTGAAGTTGACGCTATATGTGATTCATTTGTAAATGTTGGCGTCAAAAAGTTAAATTGTTGTTTCTGATTTTGTAATTTTGGCTTTTGTGAAAAATTATTTTTCATCTTTTTATCATGAATATCCTTCTTTAATTCCTTAGGAACAAATCTTTTTCTAACAGCGGAAGTCTTAGAGTCTGAACCTATTTTTAGATCAGAGTGAGATTTGTTCACATGACTTATTTTTTTTTTGATGAAGAGTGTTCATGTTTAACAAACCAGCTGACACAAATTTTATCGGTTTGAGTCTAGATGTCTGATTTGTTGGTTTATTCAGATATTTTGAACTTTTGTTTTGGTCAGTTTTGGTTTTTGATGATTTCTTTCTTCTCCTCTTATTCTTTGCTTTTGATGAACTTGGTTCATTTTCAGATTGAACATCTTCAGATGAAGATTCTTTTTCATCAACCTTTTGTTTGAGATTCACGGAATTTGAATCTTCTAATGTTCCTTCCTGAAGTTTAGATTTATCTTTACTTTGAACTTTCACTTCTTCTAATACAGACTGAATTTGATCAGAAGTGTCCTGTTTTGTCAGTTTAGGTTCATATGATTTTATCTTGATTGGATGACCATTGTTGATCTTTTCTTGATCATTTTCAACAAAAACTTTCACATTATCTTTTTCTTTTTCAGAATTTTTGTTTTTTTAAATGCTTTGAGTTTAGCCTTATTCTCAGCAGAATGGTCATGAGTATTAAAGTTCTCTGGTAAAGTATTTGTAATTGATTCAGGCATAGGTTCACGAGTGAATGCTAAACCTGCTTTCTGTTTAGCTTTTCTCTCATTCAACAGTTTCTCAACTATCAATTTTGAACTTTTCACTTTAGCAAGATCCATTTATGTAGCTGCATGTGCTATCTTCTCCTGTTCTAGCTTTTTGGTCATCTCTTCCAATTGTTTAGACACAATTTTGAATTCATTTACTGTTTTGTTTCATGATGTTTGAAGAGAGATGATCTTTTGATCTGCTGTTTTATGATCAGATTTTAATTTGTTGTGCATTGATTCTTATTGTTTCAATTTCTCACAAATTTTGTATGAATAGCTTCGATAATATTCAACATGTTCAAAGCATGATTTAGTGCTCAGTTTTTCTCTCACTTCAGAAGGTATTTCAGGAAATTTTAGAGATGAAGTTTTGAGGTTTTGAGGATGAAGTGTCAACCTTGAGTTGATCAGATTATGCCATTAAAGCTACTTCATCTGTATCCTCCTTAGGATCAAATTTGTCACTCCAATCATAGTTATCCTCTTCATTCTCACCTTCCACCTTTGGATCATAATTCTCTGGCCAATCCTCCCCCTGAATTTCTACAACAAGAGACAAACTAGAAGTTAAATCATATTAGCAACAATTCAATGAAAACGCAATCAAAGTAATTAAATCAAAGCACAATATCAACAAATTCATTGAGTTTATTGATATAAAGCAAAGACAATTACAAAGAAGTGTAAGCAGATTCTCGTTCTAAACCTACACTAGTCTATGCTATATATACTATCAATAGACACAAGAAGGAACTAGCTAATTATAAAACTAGTCCCTATACTATTACAAAAGACAAAAACACACATAAAGACAAAATGTCAATCTTTAAAGAAGCACTAACAATACTCCCCCTGAATTTCTACAACAAGAGACAAACTAGAAGTTAAATCATTAGTGAACTGTTCAGCATATGCACTCCAATCACAACCATGTTTTATGCTGACTACAAGAGCTTTCTTTGGCTCTTCAGCTGATTTTGATTCCTCTTTAAGCTCAGGCATAGGAAGACTTTCATCAGGCTTTTGGAAAGTCTGCTGAGCTTGTTGAAACCTTTGATTGCCAGAACTTGATTGTGCATTTCCTCTATTGTTCTTTGGAGCTGTGCATTCTCTGGAGAAATGTCCATAACTATTACAGTTAAAACACCTTGACTTTGACTTGTCAAATCCAACAGTCTTGTTAGCACTGGGCTTGTACTTCCTATTGACATAAGAGTGTTTTTGTGTTCTGTATGCAATCATCACCATCTGCCAATTCAAGTCCATCTCGTCAACATCTTCAGGATCCATCTCGAACAAATCCTGCAAAACAAGATCTAATTGAGTTACATGGCTACCTTGATATGCTTGAAAACTAGACATAAAAGCAGTAAAAGCAGTTTTAGACTCTTCATCCTCTAATAGGATGTTTATCACATCTTTAACTTTGCTAGATTTAGCAGAGTTAGTTGATGGAGTCCCTGTTTGAACATTTGTACTCTGAGATTTAGGAGGAGATTAAGGATAAGACGGTGAGGTACAAGCAGGCACACTAGTAAATGATGAATCAGTAAAGATTCCTGCTCCAACAAATAAGTCTCCCTATTCTTCTGGAACCTTCTCACTTTTTTCCATGAAAGCATTCTCAACAGAGTGTGCTGGAGATGCAACAAACTGATATTGTGACATTGATGCTGCTCTGTAATTGTTACTTGAGCTTTCATCAATTTCAACAGGCTTTATCTTGGCAATGAGCAAATCTAAATCCATTGGAAACTTATTAGTATGCTTTAACAAAGTTACAGTTTGTTTCCATGAGGAGGGTAAAGCATTGAGTAGTCTAAGATTTAGATCTTCAAGATCAGGCTTGATTCTAGCTGTTGACATTTCAGTAGTAAGCTGAACAAATCTGTTCATCATCTGGTTTACTGTTTTACTAGACAAATGTTGAAACAGTTCTAACTGCCTTTTCAGCTTTTGTTTCTTGAGGTTTTGGATCTCTTTTCCTCCTTCACAGATGGTCTTTAAGGCTTTATACATGGTATATCCAGTCTGATATCCATCTAGCCTTGCAAGAACTTCCAAAGGTAGTTCTTTACACATCAGGAGTATGCTTTAATATCATTCTTGACTCTTTTCAAATCATCTCCTTGTAAACCATCTTCAGGGTATGGTTCTTGAGAATCTTTAGTATATATAAAACCCCTGTCAGGCCCATCTGTAGTTATTGGAATGTATGGTCCTTTTTTAATTGATTTCCAAAGATCTGTGTCAATGGAATTCAAATGGTGTTTTAGTCCAAATGACCAATTTTTGAAATCAGCTCTGTTTTTCAGTTTAGGAACTCTATTTTCTGAGTCTTCTGATTTCACCATCTTTATAGTTTTTGATGATTTTAAGTTTTCTGATTTTTTAATTTTTGATTTTATAAAAAATTTTCTAAGTATTAAGTGAAGATGCGCCTGAACAGTAAGGAAGCGTCTCTACAGTTGAGAAACTTATAAGTTTGCACTAGAACCGACTAAGGGATTACCTTAGAAAAATTTTCAACAACCGTCTAGAGTAGAAAGGTCTGAATAGTTGCAAAACGTCTTAACAGTTGTCAGACGTCTGGAAGTTTCAACCATCCAAATAGTTATGAAGCGTCTAAACAGTTATGAACCGCCTAGAATTACTCTAGCTCAAACAGTAGCAAAACTCCTCAACAGTGGAAAAACATCTGCTTGAAAACTGCCTAAACAGTGGTAAAACGTCTGAACAGTGCTCAAACGTCTAAACACTTGGGCAATTTTCAGTGATTCTCAACCCCCATGCGTCACATTCATCATGTTCTTATGAATGTAACGAACTCAATTTTTCTGAAATCGAGCAAAACTTGATGAATTGGATCGAATTCTTCCAATTAAGTAGATTTGATGACGATTAACAATCTTCTATGTTCATTTCCTTGATTATCAACAAACAATCAGTGAATCTTCCAAATTTTAGTTCGATAAAGTTGAACACTTTTCGAAACAAATTTCAATTAATTCTCTAAAATTTGATGAATTCGACTGCTAATTGTTGTTCAATTCATGTTTATGATGACTAAACACAACTGAAAACCACAATATTTCAATTGAATTGCTAATCAATCACAGAATTAAGTGAATTTTGAGTTTTCAAAGTTTGACAAAACTCAAATCACTCAACCAACAGCTCTGATACCATTTGATAGGATCAAATGTATAGATCTGTGATGATATTAGCAACAATTCAATGAAAACACAATCAAAGTAATTAAATCAAAGCACAATATCAACAAATTCAATGAGTTTATTGATATAAAGCAAAGACAATTACAAAGAAGTGTAAGCAGATTCTCGTTCTAAACCTTCACTAGTCTATGCTATATATACTATCAATAAACACAAGAAGGAACTAACTAATTACAAAACTAGTCCCTATACTATTACAAAAGACAAAAAGACACATAAAGACAAAATCAATCTTTAAAGAAGCACTAACAATAACTGATATGATCTCATTGCTGACATTGATTCAATTGTAACTATTAGATTTTTATTCCGCTTTAGTTTTGATTTATGCATGTTATATGTGTGTAGGCATATTAACAATGATTAGTGTGCCCTTCATATGCATACTGAAGAAACATAGAAGTTTTATCAAATTTAAAAGTTTAGGGGGAGTAAACAGTAAAAGTGTTTATGAGAAAATAAATCAAATTTCATGATATGAATATTCAAAATTAAATGTTTTGAGTGGATAGGACAAAGCTTAAAGTTCAAGCATGTGTGTGTTTGTCATTTTGTAAAAATGAACCTGATACATTTTAAAGTGGAAAAGCTTGTTGCAACAATGTAAATGAGTTTTTTTGTTTAATCTCAGAGACTAAAATGAAGGGAATTGATTTTGTTTGTTGAAAATTTAAAACAAAAATAAAAGGTAAAAGCATAAAAATAAAATTTTAATTTAAAAATAAAAATTTGAAATGTTAAAAGTTCAAAATTGAGGGTTAATTATGCCAATTTTGTGTGAAAGTAAAAAATTTGACAAATTTTTAAAATATTAGTATGTGAACAGTACTAATGTGTTTAAACAGTGTTCATATGGAAGACTTGAAAATTACAAAGTGTTAGACTCATGAAAAGAATCTCATGCGCCTAAACAGTGCTCAAAAGTCTAAATAGGAGCATGATGATTTTTAGAAAATTTACAAGTGCTTTAGGCGTTTCAGACATCCTCATATGCCTAAACAGTGGTCATATGTTTGAAAATTTGGTTAAGTGTTGGGCGTTTCATTAATGCTCATGCGCCTACACAATACCAAGACTTTTCAATATTTGAAGTGTTGGGCGTTTCAGCTAGTCTCATGCGCCTAAACAGAGCAAAACTGCCTAAACAGTGCTTATGCGTCTGAACAGTGCTCATGCGCCTAAACACTAGTGAAAAATTGAACCTCATGCCCATAAACAGTGCTTATGCGCCAAAAAATTCACTCTTAGTATAAATAGAACACTTTGTGTTTTTCAGTCATTCATTCACCTGAAATCCCCTGAACTTTACTTTCGACACTCGATTACTCTCATTTCACATAAATCGATTGATTGTGTTGTGTGCTTCTATTTAATAGTTGTTTACAGATTATAAATGTAAGTTCATGATCAAATTTATACAATTTCAAGATTATGATTCAAATTTGAATGGGCGTTTCATCGCTATTCAGGTGTATGAGCCCTAAGTTGTCTAATAATCTGAATTTTGTAAATGAACTGAGATTTAAGCACAGAAATTGAATACAGATTGTTGGTTTAATCATGATTACAAGCTTATGAATATATTTAAAACTGAGTTTCATTAACTATGATTTTGATGATGATGATTCATAGTCGAAGTGATGAAGATGAACACTCAAACCTTTGAATTTTTAATGAAAATGAAAAACTCATAAAAATTAAATTTCTAAAATGTTTTGATAAAATTTAATAAATAAAATGTTCTAAATCAAATATATACTAACTTGAGTATATTTTGTGCTTGAACAGGATAAATAAATACTTTAAAAAAAATTCTAAGTACAAGTAAGATTAATAACAAATTTTAAAACATAATAATTTGTTAAATTTCAATCAAATTTTCTTGAGTTCAAAGTGTTCAAATCAAATTAACCAAATTTCATGTTTCATTTGTGCGGATGGATGATGTAAAGTTTGAGCCTAAGCACAACGTAGCAGCATTTCTAAATGAAGATGTAGATGATGCTGTTGGCTATGAAGAAATGATTAGATTTCTGTAAAGGACAAATTATGTCTATGCCATGTCTTAATAGCCTGTCATCTATGCCAGACTGATGAAGAGGTTTTGGAACACTGCATCTGTTGAGTTAAATGATGAAGGAAGGAAAGTATTAAGAGGCTTTATCTCCAATGACAGAATGGTTGAAGTGTTTGGAGACTCTATTACAGTTGCCCTAATATTAGGGCAAAACGACCCAGAAGACTTATCTAGACTAACGTTTGAGGAATGCAGAGAAACATTCATGGCAATGGGTCATCTTGATCACTTTCCCAAGACACAGTTCTTTAGAGCCAGAGTTTACCACCATGGAAGTTGTTGTGTTACATATTCCAGCAATGCATGTCTATGAGGAGTGCTAGATGGAATTCAATTCCTGTAGACATTGCATCTCCTATAGTAGCTTCGGCAACTAATAGAAGATTTAACATGGCCAGATTAAATGGGTTTATCTTTAATTTGGAGAAAGGTATAAGGATTATCCAAGATTTTTGCACATGATAATTAATGAAGAAAACCCAGATTTTCATGTCTATGGAGTTAGTGGAGAAGTCTTAATCTTTGAGCATAAGTTTGAAATATCATACAAAAGACTGTCCATGGTTACAGGTGCTTAAAATGTACCTATGTTTGATTATATGAGGAATGTTGCTCAAGATGAAGTAGACATCAATATAGATCTTTTCCATTTGATTAATGGTGAACCAGTTGATCCAGCTGATCTTATTGAAGAAGTATCTCAAGAGCCTTCTGATAATGATGCTGATGAAGGTGAGGATGATGAGGATGATGATGAAACTGTTGATGATGATAGTTCTTTTAGTGATGATGATGGAGATGATGGTGACGGTTTGTAGCAGAGAAAGTTGATGATGATTCTATTAATGATGAGCATGGTCATGAAGTTAATGAAGAAACATAGGATGGTAGTGATATGGATGTGAATGCTAATGAAAATATTGATCAACAACAAGATTTTGTCGATTACATTCATGCAATGATGTCTGAGCCTATCTTTTAAAGCTCAACACCTATTATAGTATCTCCTGTGCATATCTTTCAAGAAGCTTCTATAACTGAAGAAACTGATGTCCAAACAACACACAATGTGTCTGTACAAACAGAAGATGTTCAAGATGATTTGATTGATTCTCTGAAAAAGCTAATAAAGCACAGGAGGTGATTATTGGGAATTTAAAAGAAGAGAATGATAAATTGAAGGAAGTGATTATTAAAAAGGATGAAGAAATTGTTGAGTGGTAAAATCCAAAGAAGAGAATATGAAAACCTTTGAAGTCATGATGAGAGACTATGATTGATGGAAGAAAAGTTTAATAAGCTGAAAGAAGAAAATGATCTCTTAAAAGAAGAATTAGAAAAGATGAATGGAAAGCAAAAGGCTGAATCTCTAGAAATTGTCATTGTTTCCGAAGTAAACCCTATTGATATTGATAAGATTCCTGAAGTTGATAAAGGGAAAAGGAAACTTGATGATATAGATGTTTCAGTCTTACCTGAATCATCATTCAAAGTTCAAAAGACTGTTGCTAGTCAAGTAGAAGAAGAACAAAGTATTCATGAGAAAATTGGAGCTCTTGAAGATATAAAAGAGGAATTTGATGATGATTGGTATGATCAGGTGCTTGAAGATGAGGATATAGTTGAACCAACATTTTCACCAATGGAGACAAGACAAGATGATGTACCTGTTGTCGTTGAAGATAGGTATAATTACTTGGTGAAAATGAAGTATAACAGAGTATTTCTTGATGGTCTGACTGTCTCCCAGATCAATGAAGAATATGAAAAGTGCATAACCGCTGAGTCTGTTTCACCTGTTGATCCTAATGAGATAGTGGTGGAACATGGAGAATGGAATCCTTTGCAACAAAGTATTAATGTTAAGGAACTTGCATCTTCTGAATTATACCATCCAGATACTGAAGACATGAGCATTTTTGCTTTAAAATCATGGTGACATGCACGAAACTATCCAAGAAAGAAACTTAACAAGTTGCAATCAAAATCATTAAGGAATTTGGTAAGAAGTTTCCAAGAAACAGAAAAACAAACAAACAAGATGATTATGCTTGATATGGATAATCCTCAATATTTAGAGATTACAAAGAGGATGAGGATGTGGAAGCCTCAAGAGATCAAATCTATGGCTATGAAGAGCTGTATGTATGAAAGAAGAAAGGAATTAATGAAGATGTTTCCATAAAATAAGAAAAAAGCTTATAAAGTATCTATGAAACTGAAGCAACTATGGAATAAAGCTCGATCTACAAGAGATTTGGTTAGAAATGTGTTACAAAAAGGACAATCAATCTCAGAATTGCTCAATGCAATGATTGCTCCGGACATAACCAATGCAGTGAAAATCGTTGCATTGAAATATGATAAAGTGTTCGATGCCTTTTTGATAAAAAGAGTTAACGCTGTTTGTGATGTCTATCATTTTTTCGCTAGCATCATGAAGCTGCGGTGCAAGATTTAAAGGAGTTGAATAAATTGCCTTTTATTTATCCATCTAGAGCTAAGCAAGGTGAAATCTTCGTAGAATTGTTGAACAGAGGTCTAACCAGAGCAAGTTCTTTTTTGCAAACAAGATGTAATTAGAGGATAAAGAATACTTTTAGTCATTGATGAAGAATAGAAGGAAAACAAGCATATGAAGATCATTTTTTGATTGAGTTTAGTGAGCCATACTTTGAGAAATTAACTACTCCAGGATTAAAAGCAATTAAAGGAACTCAGAAGTCAAAACCAATTCTGAGATGGTTTTACAATGCTGATACTTTTGAATTGAAGTTAGTTCGAGTTTTAGAAAATTGAGATCATGAGATGATTACTTTATTCTGAGTCTTTGAACTAAAACTTTTACATCCGAGTTACATCCTATCTCTATCAATTCAGAAATTTGAGAAAGTAGTACCTGATGTGGCTGAGAATGACAAGAAGTATTTCTTATCCATCATCAAAGTAATGAATGCTGTGATGGAAAGAATCTCCTTGAGAAAAGGACTAGCTTATTTAAATGTTGTGAAGAAAGATATCAAAGAGATAGAGTTCATGAGGATATCAAGCAAAGGGGTGATTGAAGTGTATTTGAAAGAGCATCCTAAACCTTTTGAATTATATGCTAATATTGATATCACAGGTTTATCTGAAGAAATATTGAAGGTGATGAATCAGATGGAGATTAAGACTAATGAAGCTAAACCTGAACAAGGTATTTTAGAAAGAAAGTTCAAGTGAGCTATTGCCAAAGCCTTGAAAGAACAAGAGTTGTATAGAGAAAAACCAATGTTCAAGATAAAAGAAGAGCCTGAAAATTTCTTTGATGCTTGAAGACAAAAGAGAAAAGATAACAGAAAAGACAAGAAGATTAAAGATTGAAGATTTTAAGGACCGAAGACAATGTCCATCTTAGGGGGAGTATTGTTGAAGCCCTTCAAGACTAACATTTAGTCTTAGTTGTCTTTTGCATAGTTTTATCACAGTATAAGGACTAATTATATAAATAGTGTTCCTTTTGTTTATTGATAGTATAAATAGCTTAGATGTGTTTTGTGTTGGTAGATTAGACACAAGAATCATTTGAACGAACTTGTATCTGCATCTAAACTTGTAATTGTCTTTGCTACTATCAATGAATAACTATGAATTTTTCTTATTTGTTTGTTTGCATTGATTTGATTACATGTATAAGATTTGATTGAATCGTAGTCTAACATCATCACAGATCGATTCATTTGATCCAATCAGAAACACTCAAAATCATTGAAATCTCAACGGTTTCATTGAGTTTTCTAGATAAAACAGTGTACGAGTACTGTTCTATCAATTTCTGTAACACCCGGAAAATTTTCTAATCGAGTCAAGTGATAGTGATGGGCTCGGATGAAAAACCATTTAATAAATATAAAATGGTTGCGGGTATTACACCGTGTTAACCCTCCGGGTCACGAGTTTAACGAGTTTGGGGTCCCGGGAACGCCTGGCATATAAATAGATGGATCAGCTGAGCAACTCTCACTTTCACTCAAACGCCCATTCTAGAGAGAGAAAGTGTAGAGAGAGAAAGTGCCGGATTGAAGCTCGGGTGGTCAAGAATCGAAGGCTGGTGTGTGTGGACTCCTAAACTACAAGAATCAAGGTAAGAAACGTATCTAAATTGCTACATTTGGTGAAAAACCTGAGTGTGGGTTTTTGAGGTTTTAAAGTGGCAAAAATCGCCCCAAAACACACGTTTTAGGGTAAGAAAACGTGTAATGAGCTTAGATATAGCTTCCTGGATGACAATCCAAGGGTTTGGGTGGAAAGGATTGGATTTTTGGGCTAAAACGAGCTGATTCGTAAATTTCAGCTCGTTCTGCGAATTTAAGGTCTCATCCAGCGAAATTGTAAGTTCGTCCAGCGAAACTGGAAGGATTTACAGCAAAGTTACAATTTCGCTTCGGCGAAACTACATATTCACCTGAGCGAAACTATAGTTTCGCTGATGACTATGCCAATGCCCAAGTTGACCTTAGATATTGCGAAACTAGGGAATTGCAACGAAAGTTGGGCGCTCGAGGTAGCGAATCTGTCCAGCGAAACTGGCAGAAATGCTGCCTGGCGAAAATAGCAGCGAAACTGCTGATTTGCCCAGCGAAACTGCTGGCGAATTTACGGGCGAAACTACCTGCGAACTTAGTAGTGAAATTAGGCAGAAATTAACTCTTTTGAGTGTTAACTTATCTGCAGGCAGTGTAGTGTGACCCGCGACTTTAAGGCTTGATTGAGAAGCTGCTTGTCAAGCACAAGTGAGTTCTAGGACCCCTCATTTACTTGTTTCAAACGATTTTGGGGCTGGAACACATATAAACTTGTTTACTGACGTATGTATGTATGACCCATTTGGGTATAGTTTTGTGTTATACGTCTAATATATGGTTGTGGACTCGGCACGTTATATAAGGTCCTAGTATGAGTCCCCACGGTCTTGGAGGGACAGTTAGTGCTACTGCACCAAGATGACGCATAGTAAGTCCCGGATTCGGGAAGGATACGGGAGTAAGTGCCTAGTGATGATTGATGATGTAGGCTATGTATGTACGAGGTTATGTATGATGATGTATGATGATGCATGTATGATGTTATGTATGACGATGTACGTATGATGCTATGTATGATGATGTATGTATGATGTGTGTGTTCCTTATGATAATGTATGAATATCTTTCCATGGCTTTACGTATTAATGAACGAACGAACGAAGTATTATGTAACGTAAAGTGAAAGATAACGAAAGAGGAACACGATGACGAATGCATGTATTAATGAATGAACGAATGATTAAAAGATGATGAATACATGCATTAACGAACGAAAGATGACTTGCAAACATTGGATAAGTTTAACGGGTCCTTCTTAGTGATTGACCATATGTATGGTATCCCTACCGCTTACCTCTAGTACCGTGGCATACGTTTTGCTGTTCATTTAATGACTTCGGCCCGGTAGCTAATAACGTTCGGGGTATAGCAGATGGTAGTGGTACAAAAGATATCCAATATGCAAGAAAAGATGTAACGGGGTCATTGTCATTCGACCACAGTAATCATGGCTGCGTGCCATGAAGTGGGTAAAGCCTGACAGGACCTAAACGAGAAGTGAAAGATAACGATGTATGACGAACGAACGAATGAACGAATGAGATAATAAAGATATTATCTATATGTATGTACGATGTATGATCATGTGTAAAGAATGAACGGTTTTAATATGAACAAAGTATTTTTATTATAAAACTAGAATTCACTCAGCAACGCTGACTTTTTATGTGTTTCCAGTTGGCAGGTAGCGTTGCTGGGGATGGCACGAGGCGGCTACTCAGCTCTTTTGGGATGGCATTCTCTTTTTGATAATGCTACCCGCACTGGAAGTGGGGGTGCATAATACATGCAATAAAGTATGTTACATGAGAGTGTCAAAAGTTCCTTCAGGGTTCCGATGTACGGAAGTACTTAAGGAATATTCTTTATGATGAATAATTTTATGTTTTAATAATAGAGGTCACTGTTTATGACCCTATGATTGTTGAGGATTCACATGAATGAGATTATCCTCGGTTTCATAAGCTCCAGCAGCAATCATAGTAAAGCTAGGCAATCTAAAGAAAAGCTTGTATTTTGTAACCAAGTCAATGATGTAATGACTTTTATGAATGAATGAGAATGTATATTTTATTAATTCCGCTACGTTATTTTATGATTATATACATTATGTATGTTTTATGTGCGATGAACCACCAACCGTAAGGCGCCCAGAAGCGGGGCCTTACAAGTTGGTATCAGAGCAAAAGTTTAAGTAAAATGGGTAAATTTTCAAAACAAACCTAAAACTTAAACTGAGAAATGGGATAGAAAGGGGATGAATGCCATCTGAGTAGCTGCGTGCCATCAGGTAGTTTCTTAAAGATAATCAAGTTATGTGCACGTGTAATGTGGTTTATGTGTGCTGTTAGATTTAGATACTGATGTAGTCAGTAAGGGTAATGCTCGGGGTGCGAAAACTAGAGTAAGTGACTAATCACAACTGGCCACTGTAATTAGCACCTTACTGTACTTAACATAAACTGAGCTATTTCCTTGAATGACCGTGTTGGTATTTGAACCTTTCAGTGTAAGATAGAAGATGGTCGGTGGTAGATCATCTAAAGCCCCACTTGGTGGAGGCAGTGGCGGAAGAGGTGCCGAACCACGAGCCACAAGAGGGAGGCCTAGACGAGAGAAAGAGGTTCCTGAGGAACCTAATACTACTCCCTCGGGGGGAGTGGATGAGAGTGATGATTTGAGGGCCTCGGTGAAAGAGGCAGTGGTCGAGGAGGTGCACCAAGTCATGCAGACGATCTTACCGTCTGTAGTGACCGAGGTGATAAAAGTTGTACGTGAAGATGAGAGGCGAGGGAGGAATCGAGGCTCAGAGAGGCGGCAGCAGCAACAAGAGCCGGAAACGGTTCTTCCTGATGATGAAGAGGAGGAGGAGGAGGAGGCCGAGCGTGAGACAACACGGGGTTGTAACTACGGGGCATTTATGAGGTGCAAACCCCCGACTTTTGATGGTTCTGGTATAGCTGCTGATGCTCACCAATGGGTGAGAGAGATGGAGGCGGTCCTCGATATCAGTGACTGCCAGGAGGATAAAAAGGTGAAGTTTGCTACCCATTCATTTACGGGGACGGCATTGTGCTGGTGGGACAATATTGTCTAGGCTGAGGGTAGCAGGGCCATTGGGAAAATGAAGTGGTCTGAGTTGAAGAGAATGGTGATCGAGGAGTTCAGTCCTCGTCGGGAGATGGACCGAGTTGAGAGAGAGTTTCTGCAGTTGGAGGCAGGGACGATGACCCACCAACAATACACTGCCAAGTTCAACGATATGGCGCGATTGGTCCCAGAGTAGGTGATGCCGGTGTCTCGAAAGATCAACCGGTATATTCAGGGGTTGCCAGCCGAAATACGTTGGCATCTGATTTCCGCTCGACCAAATACTTTCAGGTCGGCGGTGGATTTAGCTGGGAGGTTGTACGATGAACGAGCTGCACTGGTAAAAGCTGAGGGTAGTAAGAAGGGAAGTGATGAAAGGAAATGGCAGGGAAAGAGGTTTGGTCGAGGTAATACCTCGACAAGTAACAAGAAGGCAAGGGTAGACGACCGCCGAGGGGTCGCGAAGGGAGCAGGGTTGAGGAAGTGTGGACAGTGTGGGAAAGAGCACTCGGGGGAGTGTAAGTGGGGATCCAACATCTGTTTCAAGTATGGGAGGACTGGGCATATGGCCAAGGATTGCCGAATGGGCAAGTGTTTTAACTGTGGGGAAAGTGGTCATATGAGCAGAGATTGCAAGAAGCCGAGGGCTGAGGGCTCAGGGGAGAAGAAGACGGGAGGAGAAGCACCGAGGGCAAAGGCTAGGGCGTTCACCATGACGCAGGAGGAGGCTAGAACGGACCCTGACGTTGTGTCCGGTACGTTCCTAATAGACCAAATTTTAGCCTCTATATTATTTGATTCGGGTGCTAGTAGGAGTTTTATTTCTACTACCTTCTGTGCTAAAATACCTGTTAGAAGTAAATGCCTCGATAAGTCCTTTGAAGTAGAAACCGCTATTGGTAAGTCCACTAGGGTTACGGATGTGATAGAAGGTTGTGCCATAGAATTAGAGGGCCATAGGTTTGCTGCCAAGTTACATGTGATGCCTCTAGGAGGATTTGATGTAGTGTTAGGGATGGACTGGTTAGCAACCTACGAAGCGAATATCGTGTGCCGAAGGAAAATGATTAGGCTGACTACGGTTGACGAAAGTCCGGTGACAATATATGGCGATCGAGTTACGACGATTCCGAAGGTGATCTCGATGGCGGTGGCGGGAAAGTGTATGAGGCGCGGATGTAGCGCCTACTTATGTTATGTAAAGAATGTAGAGACGCCAGCACCACAGCTATGCGATGTGCCAGTGGTGTGTGACTTTCCAGACGTGTTTCCCGAAGACTTATCGGGATTGCCACCTGACCGAGAGATCGATTTCCAGATCGACCTGATACCGGGTGCCAACCTGTCGCAAAAGCACCATATCGCTTTGCTCCGACGGAGATGAAAGAGTTGATGGAGCAGTTGCAGGAGCTGCTGGATAAGGGGTTTATCAGACCGAGTATCTCACCTTGGGGTGCTCCGGTCCTGTTCGTAAAGAAGAAGGATGGTAGTATGAGGATGTGCATCGACTACCGCGAGCTGAATAAGCTAACGGTGAAGAACAGATACCCCTTACCAAGGATCGATGACTTGTTTGATCAACTTCAGAGTGCCAGTTGGTTTTCAAGGATAGATCTTCGATCGGGGTACCATCAACTGAAGGTTAAGGAGCAGGATATCCCTAAAACAGCCTTTCGTACGCGCTATGGTCACTACGAGTTTCTTGTCATGTCTTTTGGGTTGACCAATGCGCCGGCTGCTTTTATGGATTTGATGAACCGAGTGTGTCGACCAATGTTAGATAAATCAGTGATTGTATTCATCGATGATATCCTGATTTATTCGAGAAGTGAAGAAGAGCATGCCGGGCATATTCGGGAAGTATTGGAAACGTTGAGAAGGGAGAAATTGTACGCCAAGTTCTCCAAGTGCGCCTTTTGGTTACGCGAGGTGCAATTTCTGGGTCACGTAGTGAATGTGGAAGGAATAATGGTGGACCCAGCAAAGGTTGAGGCCGTGATGCAATGGAAGTCACCGAAGACTCCAACCGAGATTCGCAGCTTCTTGGGGCTGGCGGGCTACTATAGAAGATTTATTCAAGACTTCTCCAAGATAGCCTCACCTTTAACAAAATTGACTCGCAAGGATGTAAAGTTCGTGTGGGGTCGAGAACAGGAGGACGCTTTTGAGGAATTGAAGACGAGACTAACACAAGCTCCTGTCTTGACATTGCCCGAGGGAAATGAAGACTTGGTGGTCTATTCGGATGCATCCTATTCTAGGCTGGGTTGCGTATTGATGCAACGCGGAAAGGTCATAGCCTATGCATCTCGACAACTAAAGACCCACGAAGTCAATTATCCCACGCACGACCTAGAACTAGCTGCGGTGGTTTTCGGGTTGAAGATTTGGCGGCACTATCTATACGGGACGAAGTGCACCATCTTCACGGATCATAAGAGCTTGAAGTACTTCTTCGAGCAAAAGGATCTAAACATGAGGCAGAGGCGGTGGTTGGAGCTGATAAAAGATTATGATTGTGAGATCCATTACCACCCGGGCAAAGCCAATGTGGTGGCTGATGCCCTTAGCCGGAAGGAAAGGCCCGAGCCCATTCGGGTGAAGGCTTATCAGCTGATTATGACCTCTGACGTGATGACACAGGTTAAGGATTTCCAAGACGAGGCTTTGAAGGAAGATCGTCTTAACTCCGAAAGGATGAGAGGTCTAGTTACAGAACTGGGTGAGAACACTCTTGGTGTTATGACCTGATTTGGGCGAGTGTGGATTCCTCGGTACGGGGATCTACGTGGAAAGATCATGGATGAGGCCTATAAGACTCGATATTCCATTCACCCCGGTGCTACCAAGATGTACCAAGACATGAAGAAAGACTATTAGTGGCCGGGCATGAAGCGTGATGTGATGGAATATGTGAGTAAGTGCATGACTTGTTCATAGGTCAAGGCAGAGCATCAGAAACCGTACGGGAATATCCAACCGTTGGATATACCCGAGTGGAAGTGGGAGCACATCACCATGGATTTCATCACGAAACTACCACGTACCCCGAAAGGGTATGATGCTATATGGGTGATAGTTGATCGATTGACGAAGAGTGCCCACTTCCTACCGATCCACGAGACGTATTCATCTGAAAGATTGGCGGATCTATTTATCAAAGAAATTGTAGCTCGTCATGGCGTACCGGTGTCTATTGTGTCTGACCGTGACACCCGGTTTACCTCCAAGTTTTGGAAGAGGTTTCATGATGCAATGGGGACGAGGCTACACATTAGCACGGCATATCACCCCCAGACAGACGGTCAGTCTGAGAGGACGATCCAAACCCTCGAAGACATGCTTCAAGCATGCGTGATCAATTTTGGAGGATGTTGGGACGATCACCTGCCGTTAGCAGAATTCTCGTACAATAACAGTTATCATGCCAGCATTGGCATGCCGCTCTACGAGATGTTGTATAGGAAATGTAGGACGCCCGTATGTTGGGGAGACATTGGGCAGAAGGAACTGGGTGGTGTCGAGGTAGTTGAAGCAACGACTGAAAAGTTAGAAAAGATCAAAGCCTTCATGAAGGTGGCGAAAGACAGACAAAAGTCGTATGCTGACAAGAGGCGAAGACCGATAGAGTTCAAGGTCGGTGATCGGGTCATGTTGAAGGTCTCGCCTTGGAAAGGAATTATTAGGTTCCGAAAGCGGGGTAAACTGAGCCCGCGGTATATAGGCCCTTTCCGAATTATCGCCCGTGTGGGAGAGGTGGCCTATAGGTTGGAACTGCCAGATGAGCTGAGTGGAATTCACCCGACCTTCCACATATCTCATCTGAGGAAATGTTTGGCCGATGAAGATATGGTTGTACCGCTGGAGGATATCGAAGTAGACGAACAGCTCAACTATGTGGAGCAACCAGTAGCAATCATCGATAGAAAAGAGAAACGGCTAAGAAACAAAGTAGTTCCTCTTGTGCGCGTACAGTGGAAGCACAGGAAGGGATCTGATTCTACGTAGGAGACTGAAGAAGAGATGAGACAACATTACCCATATCTGTTCGAAGAATAACAGGTTTCGAGGACGAAACCTAAATAAGAGGGGTGGACTTGTAACACCCGGAAAATTTTCTAATCGAGTCAAGTGATAGCGATGAGCTCGGATGAAAAACCATTTAATAAATATAAAATGGTTGCGGGTATTACACCGAGTTAACCCTCCGGGTCACGAGTTTAACGAGTTTGGGGTCCCGGGAACGCCTGGCATATAAATAGATGGATCAGCTGAGCAACTCTTATTTTCACTCAAACGCCCATTCTAGAGAGAAAGTGTAGAGAGAGAAAGTGCCGGATTGAAGCTCGGGTGGTCAAGAATCGAAGGCTGGTGTTTGTGGACTCCTAAACTACAAGAATCAAGGTAAGAAACGTATCTAAATTGCTACATTTGGTGAAAAACCCGAGTGTGGGTTTTTGAGGTTTTAAAGTGGCAAAAATCGCCCCAAAACACACGTTTTAGGGTAAGAAAACGTGTAATGAGCTTAGATATAGCTTCCTGGATGATAATCCAAGGGTTTGGGTGGAAAGGATTGGATTTTTGGGCTAAAACGAGCTGATTTGTAAATTTCAGCTCGTTCTGCGAATTTAAGGTCTCATCCAGCGAAACTGTAAGTTCGTCCAGCGAAACTGGAAGGATCTACAGCGAAGTTACAATTTCGCTTGCGAAACTACATATTCGCCTGAGCGAAACTATAGTTTCGCTGATGACTATGCCAATGCCCAAGTTGACCTTAGATATTGTGAAACTAGGGAATTCCAACGAAAGTTGGGCGCTCGAGGTAGCGAATCTGTCCAGCGAAACTGGCAGAAATGTTGCCTGGCGAAACTAGCAGCGAAACTGCTGATTTGCCCAGCGAAACTGCTGGCGAATTTACAGGCGAAACTACCTGCGAACTTAGTAGTGAAATTAGGCAGAAATTAACTCTTTTGAGTGTTAACTTATCTGCAGGCAGTGTAGTGTGACCCGCGACTTTAAGGCTTGATTGAGAAGCTGCTAGTCAAGCACAGGTGAGTTCTAGGACCCCTCATTTACTTGTTTCAAACGATTTTGGGGCTGGAACACATATAAACTTGTTTACTGACGTATGTATGTATGACCCATTTGGGTATAATGTTGTGTTATACGTCTAAGGTATGGTTATGGACTCGGCACGTTATATAAGGTCCTAGTATGAGTCCCCACGGTCTTGGAGGGACAGTTAGTGCTACTGCACCAAGATGACGCATAGTAAGTCCCGGATTCGGGAAGGATACGGGAGTAATTGCCTAGTGATGATTGATGATGTAGGCTATGTATGTACGAGGTTATGTATGATGATGTATGATGATGCATGTATGATGTTATGTATGACGATGTACGTATGATGCTATGTATGATGATGTATGTATGATGTGTGTGTTCCTTATGATAATGTATGAATATCTTTCCATGGCTTTACGTATTAATGAACGAACGAACGAAGTATTATGTAACGTAAAGTGAAAGATAACGAAAGAGGAACACGATGACGAATGCATGTATTAATGAATGAACGAATGATTAAAAGATGATGAATACATGCATTAAAGAACGAAAGATGACTTGCAAACATTGGATAAGTTTAATGGGTCCTTCTTAGTGATTGACCATATGTATGGTATCCCTACCGCTTACCTCTAGTACCGTGGCATACGTTTTGCTGTTCATTTAATGACTTCGGCC
Organism: Flaveria linearis; assembly: GCA_024085815.1. Lineage (NCBI taxonomy): Eukaryota > Viridiplantae > Streptophyta > Magnoliopsida > Asterales > Asteraceae > Flaveria > Flaveria linearis. The sequence goes on along the minus strand of CM044001.1, from coordinate 59,220,171 downwards.
CGGTAGCTAATAACGTTCGGGGTATAGCAGATGGTAGTGGTACAAAAGATATCCAATATGCGACAAAAGATGTAACGGGGTCCTTGTCATTCGACCACAGTAATCATGGCTGCGTGCCATGAAGTGGGTAAAGCCTGACAGGACCTAAACGAGAAGTGAAAGATAACGATGTATGACGAACGAACGAATGAACGAATGAGATAATAAAGATATTATCTATATGTATGTACGATGTATGATCACGTGTAAAGAATGAACGGTTTTAATATGAACAAAGTATGTTTATTATAAAACTAGAATTCACTCAGCAACACTGACTTTTTATGTGTTTCCAGTTGGCAGGTAGCGTTGCTGGGGATGGCACGAGGCGGCTACTCAACTCTTTTGGGATGGCATTCTCTTTTTGATAATGCTACCCGCACTGGAAGTGGGGGTGCATAATACATGCAACAAAGTATGTTGCATGAGAGTGTCAAGAGTTCCTTAAGGGTTCCGATGTACGGAAGTACTTAAGGAATATTCTTTATGATGAATAATTTTATGTTTTAATAATAGAGGTCACTGTTTATGACCCTATGATTGTTGAGGATTCACATGAACGAGATTATCCTCGGTTTCATATGCTCCAGCAGCAATCATAGTAAAGCTAGGCAATGTAAAGAAAAGCTTGTATTTTGTAACCAAGTCAATGATGTAATGACTTTTATGAATGAATGAGAATGTATATTTTATTAATTCCGCTGCGTTATTTTATGATTATATACATTATGTATGTTTTATGTGCGATGAACCACCAACCGTAAGGCGCCCGGGAGCGGGGCCTTAAAATTTCATCAAACAAATCACTCACTTAAATACTTTGAATTCATTCATTGTGTTAAATCGTCATATTTGAGTTGTTCTACACTCAAAACAGGTCATTAATCTTCTTTAAACAACAAACCGATTATTGTTTTGGTGAAGTTTTTAGAGCTGCAAACAAACCCTAGGATAAACCCTAGTTTTTGCTCACTCATAAACATTAACAATCTCCAGTGATTGTGTTTGTTCATCATCAAAATCAAAGAAGAAACATTATCTTCTTTTCAATTTTCCAAAAAGTTACTTTTTGATCCAAAAAGTTAACTTTTTAAAACAAAACAATTGTTTTTTAGGGTTTTGACCTTTTGACCAATGGGTTTTGACTGAATTGACTGATTTGACATTCTTAAATAGAATATTCCTCGAGTTAACTAAGAATTCACAGTGACATTACCTAGGACATTAATTAAGTTAAATTAATTAATTTTCCCTGATTCGGTAATCAATTTAAATTAAAACAATTAACAAACAATACTAGTGACTTTAGGATAAAACAAATTTAGCATCAGTCTAAATATTCAAAACAAATTTAACTTAAACAGTTAAGTTCAAAATTAAACAACCATGTCTGATGAACTTTCAGGAACAAATAGTGGTCTTAAACCACCAAGACTGAAAAACAAAATCAGATTGTAAACAATGGAAGATCATGTTTTGAAACTGGATTATCTTCCAAGACCCGGACTTATGGACATCTATAACTAAAGGCCCATACATTCTACTAAATCTTGGTACAGATTACAACACACAAAAACCAGTAAGCTTGAATAGCGTAACAGGTGATGAACTAAAGAAAGTAAAAACAGACATGAAAGCATACCATATTTTGGCAATGACTTTGCCATTTGAAATCTTGACAAGGGTTGAGAATTTCAAAATAGCACATGAACTCTGGAAGGTTCTTCACACCATGTGTGAAAGAAGTGAGGAGATAAGGGAAATCAAGAAAGAAAAATTGAGCACCCAACACAAAACCTTCCACCATGTTCAAGGAGTATCAATTCCACAACAACTTCACAGATTTGTTCAACTTATAAATGAGATGATTGTTTATGGTCTCAAATACAAATATGTTGAAATCAACAAAAAAATGTTGCATACATTCCAGAGAGCCGGACTCAGTCAGTGTCTCTGATGAAAGCAACATTGGATCTTGAAGCATTATCTTTAGATGCTCTAGTGGCTAAGGTGGAAGCACTAGAACTAGATGAAAGATCCAGAAACAACAACACTATCAGACATGTGTAAGCATACAAGTTAAAGGAACTTCAACAAACAGACAGTGCTTTCTTAACATGCACTGGAGAAGATGAAGATGAAGAATTCTTAGATACCTGTGAAAGTTCATTCTTCTCTGCCCCTGAATCATCCAACAAAAAACAAAAGTACAAGAAGACAGGTGTTCATGCTTCTTATGAAACACCACCACAAAGCAAACAGAATCAACATCATCATGCTTCAAGCTCAAGCAAGCAACAACAACCAAAGTCTCAAAACATACATAAGTTAAATAAACCAATGATTGCTCTCATAATCATTTTGCAAAGTGAAGAGTAGAAAACACTATGCAGCTTTTTCCACAAGCTTTGAAGCTTACCTGGGTGCTAACCTCACACAATCACAGATCATTCAACAAGACTTGGATGAATTACCACCAGACATGGTTGAATAAATGGATATCCAGTGGTCTATTGCAATGATTGCATATAGATCAAAAAGGTGTCTACAAAGAAACAGCGGTTTGAGCATGGACAAGAAAACCAAAATTGGATTTGACAAAACCAAGGTGAAATGCTACAATTGTAAACTATATGGACATTTTTCAAGAGAATGCCAACAACAAGAGTTGACAAAAACGACAACCAAGCACAAGCAACAAGCAGCTACCATCCAAACAGATAAATCCCACCTCAAATCAATATCCCTGCTGTACCAAACCCACCTCAAATCACACAATACACCCCAAATCAACACTCTAAATCATCAGCCATGATCATTAAAAAGGATGATGAGTGTGACTGGAGCATGTATGAAGCTGAAATTCAATCTCCAGATCATGCCCACATGGAAGACATTAAAGATAAAATTTCAGAAATCCTGAAAGAGGTAAAAGAAAACCTCTGCACACAAGCATAAATAGATGAAGTCAATAGATACAGAGAACATGCAGACAACTTTCATAGAAAGTATTGAAACAAACATTTTAAATGAAGTCTTAAAACAGAACTAAAAAATATGGACTCAAAATTCTTTCATTACAAAATGATTTAGACAAGTTAATGTCTGAAAAATTAACACTTGCAGCTCAAGTAGAGTAACTCTCTGTATCCTTGACCGAGTCTAAAACACTACAGGCTAAAACTGAAGTGAAACTTTAGAAGTTTCAGGAAAGCAACAGGAAGTTTGAAGAACTTCTTGCACAACAAAGGGCTTTCAAAGACCCTTTAGGTTTAGGATATAACAAAGTTAATCAACCATACAATGATAATTATATTCCTTTACCTGATTCCATGACTAACAAACAGGGTGAGTCACTTGACCCACATGACAGAACAGATGATTCCAAACCATCATCATCATCATCATCATCATCATCATCAAAGTCGTCATTAACAGCAAAAACACCTTTGATAAAATTTGTTAAAAGCCAAGCAACACAACAAATTAAATCAATAAATTTCTATCATGGAGAGAACAATGAATTTGATGAACAGACAACTGATGAAGATGATGTTGACTTATTGAATGATGTGTCAATTGATCCAATTATGAAAACTCTCAAAGTTTCTAGTGTGGTTGATGCACAACTATATAGAGAAAGCAGACTCAAGGATTCGATATCTGCTCTGGTGGAAGAAAAGTTGCTTTTCCTAAACAAACAAACATTAGGAAAGGCAAAGCTCCAATTTAGCAAAAACAATCAACAGTAACTTTTGACATTTCTTTAATACCAAATTTGAACAATGTAAATTTACCATACTGTGATTGGTGTGATCAATATACCCACAACATCGACAAATGCAAATATGGTAAATATTGCAAGTACTGTCACATGAACAATCATAGTACTGAATCTTGCCATTTTCATAATTATTGTTCAATTTGGAAAAGAAACAATCATAGCATTGCTAACTGTTTCTTTAACAGGAAAAACAAAAAGCAAAACACACATCGTCAAGTTGAGAAACCAATTGACAAACAAATAGTTGTTCCTAATAAGAACAAAGTAGGAGTGCCAAGACAAACTCCTCATCAAAAGGTTGTTTAAATAATGACAAAACATTCTATGACACCTTTAAAAAAGCACATAGGAGACACAAGTCTCAAAATAGACAACAAACAGACATTAGCACTCATAGGAGAAGAGCTCAAAGTACTTCTCTTGATAGAGCTAAAATCAATCAAAGGAAATCTAGTGTACCTAGAATTCCTAAACCATAAGAAAATAACACTTTAGAAGGAATTTGCATTTTAGGAAAAGACGGAAAACCCAAGACCATCTTGGCTTGGGTTGCACTATCTAACAGATTTCTTTGATTTTTTAGGGACATCAAACAAAGCCTGACAACATATGGTATGTTGACAGTGGATGGTCCCGACATATGAGGGGAAATTGCTCCCTCCTTCGGGATTTTAAGACCAAACATGGAGGAAACGTAGCTTTTTGCAGGTGATAAGACAGGTGGAAGGAAAACTGGTGAAAGAACAGTATAAAATGAGTTTATCAGCTTTGAGAATGTCAACTACTGCTCTAACCTTTAGTTCAATCTTCTATGTGTATCCCATATCTATGATGAGGGATACACCACCTTATTTGACTCCAACAACTACTATATCCTCAAGACAAGTTTTCAAATACCTAAAGATTATATCCTTTTGAAAACCCACATCATAACAACCCATACATTATCGATATGAACCCTATTTCAACATCAACTCCTGAATCATGTTTACTATTAAAAGCATCACAGGATGTTTCCCAATTATGGCACAAACGTTTGGGACACTCTAATTATAAAGAATGAATCAACTTGTAAAAGGTGATCTAGTAATAGGTTTACAGTAAAAGGAATTTTTATATACAGACCACTGCACTGCATGTCTGAAAGGCAAATAACATAGAGTGTCTAATAAGTCTAAATTTGTAAACTCCAATTGTTAGGACCGTGTACGTACGGAGTACTAACTGATTCAGTGTGAAACCAGATCAAATAGTGCGGAATCCTATTTGATTGGCGATCCAATCAGGGAGAACGTTAATGCAATCAACACTCACGATTAGAATTCGTTAAGAATTGATTAGAAGTGATCAGAAACGTTCTATGAAGTTGGAAGGGACTCTCTGGACGAACAGGGACGGCTAGGGTTAAGAATTGTCAAAGAGTTTTTTTCCACGAATTAAGTGGTATTTATAGGTTTCAATTTTCATTCGTATGACTGAGCCATGCGTATGGCTCAGTCGTGCGACTGAGTCGTACGATTGATTCATTCGTACGACTGAGTCAGTCTTATGACTCAATCGTGCGTATGGCTCAATCGTTTGGTTCAGTCGTGCGACTGGCCCATTCGCATGGTCCAATCGTGCGACTGAATCATGAGACTTAGTTAAACATATTCCTGAACCTTTAATGATACAGAACTATGTCTAACAACAATAAACCTATATAACATGTTCATATAAGCGTGTAATAATCAATCATACGAATAGATATAACATTCAATAACCAATACACATTCAACAAAGAGTTTTTCATTTCATATATCAAACATTACATCAGTGTTACAAAATGAAAGTCAATTACATTTAAACTCACTAGAACTAGAACTAGGGACATGTGTACCAACAAACTCCCCCTTGGACCTAGTTCTATCTAATCTTTGACCTCCTTTTTAAACTCTTCATATCTCTTAACTCTTTCTTCTCTTGAAACCCCAGCATGAATATCAAGTGCGAAGCATAAACGTATAACATGTTGAAGCTGAAGTGCTTGCACGATATCCTGCGTGTCAAAAAATAGTGGCCACTTGTACAATGTGTAAACATCAGCTGCAGACAAGTTTGTGAGCCACATTGGGTAAAATACCCTTATTGTCTCTACCATCCCCTCCCTATCCAAAACTATGACGGCTTCTCCATTGCGCCAGTCATAATACCACCATTTGAAATAGGGTGCAAAATCTTGTGTCATCCCCCTCAATGGAATACGAGACATTGTGCGCGGAGGGTGCCATTTCAAGAAAACCTTTGGTCTTCCTGAGGTAGGGTCAACCTCTGTCTTATGAATGAACCTTTTGGGCTGTTGAGGTTTAAAGTTGACCCACCTCGTGTGGTATTCCCTTTTCATTGCCTTCTCGAACCATCCCGATATCTTTTCGGGAACAACATAAAGGAGGTTCAAGTTGGCTAGACGGTTAAGCTCAAATCCAGGGAGAGTTTTCAGATTGTGTGGAAATCTGAAATACTCTATGCTCTTCTCTCTCTTGTCAGCGTATACCTTGAGGTCCGTAAAATACGCCCAGCTTATGATCTTGCCAGACACCTTCTGATGCTTCTTTACCTTGCAGATTTTGGTGTAGGCGTTTAACTTGATAGGCTCTCGCTGTTTCTTTATTTCCTCCAGGCAGGTTGCCCACTCAGCCTTTTTGGATGCTAGATCAACATCATCCGCCTGAGGACCTTCATCTGTAGCTTCTTTTCCAGCTAATTTTTCTTCCACTTTGTCGAATGCACTGCTGCCAAAAGTTTCTCACAGATCTGGTAGTACTTCGCCTTCAACATTAGTATACTGGGGATAATGGTCAGCAGTCACATCCTCGATCTCCACCTAGTCGACATCTTGTAGCTCCTCATCACTGACTACGTCAACTTCGGGAGCTTCCTTCACCAACTCATCTGGATTCAGACTGAACAGTTCGGCAATCTGTTCATCTGTCATATCATGGATTATCTCTCCCTCTTCAGGTGTGTAGCTAACAGAGCGATGTACTATCCCTTGCAAATCAAGAATCATTGTCAACTGAGTCTTGATTTGTTGAAGGGGTACCACATCATGCTCGTCAGCCTGTTTAGATGAACTATTAAAGAAATAAACAAACACAATAAGAGTTAGTATACATGATGCACATGACAAATGGCAGTTCAACTTTTCATTTATGTATTTAAATAAACATTGATACATGATTTCAAGAACAAAAGTTTAATAACATATAGACATATAAGCTTTAGTTTCACCTTGAATCATAGGCAGGTCTTCTGTAGATGGGGAGGAAGGTGGGGCAGACGACAATGCTCCTTGGTCTTGTCTCTTCTTCGTCCTTTGCTCTTGACCATGAGCAGAGGCAGATGCAGCTGCATCTCCTTTGAAAGGATCTCAGCATCTAGTTTGATTAATTAGATTAGATTTGCAGTGGAATTAGTACACGAATTAGACAAATTCAAAAAAGAACACAAGATATATAGCAATGTAACAGTACGGTTATAGAATAAGAGAGAGTTTCTGCACAAAAGATGTATTTCATTCAATATAAACTTCGGCACCATTACAGTTATGTCATCTTTCCTTTTATAGGGAAAGATGACGTCAGCTGATGTCACTTGACAGTGACATCTACCTGTTATTACAACAAACTACTGATACTTACACAACTACTGAAGATGTCAAACAGCTGACATCTTCTTACTAAAGACAAGTGTACACTATCTCTACAACTGCGGATAAGAAACTACTAAAACTACAACGACTGAAGAACATACTCTTCAGTCGTTTTACAAGTACTGAAATAGAAATGAAAATACTGAAAAGAAAAGACTAAAAGGAAACCATCACAACAACTGAAGAATACTTCTTCAGCTGTTGTGACAAACTCTGAAGGCTTCAGTACTTGAACTTCAGAATTGAACTTCAGTTGTCATCAGCTGATGTCTTCAGCTGTTGTCATCAGCTGATGTCCTCAGTCTTTGTCTTCTGTCTTTGTACTTCAGCCGATGGTCTCCAATACTTTAGTCTTCGGTACTTTAGTCTTCAGCTGATGATCTTCAGTACTTTAGTCTTCAGCTGATGATCTTCAGTACTTTAGTCTTCAGCTGATGATCTTCAGTACTTCAGTCTTCAGCTGATGAATTTTTCAGTCTTTGTCAAACAGCTGATGACGCCTTCAGCAGTTGTTGTGATGTCTTGTGGGACTTAAAGTTTTTTCTGATCTGGCTCATTGGTTCTTTTGGTCCAACAAACTCCCCCTGAACCAATGCAGCCAAAACCTTTAAGCTTATTGAATGTCCCACTTATTGAGGCAGAATGATTGGTCCTTTTTTTCTAGATCAGCTCAGAATGACCCATATCAGTACAGGCCTGGGAAGAAGTCTCAAAGATCTGATTGGCAAAGGATGGATGGGAACTCTGTCTTAGGGAACTGGACACAGAGCTGTTACCCCATCCATGAGACTTACTTCCCAACTATAAGCCTATATGATTATCTGGTGTAGGCTTCCAAAAATACAATTTGTTTCTCTATGGTGAGCTCTTCTGCCTCTCCCTCAAAGAATCCTTCAGGCCCATAGAACTCAGAAAGGAATTTGACATGTTTACCATTCTTGAGCTCCACTGTTGTGATCTCTCTGTACGCAAACTCAACAGGGTGATTACCCTCTAGTAGTAAGTGGAGCTCATCCTTCCTGATTTCCTCAAGCCTCTTATACACCAGCCCCGTTTTCACCATTCTATTTTCCAGCATCATTTGTGGGGGCATATTAGACGTATAGGCCTTCTTGAAATCTTCAAGGATCTCCCAGGGTGATACTATAATGGCAAGTGTGATCACTGCATTTACGATCTTTTTCACTTGTCCGTTGTATCTCTGAGGAATGTTTCTCTTTTGGACCTGTGAGACACCCTGGGATCAGGCCAAATCCTCACTCTCTCTTTTTGATATTGAAATGTGTGCTTGAGAGTGTATAGTCTCTGAGCTTGCTTCCTCATGCTTATGATTGATGAGGAGACTGCATATGCTTTGTCTACCCTTCTCAACAACTCCTCATCATGTAGTTTGTGATGCTCTTCTTCTTCTAGCTTCACTTTAACTGTTTGTCTTTGGAGCTCAGGAGTAATTGTTAGAGGGAGACTTTTGGCTTTAGGCAATGACATGACAGTCGAGATTGGCAGCCTATCTTCTTCCTCATCATCTTCTTCTACTTCTTCCTCATCATCTTCTTCTACTTCTTCTTCTAGCCTTAACACCCTTGTCTTCCTCTTCAAGGGTGCATCATCGGCTATTGGTTTTGTGGGTGAGGGAGTTGGTTTAGTGGGTTGTGGTAGTGGTTGCTTTGGTGTTGGAATTTTGGCAGGCTGTTCTAGCAGTTTGGATGTGAGTGAGGCTTTAGTTTACTTGGCTAGAGTAGTCCTGTTCCCAGCACCAGTTTCACTTAGGGCTTCTATGACCAGTCCCTCGGTAAATACCTCAAACGAACAGATCTTGGTGGTTATTGCCAAGATGCTGTCCCTGGCCCATGACTTGATCTCCAGGGCTGATCTCCCCAGATACTTCGAAGTGAATCTTGCCATAGCCTCAAGTCTCTCCTTCTCTTCTTGGCTATAGCAAGTCCATTGGTTTTCTATCTCTTGTACCTCTAACTTCCGGATCTCTGAGTCAAGTTAAGCAGTATCAAAACCCTGCCTAAACAACTGATCAATGATGTTATCCATTGATCGGCTGTGTTGGGCATCAGCTTCCTTTATCATCTCATCCAACTTCTTCTCAGACTGCTTTTCTCCCTTCTTCTTCTTATATGTGATATGAAAGTATTTGCACTTTCAGTCACTTTCTCTATGTCAGTTCCCTTCTCAACCTCCTTCTCTTTCTCAGTCTCCACAACCAACTCCATCTCAGTTTCTACCTCCTTCTCAACTTCTTTCTCTTTCTCCTCCTCAGTCCACTTCCTCTTGATTGCTTTCACTGACTGAGTCTCCCCCTTTTTGGTTGCATTGGTTACAGGGGTTTGACTGTCAGAAAGCCTCTTTGCCACAGCATCATCCACCATTGGCTGAATAGTTGAGGAAAGCCTTTCATCAAGGGTTTTAATCACAATGTCAGTGATAATGGGTGTGATGAGAGGCAGGGAGTTTTGAAAGATAGCAGCTATTTGCTCAGGGGGTTCTGTCCCTGAGAAATAGTGCCAGAAGCAGAGGCTAGTGGTCGAGATTTTAGGAGTGGCTCTATGTTTGTGACACCTTTAGATGAAGGTGCCATCTGTTGGGTTATTATGGTGGCAGATGGACTTGATTCTTGAAAGAGTTTGGCAAGTAGCTCTTTTAATCTACTTACCTCCTCCTCAAGAATAGTGTTCTGGGCTAGACCATCATAAAAGAAGCCCAGGTCATCATTAGCTGTAGCTGAATCACCTGACCTCCTGATTGGATCAGGATGTACATGTGCTGAGTGTGGCTCAGTATCCACATATGCCCCTTGTTCTTAGAACTGGGGACTTCCTGCCTCAGGATTAGAACCTTCATCTGCAATTGCCTCTGCTGAGGACATAGATATGGTACCAGCTTCATCCTGCTCATGTGCTGAGGCAGGGGACGTGGCAGCCTCACTAGATGTTCTCATCTCCTCTTCCATACCGGGAGATGGAACACTGTATTCCCTGTGTTGTAGGATCTCGTCAACACTTTGATCCCCCCTCTCATTGGTTAGGGTTTCCCAGTTGTGATAGGTGCCTGGGGAGAGGGTGGAGTGTTGAGCTGAGTCAGCACTTTTGCTATAATAATATTTGGACTTTGAGGGGCTGTTGCAGTGGGAGATGGGGTAGAAGCAGTTTGCACCCGGGGAGATTGGTGCGTTTTAATGGCAACCTCCTCAAGTGAGAAAGGTTCCAGATGTGTGGCATCCCCTGAATGGTTGCATCAGGATCCTGTTGTGAGGATTCCTGAGCGGTTGAGGCTGGTGGAGTCCTTGTAATTACTGGGGGATTAATACCAGTAATTACTTCCTGCCTTTGTGTTGCAGGGGCATCCTCAGGGGACTCATCTCCCTGAGTAGCCTTTTTGGGTTTCTTCTGTTTGGGTTTGGTGGGTACTTTGGATTTGGAGGTGGAGGCTGTGGGTTCAAGCTGCTTGGGTTTTCGCAGCTTGGCAGCCTGTTTCAGTGTTTGGTCAGAGTTGTGCCTGGAGTATACTTTAGGCAATACAGCCATAGCAGGGACTTCAAGGCCAACAAGTCCCTCAGCATTTAGCTGGTTCTCTATAATGGCCATAATGAACCGTGGATATAGTATCCATCGGTTAGCAAGAGGTTTTGAGGCCATATCCTTAACTTCTAAAAATATGATTTCAGAAAAATTTAAGTTTTGTTGCTCAAGGATAGAGAATAATACCTGCTGCCACCTAGATGACATTTGATCCCAAGAAGAAGTCTTAGGGGCTAAGCAGACATTTACCATGTGAAAAATAAGGCGTTCGGCATCATGGAAATGCTTCTTGAGGATGGTAGAAGCACTGAGGTCACCCTGGTATCCATGGTGGGCAAAGGATAGATCAGTTGTGCCTTTTGGATATCCAGTGGGGAAGGTGGCATCATTCAGTTTTAGGGTTTGGCGAAGGATTTCAGAAGTGATGACCACCTTCTGGTTGTTGACGAACGACTGGAGAGAGACCTCGGTGTCATTCTCCCCAGTGAGAGTGACGTTCGTCCAGAACTGGTGTAATGATTCGGCGTAGATGGTCGGATTTAGGAGGAAGGCCGTTTGGTATTGGGAATCGACCATGAGATCAATGGCATTGTCGAACTTGGTCCAAAATGGTGATTTGGGAAGGTAGGCAACACAGTTGTTTCTGGGTTTGAGCTGCATGGTCGCCATTAATGTTAGGAGAGAGATTTCAGAGTTTTTGAACGTTAGGTTATGCGAGAATAAAAAACTCTGAAGTTAGGGTTAGGTATTTATAATGGTTATGAAACAGCTGAAAGGAAACGACAGAAGGTTTTGGTGTTAGTCATTAGTTGTTTGAAACGACTGATGACATGGTTTTAACCTTCAGAGATTGTAAACGACTGAAAGCTTGGGGTTAGTCATCAGTAGTTGTAAACTACTGAAGACATGGTTTTGCTTTCAGAGGTTGTAAACGACTGAAGACTTGTTGTTAATCATCAGTAGTTGAGAACTACTGCAGATATGGTTTTCATTTTCAGACGTTGTAAACAACTGAAGACTTGGTGTTAGGCATCAGTAGTTGTAAACTACTGAAGACATGGTTTTGCTTCAGTTGTTGTAAACAACTGAGGACTTGGTGTTAGTCATCAGCAGTTGTAAAACTACTGAAGACATGGTTGTGTCTTTCAGTTGTTTGGATATGAAACAACAGATATTGAAATCAGCTGAAGAGTAAAATTTACTCATCAGCTGTTGTCGTCAATTCAGTTGTTTTATTCTAACCTCAACATTTACTCATCAGACTTTGTCTGAATTTCATTTGTTTCATTAGCCTTCAGCTCTTGTGAATATTTATTCTTCAGCTCTTGTGAACATATGTTCATAAGATCTGATGAAATAAATTATTCTTCAGAGCTAGTGAACAAATATTGTCTTCAGTACTTATGTGTAAAATTACTCATCAGTACTTGTGGACAAAATTTGTTCTTCAGTACTTATTTGTGAAAACTAGGCATCAGTACTTATAACCACATCAGTAGTTGTAACTACATCAGCTGTTTTCAACAAATAATGCACTTCAGTACTTTGAAGTATTTTAGTCTTCAGTAGTTATGAAAAATGCTGAAGACTAAATAACTCATCAGTACTTATATTTGACTTTTGTATACTAATGCTTATCAGTACTTGGCTGATCAGCACTAGTATCAGTCAATTTATTCCATCTGCGGCATACCAAGCCTTAGCACCAGATTATGAAAAGTGGCACTATCCAAAGGCTTAGTAAATATATCTGCAAGATCATCAGCACTAGGCATAAACTTTGGATCAATCAGACCTTTTTCATAGCAATCCCTAATAAAATGATGTGTGATCTTAATATCTTTGGTCCTAGAATGCTAGACTGGATTCTTAACAATACAAAGAGCTGAAGCACTATCCATTAGTAATGAAGTCTTAGTCTCTGTAATGCTATAATCCAATAATTGATTCTGAAGCCAGAGTACCTGGGATGTACAACTTGCAGCAGCAATGTACTCAGCTTCAGCAGTGGATGTAGCAATTGAAGTTTGTTTCTTACTCTGCCAAGAAACTAAACAATTGCCTAGGAATTGGTATCCTCCAGAAGTTGATTTTCTGGTCAGTTTGCATCCTGCATAGTCCCTATCAGAGAAAGCAACTAATTTGCAAGAATGCCCAGTGGAATACCAAAGTCCTAGTGATTGAGTACCTTGCAAATATCTAAAGATCCTTTTGACTGCAATCAAATGGGATTCTTTAGGTGCAGCCTGAAATCTAGCACAGACACAAGTTGCAAACATAATGTATGGTCTAGAAGCTGTAAGGTAAATCAAGGACCCAATCATACATCTGTAAAGGGTTTTATCAACCGCTTTACCTTTCTGATCAACATCCAGTTGTGTGGTGCTGCTCATGGGAGTAGAACAAGGCTTACAGTTTTGTAAATCAAACTTATTCAAAAGATCTTTTGTATATTTGGACTGATAAATGAAAGTTCCATCAGCCCTTTGTTTGATTTGCAAACCTAGAAAGAACTGTAATTCTCCCATGGCACTCATTTCAAACTTTTACTTCATTAGCTTTGTGAACTCATCACACAACTGTGGATCAGAGAATGCAAAAATAATATCATCAACATAAATCTGAACAAGTAGCTTATGCTGTCCCACTTTCTTTATGAATAAAGTTTTATCAATGGAGCCTCTAGTGAAATTATTTTATAGAAGAAAATTTGATAATGTTTCATACCAGGCTCTAGGAGCTTGTTTCAACCCATAAAGAGCCTTATCAAGCTTATACACCCAATCAGGATGTTTATTGTCCTCAAAACTTGGTGGTTGACACACATAAACTTCCTCTTTTATTTTACCATATAAAAAGGCACTTTTGAAATCCATTTGAAAAACTTTAAGATTGTAAAAGGCAGCATAGGCTAAGAACAATCTAATTGCCTCCAGTCTGGCTACAAGGGCAAAGGTTTCATCATAATCAATACCTTCTTCTTATGCAAACTCTTGTACAACCAGCCTGGCCTTGTTCTTAACAATTTGGCCCTTTTCATCAGTTTAATTCCTAAACACCAATTTAGTGCCTATTGCACACTTACCTTGGGGTAAAGGAACAAGCTCCCACACTTGCTGCTTTTTGAACTGAAGAAGCTCAAGCTGCATTGCTTCAACCCATCCATTGTCTCTTAGTGCAACATGGTAGTTCTTTGGCTCTTGCTGACTGATGAAGAGAGCATAGAAGCAGAAATTGGACAATTGACTTCTTGTTGAAACTCCAGCATTGATATCACCAATGATTTGAGACATTGGGTGATTCTTCAGCTCTTGATAAACAATGAGATCTATGCAAGTGTTTGTAGGACCTTCAGCAGCAATAGTTGGTGATGCAGATTCTTGAAACCATGTTGGAGATGGCAACTCAAATGAAGTAGATGATTCAAAAATCTCATCAGCATTTGTTGGGGATGGAACTGCTGAAGCTACAGGAGCATCAGGTTTAGATGACTCAAGTAGTTGGTCACTAAACCTGAAAAGGTGAGTACTGGCTACATCATCATCAGTACCACCAGGTGGAGAACTGTTGACAGGAGCAACAGCTGGAGCCTGATAAGGAACATATTGCAGTATGTCCAAATCAAATAATTCCATAGGGTTTTGTGGAATCTTTTCCTTTGGAGATTCATTAAACTTCACATGCAAAGTCTCTTCAACTATCTTTGTTCTGTAGTTGAAAACTCTATGTGCCTTGCAAGTTGATGAATAACAAACAAAATACCCTGCATCCACCTTTGATTCAAACTTCTGGAGTGGATTGCTTGTGTTAAGAATGTAACTAGGACACCCAAATGATTTAAAGAATGAAATCAAAGGGGCCAAATGATGTAGTACTTCATAAGGAGTCTTCATCAACCTTTGATTCACTAACACTCTATTGTGCACATAGCAAGCTGTGTTGACAGCTTTGGCCCAAAAGGTCAGTGACAATCCTGAATCAACCAACATTGACCTTGCAGCTTCAATAAGAGTCCTGTTCTTTCTCTCCACCACTCTATTTTGTTTAGGAGTTCTTGGAATGCTGAACTGCCTCTTAATTCCCTTTGACAAGTAGAAGTCATCAAGTGTATGATTTCTAAATTCTGTGCCATTATCACTCCTCACACACTTGACTGGAAGGGAATATTGCTTCTCCACATATAGCACAAAGTTCATAACAGCTTTTGTAGCTTCATCTTTGGAATGCAAGAAGAAAGTCCATACAAATCTGGAGTAATCATCCACAATTACCAGACAGTATTTCTTCTTTGCCATGCTCATCCCTCTGACAGGACCAAAAAGGTCCATATGTAATAATTGCAAGCAGGCATTGGACTTTGGCTCTTCTATTGGAGGGAATGAGACTTTGTGTTGTTTCCCCTTTAAACAAGCAGTGCAGTTGTCATCACATTTGAACTCCTTCATAGGCAACCCTATTACTAAACCATGGTGTATCAGCTGGTTCTTTTTTTTGAGATTCACATGACCCGGTCTTCTATGCCATAGAGAAGATTCTTGAGGAGAAGCCTTGGAGAATAGGCAAGGATGGCCTTTTAGATCTATTTTCTTGGAAAGATCTAAGGCATACACTCTTCCTGTCCTGTTAGCCTTCAGGAGAGTATGATCATCCAACACCTTGTCAATCAAACTCAGAACTTTGGATGACAGAATCCTGCAGTTTTGAGTGGTGAAAAGAGCAACATGGCCCTTATCACACATTTGACTGACACTCAAGAGGTTGTACTTGAGATTCTCCACATGGTTAACATCATCAAACCTTATTTCCCCATTGGAAACAAAGCCTTTGCCGATGATGTAACCCTTAGCATCATTGCCAAAAGAGACAAACCCTTTCTTTCCTTGAGAGTAGTCATTAAGTAGAGAGCTGCTCCCTGTCATATGCATGGATCCTCCAATGTCTACATACCAGATGCTTCTTTGGCATGCTGAAGAACCCTGCAATCATCACAATAAACTGGTTAGCTTTTGAGACCTAAACCTTTTTGGTTTTGGGTCTGTTCTCATCAACAGATGGTATACTAACTGGTTTGTTATGAATGACAGCCTGAGGTGAAGGAGATGGTGTAGAAGAGGATTCCTTTGGCTTGGATTTCCTTTTCTGTGGTTTCAGCACAGGAGCATCTAATTAGTTGACTCTCCCCAATAGATGTTGAACCATCATAACAAGTTGTGTCTGATTTTATGATAAAGCCTTCAGCTCATCAGACACATTAGTACTTGAGTTTGGTGGATTCATGTATTGTACCATCTTCCTTTGAGCAACCTCAGCAGTTGCCTGGTTTACCCCTTCCTTGTTGGATTTCTTTTTGGACATTGGGGTTACAGGTTTTGATGTTGCTGGTACAAACTTGGTCTCAAATTCAGTTTTCATTTTGTCTATTTTCTTTTTAATGTTCTCATTGTGTTTGAGTTTGGAGCCCTTTTTATACCGGCAATCATCAGGAAGATGATTGAATAAGTGACATATTTCACATGGCTATTTCTTTATCTTTAGTTGATCATCTGCTGAAGAAGATGAAGCTACTAAAGACTTGTTCTTCAGCAGTTTTCTATAAGTACTTGCAGTTTTCTTCCTTACAGTACTTGCTTTCCTGATATTTTCTTCAGTAGTTTTCCCACCCTTTCTACTTGCAGTTTTCTTCCCTTCAGTACTTGCAGTAGATTGAGTTTGTTCTTCAGGTGTTATAACTTGCTCTTCAGTAATTTCACTACTTTGTGAGATAACACCTAAAGTGATCAACCTTTTGATCATGTGAGTGTCAGCGTTTGATCCATCAGCTGTTTCAGCATCAGCTGATTGGTTTTGTGAGGAATTACTGCTGACTTCAACCTCTGATGGTGCTGTATCAGATAGTAAATCACATGATGAGAAGGATTGGTTATTGCTTTCTCCTTCAGATTCTACTTTTGCTCTTGAAGTAAAATCTGTAGGAGGAGCAGTGTGATTATAACCAATGCCAAACTTCACATTGGAAGCTGATTGCTTGGTGAGAAGCATTTCAAAACCCTTGTAGGATTGTACCCAGCGATCACACTCTACCTGGGTAGCTGCAAGTGTTTCTTTGAGGTTTCTATACTTCTCTAGAAGTACCTCTTCCCTAGCCTTATCATCAGTGATTTGGCATTTAAGTTTATAAATCTCATCATTCTTATCATTAAGCACAGACTCAAATTCAGTTTTTCTTTTGGAAATTATTTGCTCTAGCTCAAGGTTTTTGTTACTTAAAGGTACATTTGCTTCTCTAATAGATGCAAATATGGCTATGCATGATTCAGAACATAACTTGTCTTTGGCCTCATAGGATACCTGTTATACCTATGATATGGAGGCATTGGAGGATGAGCTATCAGCAGACTCCAGGGCCATGAGAGCAAGGTTTCTAAAAGGATTGTCACCACCATGTTGACCAGCACCAGGAAACAGTTGTTCATGACCAGACATATCATCTGGTAAACTGCTCCAGTCAACAACTCCTGGGGTGAAAAAGCTGTGTTGTTGAGGTTGAGATCATTGATGAGATTGGGAAGAGCATGTGGTTGTTGAGCGATGGGTGCTTGAACTTGACTGGTCTGTGGCATGTAGAAGCAGGGGTAAGGATATGGCATATGACCTTGAGGGACAAAATATGCAGGTGATGACTGAGCTTGTGATGGATGACCAGAACTGGTAGAATGTTGCCCTTTGTTCTGTAAGCTATTGCTTGGGAAAGTCACAAAGGGTGCTGATGAGTTAGATACAGATGTTCTACACTCTCTAGCAAAGTGTCCAAGCCTATGGCACTTGTGACACCTCAACTTGCTCTTGTCAAAACCAACTTTGGTTTTGCCAGAGAGACCAGGGAATTTCCTACCAGTTCTTTTGTAGAACTGTTGAGATCTGATATTGATCATTGCCATTTGGCTCAAAATATCCATCTCTTCCAGATCATCATCTGGAATGCTCTTCAGATCCCCCATCAAAAAGCATAAGTTATCACTGCTACCACCTGAACTACCATCAACACCAACAAAAGCATGTTCAGTATTAGTAGAGAAATCAATATGCTCATCATAGGCACTCTCTAATGCAACATATTCTGACTCCTGACCTATTAGTGCATTATTGCCTGATACAAAGTCATTAGTGAGCTTACCAGATAATGACAACTTCCTTTTCTGTTCTATCTCTCTTTCAAATGTAAGCAGTTTCCCATGAAGTTGGGTGAGAGATAGAGTGCTCAGATTTGCACTAGAGCGTAGGATAATAGTGTATGTATCCCATCTCTCAGGCAGGGATCTGAGGAATCGGTTGTCCATCTGGCTGTTTGAATACTCTTGTTTGACCATTTTCATCTCAGAAATCAAACATGAGAATCGCTCAAACTGTTGAGTCAGAGTCTTACCCTTCCTATGAGAGAATGTCTTATATTGTTGGGTGAGGATTTCCCTAGTGTTTGCTAAGACCTCATCAGTTCCTCCGAATTGTTCCTTCAGAGCAACCCAGAGATCATGAGCAGTTTCATGATGCATAAGCCCTGAATAGATGTCATTAGGCATTGCCATGGCCAGAATTCCAAGGGCTTTAGCATCAATTTTGAACAGCTTTAGATCTTCGTCCGAATATTGATCAAGTTTCTTCGGAACCCTCTCATTTGATTCAGGAACGCTCGCCATACGCTTGTATGGTCCATGTACCACTGATTTCCAACAACCAGCGCTGTTGATAGACAGATGATGGAGCATACGTCGTTGCCATAGGTTATACTCACTCCTAACAAGCATCAGAGGCTTTGTTGAGGAGCCAGTATAGTGAGGATCATTTGTTGGTGTCGCCATTTCAGAATTCAGACAAATTCAAGGTAAACTAAACAAATCTAGCTCAAAACCACTTAGAACCTCAAATTGAATGGCCAGAAGCAACAGAAACTCAATCTCTATAATCGATTCTTGCAAATTTGCTAATTCGATCAAACGTAGATAGCAACAGAGTAGTTTCAATGATCAATTGTTAAATCGATCAATGATTAACCAGCTCTGATACCATTTGAAAGGATCTCAGCATCTAGTTTGATCAATTAGATTAGATTTGCAGCGGAATTAGTACACGAATTAGACAAATTCAAGCAAGAACACAAGAGATATAGCAATGTAACAGTACGATTATAGAATAAGAGAGAGTTTCTGCACAAAAGATGTATTTTATTCAATATAAGCTTCGGCACCATTACAATTAGGTCATCTTTCCTTTTATAGGGAAAGATGACGTCAGCTGATGTCACTTGACAGTGACATCTAACTGTTATTACAACAAACTACTTATAGTTACACAACTACTGAAGATGTCAAACAGCTAACATCTTCTTACAAAAGACAAGTTTAAACTATCTCTACAACTACTGATAAGAAACTACTAAAACTACAACTACTGAAACTACAACGACTGAAGAACATGCTCTTTAGTCGTTTTACAAGTACTGAAATAGAAATGAAACTACTAAAAAGAAAAGACTGAAAGGAAACCATCACAACAACTGAAGAATACTTCTTCAACTGTTGTGACAAACTCTGAAGGCTTCAGTACTTGAACTTCAGACTTGAACTTCAGTTGTTGTCATCAGCTGATGTCTTCAGTTGTTGTCATCAGCTGATGTCTTCAGTCTTTTTCTTTAGTCTTTGTACTTTAGCTGATGGTCTTTAGTACTTTAGTCTTCGGTACTTTAGTCTTCAGCTGATGATCTTCAGTACTTTAGTCTTCAGCTAATGATCTTCAGTACTTTAGTCTTCAGCTGAGGATCTTCAGTACTTTAGTCTTCAGCTGATGAAGTCTTCAGTCTTTGTCAAACAGTTGATGAGGCCTTCAGCAGTTGTTGCGATGTCTTTTGGGACTTAAAGGTTTTTCTGATCTGGCTCATTGGTTCTTTTGGTCCAACATCCTTCATCGTCCTCATCATCATCCTCCCTACCTCTTGCTTCACCATCACCATCCTCATCATCACTGTCATCATCTTCATCATCATCCTCATCATCATCTCCATCATCATCTCCTTCACTGAGCTTCAGAGGCTCATCCTTAGATCCTTTTAGTTGGAGCATGATCTTCTTGTTTGCAGCCTCCAACTCCTCCAGCTTCTTGGCAGACTCATCCTTGTGCTCTTGGAGTTTGGTGATCTGCTCTGCCTGCTGTGAGATCTACTGAGCTTGGGAAGCATTTAGCTCCACCAGCTGACGTAGCTATGTAGACTTCTCCTCATCAGCGGCTAACAGCTTCAGCACCATTCTGTTCAGTGCTGCCAGCTGTTCCTCCACTCCAATGGGAGGGAGGTATGATCCGATGGGGAATGTGGATGGGCCAGCTTGGTGGCTGGTGGTTGTAGCAGTGGTTGTGGTGAATATGGGTGGTGGAGTATGAATAGGTGGAGAGGTATGGGGGTGGCTATGGTAGGTGGTATAGTGGTGGTAGGTTGTGTAGTAGTGGTAGGTGGTGTAGTGGTAGAGTTGGTGGAGGTAGAAATCAATGTTAACCTCCGTCTCTTTGGCTTCATCCCATAGGGCTGAGCCATCCTCTTCATCTGAGTCCCCCTAGACCTGAAGGCTCCCTTTTGGCTACTGGACTGGTCTAGGGTGTATGATGGATCTGAAATAGCCTCGCCAGGCCCGCCCGGACGTCCACCAACCGTCCTAATCCCCCTCTCGGTGGCAACCACTCGGATTCCCACCGTCCGAGTCAGCGGCTCCTCGTCTGACTCCTCCTCTTCATCAGGCTGGAAGTCTTGATGAAACCCCGCAGTATCGAAATCTCCTTATGGAGATGGTGGAGATGTAACATCAGTAGTAGTGGTTTGAGTATGAGAACGACCTGTATCTCGACCATCACCACTATCATTATCATCAGAGTCGTCATCAGATAAAACTATATGCCCTGTATCTGAATCACTATCGTCGTGGCGCCACTTCCTCTTCGCTGGCGCCACATAGTCTTCACAAGCCAGATGCCCAACCAGACTCCTTACCGGGGGCTTTATCTGCTTACGCCAGTACACCCTCATCCTCCCGAGGGTGGTGTCATCCATCACCTCGAGTACAACAACATCCTCTTTCTCCTTGGGCAGCGAGGGGAGCTTCCAACCTATAATCATCTGCAAAAGCGTGGGTACATGCAAAAGCTTTCTTTGCCCTTTGCCTCTATGTTCTCCACCATGTAGGTGAATATCATCCTTGAAAAGCTTAATGGATGATTCAGCACCAACGCCACGTAGGCGTTCTGCATCTGGTCGGAGAGCTCGTCGAAGCCACCATTCCTGGAGGCGATGCATCTTAGCAGTACATGGGCTAAGTATTTGAACTGGGGCACAAGTTTTTCTTGTTGAGCATACTTACATTGATGTCCCCCAAGTACTTAGCCCTCATGAAGCAACCTCGAACAGTAAGGGGATGTAATCGAGTAGGGCAGTCAGTATCATCCCCGAACTCTAGCACTGTCCTGATATTCTCCTCTGATATCTCTATGGCCTCCCCAAATATGGAACTCCTGATACGATGGGGCTCAGAGGACCTGTCAACTACAGTGCTTTCCCAGAAAGCCTGTTGTACTGATATGTAGGGTGTGCACTGTGCCGAGATAGCTCGGAATATCCTCGATCGACGTAGAAAAGAGATAATGCCGACAAACTCTGTGGCATTGTGGGATGAGAGGTCAAGATGAGCACAGATGTTGTGCTTAGTACTCATCGTCCACCGACTCGCCATCTGTGACACAAAGTAAATGAACCTTAGTACATGTCAAAGAATACCAGTTTTGTTCCATTAACTTGAAAATTTTGTTCCGTCGTGCGACTGAGCTGAGAGACTGAGATCTGGTCGTGCAAATGTGTTGTGCGACTGATATCTAGTCGTGCGAATGATCTCATACGTACGACTGAGTCATGCGACTGGACTTAGTCATATGTTCTCTCAGGCGTTTACCTCAGTCGTGCGATTCAGCTCAGATGCATGGTTCAGTCGTGCGATTGAACCATTCGTCCATCTCAGTCGTGCGGTTGAGCCCAGACGCATGGTTCAATCGTGCGATTGAACCATTCGTCCATCTCAGTCGTGCGGTTCAGCCGTTCGCCTCGCTCAGTCGTGCGATTGAAGTTCATCAGGGTGTCTAATCGCATGTCCGACAGTTTGTTCATTCAAATTCAATTTTTGAGCAATACTTGATGTTAAACGTTGTGGATTGACTCATTTGGTTCGCAAATGACTGACTAAAACCCTAATAACTTTGATTTGATCAAAATACTTAGTTTTAGTGGTTTATTAGTCACATTTGGTTCAGTTAACATTAGGTCATTATTTCAATCTTTTAGACGTTGTAGTAACTGACTTTTCATACTAATATTGTCGTGCAGTACCTATAGAATCGAAACAAAGCGTCAGAGAGTGTCAAACAATGGTCTATAATGATCAAATGAATTTTTGGCAATATGGGTTTGTGTCGTGCGTCTGAGAGGTGATTTGGGTAAATGAAACGACTATGACCGACTCCTCCTCTATTTATACTAGGGCAACATTCAGTCGTGCGGCTGAGCCTAGTCGCACGATTGATTCGTGCAACCGAGCTTCAGTCATGCGCTTCGCCCATATGGTCACCTCCAATCGTACGATTGAGGGTCATTTGTGCGACTGTCACAGTCGGTCACCTTCAATCGTGCGATTGGGTTCATTCGTATGGTCTGCTCATACGACTGGTCCATACTCATTGTCCAGTCGTGCTAATGGGTCATACTTATGAAATTTTGCCTTTTTGACCCTTTGACACTTAGCCCCTTAAGACAGTAGACAAAACATTTTGAGCAGTTGATAATCTCAGACATGACGATTTTAAATTAAAGAACCTTTGATCACCTCAGACGTGATCCAGTTATCCAACTGATCACCTTAGACGTGATCCATTTATCCACCTGATCACCTCAGACGTGATCCATTTATCCACCTGATCACCTCAGACGTGATCCTTTTACCTTTTCAGAAACAAGTGATTTAAGATTAACGTTAAGTTCATTATGACTTTCACAGAGATGAATAACATAGCACAGTCCGACACTGACACACTTTACAAATAACTTGAAAAACTAAACTAAGTAACAAAATAATCATGTTTTTATGATTTTGTTGGGGTAGGGTAGAGTAGCCTATTAGCATGAACGTCATCTTCTAAGACAGATTTATATGGAATCAGACATGCATAAACTTAATTACTTGGAACTTTTATGTATATACTAAAATGGAAACTAACATATTTACATATCACAGTTTCTCATTCATCTGAGACTTCTAACCTCTAACTGGAAATCATGCTTGATCTGATATGCAACACATATTGATTTTGAACATCAGGCAGTGCAACCATAATGATTGTCAGTATACTTGTCCACTTAAATCCATACACAGATTTTTGACACACACCGGTGATGAATTAGGTGAATTAGATCAACACGTATTTGAGTGTCCCACAGGTATATGGTAATCAACATTCCTCAGGAGATTTTTTGAGCGGTCTACGGGTTTTTGGACAAGAAGAGACTATTCTTAGAGCTTTCAAAGAGAAGCCAATCCTTAGGTCAGCGCCACCGCACAGCAGAGAGGCGGCAAACAACAATGGATTCTAGAATATCTTGGTTATGCTTATCCTCAGGTCAGTGCCATCGCATAGCAAAGAGGCACAGAACCTATCTTCTTATTAGAGCATATTTAATTTTTTCTTTTTGCACAAAACGCATCAACAACATAAGTTATCAGCTTGATTGCGTTTATTTTTCATCATTTTTTTCGTGCTTTGCTCCTTTTGTGGTCATCCGCACACATTTGCGGCGTTTATTTACTCGTCACCCCTTATTGGATATAAATTATTGTGTTAACCAGTGATACCATGGGAACCCACACCTTGTTGATTGATTTAATTTTAAGTTGAATCACCAATGATGTCTACTAGTTGTGTTGAACCTACCGACATATCGTATATTGAACTAGCACCTCCCTAGACCAACTTTCTCTGTGTACTTACAGTAACAGATAAGCGTACTATCATTTTTCCAATATGTTAGACTTAGGACAGTCAGACTTATGATTTTCTCTGATTTAAAATTAAACATTACAAATAATAGAAAATCTTTTTGGTGTTCCAAGTAACTCGACGCATGTGTACTATCACTTTCCATTGTATTGAATCTCATTCTTAAATATGTTGTTTTTTGCCTTTTTAGTTTATCTGCCCTTCTCCCCCCCTCCTTTTTTATTAAGTAAATAAATATTGAACCTAAACTAATCTCCTCCTAAAATTCTAAAACTGAAAATATTTTTGTATTTTTGGATTTTTAAGACAGGAAATTGAAATAAGATAAATAAAAGAAAATAAAAAGAAAAAGGAAAAGAAATTTAAACAAGTGTCTGACTAAGCATTTGTCTCTTCTAAAATGATGTCACTTTTCTTTTTCACGCCGTTGACCTCTAACAGATAGATAAATCTTGGTTTATCAAACGATTTAGTGTAGAGGTCGGCGCATTGAAAATACGTGTTTATTTTAACCACATCAATTAATTATTTTTCATAGCAGTCACGTATGAAATGATACTTTATGCCGATGTGTTTTGTTTTAGGGTGTTGAACATGATTTTTAGTGACAGCTATGGCAGCAGAGTTATCAACAAATATAGGGGTATTAGAAAATGGCAAACTGTAGTCTCGCATTTGGTGTTGAATCTAAATGATCTGAGAGCAGCAAGTTGCAGCAGCAACATATTCAACTTCACATGTTGACAAAGCAACAGATGTCTGCTTCTTGCATTGCCAAGTGACTAAACGCCTTCCAAAGAACTGACACCCTGCTGATGTTGACTTGAAGTTCATCTTGCAGCCACCATAGTCTGAATCACTATACGCTGTTAGCTGAAAGTCATCATTATGAGGATACCACAACCCCAGTGTTGGAGTACCCTTCAGATAACAAAAATCCTTTTCACCCCGATGAGATGATTTACTTTTGGTTTGGCTTGATATCTGGAGCATAGACATGTGGCATACATGATATCTGGACGCGAGGCAGTGAGATACATGAGAAATCCGATTATCCCACGATACATAGTGGCATCCACCAAATCCCCATTTTCATCTGGTGCCACATCATGGTTTATGGCCAGAGGGGTGCCAGCAACAGTGACATTTTCCATATCAAAGCGACTTAGAATGTCTCCAACATACTTAGTCTGATGCAGAAAGATACCGGTAGGTGTCTGATCCACCTATAAAGCTAGGAAGAACTTCATCTCTCCCATTGCACTCATTTCAAATTCTGCCTTCATCATAGATTCGAATTCTTTATATAATTCTTCGTTTCGAGAACCGAAGATTATGTCATCCACATAAATATGCACCATTAGTAAATCTCCATCTTTTTCTTTGACAAACAACGTGCAGTCAATCACACCCCGGCGAAAACCATGCTTTAACAGGTGGGTGGAGAGCTTTTCACACAAAGCTCGAGGAGATTGGTGTAGCCCGTATAGAGCCTTGTCCAGCTTGTAGACTCTGTCCCGATGATAAGGATCCTCAAATCATTCGGTTGACTGATGTAGACTTCTTCATGGGTTTCCACAGGAAGGAATGCACTTTTTACATCTAGTTGATAGATTTTGATCTTCATATAGGTGCATAGGCTAGAAAGATGCGAATAGCTTCCATTCGTGCCACTGGTGCAAACACTTCATTGTAGTCGACTCCCTCGACTTGTCTGAACCCTTGAACAACCAATCCTGTCTTGTTTCTGATTACTACACCTTGGTCGTCCTTCTTGCAGCGTAGCACCCATTTGGTGCCTATTACTTTTACTCCTTTGGGCCTATCAAAGAGTGTCCACAATCCCAGTTTCTTGAACTGTAGCAGCTCTTCCTACATAGAGTTGACCCAGGCCTCATCCTTCAGGGCATCGCTTATGTGTTTGGGCTCGACTTGAGAAACAAAACATTTGAAAGCCCCATTATTCACGTAGCCTTTTTCCATAATTTTAGCATAATCAGCAGCGTAGAGCTGATTTCTCGTCTGCACACCGGAGTGAAGATCCCCAATGATAGTCTCCGGGGGATGATTCACACTGATCCTAGTCACAGGTGTCGTAGGAACGACAACTTCAGTATCCAGATTTGTGATGACAGGTTCAATATCCGGATTCCCTAATGCATGTTCAGCATCTATTGACCTTCCATCTTGATTAACGTTATGCTCATTGCTTGTCTCAACTGCTTCTTCATTATCTGATGAATCATCACTCTCGTCCTGAGCAGCTGCTGAAGATCCCGAAGCATCAGTAGCCGGTGCCATATTGCTGATATCCAGATTCGGTGTATTTAGGACATCGTACATCATCTGAGTAGCAATCTCTTCATCTAAATCTATCTGAGGAAGGTTGAATGATTTAAAAAAGCCATCGTTGTCGAAGAATGACGACATACCTTTTCCAGTAGGGGGATGGTGTATCGTTGCACATCGACGTTGCACCACACTTCTACCTGATCTGTCTAGTTGTTATAAACTCGTTTGTCTGGTATGCTGTATCCAAGAAAGATCCCCTGATCTGCTTTCTCGCTGAAGTTGCCCTCTAGAGTTTTGTTCAGTAACGTACACGGAGCTCTGAATGGTTCCAGATACTCCAGGTTAGGTTTGCGCTTCTGAAGCAACTCAAAGCAAGTCTTCCCATGCCGCTTGACTACTAACACATGATTAAGCGTGTAGCACGCATTGGTAACAGCTTCATTCCAGAAGTGTACTGGCAGTTTTGAATATGCCAACATAGTCCTTGCAGTCTCGATCAAGCTCCTATTCTTGTGTTCAGCAACTCCATTCATCTGTGGTGTGTATGCAGAGGTGAACTGATGAACAATTCCCTTTTCCTTGCAGAAAGCATACATCCACTAATTCTTAAATTCAGTTCCATTGTCTGAATGAACCTTCCCGACCTTCAGATTGTAGAGAGACTCCGGTGTAGTGACGAGCACCTTGAACGATTCAAATGTTTCAGACTTAGCTTGCAGAAACATCACCCAGGAGAAACGTGAGTAGTCATCTATGACTACAAAGCAGTACTTGTCTCCAGCGATACTCTTTGTGCTGACAGGACCGAAAAGATCTATATCCTGTAGCTCCAGGGGCATTTCGATAGAGTTAACGTGCTTGCTCTTGTGAGACTTCCTGGTCTGCTTTCCCTTCTTGCACGAAACACAAAAATCAGGAAGTTGGAAGTTCTTTACAGTAACTCCCTCAACTAGGTTGTTATGAATCAGATGATTCATCTTTCTATGGTTTATGTGTCCCATTCTCCTGTGCCATGAGAAGGACTCCTTCTCTGTTGCCTTTGACAAAAAGCACTAAACAAGACTCAGTAGTAGAAGCATTTGATATGTCCAAGATGTACAGATCGTTGTACCTTGATGCTGACATTAAAACCTGCTCCTCAGGAATCTCCATCTCCTTCTTCAAAATGTAACACTTCCTATTATCAAACATTACTTTGAAGCCCTTGTCACATATCTGAGAAACTGAAAGCAAATTGTTTTTTAACTGTTGAACATAATTCACTCTATCAAACTTTACCTTTCCATTACCTACTTCTCCTTATGCGGTAATGTATCCTCCTTTGTTTCCAGCGAAAGAAACATGTCCCCCTTTAATTTGTTTGACATTGAAAAGGATAGACTGATTTCCCGTCATGTGCCTGGATGCTTCGCTATCTACAATCCATGTGTTGGTAGAAGCACTATAGCGGACAACCTGCATACAATAGAAAATAATTAGTTAAGGAGGGGGACCCAAGCCTTTACTGGCTCCGGTGTCCCAGAGGCATCGCACATCATAAACTCGACCCACTGTCCTTTTGGATAAATCTTATTCTTTTGCTTATCAACACTATCAGACACATCAGATGTTTTAGCTTTCCACAGACCATCCTTGTGTAAGGCTTGTTTGTGGTAAACCGATGACTGATTTACAGTTTGAACTTTAGATTTATTTTCAAAAGCAGGTTTCACCTTAGGCATCACAGACTTGCCAGTGACTTGTCTGTGTTGGTTGTGGTGTTGGGGAGAAGAATAAGACCTGGCAGGTGTTTTAGACCTAGCAGGTGCCTTAGATCTCTGTTTTGATGAAAACAGTTTAACTTCCTGATCTAGTTCAACTTTAAGCCTAGGTGTCTGATAGCGAGGACAGTGTGAAGAAATGTGACCTCTTTGTCCACAAGTATAGCATGATCTCCTCTTAACAGGACTAGGAGATCTCTTGTGGGGTGGGGAGTACACTTCAGCATGGGTCTTTTCGTCTCAACTTTAGGTTTTTCACCTTCTTTGACAAATTTGATTTGTTTAACATTATGATTACTTTGTCTTTTAAAATGATTGAGATCTTGCTTAACCGCTTTGGACTGAGTAGGTTTTGAAGTCTTAGGTTGTGTTGCAACAGATTTTGAACCTGACCCAAGAGGTACATTATCATCCTTTTCCACCCGGTCCTCAATGATATTATCCTTTGTGCCTGATGTTGAAGTCTTCTGATCAGCAATCGGAGGAGCAGGTTTAACTGCAGTGTCCGGATCACTGACCAGAGGAGTAGTCACCACATGGTCCTTGATAGGATAATTGTTAACAGGTCTCTGTTTGGTGTTTAGGAGGATATCATGTGGTGGAGGCACAACTTTATAACCCAGCCCTTCCCCATTGTTTCTTTCTTTAACCAAGGTTTTCAAGATATGAGTGGAACTAGCTAAACTATGTAGTTTTTGCTTTAAGGATTCATTTTCAACTTCTAAAACAGCTCTGTCCTTTTTAGTTTCCTCAATTGTTTTTATGTAAAACTTTATGTCATTTTCTTGGTTAAAAGCAACAACCTCAGTTTCTTTTAATTGTTTTCTCAGTAATTCAATTTTCTCTTTAAAACTGCTTTCATTTTGCTTTAATACTCTATTAGCCTCAGTCCAAAGTTTTAAGTCATTTACTAAGTTATCATTATGTTCTAAAAACGTAGCAAATTTCAGATCGATGCATTCCCTAAACTTATTACATTCAATGCAAGCTTGTTTATCAAAGAGATCGTCTTTCGATTCTACCTGTGCAGATGTAAAGGTGCCAGCCATGAAAGCAGCTTGGGGTTCCTGGTATGCTGCAGATTCTGCATTTAGTTCATCCTCCACTAGTTGATCAACAGCAGCCATAGTCTCATTCACATCAGCAGTATCAAGCTCAACTGAGTTCTCTCCCTTACTCGCTGAGTCTTCGTTTAGATCATCAACCGATGCAATGTTAGCTTCACCATCAGATAAGAAACGGAAGGACCAGTCTTGTCCTTCATCACCCTGTGCTACCATTGCTTTGGAGTCCTGGCTAGTTGACGTTGCCTTTTTGTCCCTATCCTGCTTGTTAAATGATGAAAACGGATTGCCATTTCCTATCTTCTTAGGTTTGACACACTCTCTCTTAAAATGGCCTTTTTCACCGTAGTTGAAACAGATGACTTTCAACTTGTCAAAACCAAAAGTTGTATCCTTTGTAGCCACCAGGTTCTGTCCCGTCATTTTAACAAACTTCTTTGCTCTACGCACAGCATTAGCAAGAGCCCACATTATATCCATCCGTTCAAGCTCTGTTTCATCAACCTGCTCATAATCTTCATCTGCTAGATGGCAATTTCCAATCTTTCCTGCAACTAACCCGTCGTAAGAATGTACCACAATAGCAAGTAGATCCATATGCTCCTTAGCCACTTCCACAGTTACGTTGCCCAGATGCTCTGTCATTAACTTCGTCGATTGTGCTTCTGCAGAACTGTGTTGAACCCCTGATGAAACATTTGACTCACCACCTGAAGATGCACTTTGAACATTTGCAGATGTTTTAGAAACAAAAGCATTCTGCAATGGTGCACTAGAAGACGTTGTAGTTGGAGTCACATTGTAGAGAGAAGGATCCTGAGTGTAGGTTCCCTTCTTAGACTTGTACTTATGTCGTACCTCTTCCTCCCTCAATTTCAGAATAAAATCATTTATGTCCAATGTCTCCAGCACAACATTATTTCTTAAAGTGGAATCAAATGAATCCCACTTATCAGGTAACCCATCATCCAAACTCGACACTTTATCATCCATGGACGTTTTAACCCCATGAGTTTGCAGTTCACTCATCAAATGATAGAAGCGGTCGATCACATCATCCAAACGTTCATTCCCAATTGATGAGAAGTTATCAAATTACTTATTCAAAGCTTTAGCCTTTAGAGACTTAAGCGTAGCATTTCCTTCATAACGTTTCTCAAGAGCCTTCCATAACTTCTTGCACTGCTTGTGCTCTGAGAACTGATGGAAAATGTCCTTTGGGACGGACTGTGTCAACAAAGCATAGGCCTTCTTCTCAGCGTTGTACGCAGTCTTTTGTGCCTCACTCAAACCACTTAGAGTCAGTGGAACACCATCAGCTTCAACTGGCATAGTGTAGTCAGTCTCAATAGTGCTCCATAAGTTTGTGTCCACTCCAGTCAGATGAATTTCAAACCATTTCTTCCATTGAGGATATTCGTCAAGAGGCAAAAGCTTTGGTGGTTTGTTGTGATTCCTGATCTCATTCTCCAAGAGCAAAAGCTTCTAAATTCTGGAGTCCTTCCCCGCTGAGAGAGCAAAGTGCTGTGTATCCATAATGAACTAGTCTGAAAACTTGATAACCTGACAGGGTATGCGACTGGGGATGCGACTGAGACTCAACCGTGCGATTGAGCTTAATCGTACGAATGAGCAGGCAACTAGGATAATCGTGCGAATGAACAAACGACTGGGCCAATCGTGCGATTGAACAACCGATTGTGCCAATCGTGCGATTGTGCTGTGCGAATGAAGTTCAATCGTGCGATTGGGTCAATCGTGCGACTGAAACTGCTGAATTCAAAACTTTTCAAAATTTTCATGCAATTCGACCTAAAAACACAATTTTGAAAACCATAATTGGCTGAAACTCGAAAAAGACTAACTTTTGAACACATGCACTAGTAAAAACTGAATTTTAATACAAAAAGAACGGATCTTTTGATTGAAAATGTTGACTTTTTCAAAAACGCGATTGAATCCACGTAGAATCAAGAGCCAAAGCTCTGATACCACTTGTTAGGACTGTGTACGTACGGAGTACTAACTGAGTCAACGTGAAACCTGATCAAATAGTGTGGAATCCTATTTGATTATCGATCCAATCAGGGAGAACGTTAATACGATCAACACTCACGATTAGAATACGTTAAGAATTGATTAGAAGTAATCAAAACATTCTATGAAGTTGGAAGGGACTCTCTGGACGAACAGGGATGGCTAGGGTTAAGAATTCTTGAAGAGTTTTTTTCCACGAATTAAGTGGTATTTATAGGTTTCAGTTTTCATTCGTACGACTGAGCCATGCGTATGGCTCAGTCATACGACTGAGTCGTACGATTGATTCATTCGTATGACTAACTCAGTCTAATGACTCAATCGTGCGTATGGCTCAATCACCTGGTTCAGTCGTGCGACTGGCCCATTCGCATGGTCCAATCGTGCGACTGAATCATGAGACTTAGTTAAACATATTCCTGAACCTTTAATGATATAGAACTATGTCTGATAACTGTAAACCTATATAACATGTTCATATAGGCGTGTAATAATCAATCATATGAACAAATATAACATTCAATAACCAATACACATTCAACAAAGAGTTTTTCATTTCATATATCAAACATTACATCAGTGTTACAAATGAAAGTCAATTACAATTAAGCTCATTAGAACTAGAACTAGGGACATGTGTACCAACACCAATAACACACCACTCAAATTTCTTCACATGGACGTTTTTGGCCCAACAAACATCCTAAGCATAGGAAACAAGCAATACTGTCTTGTTATAGTAGATGACTACTAAAAATTCACATGGGTTTTCTTTCTTCTACACAAGTCAGAAACATCAGAAATTATCAAAGCATTTATCACTAAGATTGAGAATCAATTAGATCTTAAAGTTAAATCTATAAGAAGTGATAATGGAACTGAATTCAAAAATGAATCTATTTCTTCTTTTTGTGTAGAGAAAGGAATCAGTCATCAATTCAGTGTAGCAAGAAGTCCTTAGCAAAATGGAGTAGCTGAAAGGAGAAGTAGAACATTAATACAAGCAGCCAGATCTATGCTAGCTGGCTCTCTATTGTATATATCCTTTTGGGCTGAAGCAATCAATACAGCATCTTACATTCAAAACAGCACATTAATAATCACAGATCATTCCAAAGCTCTATATGAATTAATGTTTAAAAGAAAACAATTCATTGAATTTCTTAAAACATTTGGATAAACTGTTTCAATATTAAACACCAAAGGACAATTATCAAAATTTGCTCCAAAAGCAGATGAAAGATTCTTTGTTGGATACTATGGAAGCTCAAATGCTTACAGAGTATACAATCCAAGACATAATATTATGGAGGAAACAATAGATGTTGTTTTAATATTACGGAAGAAACAACAGCTGTTGTTTTTAATGAACATTCTTTCACAAAGAAAGTCATTGGATCAAACTGGTTGTTTAATATTGACTTACTAACAAAATCATTTAACACATCTTGTTTTGATGTTTCAGGTACGGAGGAAGATATTGAATATCTAATGGTACCTCCTCCAACAACCATTGATGTTCCATTAGATGCTAATCCTCCAAGGAGAACAAAATTACTCCTTTAAGTACCACAGTTACACCTCCTCAAGAACAAACAAATACATCCAGAAATACATCATTCAACACACCATCTACATCAACACCAATGAACACTCAACCACAACCAACCACCCAACCTAAGTCACACCAACTAACTACAGTTGAGGAAGATGATGATTATCATTCATTACCATACATATATCATGAAGATGAAATCCTATATTTCTTTTATAATTCTCCATAAACATTCAATGAACCAACACAACCAGATAATCCCACACCCTCAAATACCCTTGCTCATCATTCAACACCAGAACAAATAATCACAAATCTTGATTCAACAATCCCAGTTGATCAAATTGAAACAACTAGAATACATAAAGATCACCCCTTAGAAAAAATCATAGGTGATCTCAATACCAGACTGACAAGAAGTCAATCAAACATGTCAAACAATTGCTTGTATTCCTGTTTCTTATCCCTAACTATACCTAAAAACATCACAAAAGCACTTAAAGATAATAGTTGGATAAAAGCAATGCAGGAGGAACTACAACAATTTAGAAAGCAAGAGGTATGGAAGCTGGTTGATCTACCTAAAGGTCAATATGCCATAGGCACCAGATGGCTATTTAGAACAAAGTATATGACAGAGGAATTGTCATTAGAAACAAAGTAAGGCTAATTTCTCAAGGATATACTCAAGAGGAAGGCATTGACTATGATGATGTCTTTGCTCCAGTAGCTAGACTTGAAGCCATCCGAGTGTTCCTTGCATATGCCTCATCCAAAAACTTCACCGTCTTTCAAATGCATGTCAAATGTGCATTCCTCTATGGAAAGATAGATGAAGAGGTATATATGCTCAACCACCAGGATTTGAAGATCCAGAATTCCTTCATAGTGTCTACAAATTAGATAAAGCTCTATATGGACTTCATCAAGCACCTAGGAAGTGGTATGAAACTTTATCCAAGTTTCTACTACAGAATGGGTATACCCGAGGGAAAATATATTAGACATTGTTCTTAAAGATGAAAGAACAAGACTTGTTAGTAGTTCAAGTCTAAATGGATGACATCATCTTTGGCTCTATAAACATTCAACTTTGTAGAGAGTTTGAAACTCTTATGCAATCAAAGTTCCAAATAATCTCAACGAGAGATTTTACTTTCTTCCTTGGCTTACAAGTTTAACAATCTGCTGAAGAAATTTTTATCAATCAAAGCAAGTACGTTCATTAGATATTGAAGAAATAAAACATGCCTGTAAGGTTATTTATAAGGCTGATGCAACCCAAACACCCAAGTCTCTTCTGCATGCATGCACAAGTGTACTGAAGTGGAATGCTTTGGAAGTTTCACACTGCCTTAGAAAATTTCTCTAAGTGTGAAATCTTCCAAAGCCAAGACCAATATCTTACGAAGCCAAAAGATGAAGTCTTTTGAAGCTTCAAAGACAAAGTCTTCCGAAGCTAACAATTAAAGACAGATTTCTTCTGAATACTTTTTAATTACATGCTTTATCTGATGTACCTTTTACTTAAAGTTAAACCACTTCTGTTGCAACTCTGATAAGGCACCAACTTTACATGAGTTGGTGAAAAGGTCCATGCTTTTGGTAAACTTTACATTAAGGTCTTGAGTCTGTAACTTTCCACTTTATGTACTTTATCCTTTTTGTAATATATTAGGATATGAGCTATGGCATGTCATAGTCACTAGTCAAAAGGCAATCTGCCTTTTGACTCTACATTGATTTTGTTGTCTAGATCATGTATCCAGCTGTCCTTCAAAGTATGGCCGGCTGTAGGTTATAGTATAAATATTTCTGGTCCTTGTAAATTATTAGTAGAACTTTGTAATCCACTTGTAAGGAACTAGAGAGCAATATACATCAACCTTGAAAACCAACTAATTGTGTTGTTCTTGTTCTGTCTCATTACAATTGTGTTTCTTATTTCTCAAAACTGATTTTCTCCAGTTCCCCATTTGAATTGTTAAGTGTTGTTTCACACTCTCCTCTTTGTGTTGTTGTGTTATAAGTGCATAACCCTTCACCTGGTCCTACAATTGGTATCAGAGCTTTTCAGGCTCTTGATATAAGATCTCACCATCTTTATATCCCTCACTGACATAAAATACTTAACCCTTCAAATGGCAGCTATCTCTAAAGCTGATATGGAAACTGGAACCATGACAAAGTCCCCACTAATCACTCTTGATGACTTTGACACTTAGTGTGAAAGAATGGAAGGCTTTATCAAGTGTCAAGACTGAAGAATGTGGGAATCTGTTGTCAATGGTCCTTACATACCAAGCACCCCTTCAGCTGCTGCTGGAGGTGGAATGATCCCCAAGGATGTGGCTGACTACTCAAAAGAAGATAGAAAGAGAGTAGAAATTGATCAAAAGGCCATGACAGCTCTTCAGACTGCTCTTCCAAACTCTGTATATAGAGGTTTCAAAAGATGCAAAACAGCAAAGCAGTTGTGGGATGCATTGAAACTAACGTATGAGGGTTCCACTGAAGCCAAGGAGAACAAAAAGGATCTCCTGAAGCAGCATTTTGAAATTTTCACCTTCAAAGTAGGTGAGACCATGACTCAATAGTGGATGTTGGAGTAACTCTTGAGAACCGGGACATTGTAAGGAAGTTTATGTCCTCTCTTCCTAGGCAATGGACACATTATTATGTTATAATTAAGAGAACTGAGAACCTTAAGACTCTCACTTTGACAGAGTTGTATGGCATTCTCAATGGATACCAGATGGAGATGAACATGCAAGGTTCATCTAGTAACTTCAGCAATCAAATGGGTTCAGCCCTTCATGTAACTGAAAGGGATAGCATAGAACCCTAACATCACCTCATATGTTACCCTGACATCTCACAAAATGGTCCTTTCATCACCTTCCCAGAGACATAAAGGGAGAACTATACTCAAGGAAGCCCATTCCAAGAGACAAGTTCTTCTCAAGCCTTTATGTCTTGCAATGAAAGTTATGTCAGCTTCTTATTCACCCTTGAAGCCCTGGACTGTATCCATCCAGATGATCTGGAGTACATGGAGATAGTCCAGCAAATGGCTCTTCTCACTCACAGAGTCAAGAGGTTCTACAAGAGGACAAGAAGGAAGTTTCCCAGCAATACAGCCAGTGGAAAGTTTGGATTGGATAAAAGCAAAGTTAAGTGTTACAACTGTAATTTGATGGGCCACTTTGCTAGGGAGTGCAAGGTACCAAGAACAAATGGTGGACAAGCACATCCAGACCAAACTACACTAATAAAGCTACCCAGAATGAGAAGTTAAAGCAGCAAGCTACAGTTGCTGTTGAAGAAGGAGGCTTTGACTGGAGCTTTTAGGTGGAAGATGCATCTCCAAAACAAGCATTAATGGCTAACCATGATGAAACCAAGGTATTGGAATATCTTTGAACTCCTGAATGTATTGCTAAAGTCAACAGATACAGGTCCTATAACTTAGAGATGAGATTTGATCTTGAGTCCTTAAACATCTTGAAAAATGATTTTAAAAAGGCTGAAAATGATTATAAGTTAAAGATAGAGGACTTAGAGAAAACCATTTTAGTTCTAAAACATGAGCATACAAATTATAGGAATCAGATCAAGGATCTCATAACTAAGTTAACTGAATGCCAGGCTGAGCTTGTGATCAGCAAAGCCAGGGCTATAAATATGTGTTCTTAAAGAAGAGACCTTCAAGAACATCATATCCTCAACCTTGCATGCAAAGTTTGTTATCAAAATAAGCAGGGACTGGGATCTAGTGAGATAGCTCCTTCACACACAATCTTGTCTGTAAGATCACCTAGGTGCGGAACTTGTGAAGATGAGATTCCTCATATAGACCCCTTGAGTGAAGAGGATGAAGAAGTGGTAGTGAAGAATTCCTATGAGAAGAGTGAAGAGGAAGATTCTAAGAAGGGTCACTATCCTTCTGAGGAGAGCAGGAAGCCTGGATGACCAAGTCTATGAGAAAGAACTTGATCAGAAAGAGCAAGAAAAGGCTAGGAGGCTCAAGTGATAAAGGCCACTTTCAACTCCAAGCAGAATCAGGCAGGGTTTGACATGGTTAAGACTGAAGAAATCAACTTCAACTCTTCTACCAAGAGTTCTGGTTCATGTTCAAATCATCTCAGCATCAAGAAGAAGGCTAATCAGTTATGAACCACTACTACACAGCCTAAACCATCAACTCCAAGAATAGTCCTTAGCCCAAAGGGACTGTCTCAGCATCTACAAAGATGAAGGTGGAGAAGGGATGTGATCAAAATCAGCCTTGTTCTCAAATGAAACTCTTAGGAAGAAAAAGATGAAATGTGTTATGTGTGAGAGTACTTCTCATCTTGCTAAGGATTGTCCATACAATTCAAGAGGTACTCTTCATGTGACTAGGAAAGAGACTTCCAAGAGCTCTAAGAAGAATTCAGCTTCGGAAGGAAAATCTGTTTCCTTCGAAAGCTCCAAAGTAAAGAAGAAGGCAAGTGGAAAATTGCCTTTGGAAGAAAGTTGGTCTCGGAAGAAAGGAATACTTCCGAAGCATTGAAGTCTGCTGCAGTGTTAGCAGGATCTTCCGAAGGTCCAGTCATCAAAACTTCTAAAGTCTCAAAAGCTTCCGAAGTATTGAAGGTCAGGTCCAAACTTCCAAAGGTGGTATGGAAGTCAAAGAAAGACCAAGTGACTGAAAAATCTCCATCAACAACAGCAAAAGATCCTCTGAGTGCAACTATAGGATCTATTACTGTTTCATTACCTTTTGCTTCTTTCGATGAGCCCAAGACCAATAAGGCTTGGGTTTCCAAATGTAACTAAACATTTTCTTTGTGCAGGAACAGCTCAAGAGAAACGAAAATATCTGGATCATTGATAGTGGCTGTTCCAGACACATGACAGGCAATAGGTCACTACTCCAAAACTTTGAAAGAATTGATGGAGGACCAGTTGCTTTTGGAGGAGATAAAGGAGGTTACATTTCTGGAAGGGGCAAGGTCATAAATGGTAAGCTCAGCACTGAGAAGGTAAACTTTGTCAAGGAGCTTGGTACAATTTTCTGAGCGTATCCAAATTTTGTGATCAGAGTCATAACATGCTCTTTACTAAGCATGAATGCAATGTTCTCAAGCCCAGGGTGATTATTCCTCATGAGCATATCCTGCTCAGAGCCCCTAGGTGAGGGAACATGCATACGATGGACTTGCAAGAAACATCTCCCTCAGGAGAAGTTTCATGGTCTCTATCTAAAGCTAATAGTGATGAGTCTTTTCTCTTGCATAAAAGAATGAGCCTTGTAAACTTTAAAAACATGAATAAGCTGATTAAGAATGATTTGGTAACTGGAATGCCAAAGAAAGAGTTTACAAGTGATGATCATTGTGTTGCATTCCTGAAAGGGAAGCAACATAAGGTATCTTACAAGCCTAAGGAAAGAAACTCCATCACTACACCCCTACACTTGTTACATATGGATCTCTTTGGCCCCACCAGTGTAATGAGTCTAGGAAGGACCTTTTACTGTCTGGTGATCACAGATGACTTTACAATATTCACTTATGTCTTCTTTCTTAGGACTAAGGATGAGACCCTTGAGATTTTGAAGAATTTCATCTTAAGAATTGAGAATCAATGTGATCACAAGGTCAAAACCATAAGATGTGATCAAGGAATTGAATTAAGGAACCAAATCCTTGACATGTTTTGTGATGAAAAGGGTATTACAAGACAGTAAAGTGCTCCTAGGACTCCTCAGCAAAATGGTGTTGCTGAGAGGAGAAAGAGGACACTGATTGAAGCTGCAAGAACCATGTTGTCTGACTCTAAGCTACCCATCACCTTCTAGGCAGAGGCATTCAACACTGTTTGCTATGTGCAAAATAGAGTTTTAGTGGTTAAGACCTATGGTAAGACTCCTTATGAACTTTGGCACAAGAGAAAACCTTTCATTGGTTTTCTCAGGTCATTTGGATGTCCATGCAGCATCTTGAATACTAAAGATGAAAGTGCCAAGTTCGTTGAGAAATCAGATGATGGACAGTTCATTGGATACTCTTCTCAAGCTAAAGCTTATAGAATATACAATCTCAGAACTAGAGCAGTTGAGGAGTCAGCTAATGTGACTTTTAATGAGCACACTCCCACTGTGAAAGGTTCTAGTCCGAATTGGCTATTTGATCTTGATTTAGTTACTAACTATTTAACAAATCTTGTGAGAATGTTTCAGGATCTATAGAGATTTTACCTCCAGGTGATCCTGATCCAAGATTTGAGCTAAAAAGACCTTCAAGTTACACATCTTCAGCTCCAGTTGTAACTACTTCAGCAAATGAAGTTTCTATCAGCAAAACAATGACAAATTCAGCTGATACATCTGAGATGCCTTCAAGTTCCAGCTCAAAAGCTCAACAGACAAACAAAGAAACTTCAAATGCAGAAGAAAATGATGGTGGTGCTGATAGTGATCAAGAATTTCTTGATACTGATAACCACTCCATAGATGACACATCATCAATGATGCCACACACTCATTGGATCAAGTTTCTCTTGATAAGTGTGTTGATGTGGTGGAAGAAGCATCTATGCAAGATCTAAAATTTATCTAATTTAGATCTCTCTCAGTAACTTGCTGTGATCCCTCAGCTAAAGATCCATAAGTCTCATCCAACCATAAACATCATTGGAGATGTTGAAAATGGGGTAAGAATAAGAGGACAAACCCATGAAGCAATGGAGATCTTGGATCAAGTTTCTCTTTACAAACATCTTCACTTTTGTTTTTTGTCCCAGATAGAGCCTAAGAAAATTGATGAGGCTTTGTAGGATGGAAGTTGGATTGAAGCCATGTAAGAGGAGCTGCTTCAATTCAAAAGACAGAAGGTTTGGAAACTATGTCCTCTTCCTCATGGGAAGACAACTATAGGAACTGTTAAGACCATGTACTTACGGAGTACTAACTAATTCTTTGTTATACCGAATAAGATAGTGCGAAATCCTATTTGATTGGCGAGCCAATCAGGGAAAAACATTAACAAGATCAAACCTAACGATTAGAAAACATTAAGAACGAACTAGGAATGATCTGAAAGATTTTGTGAACTTGGAAGGGACGAACAGGGTGCTCTGGGTCGACTAGGGTTGCAAATATTCAAAGTGTCCCATTTTTCCACGAATTAAGTGGTATTTATAGGGTACAGCTCTCATTCGTACGACTGAGCCAAGCGACTGGCTCAGTCGTGCGACCGAGTCATACGATTGGTTCATTCGGACGACTGAGTCAGTCTTATGACTCAATCATACGACTGACTCAATCACCTGGTTCAGCCGTGTGATTGGCCCATTCGCATGGTCCAGTCGAACTACTAAATCAGGATACTTAGTTAAACACATTCTTGAACCTTTAATGGTTCAGAACTATGTCTAACAACTATTAAAGCTATATAACATTGTCATATATGCGTGTAACAATTAATAATATAAATAGATATAACATTAAACAACCAACAACCATATATAGAAGAGATTCTCATTTTATTGATTAAACATTACATATGTGTTACAAGAAGAAGTTCTATTACGTTTAAGCTCACTAGACTAGAACTGGGGACAAGTGTACCAACAAACTCCCCCTTGGACCTAGTTCTATCTAGACTTTGACTTTTTTCTTGAACTCATCAAATCTCTTCAGTCTCTCCTCTTTAGAAACCCCAGCATGGATATTAAGTGCAAAGCATAGACGTATGATATTCTGAAACTGTAGTGGTTGCACTATATCATGTGTGTCAAAAAACAATGGCCACTTGTATAGCGTATAAACATCTGACGCTGACCTGTTGATAAGCCACATGGGGTCAAACACCCTTATTGTGTCCATTGTGCCTTCCCTTTCCAAAACGATGACGGCCTCTCCTGAGCGCCAGTCATAGT
Organism: Flaveria linearis; assembly: GCA_024085815.1. Taxonomy (NCBI): domain Eukaryota; kingdom Viridiplantae; phylum Streptophyta; class Magnoliopsida; order Asterales; family Asteraceae; genus Flaveria; species Flaveria linearis. The sequence goes on along the minus strand of CM044001.1, from coordinate 59,179,419 downwards.
ACCACCACTTAAAGTGTGGGGTAAAGTCCTGTGCCATCTCCCTCAGTGGAATTCAGGACATTGTACGCGGAGGTCGCCACTTCAGGGCTATCTTCGGTTGAGCAGTGATGGGACTCACCTCAGACCTTCTGAGGTACCTCGTAGCCTGCTGAGGCTTAAAGTTTACCCATCTAGTGCTGTACTCCCTTTTCAGGGCAACCTCAAACCAGCCAGACATCTTTTTAGGATCAGCATATAGAAGCTTTAGTCAGGCCAACTGGTTGAGCTCAAAACCTGGGAGAGTCTTCAGATCATGAGGGAATCTGAAGTGCTCGATTCCCCTCTCCCTTTCACCGCATACACGCCAAGGTCATCCAAATGAGCCCAAGCAATGATCTTCCCTGACACCTTCATGTTCTTCCTTACTTTGTATAGCTTGGTGTAGGTACTCTGAGTTGCTGTAGCACGTTGGGCTCGGACCTCGACAAAGCAAGCTGCCCATTCAGCCTTTTGAATATCAACCTCAGTGTCCGAGGCTTGGGCTTGGCTTGTTGAGGCTTCTGCTCCTTTCTCCTTATCACCGAGTTTATCCAGAATGTCACTGTCAAGGGTGTTTACCAAATCTAGAAACATGTTTCCCTCTTGATCGGTGTATTCTGGATAGTGCTGATCTGTGATGTCTTCAATTTCGATTTCTTCAACATCGTTGAGCTCGGCATCATCAGCATCATCAAAAGTTGGAGCATCCTTAACAATTTCATCTGGATTCAGATGAAATATTTCAACAAGCTGCTCATCATAAGGTCGTGAATTATTTCTCCTTCTTCAGGAGTATAACTCACTGACCTTCTGACGATCCCCTGCAGATCAAGAATCATTGTGAGTTGAGACGTGATCTGTTGGAGGGGAGCAACATCATGCTCATCTTGCTGAAATCCCTTATCTGTTTAATATCAACATGTAGAGTAGCAATCATTAGTATAAACTCAAGTTAATTAAACATTAATCATTAAATATTTACAAGAGTTTCATATACATCAAAAGATGAATCAAGTACAAAAGCTTAAGAATAAAACGTCTAATCAGTACTTTTGTCTTGAATCTGCTCGTGAGTTTCTGTAGTAGGTGATGATGGAGGAGCTGCTATAGATCCATGGTCTTGTCTTCTTTTTGAACATTGTTCCCAACCAGAATCAGCAGCATTTGAAGCAGAATCATCATCATCATCATCATCTTGCCCCTCCTTGGCTTGATCATCACCACTATCGTCATCATCCTAATCACTCTCATTGTCCTCATCATCATCGTCATCACCATCATCCCCTTCTCCCTCTCTTATCTTAAGATGATCAGTCTGAGACCCTTTCAGCTTGAACATAATCTTCTTATTTGCAGACTCCAACTCCTCTATCTTTTGAGTCGACAGGACATTACGTTCCTGGAGTTGGGCAATCTGAGTTGCTTGAGAAGCATTTTGCTCCTCAAGCTGAAGCAGCCTCGCTGTCTTTCCTCATCAGCAGCTAGCAGCTTTAGCACCATCCTGTTGAGTGCTGCTAGCTGTTCCTTCACTCCACTAGGAGGGAGGGGTGAACCTGTAGTAGCTGATGACGAGCCAGCTCGGTGGCTAGTGGTGGTGGCTGTGGAGGTGGTGAATATTGGAGGTGGTGTTGTGATAATAGGTGGTGTGGTGGTGAAGATTGGGTTGTTGTAGTTGTGGTAGGTGGTGTGGTAGTGATGGGTGGAGGAATGGTAGTGGTAGTAGCGGAGGAGGTAGTGATAAGAGTGATCCTCCTGCGTTTGGGCTTCAGCCCATGAGGCTGAGCCATATGTTTTCTCCGTGTCCCCCTGGACATAGAGTCTCCCCTCGACTGCTGGGAGAGGCTGGGGTGTAAGATGGATCAACTGTAGAGCTCCAAGACTCTCCAGGGTGTCCACTAACCGCCTTTAATCCCCGCTCAGTCGCCACTTCCCGACTTCCCACAGTCCGGGTAAGTGGCTCTTCATCGGACTCCTCCTCCTCCTGCATATGAAAATCAGGGTGTATCGGAGCTGGTTTGGTTTCTCCCTGGCCATCTCCTCCCTGATCAGCATCATGATCATCATCAGAGTCATTAGAGGGCAGAGCAACTTGCTCCACATCCGAATCACTGTCCTCGTGGCGCCACTTCCTTTTTGCTGGAGCCACATAATCATCCCGGGCCAGATGCCCAAATAGTCACCTGATAGGGGGTTTTACCTGCTTCCCCCTGTACACCTTCATCCTGCCCAAGGTGGTATTATCCATCACCTCGAGCACTACAACGTCCTCTTTAACCTTCGGCAGCATCGGGAGCTTCTGGTCAATTATCATCTGCATGAAGCGAGGGTACATGCAGAAGCTCTCCTTGCCCTTCGCCTCTATATTCTCACTAAGTAAGTGAAGATCATCCGCGAGAAGCTGAACGGATGGTTCAGCACCAACGCAACATATGCGCTCTGCATCTGCTCCGATAACTCATCAAACCCTCCTTTCATTGAAGCAATGCATCTGAGCAGCACGTGGGCTAAGTACTTGAACTCTGGGCACATGTTGCTCTTGTTAAGCATACCTACGTTGATATCCCCAGCGTACTTTGCCCGTAGAAAACACCTTTGAACTGTCAGCGGGTGTAGTCGTGTAGGACATTCACTATCATCCCCAAACTCGAGGACTATCCTGAGATCTTCCTCGGTGATCTCTATGGCCTGACCGAGGATAGAGCTCCTAATACAGTAGGGCTCCACAGATCTATCTATAGCAGCATTCTGCCAGAATGCCTGTTGTAAGGAGCGATACGGAGTGCAGGGAGTAGATATAGCTCTGAAGATCCTCGATCTCCGTAAGAATGAGATGATGCCCGCAAACTCCGCTGCGTTTCTAGAGGTCAGATCCAGATGAGCGCAAATATTGTGCTTTGTGCTTATGATCCAACGACTTGCCATCTGTTACACTATGTAAATAAACGTTAGTGCATGTTGAGGATAGCTAATTTCAGTCAAAGAACTTTAAACTTTGGTTTTATCGTGCGACTAAACAAACGACTGAGTTTCAGTCGTACGATTGAACTGTGCGACTGAGATTTAGTCAAACGATTGAGTTCATGCGTACGACTGAGTCATGCGATTGGACTCGGTCGCATGTCTTCTCATACGTGTATCTCAATCGTGTGCCTGAACTCATTCGCATGGTCCAGTCGTACGATTGAGTCATTCGTTCATCTTAGTCGTACGATTGAGCCAATCGGACAGTTCAGTCGTACGATTGAAGTTCATCAGCATGACCAGTCGTCTATTCGACTGTTTGTCCATTCAAATTCTTGTTTTGAGCAATACTAAGTGTTAAACATCAAAATTAAGCTCATTACACTCAGAACCAACCGATTAAGCCTATTGTAACCTTAATTTGATCAGTAAGTTCAGGTTTTAAGGTCTATTAATCCTATTAAGGTTGCTGGTAATGTTAGGTCATAATTTGTGCCCATTTTGATGATTTGACACAGTTTGTTTGTTGATTTCTATTGTGCAGTACCTGTATGATCGAATGCAAACGTCTGAACTATGTAATCGAAGGTTCAGGTGATTTTGGGAAATTTTGGCCGAGGTTCGATTAGGTCGTACGTATAGAGAGGCGATTTGGGTGAATGAGCGACTGAGGCCGATTCGACCTGTATATATACTAGGGCAAATCCCAGTCGGGCGACTGAGCCGAGTCGCATAGGTCAGTCGTACGATTGAGTCTAGTCGTATGAGTGAGTTATGCGACTGAGTCTCAGTCGTACGATTCACCCAATTGTTCAGTTCCAATCGTACGATTGAGGTTCAGTCAAACGGCTGTGACAGTCAGTCACCATCGATCGTGTGCTTGGACTCATTCGCATTGTCCATTTGTACGATTTGATTCATTCGTGTGTTCCAATCGTACGACTGGACCATATTTATGGTTCAGTCGTGCGACTGGGCCATACTTATCATCTTTTGACCATTTTACCATTACGACCCTTAGTTCCATTTACCAGTAGATAACATTATGAGTAGGTTGATCATCTCAGACATGACCATTTAAAATAAAACAACATTTTGATCACCTCAGATGTGATCCATTAATCCACCTGATCACTTCAGACGTGATCCATTTATCCACCCGATCATTTCAGACATGATCCACTTAACCACCTGATCATCTCAGACATGATCCATTTATCCAACTTATCACCTCAGACGTGATACTTTTATCCTTTCAGAAACAATTTGTTTAAATAAACATTAAGCTCATTTGGTGACGTTAACAGAGAACATTTTGCACAGTCCGACATTGACACATTATACATATAACTTGAAAATTTTAAACTACGAACACAATAAAACATCTTTTTGTGATTTTGTTAGGTCGGGTTAGTGTAGCCTATTAACATTGACATCATATCAAGGACAGACTCGTATGGAATCAGACAGGCATAAACAACATTACTTGGAATCTTTTATCTGTATTTAACTTTAAACCCTTGCATGAATTACATATCATAGTTATTCACTTATCTAAGACTTCTAAGATCTAACTGGGAATCATGCTTGACATGATAAGTAACACCCATTGATTTTGAGCATCAGGCATTGCAGCCACGACGATTATCAGTATACAAGTCCATTTAAATCCATACACAGACTTTTGACACGCATTAGTGATTAATTAGATGAATTAGGTCAACAAGTATTTGTGGTTCCACAGCTATATGGTAATCAGTCTTCCTCAGGAGATTTTTGTGCGGTCTTGGGACTTAGAAGATCTGGTTCTAAGAATTTTCAAAGAGATGCTAAGCCTCAGGTCAGTGCCATCGCACAGCAGAGAGGCGCAAACAGCAATGAATTCTTAGAACGGATAGGTTATGCTAAGCCTCAGGTCAGTGCCATCGCACAGCAGAGAGGCGTAATACCTATCTTCTTCTTAGAGCATTATATTAGACTATACATTGTTTTCAGTGACATTTGTCATCTTTTGCTCTGTTTTTCAGGTCTTTGCTCACATTTGTGGCATTTGCTTGCTCCTCACCCTTATTGGAAATTTATTGATTGTGCAGACCAGAGATACCATGAAAACCCACAACTTGTTGAATTATTTATGTTTAAGCCAAATCACTGATGATGTCTACTTATCTATTGTGTTGAATCTACCGACACATCGTACAATGCACTGGCACCACCCTAGATCTACTTTCTCGGGTAGTTACAGTACCAACCAAGCGTACTATCATTTTCCCAATTTGTTAGACCTAGACTTCTCTGATTTGTACTTTTCTGTGATTTAATTAACCTTGCAAAACATAAAAACCTTTGGTGTTCCAAGTAATGCGACACCTGTGTACTATCACTTTCCATTTCATTGAGTCACATTTCCAGTATTTCTGTCTTTGCCTTTTCAGCTTAAGTAACCTCCCCTTTTTTTCTTAAGTAAATAGTTACTGAACATAACCTAATCTCCCCCTAAAATACTAAAACAGAAAATCTTTTTGTGTTTTTGGATTTTTAATCGACAAGGAAATTAAATGAAATAAAACTAGGAAATTAAGAAATTAAAAAAAATAAACATGTGTCGGACTACACGTCTGTGTCTTCTGAGATAACATCACTTTTCTTTTAAACACCGTTGACCTCTAACAGATATAAAAATCTGGGTTTATCAAAGGCTTTTGTATAGAGGTCAGTGCGTTGAAAATCTGTATTAATTTTTATCACATCGATTAAATTCTTTTCAAAACAGTCACGTATAAAGTGATATTTGATTCCGATGTGTTTGATCTTAGGATGTTGGACCGGATTTTTAGTTACTGCAATTGCAGCAGAATTATCAACAAATATAGGAGTAGAAGAGAAACGCAAACCGTAGTCCCGCATTTACTGTTGTATCCATATGATTTGAGAACAGCAGCTGGCGGCGGCAACATATTCGGCTTCACTGGTAGATAGAGCAACTGATGTCTGCTTCTTACACTGCCAAGTCACCAATCTCCTCCCGAAAAATTGACATCCTGCTAACGTAGACTTGTAATTCATTTTGTAGCCTCCATCATACGAATCACTATACGCTGTTAGCTCAAAGTCATCATCATGAGGATACCACAACCCCAGTGTTGGAGTACCCTTCAGATAACGGAAAATCCTCTTAACCCTAATCAAGTGATTCACTTTTGGCTTCGCTTGATATCTGGAACATAAACATGTGGCATACATGATATCTGGATGCGAGGCAGTGAGGTACATAAGAGATCCGATCATCCCACGATACATAGTGGCATCTACCAAATCCCCATTCTCATCAGGAGCCATATCATGATTTGTGGCAAGAAGGGTACCGGCAACAGTGACATTTTTCATATCAAACCGACTCAGAATGTCTCCGACATACTTAGTTTGATGCAACAAAATACCGGTTGAGGTTTGATCCTCCTATAATCCTAGGAAGAACTTCATTTCTCCCATGGCACTCATCTCAAACTCTGCCTTCATCACAGATTCGAATTCTTTGCACAACTCTTCGTTTCTGGAACCGAAGATGATGTCATCCACATAGATCTGCACCATAAGCAAATCACCATCCTTTTCTTTAATGAACAACGTACAGTCAATCACACCCCTACGAAAGCCGTGTATTAACAGATGGGTGGAGAGCTTTTCATACCAAGCTCGAGGAGCCTGATGTAGCCCATACAAAGCCTTGTCTAAGTTGTAGACTCTGTCCCGATGATAGGGATCCTTGAATCCCTCGGGTTGACCGACGTATACCTCCGCACGGATTTCCCCATGAAGGAATGCATTCTTCACATCCAACGTCTATGCTTTGCACTTAATATCCATGCTGGGGTTTCTAAAGAGGAGAGACTGAAGAGATTTGAAGAGTTCAAGAAAGAAGTCAAAGTCTAGTTAGAACTAGGTCCAAGGGGAGTTTGTTGGTACACATGTCCCCAGTTCTAGTCTAGTGAGCTTAAATGTAATAAAACTTCTGGTAACACATATGTAATGTTTAATCAATATAATGAGAATCTCTTCTATATATGGTTGTTGGTTGTTTAATATTATATCTATTTATATTATTAATTGTTACACGCATATATGACAATGGTATATAGGTTTACAGTTGTTAGACATAGTTCTGAACCATTAAAGGTTCAAGAACGTGTTTAACTAAGTATCCTGATTCAGTAGTACGACGGGACCATGCGAATGGGCCGATCGCGCGAATGTGCCAATCGCACGACTGAACAAGGTGATTGAGTCAATCGTACGATTGAGTCACAAGACCGACTCAGTCGTCTGAATGAACCAATCGTATGACTCAGTCCTACGACTGAGCTAGTCGCTTGGCTCAGTCGTACGAATGAGAGCTTTAACCTATAAATACCACTTAATTCGTGGAAAAATGGAACACTTCGAATATTTGCAACCCTAGTCGACCCAGAGCACCCTGTTTGTCCCTTCCAAGTTCACAAAAGTTTCAGATCATTCCAAGTTCGTTCTTAACATTTTCTAATCGTTAGGTTTGATCTTGTTAATGTTTTTCCCTGATTGGATCGCCAATCAAATAGGATTCTGCACTATTTGATTCGGTATAACAAAGAATCAGTTAGTACTACGTAAGTACAGGGTCCTAACAAGTGGTATCAGAGCCTTTACACTGTCAGATAAGAATCGGAAGGACCAATCCTGTCCTTCATCACTTTGAGCAACCATAGCTTTGGAGTCACTGCTTGTTGGAACTGTCTTTTTCTCCTTATCTTTTTGTTGAAAGATGAGAATGGATTCCCATTGCCAGTCTTCTTTGGTTTTACACATTCCCTCTTGAAGTGGCCTTTTTCTCCACAGTTGAAGCGAGTGACTTTGGACTTGTCAAAACCAAATGTAGTATCTTTGGTAGCCACTAGATTCTGTCCCGTCTTTTTCACAAACTTCTTAGCTCGTCGCACTGCACTTGCTAGAGCCCACATTATGTCCATACGTTCCAACTCATTCTCATCCACCTGCTCGTAGTCTTCATCAGCCAGGTGGCAGTTTCCAATCTTCTCGGCCACTAAACCATCATAGGAATGAACTACCGCAGCAAGTAGATCCATGTGTTACTTTGCAACCTTTACAGTTACTTTTCCCAAATTTTTAGTCATTAACTTCGTTGATTGGGTAAATATATGACTTTGTAGAACCCCAGAAGCACCATGTGACTCACTAGCAGAGGATGAGCCTTGATCAGCTGATGGTGATGCATTTGACACAAAAGCAGTTTACAGAGGAGCACTGGAGGCTTTGGAAGTAGAAGTAGAAGTAGGAGTAACATTGTAGAGTGATGGATCTTGAGTGTAAGCTCCTTTCTTCGTTCTATACTTGTGTCGGACCTCTTCCTCTCTCAGTTTCAGAATGAAGTCATTAATATGCAAAGTCTCCAAAACTGAGTTATAGCGTAAAGTGGAAATAAAGGAATCCCACTTCTCTGGTAGACCCTCAGCCAAGCTTGTAACTTTATCTTCTTTAGACGTCTTAACCCCATGAGTGTGAAGTTCACTCATCAGATGGTAGAAGCAATCAATGATCTCATCCAAGCTTTCATTCCCAATAGACGAGAAGTTGTAAAACTCTTTCTTCAACGCTTTAGCCTTCAGTGACTTAAGTGTTGAATTGCTATCGTATCTCTTCTCAAGAGCGTCCCATAACTTTTTGCTCTGTTTGTGCTCTGAGTATTGATGAAAGATGTCTTTGGGAATCGACTGTGTCAACATTGCATAAGCCTTCTTTTCAGCATTATAGGCAACCTTTTGTGCATCACTTAGTCCACTTAAAGTCAACGGTATTCCATCAGCACCAACGGGCATGTTATATCCAGTCTCAATCGAGTTCCACAAATTGGTATCCATACCATTTAGATGAATTTCAAATCTTTGTTTCCACAGAGGAAATTCATCAATAGACAGTAGTTTAGGTGGTTTATTATGGTTCCCAATTTCATTTTCCAGTAACAGAAGGTTCTGAATCCTAGAGTCCTTTCCGGCTGAGAAGGAAAAATTTTCAGAGTCCATTTTGTCTTAGTTTAAACTTGAAGAGTGAACTGTTTGGGCGACTGGAGTGTATGACTGAGAGGCGACTGAGATAAACAGTGTGCGATTGAACTCAATCTTACGATAGGACAGGTGATTGTGACACTTGAGCGACTGGACAAACCGACTGAATCAACCAGGCGATTGAACAAGCGACTGAGTTCAATCGTACGATTGAACTGGGCGACTGGACTTCAGTCGTATGATTGAGATAATCATGCGACTGAGACTGCTGAAATCGAGGTTTTTCACAAACTTTGACCTAAAACGCAAGTTTTTACACCCTAGACGGCTGTAACTCGAAAAAGATTGAATTTTCAGAACATGCACACGTAAAAGCTTGATTTTTGAGCAGAAAGAACAGATCTTTTCACTAAAAATGTAAACTTTTTCACGAAAATGATTGAATCAACGAAGAATCAAGAGCCAAGGCTCTGATACCACTTGTTAGGACCGTGTACTTACGGAGTACTAACTGATTCTTCGTTATACCGAATCAAATAGTGCGGAATCCTATTTGATTGGCGATCCAATCAGGGAAAAACCTTAACAAGATCAAACCTAACGATTAGAAAACGTTAAGAACGAACTAGGAATGATCTGAAACGTTTTGTGAACTTGGAAGGGACGAACAGGGCGCTCTGGGTCGACTAGGGTTGCAAATATTCGAAGTGTCCTGTTTTTCCACGAATTAAGTGGTATTTATAGGTTACAGCTCTCATTCGTACGACTGAGCCAAGCGACTGGCTCAGTCATGCGACTGAGTCATACGATTGGTTCACTCGGGCGACTGAGTCAGTCTTATGACTCAATCGTACGATTGACTCAATCACCTGGTTCAGTCGTGCGATTGGCCCATTCGTATGGTCCAGTCGTACTACTGAATCAGGATACTTAGTTAAACACATTCTTGAACCTTTAATGGTTCAGAACTATGTCTAACAACTGTAAACCTATATAACATTGTCATATATGCGTGTAACAATTAATAATATAAATATATATAACACTAAACAACCAACAACCATATATAGAAGAGATTCTCATTATATTGATTAAACATTACATATGTGTTATAAGAAGAAGTTTTATTACATTTAAGCTCACTAGACTAGAACTGGGGACATGTGTACCAACAGGAACCAAATGGGTATTTAGGAATAAGAAAAATGATAGCGGCATTGTCATCAAAAACAAAGCTAGAATAGTTGTTCAAGGATACACACAAGAAGTAGGAATTGACTACACTGATGTCTTTACCCTTGTAGCAAGACTAGAAGCTGTTAGGATATTCTTGGCATTTACTGCATCCATGAACTTGAAGGTCTATCAACTTGGTGTCAAGTGTGTTTTTCTGTATGGGGTGATTGATGAAGAGGTGTATGTCAAACAACCACCTGGTTTTGCAGATCCTGATCATCCTGATTATGTCTGCAAGCTTTATAAGGCTCTGTATGGGCTACACCAAGCACCTAGAAAGTGGTATGAGACTCTATCTCAGTATCTCTGCAAACATGGATATAGAACGGGTACTATAGATGGAACTCTCTACATCAAAGGACAGGGAAATGACTTACTGCTAGTTCAAGTGTATGTAGATGACATCATTTTTGGCTCAACTAGTCCAAGGCTCTGCAAAGACTTTGAGAAGCTAATGAAGGACGGATTTAAAGTGAGTGCCATGGGGGAACTCAATTTCTTTCTAGGAATTCAAGTGAAGCAAGTTGAAGATGGAATCTTCATAAGTCAGTCAAAGTATGTTCAGGACATACTCAAAAGATTCAACATGACTGACTGTAAGATTGCTAAGACACCCATAGCAAGAAACCACTCCCTTGGACCTGATCTTGAGGGGGAGTATGTGGATGAACACCTCTATAAGGCTATGATTGGGTCTCTTATTTATCTTACAGCTAGCAGGACTGATATCATGTTTGCCATATGTATTAGTTCAAGATATCAAGCCAACCCCAAGATGTCTTACCTCATCACTATCAAGAGAATTATAAGATACCTCAAAGGTGCCTCAACACTTGTTCTTTGGTATCCCAGGAATTATGACTTCAATCTGTATACATATACAGATAGTGGTTATGGTGGTTGCAATATGACTGCAAAGTCTAGATCTGGGGGATGTCAGTTCCTTGATAGAAGGGTTGTCTCATGGTAATGCAAGAAATAATCCTGCGTCTCTGCATCAACTGCTGAAGCTGAATACATTGCTGCTGCAAGCTGCTGTGCTCAAGTGCTTTGGATTCAGAATCAGAAACTAGACTATGGTTTAAATTTCAAGGAGACTCCCATTCACATAGACAACAACAGTGCTATCTCTATCATAGAGAATCCTGTGCAGCCCTCAAGGACAAAGCACATAAATATCAGGTATCATTTAATTAGAGATAACTTTGAAAACGGATTAATTAAACTAGTTAAAGTTAACACAAATGAACAATATACTGTTCTGTTTACAAAAGCCTTTGATGAACAGAGATTTAAGTATCTTATATCAGCTATTAGGATGATTAAATTTGAGTACCTTTTTCTTAAAAACTAATTCATTTTATTTCTTAAAATCTGTGTGTCCTAAGTTGTCTAGTTTATCACCTTCATAAGCTCACTTTTTCTATGGATAAAAACTTTTGAAGAGTTTTCTTAGATGTTTGACAAATTTGGATCCTTCGGAAGATATGATTTTATCTTCGGAGGAAAATATACCTTCAAGTCAAACTGTCTAAGTAAAATTTGCCTTCTGAAGAAATTTCTGAAATATCTTTCGAAGCTTAAAACTATCTTAGGCACTTATATGCTTTCAAGGACCATTTTTCTTCCGAAGGAAATTAACTCTTAGAAGCTTTGTTCTGTTGAACAAAGTATCCAATTTTAAAATTCTCTTCTGAAGCAAATTTGTCAAAACTCTTTGAAAATTCTTCTGAACTCCTTTTGGCTTCGGAAGCTTTTTCATTATAACTTCCGAAGACAATTTACCTTCGGAAAATTTTTGATTTCCAAGAAAACCACTTTTGAGCAAAAAGAAAACTACTTTTTCAGAGGTGGGACCACCTTCTGGATTTCAAAGTTTATCCTCTTTCATTAACTTTGTCTCAAATCCTTTTTACACATAAACCCTGTCAGTTCCCCTCTTTTTATCATCTTCATCTTCTCTCCAAACCTAAAATTCCAGATTTCTTTCTAAAACTGCCTTCGTTCATCCTTGCCTTCGTTCATCCTTCCTTCACCTTTAAGCTTTCTCACAATGGCCAACCTTGACAGACGAAATGAGCCAGATTTTTCAATGCAGTTACACAGACAACACAATCAGCTTGCTCTGTTAAACTCTGAGAAAGATCCATATTTCTCAGAGGTGTGCCAATTCTTGGCTTTGTCAAACTACTTCACCTCCCTTACTATTGATCCTCCTCTCTATGAGGATCATTTGCTTGAATTTTGGAAGACCTACCAAGAGGTCATTATGGATGGAGAGAAGGCACTGTCTGCCACAATGCAGGGGAGAACAGTCTTCATCACTTCGGCCATCATCAACACTCATCTTTAGCTGGGTGATGAAGAAGGTGAGGTGTTATTCCTAAAACAAGCTGTTAATCATTCCTTCGAGCAGATAGGCTATGAGGGAGATTTCTTTGTAAAGACCTTCAGGAAAGGGAAGGTCTCACCTAAGTGGAAGTACCTACTTCATGTGGTTATCCATAGCTTATCCAACAAGAATGGAGGGTGGGACCAGATTCCCGAAGATCTCTCCTTCATAGTGCATGGAATGGTTCAGGGAGTCAAGTTCAGGTACTCTTAATTTGTTTATACAAATCTAATTGCAAACTTAGACTCCTTAGAGTATTACATGTTTCCTAGATATGTTCAATACATTCTAAACTAAGAACTGGGCTTACAGTTAAAGGAAACAGGTAATATTCTTAAATTGGGACAGATGAAGCCCGACATCCTTAAAATTTTGAAGAAGCCAACTGTTGGCTTCTTAGGGGTAGAAACAGCCCTTGTCCTAAATTGTTAGAGCTCATTGCTCAAGGTGACAACCTAGCAACACAAGCTAGTTTGAACCCACACCTTCTACATCTCAACCACCAAAACAACCACAAATCACCCTCACCTACCAAAGAAAACCCAAACAAACCCCTGCTCAGGCTATTGAGTCTATGCATGCCCCTATATACTTACCTATACAGAAGGAAGTGGATACTGGACTTCCCACTTCCCCTGAGGAGCAAACCACTCCCATCACATCAAAGATCAGTGATGAGGTTCCTCATGCTCAGCCTGATGAGCTCACAAGCCCAACTGCCTTAAGCCTTCACTCTGAGTCTCAACACTCAAGTGAACAAACCTTCAGGGGACAGCTACCATCCCCATCCTTTAGACTTAAACCAACCCATTCCCAATCTTGATTTCTATACTGATGAAGACTTAGGTGTCAGTGAGTACCATGAGTCTCCCTACTACACCACTCCTTAAAGAGAGATGACTGATCCTGAGTCAACTAGGTCTAGCCCACATCAGTCACCTATCATTGAGGTGGATAATTGTAAACCTGTTTAGGATATACATATGGAAGAGGCTCTTACTTCAGCAAGTGATTACATCATTCAGACCTTAACCATGACAACTCAACTCATGGACACTTCAACTGAAGCTGTCACTGAGCAGAGGAAATCCAGCAGCCAAGAACACCATGCTGGTGATGAGGAAGAGGACCTTGGTCCAATTCTCTCATCCCCCAATGATTCTTCTGATGAAGATGAGGGGAATTTGAGACTAAAGGTGCAAAAACCGTCAAAAACATAAACCTATCTAGTCTCCAAGGTTTGTCATCTTGAATCTCAAGTGACTACCTTGCAACACAGGGTCAGTGATCAGCAACTTGAGATATCTCATCTTAAGGAAAAACTAGCTAGGAGACCTTTAAGAGGAGCTCAACCAGGAACACAAGAACCTATGAATGTGATTGACCTAACTCCTAGCTAACCTATACAAGAGGGTGATGCTACCAAAAAGAGGGAGGAACTCATTACAGTCACAGAACCTAGGAGTTCTTCAAGGAGTATGGACACTGAGGACTCACCATCCTCACTTGTAATTGTGCATACTCAGCAACTTTTTGAAGTTCATATTGATGTGGATAGTATAGACTCAGTCATTAGGAGTCTCTCTGAGAAAGGCATCCCAAGAGCTTTATCATCCCCACCAACTTCAAGTCATATTTTTTGGTGGAGGTATGATGCTGATAGAAGAACTCTTATTCTTCAAAGAGTTCAAGACAGGAATACTGAAGATTTTAGCCTTAGAAGAAGACTAAGGCAATCACGCAATACCATTGGTCAACTGGATGTTGAGGCAGGCCCTAAGATTAGCTTCAAAGGGGAGACCTTGACTGAAGGCCCAGTGGTAGAAGTTGAGAGCCCTGTCTCACCATCAACTGCTATAGAGGTTCAATCCCTTGATGAGACACCTACTGGTGAAGGTGTATCTCAACCTCTCTCTGGCCAGAGCTTGGAAGCTGCACCAAGCAATGAAGGCCAAAGCTCTCTCCACCCTGAGTCACAAAGGTCTTTGAGCGACACAGGGAATAGAAAATTGACTTTTGAGGAGATTGAGGAGGAGGAGAGAGAGAGAGAGGAAAAGGAAGCAAAGGGGAGAAAGTTCCTCTACTGGGTCTCCAAGACTCATGGAAAGTGCTATCAGGGCTGGCCCCAGACCAAATACTCAGGATGATGAGTTAAGCGCAGTCAGGATCAACTACTTGCAGACCAAGAACTATGACATTGACAACATCATTTCACTCCCCTTGGATGAGTTAAATGAAGTGGCTGACATGGAACTGTCAAAAGAGAGAAAAGAGGAAGTGGATGCAGAGCTACTTCTAAAAATCAAAGAAGAAAGAAGACAGAAGAGACTCTATAAGCATGTGCCTACTCTCTCACCAGTTTAACAAACTCATGAACAAGAGGATGTGGCTCTACAAGAACCTCAGGTAGACAAAGAGAAGGATATGATCAATATGATAAACTACCTGAGTGCCACAGGCCTCTATCAGGCTGATACACTACTTCCCTTACCCTTTGACTATGTCGAGTTAGAGTACCTCAAACAACTTGAACTTGATGTAGCCAAAGAAAGAAAGATTAACAAAAGGAAGTTAAGGGAAGAGGCTGTAAAGTCAAGAGCCATCATCCATAAAAACTTGAAGAAGTCTGCTGATAGGCAGAACATGATAAGCTTCTTGAAGTTGTGTGGATTCTCTGGAAGGAGACTTGGTCCCATGTCTCTGTCCACCATGGATGAGCACATGATGGTAATCAAGCAGAAGATTCAAAAAGGTGAACTTGCTGACATACAATCCCTACCAAGTCAGGTCCCTCAGGAAGTGGAGATTAAGGTTGAAACATTTAAGACAACACAACCTGAATCTCCTGCTGAACCTCAGCAAGCTTCCGCTTCTGATCCACAGCAGGGATCATGAACCTGTGAGACAGAAAAACCCAACTGATGTAACACCTCGTGATTTTTGTTAAATCAAAAATCAACAATCAGACTTCCACTTCTCAAAAAAATTCAAGAAAACCAAGCGAGCTGAACACCCTTCTATTGTTGCTGTTAAACCTGATGTTCGGTGTTATTGTATTCTAATTTTCGGGACGAAAATTCCTTCAACAAAGGGATGATGTGACATCCCGTAATTTCAGGTTAATGGCGTCAATTCAACCTTTGTTTTTTCAACATCTTAATGTTATTTAATTAATTATTATGTAACTTTGTTATGTGGTTAATTAATTAAAGAAGTGACTTATTTAGTGTTAATGTAACATGTTAGTGGAGAAAGTTGTATAATATAATAATAACAATAAGAAGGGATGTCTTTCATTGTGTTAGTAGAGAAAGTTGAGGAACCATTATGAATATGAAATACCCACTAATCCTTGTTTTAGGCACCCATAACCGATTCATTCCTTCCATATAACAAACACCACAATTCAACCCAACCCCATATGTTTCCCCACCTCACATCGACGGAATATATACATGTATCTGTAATTAAATTATACAAAGAGTATAATTAATTATTGGCATATGCAGATTTGCTTTTGGTTATATAAATAACACAATACTTAAATACACCAATTGCATATATAATTAATACTAATTATTAATCATGAATATAGCACTCCACTAAGCAACTTATATGATTAAATTATCGAAACCCTACCCCATACGGCTCCCCACAACCACCCCCAGCCATAAAAATCTTCTTCTTCATTGAACACCCTCAAGAAAACCCAAGAGACACCTCTGCCGTCGGCACCACTACTCGTGCGAACAAGCATCAACGACAATCCCCCTCCCTTGTAACAGCCGGCAGCCCTTCCTCCACTTGCGCCAGACACTTCGACACCACCCGGCGCTCGCGAGGACAGACCGGAGCAACCTTACGGTATGAGTTTCATTGTAGTTGTTACAATTTTTAGTTTCGGTTCACGGTTGCGGGTTCGGTTTCATCTCGGTTAAGGGTTCGTGTTTCATGTGTTCTAGTGTGTGTAATCACCATGAATACGCTCGTATGAGTTCATGCTAGTTCATGATACCCATGTACGTGTTTTCTATGCGTTACCATGTGTTACGTTCGTGAACCCACGATGGATACATATTTTCTACGTATGTAAACATATTCTGGTATATACGTATTGTACGATGCGTATATGTGTGTGTGTGTGTTTCTGCGTATAAGTTCCGTGTATGTATGGTTGCGTATATGTTTCTACGTACGTATATGTTTCTGCATACGAATACGTTTTCTGCGTACATATATGTTTCTGCCGTACATACAGGTATTTGCATTACGTATGTACATAGGGGTGTATTCTACGTATATATTTGTGTGTGCGTGTGTTCTATGTGTATATATGTATATTTGGTTCTTCATGGGTTGTATGTGTGAACCGTGCTGTGTGTGAACTGTGATGTGTGTTCCTGTGCATGAATCGTGTGTGTGTGTGTTTGTAGTTATTCCCATGAGTGTGTGAGGTTAGTGTGTGTATATATATATGCTATGCATAGGTTATGTGTGGTGGTGCTGCTGCATATATATAGATGCATGTATATAATTGTTTAAAAATAATAAATAGTGGGCTGCCAAATGAAGGCATAATTGTGTGTGTATGTAATATGCATGCGTGAAGTGTATATGTATATCTATTATTGTGTGGTGCATGCATGTGTAAGTATGCAGGTGTTGGTTGGGATTTAGGTGGGCACATGGGAGAAGTATGTATGAGTTGGAATTGTCAAGTTGCATGTGTTACATAAAATGTAAATTATGGGGTGGATTGCAGTAGGTTCCCCGATGGTTTCTAATAAGGTATGTTGTGCATGATAATTTTAGGTGCGAGTAAAAAAAAGATAATATGTTATACGGGTGTATAATAGACATCTGTATATTAAGTAGTGAGGATTATGTATTACTAAACGTGTGAGTTGTGTTTTAAAGACAAATAATAATAATAGTAATTGTAACGATAATAATAATAATACTAATATTATTTTTATTGTAATTAAATTGGTATAAGCGAGAGTAATTCGGTTTTATGTATTTAAGGTGAATTGGTATGTTTTGATACTTGTCTGGGAATGGGAAAACATCGATGACCAACACCGTAACCGAGTCGTGAAACGCGAAACCGTACGATCACATTATTGGTATTTAATATTAATTGAATATTAAATGAAACACAGGTTAACCGAAACCTTAACTGTTGCTCGAGTATTATTTCTCTGTTGTGCAATCAAGGTGAGTTTACAGCCCCACTTTTACTTTATACTATTTTCGGGGGAGAGAAACATGTTGTTTTCATAAACGTTACATTACATTGGATTGTTGTGATACTGCATATACATGATACTATGTTCGTATACTTTGCCCTTCGGTCCGTTACTACGCATGTAGAAACGTGGAAACAATTTCATTTTCATTGATCAGTATTATTGTAATATCACCTGTTTACTAGTGTGACACCACTTAAGTCCTCACTCTCGAACCGTTAATGTATGTAGTATAGCGAGGCAATTCTGAGTAGATCTACTGGGTTTGACAAACCCCACCCGGGCTAGTCGCGCTAGCAAAACGTTCGTCAAACGGGTGTTTAATTGACCTAAGTTCTGTTGCTGTGACCTGGTATTCACAGCCGAGGCGTTCAGTTTTGATTGTCAGCTTCGGTTGCGAACTTCATACACTGAGTAACTGGTTTAGTAGACTAGCTACCTACTGATATTACTTTGTTTACTGTATCGGTTTACTTTATGTTCTGTTTATCAAAACCTGTGAACTCACCAACCTTGTGTTGACACTTTAGCATGTTTCTTTCAGGTTCACAAGACGCGCACGATTAGGAGCATTCATTCATGCATTTATTATCTCACGTGGCTTATTTAATATTTTTCAGTAACGTTCATTTATTCGGTTTGCGCGTGTTGCGCCATTTAAACAATTAAGATTTATTATGCTTCCGTAACTTCTGTTATGTTTACTTTAAAAACTTGGTCTTTGGTAATATCAAACTTCAAAAATGAATTATGTTTTACAATTAACGTGTCGTTTGGTGTAACTAGTGGCTGAGATCCTGGAAGTCACACGCCCAACGGTAATACTACGTTTGTGGAAATTGATGGTGTGACAGATTGGTATCAGAGCATTAGTTATAGCGAACTAATATGAACTTTGCATCTCATCTGCATTGCATTTTAGACTATAGCTGGATTTGCATTAGTTACACACACATAGATTACTAAGCTATGCCTACTTAATTGGTTGCCTAAGAATTTTTGCTTCAACATATCCCTGTGAGCATATGGCTACCGGGATGGTGGCTCCGAGTTGCTGTGAGTCACGGGAGAGTTTGTGTGCATTTGACATCGTCTAAATGTTCTTCATGATTTGTGTGACACATAGACACCTGTATTCTGGATTTCCTGGCAAAAGGCCCTCGGGCTAAGGCAAGCATATCGCATAAATCTCATTGTGAGACCAGTTATGCTTACCTGGGGATTTCTGGGATGAGTGATAAACTATGGTCAATACACAGGTCTCTAAGGCAAATGGGTCAAATTACCTTGGCGTGTCAATGATTCCCAAACTTTACTGATCCTTTCGTATACTTTGATTGATCGACCCCGATATAATACATACATATTTGGTACTTCTATCATTGATGACCACTGTACTTGACAAGATATGTTAGCCTGATAGGAGGAACCGGGGTGATCATGCAAAGCAAATTACCATTACGGGTGCACACGTAATTGTAATTTGTCATGCATGCTAAGTCCGGTGAATCTGGTCGGGTGGTAACATTGTAGTCAGTATAAGTCATCATTCCTACACCTTGAGCAAGAAAGTCTCGGTCTTCATAGAACATAACCATTAACTATCTATCAGTTCTACTTGTAGGAATGCTCACCCTTACCTTGAATTTGGACGATATTCAAACCATGACATTTGTGTTAATCCCATGGATTCAGACTGATTCTCTAGCTTGTCTATTTCTTTAAATCCTTGAATTTCTCTTCCTTTTCATTTCAAGACAAAAGGTCTATTTTCATACGATTGATAGCTTTTGATATTTGGTAATTTAAAGAATGTCTGGAAGAGGACGTGGACGCGGGAGAAGTAACGATCATGAGTATTACAAGTTTTCTATTCTATACCCTAGGGTGCTAGGATCATGATTCTAGTAAGACCTTGTTAAGGGTAACAAAACATTATTAACACTTGCTATTACTTAAGTCATGTCCTACTTAGAGCCTTCATGATATTTCCAATCATGACATTAATTTTATCTTCTAAGAGACATTCCTCCACTTAGTATTTCAGTAACTGAGGAACTGATTGAATGCTTAGAATGAAAGTGGACTACAGGAAATATAGAAGAGTGATGATACTCTCTATACATACATTACGTTATTCTTGGGGATGATGCTAAGGAAAATTAGGATGTCGTGTTACCGGTTTAAGCACATTCTTAGTATACCGGTGATGCTTATATATAGGGTTATTGAGGTGAGTTCAAAGCCTTGGTGATTAAGTATTATTACCTAAAGAATGAAATGCAAAAGTTAGAATTGTAATTCTAAAATCGTGCAATGGTAGGGTTAGGTCGTGCTCTTTATACTGACAAACTCCATGAATTGACAAAGCTGATGTCATACCTTATGACACTAGACCAAATAGAATTAGGAAGGACAAGCTGATGTCATACCTTATGACATTAGACCAAATAGAATTAGGAAGGACACTGGGAAAATCTAGTGAGTAGCAGAAAGTAGTTGGAGGGTCGAACAAGCAATCTAGCTGTAAGGTAGACAAGAATGCCAATATTGTGAACCTAGCTATGTTGGTTGATACGATTAAGCTAACATGCGTTAAACAGGAACATTAAGAAGGTTGGAGTTCCGACCATTACCATAAAGTGTGCTCTAGGTCGATTAGGACCCCAGGACAAGTTAGAAACAATCAGAATTAAGAAATGGCTATAGCTAGAAAGTAAGGACAGTTAAATTATGGAAATAAAGGTCATATAAGTCAAGGTAATACATCACACGGTCATACATTTATGACTGAAGCAAGCCACATTCGACAAAACCAAATTTTGTTACATGCACGTACCTTATCATTAGTAGCTACACATCTATTTGATACCAGGGTTGATAATAGCTTTGATTCTTCTGGAATTATTCTTTAACTTAGCATTAACCCTAGTTGCTTAGAAATTATTTACTCGGTTAAAGTGACCAATGGTAATAATTAGAGGTTACACAAAAATACACGAAGATCATGTCTTTGACATAGACTTCATACCATATGAATTGGTTATCGAAGCATGAAACCAAGATAGACCATCAGGAGAAGGTGATTCGTCGGAAGCCTCTAGAATTCAATGTGAGAGATCACGTTTGACTCAAAGTCTCTCCCTGGAAAGGGATTGTATGATTTGGAAAGAAAGTGTATTGCCGATGATACATTTGTTGTTCCATTAGAAGAACTGGAAATCGATGAACAGCTTCGTTTCTTTGAAAAACCAGTAGAGATTATGGATCAAGAAGTCAAAACACTAAAGCGTAGCAAAATTCCCATTGTGCGCGTTAGATGGAACTCTAAGCGAGGTCCAGAATTCACCTGGGAACGTGAGGACCAGATGAAATCCAAATACCCGCATTTGTTCGCGGATACAACTTCAGGACCTAACTCCAGCTGAATTTCGGGACGAAATTCTCTCAACTGAGGGATACTGTAACACCTCGTGATTTTCGTTAAATCAAAAATCAACAATCAGACTTCCACTTCTCAAAAAATTTCAAGTAACCCAAGCGAGCTGAACACCCTTCTATTGTTGCTGTTAAACCTGACGTTCGGTGTTATTGTATTCTAATTTTCGGGACGAAAATTCCTTCAACAAGGGGATGATGTGACATCCCGTAATTTCAGGTTAATGGCGTCAATTCAACCTTTGTTATTTCAACGTCTTAATGTTATTTAATTAATTAATTATGTAACTTTGTTATGTGGTTAATTAATTAAAGAAGTGACTTATTTAGTGTAAATGTAACGTGTTAGTGGAGAAAGTTGTATAATATAATAATAACAATAAGAAGGGATGTCTGTCATTGTGTTAGTAGAGAAAGTTAAGGAACCATTATGAATATGAAATACCCACTACTCCTTGTTTTAGGCACCCATAACCGATTCATTCCTTCCATATAACAAACACCACAATTCAACCCAACCCCATATGTTTCCCCACCTCACATCGACGGAATATATACATGTATCTGTAATTAAATTATACAAAGAGTATAATTAATTATTGGCATATGCGTATTTGCTTTTGGTTATATAAATAACACAATACTTAAATACACCAATTGCATATATAATTAATACTAATTATTAATCATGAATATAGCACTCCACTAAGCAACTTATATGATTAAATTATCGAAACCCTACCCCATATGTTTCCCCATTCGTATCGTGCTTCGATTATTTTAAAGTCATTCATTAGGACCTAAACCATTATGTTAGTGGAGGGAGTAGGTGAATCAAACTCAATAAATCATCATATAATAACCAACCCTCCCACCCCATACGGCTCCCCACAACCACCCCCAGCCATAAAACTCTTCTTCTTCATTGAACACCCTCAAGAAAACCCGAGAGACACATCTGCCGTCGGCACCGCTACTCGCGCGAACAAGCATCAACGACAACCCTCCTCCCTTGTAACAGCCGGCAGCCCTTCCTCCACTTGCGCCAGACACTTCGACACCACCCGGCGTTCGCGAGGACAGACCGGAGCAACCTTACGGTATGAGTTTCATTGTAGTTGTTACAATTTTTAGTTTCGGTTCACGGTTGCGGGTTCGGTTTCATCTCGGTTAAGGGTTCGTGTTTCATGTGTTCTAGTGTGTGTATTCACCATGAATACGCTCGTATGAGTTCATGCTAGTTCATGATACCCATGTACGTGTTTTCTATGCGTTACCATGTGTTGCGTTCGTGAACCCACGATGGATACATATTTTCTACGTATGTAAACATATTCTGGTTTTTACGTATTGTACGATGCGTATATGTGTGTGTGTGTTTCTGCGTATAAGTTCCGTGTATGTATGGTTGCGTATATGTTTCTACGTACGTATATGTTTCTGCATACGAATATGTTTTCTGCGTACATATATGTTTCTGCCGTACATGTAGGTATTTGCATTACGTATGTACATAGGGGTGTATTCTACGTATATATTTGTGTGTGCGTGTGTTCTGTGTGTATATATATATATTTGGTTCTTCATGGGTTGTATGTATGTGTGAACCGTGCTGTGTGTGAACTGTGATGTGTGTTCCTGTGCTTGAATCGTGTGTGTGTGTGTGTTTGTAGTTATTCCCATGAGTGTGTGAGGTTAGTGTGTATATATATATATGCTATGCATAGGTTATGTGTGGTGGTGCTGCTGCATATATATAGATGCATGTATATAATTGTTTAAAATTAATAAATAGTGGGCTACCAAATGAAGGCATAATTGTGTGTGTATGTAATATGCATGCGTGAATTGTATATGTATATCTATTATTGTGTGGTGCATGCATGTGTATGTACGCAAGTATTGGTTGGGATTTAGGTGGGCACATGGGAGAAGTATGTATGAGTAGGAATTGTCAAGTTGCATGTGTTACATAAAATGTAAATTATGGGGTGGATTGCAGTAGGTTCCCCGATGGTTTCTAATAAGGTATGTTGTGCATGATAATTTTAGGTGCGAGTAAAAAAAAAAGATAATATGCTATACGGGTGTATAATAGACATCTGTATATTAAGTAGTGAGGATTATGTATTACTAAACGTGTGAGTTGTGTTTTAAAGACAAATAATAATAATAGTAATCGTAACGATAATAATAATAATACTAATATTATTATTATTGTAATTAAATTGGTATAAGCGAGAGTAATTCGGTTTTATGTATTTAAGGTGAATTGGTATGTTTTGATACTTGTCTGGGAATGGGAAAACATCGATGACCAACACCGTAACCGAGTCGTGAAACGCGAAACCGTACGATCACATTATTGGTATTTAATATTAATTGAATATTAAATGAAACACAGGTTAACCGAAACCTTAACTGTTACTCGAGCATTATTTCTCTGTTGTGCAATCAAGGTGAGTTTACAGCTCCACTTTTACTTTATACTATTTTCGGGGGAGAGAAACCTGCTGTTTTCATACACGTTACATTACATTGGATTGTTGTGATACTGCATATACATGATACTATGTTCGTATACTTTGCCCTTCGGTCCATTACTACGCAAGTAGAAACGTGGAAACAATTTCATTTTCATTGATCAGTATTATTGTAATATCACCTGTTTACTAGTGTGATACCACTTAAGTCCTCACTCTCGAACCGTTAATGTATGTAGTATAGCGAGGCAATTCTGAGTAGATCTACTGGGTTTGACAAACCCCACCCGGGCTAGTCGCGCTAGCACAACGTTCGTCAAACGGGTGTTTAATTGACCTAAGTTCTGTTGCTGTGACCTGGTATTCACAACCGAGGCGTTCAGTTTCGATTGTCAGCTTCGGTTGCGAACTTCATACACTGAGTAACTGGTTTAGTAGACTAGCTACCTACTGATATTACTTTGTTTACTGTATCGGTTTACTTTATGTTCTGTTTATCAAAACCTGTGAACTCACCAACCTTGTGTTGACACTTTAGCATGTTTCTTTCTGGTTCACAAGACGCGCATGATTAGGAGCATTCATTCATGCATTTATTATCTCACGTGGCTTATTTATTATTTTTCAGTAACGTTCATTTATTCGGTTTACGCGTGTTGCGCCATTTAAACAATTAAGATTTATTATGCTTCCGCAACTTGTGTTATGTTTACTTTAAAAACTTGGTCTTTGGTAATATCAAACTTCAAAAATGAATTATGTTTTACAATTAACGTGTCGTTTGGTGTAACTAGTGGCTGAGATCCTGGAAGTCACACGCCTAACGGTAATACTCCGTTCGTGGAAATTGAGGGTGTGACAACTAAGAAAGACAAAGAAGATCAATCAGGTGCTGCAGACCAGTCTTCTTAGTTAAAAAGTTCAAAGAGGAGAAAAATGATGGTTTCTAAACCAAAGTCAAAGGAAAAGAAGAAAGAAACATCAAACTCCAGACCACAGGATGAGTCAGAATATCCTGAGGATGTGCAACAAGAGGATGCTCTACCAACTCCAATTCAAGCATCTCCTCTGGCATCAAGAAGACCCATCTTGTCTTGGACATATACCACAAATCCAGAAAGATGGTATGTCATAAGAGATCAAGGTGTTGAACATGTCTACACATGGCAGGATACGTTCAATCTACCTCTGCATGATCTCTTTAACATGAGAAGATACTATGAGAGTCTGAGTGATCCTGATCTTCACATGAAGAAAGGGATGGTCATTATCATAACGAGGACTGTCAACATCTGAAGTCTTCAAGTGTTTTGGTAGAATCAGCCTAGGGGGAGTTTGTAAGGTTATTTCTAAGGCCGATACAACCCAAACACCCAAAGTCTCTCCTGCATGCATGCAGAAGTGTACTGAAGTGGAATGCTTCAGAAGTTTCACACTGCCTTAGAAAATTTCTCTAAGTGTGAAATCTTCCGAAGCCAAGACCAATATCTTCCAAAGCCAAAAGATGAAGTCCTCCGAAGCTTCAAAGACAAAGTCTTCCGAAGCTAACTATTAAAGACAGATTTCTTCTGAATACTTTTTAATTACATGCTTTATCTGATGTACCTTTTACTTAAAGTTAAACCACTTCTGCTGCAACTCTGATAAGGCACCAACTTTACATGTGTTGGTTAAAAGGTCCATGCTTTTGGTAAACTTTACATTGAGGTCTTGAGTCTGTAACTTTCCACTTTATGTACTTTATCCTTCTTGTAATATATTAGGATATGAGCTATGGCATGTCATAGTCACTAGTCAAAAGGCAATCTGCCTTTTGACTATACATTGATTTTGTTGTCTAGATCATGTATCTAGCTGGCCTTTAAAGTATGGTCGGCTGTAGGTTGTAGTATAAGTATTTCTGGTCCTTTTAACTTATTAGTAGAACTTTGTAAACCACTTGTAAGGAACTAGAGAGCAATATACATTAACCTTGAAAACCAACTAATTGTGTTGTTCTTGTTCTGTCTCATATACACTTGTGTTTCTTAGTTCTCAAAACTAATATTCTCCAGTTCCCTATTAGAATTATTAAGTGTTGTTCCACACTCTCCTCCTTGTGTTGTTGTGTTGTAAGTGCATGACCCTTCACCCGGTCCTGCAATGTCTGACGGTACATCCAGCAAAACACCATTTGTAACTGGCTTGAAGTTTGGTCCAGATGTAGAAGGACCATCATTTGATCAGAATCTCTATAGATCAACAATAGGCTCCCTGACGTACCTAACAGCGAGCAGACTAGACAACAAGTATGCAGTGGGCATATGTGCCCGATACCAAGCACATCCAAAAGAATCACAAATAAATGCGGTAAAGAGAATCTTTAGATACTTAAAAGGCAAACCATTACTTGGGTTGTGGTATCGTAAAGATATATATTTCTCTTTATATGCATACACAGACAGTGATTATGGTGGATGCAACAACAACAAAAAATCCACTACTGGAGGTTGTTAGTTTCTTGGATCTAGATTGATCTCCTGGCAGTGCAAGAAACAAACAAATGTCCTTATGTCAACAGCTAAAGTAGAATACATAGTTGCTTCTGCATGTTGTTCTTAAGTGCTTTGGATTCAAAACCAAATGCTTGATTATGGCTTTTGTTTTCTTGAAACATCCATACACATTGATAAATATGCTACCATGTTTATCACTGATAATCCAGTTCAACATTCGAAAACAAAACATACGTATATCAGATATAATTTTCTGAGAGATTGTTCAGAAAAGGGTCTGATAAAGTTGATCAAAGTCCATATAGACAATCAATTCGCCGACCTTTTTACTAAATCATTTGATTCAACAAGATTTTAATTTCTGGTTCAGTCACTTGGTATGATCAACTATGAATCAAACACTTAATGTTTTCAAAACATTAAATCATACAAGCTTGATTTTGTCAAAGTCCAAGTTTACATCAAACAAGTATTTTTCAAAATCAAGATATCATACAATCATTCATGTTCTTTAATTAACAAACAATTTGGAATCACACTTAACCATTCATGAGAAATGATAGTACACTAGATTATTTCTTCAATAGAGTCATTTCACTAATAAAGACTGACAATACTTTGTTTGATATGTAGATAGGCTCATCATGGAACACCTAACATCACATATAACAGTGAAGAACTAAATGCTCATGATTGTGCGGAAAACAACATATCTTGGTTTATAGTAACTATTGGTCTACCTAATATAGATTACTGATCAAGTAACTATAATACACCAAGTGAAACAATTTATAAATTTCTCAATCATACAATTTTCTCCTTTGTTTTGATTATCATAGACCTGGAGTACAACATGGCATTCTTTGTTGTACTGAGCACAGACCTGAATGACCTAAGTTTTGATTCCAAAAGATTCTAAATAAGGAACACATCCACTAAGGATGATCAATCAAAAGAATCTCAAAGAGGATCACCTTCCAAAGTGAAGTGAAAAAGAACCCAATGAGGATCAATCAAAAGGATCAAATTCAGCATTCATACTCCTAAGTAACTAGGTCCTACGTATTGAAAATGCCAGCTAGTATATCTTGAGGAGGATTGATTTTAACATACAATGAGATGTGGGGTACGTACATATCATCCTAATATACTCATAACATGATAATCACTCATTGTTTAAATTAATAACTAAAACCATGCATGAGTTTAAGTGGATCCAAATATCTGCAATCAATATTGTATTAGTCTATGTCTATTCTCAACCTACATCAAACAACTCTATGAGGATATGAGACTAGTATGATCTCATGTTATGTGCAAGGATTCATGTTAACACATGAAAAGCAAACAACTATTTGTTAGATAAAAGTGTTATCTTTCTAAATGCTTATCATGCAAACAATCAAATTGGACATTGATAAATTTCCATTCAAACATATTTAGTCAAGTTATAGAAGGTTTTTGTAAATATGCAAAAATTTTGGGGGGGAAATTGAACATGGAAATATCAATATCAGAAGAACAAGTACATTATCATACATGTTGAAATTCTAAAATATTAAATTTTGAAGTTTTAAATAAAGTAAAGTCAAGCAAGCACCCAATACAACAGTTTGACACACATACATATGCACAATATTGCTTGTGAGTGATATTTTAAACATCCATATATTGATCATGTTAAAATTTTTAATATTTTCTCATACATTGTAAAACAATCATTTTAAATCAAACAAGTGTTAACAATCAAATTATGCTTTGGATGAAAATTCTTATCATAATTTTCCTTCGGAAGAGACATGTAACACCCGATATTGTTGTCAAGATAAAAGAAAGAAGACAATAAGTAGAGGAAATAAAAAGTATCTTGCAAAAAGAGAAAAGAGATTAAAGTGAAAGGAGTCCAAGTGTAAATAGTACAAAAGTCAAAATAATATAATATATATGGGTATGGTCGCCCATATCAATCTTTCCCCATCTACTTTTGTCGTCCAAAGAAGAAAGAAAACCAGAAAGAAGAGTTTCTGATTTCTAGAGAGAGAGAGCAGCTGAATTCACATAAGGTTAGCAAATTTAGTGTGTTTAAGTTAGTTTTCATGGGTTTTTGGCCATAAAACAGGCTTTGACATGATCTTATATGTACGTATGTGTTTGGTTATGTGTCCTTGGGCATGTATAGGTGTTAAGAGCTTTTGAAAAGTTCAAGATTTGGAGTTTGAGGCTTGAAAGCAACAAAGGTGAGTTCTAGACCCCGTAATTCTACATGTTTTAACACTTTTTGGGGCTTAAAATGTATTAAAATGGTTTCAAGTTTTCTATGTATGTATACCCATATGTTTTGTGCTTACATACTGATGTTTTATGGTTGTTATTTGTTACTTATACTTGGAAAAGTGTTATTATGTTTAGAATATGTAAGTATGATGATTAGGACTGAGATTATGTTAGAAACATGCCAAACAGGTTGTCCATATGCCTAAATAAAGCCTATGCGCCTATTTGCCTTAGAAAAGTTTCTAAGTTTGGTCATGCGCCCAAATAGGGCCCATGCACCAAAACAGTACCCCATGCGTCTGGAAATGCCTTAGAATTTCTAAGTATAGCTCCGTGCGCCTGAACAGTGGTCCATGCGTCTAAGGCTTAGTCTCAGACGCCTAAGTACAACACATACGTCCAAATAGTTCCTATGCGCCTGAAATGGCTCATGTGCCTAAGTGTTGAAACGCCCAAATAAGCCCAGGCGCCTGCATAGTTGCAATGCACCTAAATAGGCCTCATGCACCGGCATAGTGGCCATGCGCCTAGAACACTTAGCCTATTTTCTAAAATTTTGAGAAAAACAGAATCATTAAGGTTTGACCTAAGTTTGACTTTAGGGTTTTAATTGTTATTATATTGCATTATTATAAGTTGTTCTTATGTCCATAATAATTATTATTGTGTGACTTTTGTGGAATGTTTATGATCATAGATGCAAAGTATTATCATTAACAAAAGTGAAAAATTAATGATAAAGAAAAGTGGAACGTAATTAAATAATGAAAGTCTTGCAAGCTCATACGAGGTGCACGACCATGTTGTCATTAGTTCAACTGTGATACGGGTTAGCTACTCCAAAGGAGGCACACAGGGTCAATCATTGGGATTGGCAGGACCTTTGTAGCATACCCTAAGTGACTGGGTAAGCTTCGTGCATATAGTTCGTGGGTTTGCACATTGCTCCACATAGACAATGAAAGATGAAGTTAAAATGTACGAAATGAACAAAGGTGTACAGTAAAGAAAGAAGAAAGAAAGCATTACCTTGGTGTATAGTTAATGCGCGCTTACATACAAAAGTAAGGAAAGTATTTTATAAAAAGAGTATTTTCATATACATACATTATACAAGGTATTTTAATACTTTAAAAATAGGACTCACTCAGCAACGCTGACTTTTATACACTTTCAGTTGGTAAGTAAATATTGCTAAGGATGGCACGCAGGAAAAGCTACTCGACGAGACAAGACTGACATCCATTCAATACTTATGTTATTGTTGTTTTGTAATGAATTAAACAATCCTTTTGTAACTCAAACTCTGTTGTATTGCTTAACAACAATATTTAATAATAACCATGAATGACTTTTATTACAGAAATTCCGCTGCTTATTTTATGAAAGGTATATTATTATGTATTTATGATGTGATGAATGACCAAGTGTGAGGTGCTCGGGAACAAGGCCTTACAAGTTGGTATCAGAGCCATAATTTAAGTGAATTGGGTAAAATATTTTCAAAAACCTAAACTTAAACTAAAAATGGGACAGATAGAGGGATGTCAGCCCGAGTAGCTACGTGCCATCAGGTATTTCTTTCCTTAAAGTTAATCGATATTATATGCGTGTGCTATTTGACTTATGTGTTCTTAGTAGGTTTAGATACTGATGTAGTCAGGATAGGAGATGCTTGGGGTGTGAAGAGTAAAGTAAATGGTTAATCATAACTAGCCACTATAATTAGGGACTTACTATACTTAACATAAACTGAGCAATTGCCTTAAATGACTGTGTTAGTGTTTGAATCTTATAGCGTTTAGGAAATGGCGGGACAGAAATCTACAAAGGCTTCTAGACGCAGAGGTCATGATGGATGTGGTACTGGGCCACGTGTGACCAGGAGTATTGCTAAGGCTCCTGAGACAGCTCACGAGAACCCTGAGGTTCAGGGCTAGAGTGAGGAGAATGAGAACGCTAGTTTGAATGCCTCAGCTAGGGAGGCGATTACTGACGAGGTACACCAGGTTATGTAGACAGTCTTACCATCTGTGGTGACAAAAGTTATCAGGGCAGTGAGGAGCGAGGATAGACAGGAGAAGGAGAATAGGAAGGGATCAAAAGGGAAGGAGAGCAAAGGGGGGGAGGAACAACCGGGGCCTGAGACCGTGTTGTTCGATGATGAGGAGGACGATTCTATGGGGGTGATGACAAAGGGGTGTAGTTATGGGGCATTCCAGAGGTGTAAGCCCCCGACCTTCGATGGCAATGGTAATGCTGTTGCTGCTCACTGCTGGGTGAGGGAGATGGAAGCGGTGCTGGAGATTAGTGAGTGTCGTGAAGAGCAGAAGGTGAAGTTCGCTACTCACACTTTTGTCGACTCAGCGTTGTGTTAGTGGGACAACATTGTCCAAGCTGAGGTTGCCAGAGCCATCGAAAAGATGCGGTGGAAGGAGCTGAAGCAGTTAGTGATCGAGGAATTTTGTCCTCATAGGGAACTTGACAAGATAGAGAGGGAGTTCCTGCAATTTGAGGCGGGAACCATGACCCACCAACAGAAACCACCAAATTCAATGAAATGGCGAGGCTGGTGCCATATCAGGTGACGCTGGTCTCAAGGAAGATCAAGAGATACATTCAGGGATTATCGGTCGACATTTGCAAGCACCTGATCGCTGCTCAGCCAGGTACCTTTCGATCGGTTGTAGACTTGGCGGGCAGGTTGTACGATGAACGGGAGGAGACAGTGGTGGAGGTGAAGAAGACGAGTGGTGGTGATAAGAGCAGGAACGGGAAGAGGTTTGGACATGGTGGTTTCACTCTAAACAACAAGAAGATAAAGGTTGATGATCGTAGGGTGTCGTCAAGCCCGGGACTGAGGAAGTGCAGTAAATGTTGAAGGGAGCATGCCGGTGAGTGTAGGTTAAGATTGAATATATGATTCAGGTGTGGCAAGCCTGGCCACATATGTAGGGTGCTGAGGTGTTATATCTGTGGCGAGGAGGGTCACGTGAGCAAAGACTGCAAGAAGCCAAGGGTGAGAGCTCTGGGACGAAGAAGAAGCCGGAGGAAGGAGGGTAGAGGGCGAGTGCTAGAGCTTACACCATGACCCGGGAGGAAGCCAGAGTGGATCCCGATGTCATGTCAGGCATGTTTCTAGTGAACCAAACTTGTGCCTCTATATTATTTGATTCTGGTGCTAGTAGGAGTTTTATTTCTACTACTTTTTATGCTAAGTTATCTTCTAGTAGTAAAAGTATTAGTGAGCCATTTGATGTAGAAATTGCAATTGGCAAGTCCACTAAAATTACTGACATGATAGAGGACTGTGCCATAGAACTAGAAGGTCATAGGTTTGTTGCTATGTTACATGTGATGCCCCTAGGTCGATTCAATGTAGTACTAGGAATGGATTGGGTAGCATCCTATGAGGCGAACATCGTATGTTGCAAGAAGATGATTCGACTAGTTGCACCCGATGGAAGTTTGTTGACGGTTTATGGAGATTGTGTTACTACGATCCCCAAGGTGATTTCGATGGCGGTGGCGGGGAAGTGCATGAGACGTGGATGTAGTGCCTATTTGGCCTACGTAGAAGATGTGGATGCGTCAGTACCATATTTACCCGATGTACCAGTGGTGTGTGACTTTCCGAACATATTCCCAGAAGATTTACCCAACGTGCCACCAAATCGCGAGATTGAGTTCCAAATTGATAAGATAACCGTTGCTCAACCCGTTGCCAAAGCACCATATCCATTGGCTCCTACCAAGATGAAGGAGCTAGTGGCTCAGTTGCAGGAGTTAATGGATAATGGATTCATCCGACTGAGTATCTCTCCTTGGGGTGCTCTGGTCTTGTTTGTAAAGAAAAAGGATGGTAGTATGCGGATGTGCATCGACTACCGAGAGCTGAACAAGTTGACGGTGAAAAATCGCTATCCGTTACCGAGGATTGATGACTTGTTCGATCAGCTCCAAGGTGCCAGTTAGTTTTTGAGGATAGATACTTCCATCTAGCTACCACCAATTGAAGGTGAAGGAGCAGGATATTCCTAAGACAGCTTTTCGCACGCGTTATGGACACTACGAGTTTCTCGTTATGTCATTCGGTCTAATTAACGCGCCAGCTTCCTTTATGGACTTGATGAATAGAGTGTGTCGGCCAATGTTAGATTAATCAGTAACTGTGTTTATTGATGATATCCTAGTTTACTCTAAGAGCGAGGAAGAACATGCCGGCCACATACGCGAGGTATTGGAGACACTTAGGAGAGAGAAGTTGTATGCTAAATTCTCTAAGTATGCTTTTTGGTTACGTGAGGTCCAATTTTTGGGACATGTTGTTAATGCTGAAGGAATCATGATCGACCCAACAAAGGTTGAGGTGGTGATGCAATGGAAGTCTCCAAAGACGCCATCCGAGATCCGTAGTTTCTTGGGTTTGGCGGGCTACTAAAGAATGTTCATTCAAGACTTCTCCAAGATAGCCTAACCGTTGACAAAGTTGACTCGTAAGGATGTGAAGTTCGTGTGGGTTCGAGAGCAGGAGTGTGCTTTTGAGGAGTTGAAGATGAGATTAACTCAAGCTCCTGTCTTGACATTACCCGAAGGGAGTGATGACTTTGTGGTGTATTCGGATGCATCTTATTTAGGACTAGGTTGCGTGTTAATGCAATGTGGAAGGGTGATAGCCTACGTATCCTGATAGTTGAAGACCCACGAGGTTAACTACCCTACATATGATTTGGAGTTAGTGGCTGTGGTTTTGTGTTAAAGAATTGGAGGCACTACTTATACGGTACGAAGTGCACCATCTTCACCGACCACAAGAGCTTGAAGTACTTCTTTGAAAAAAGGATCTCAACATGAGGCAAATGAGATGGTTAGAGCTCATCAAAGATTATGACTGTGAGATCCACTACCATCCGGGCAAGGCCAACATGGTGGCAGATGCCCTAAGCCAAAAAAGGAGACCCGAGCCGATTCGGGTGAAGGAATATCAGTTAGTGATGACCTCGGACATGATGACACAAGTGAAAGAATTTCAAGATGAGGTGTTGAAAGATGATCACCTTAACTCTCAAAGAATGAGAGGTCTAGTCGCCAAACTGGGTGAAAACACCCACGGGGTTAGAACCCGCTTTGGACGAATGTGGGTCCCTCGTTATGGAAACCTACGAGGGCGAATCGTGGATCAAGCTCACAAAACTAGATATTCCACTCATCCCAGTACCACCAAGATGTATCAAGATATGAAGAAGGACTACTGGTGGCCGGACATGAAACATGACGTTGTGGATTATGTGAGTAAGTGCCTCACTTGCTTGCAAGTGAAGGCATAGCATCAGAAGCCTTATGGGAAGATTCAACCATTGGATATACCCGAGTGGAAGTGGGAGCACATCACCATGGACTTCATTATGATGTTACCCCGCACGGTGAGGGGGTACCATACCATCTGGGTGATTGTTGATCGTCTAACAAAGAGTGCTCACTTCCTATGGATCCGTAAGAGATACTCATCCAAAAGACTGGCAGATCTGTTCATCAAGGAGATTGTAGCTCGTCATGGCATACCGGTGTCTATCGTGTCGGATCGTGACACCCAATTCACCTCAAAGTTTTGGAAGAGATTTCATGACGCGATGGAGACGAGGCTACACCTTAGCATGGCTTATCATCCTCAGACGGACGGTCAATCTGAGAGGATGATTCAGACACTCTAGGACATTCTCCGGGCATGTGTAATCGACTTTGGAGGAAGTTGGGATGACCACTTACCGTTAGCAGAGTTCTCGTACAACAACAGTTACCATGCCAGTATTGGTATGCCCCCTTATGAGATGTGTAAGGATTCCTAGAAGTCTGATGCAACCAAAACACTCTTGAAGACAACAGCTGAAGACAACAGCTGAAGGTAACAGCTGAAGACATCAGCTGAAGACAACAGCTGAAGACATCAGCTGAAGACAACAGCTGAAGACATCAGCTGAAGACAACAGCTGAAGGTAACAGATGAAGACATCAGCTGAAGGCATCAGCGGAAGACATCAACTGAAGATAACAGCTGAAGGTAACAGCTGAAGGCAACAACTGAAGACATCAGCTGAAATTATCAACTGAAGACAAAGTCTGAAGACAAAGTCTGAAGACAGTTTTCAGTAGTTGTCACAACAACTGAAGAAGTATTCTTCAGTAGTTGTCACAACAACTAAAGAAGTATTCTTCAGTAGTTATGATGATCCTTCAGCAGTTATCACAACAGCTGAAGAAGTATTCTTTGGTAGTTATCATATCAGCGGAAGAAGTATTCTTCAGTAGTTGTGATGATCCTTCTTCAGTAGTTATCACAACAACTGAGGAAGTATTTCTCAGTAGTTGTGACAGTTCTTCTTTCAGTAGTTCTATGAAATGATCAAGTCCTCCTGCATGCTGCACAGAACATGAAGTAGTATTGCTACAAAAGTTTTACACCAATTAAGAAACATTTCATGTGTAAAATCTTTCATAGCCGAGACCAATATCTTCAGAAGCCAAAAATGAAGTCTTTCTTAGCTTCAAGACAAAGTCTGCTGAAGCCAAGAAACCAAGACAGATTCTTCCGAAGACTTTTATCATACATGCTTTATTTGATGTACCTTTTCTGCAAAGCTGAACCACTTTGCCGCTGCCCACTCTGGTTGGTCACCAACTTGTATGAGTTGGTAAAAAGGTCCATGCTTTAGGAAAACTGTACATTGAGGTCTTAGGTCAAACCTTTCTTCTTTATATACCCTTATCCTTTTTGTAATATATTAGGATGTGTGCTATGGTATGTCATAGTCACTAGCCAAAAGGCAAATCTGCCTTTTGACTCTACATGGATTGTGTTGTCTAATTCGTGTATCCAGCTGGCCTTCAAAGTATGGCCGTCTTTAGGTTGTATTATATAGTATCTCAAAGTCTTGTAATGTATGTATGCTGAATACTTGTAACTTGAATTTGAGAAGTAATATACAACATCCTTGAAAACTAACCACTTGTGTTGTTATCTTTTCTTTCTGAAGTTACTCGTGTGTTCTTAGCATCATCATAACCGGTTCCCCATTTGATCTGTTAAGTGTTCTAACACACTCTCCTCATTGTGTTGCAATGTTGTAAGTGCTAACCCTTCACCCGGTCCTGCAAGATGCTATACGGTAGAAGATGTAGAACACTCGTTTGTTGGGGTGATATTGGTCAGAAGGAATTAGGAGGTGTCAAGTGATCGTGGCTACGACTGAGAAGTTAAAAAAGATCAAGGCCTTCATGAAGGCGGCGAAAGATAGACAAAAGTCATATGCTAACAAGAGGCGTAGACCGATAGAATTCAAGGTTGGCGACCTAGTGATGTTAAAGGTCTTACCTTGGAAGGGGATCATCCGATTCAGGAAGCGAGGTAAGCTAAGCACGAGATACATAGGACCTTTCCGAATCGTTGCACGAGTAGGAGAGGTGGCCTATCGACTTGAATTACCAGATGAATTAAGTGGAATTCATCCCACATTCCATGCATCTCATCGGAGAAAGTGCTTAGCGGATGAAGATATGATTGTACCCCTGGGTGATATTGAAGTGGATGAATGGCTCAACTACGTGGAGCAAGCAGTGGCAATCATTGATTGGAAAGAGAAGCGGTTGAGAAATAAAGTAGTTCCACTGGTGCGAGTACAGTGGAAGCACAGGAAGGGAATTGAGTCTACGTGGGAGACAGAAGAGGAAATGAGGCAACACTACCCATAACTATTTGAAGAGTGACAGGTTTCAGGGACGAAACCTCTTTAAGGGGGGTAGACTTGTAACACACGAAATTGTTGTCAAGATAAAAGAAAGAAGACAATAAGTAGAGGAAATAAAAAGTATCTTGCAAAAAGAGAATAGAGATTAAAGTGAAAGGGGGCAAATTGTAAATAGTACCAAAGTCAAAATAATATGATATATATGGGTATGGCCGCCCATATCAATCTTTCACCATCTACTTTTGTCGTCCAAAGAAGAAGACCAGAAAGAAGAGTTTTTGATTTCTAGAGAGAGAGAGCAGCTGAATTCACATAAGGTAAGCAAATTTAGTGTAATTAAGTTAGTTTTCATGGGTTTTTGGTCGTAGAACTGGTTTTGACATATTCTTATGTGTACGTATGTGTTTGGTTATGTGTCCTTCTGCATGTATAGGTGTTAAGTGCTTTTAAAAAGTTCAAGATTTAGAGTTTGCGGCTTGAAAGCAACAAAGGTGAGTTCTAGGCCCCGTAATTGTACATGTTTTAACACTTTTTAGGTCTAAAAATGTATTAAAATGGTTTCAAGTTTTCTATGTATGTATAACCGTATGTTCTATGGCTACATAATGATGTTTTATTGTTGTTATGTGTTACTTATACTTGGAAAAGTGTTATGAAGTTTAGAATATGTAAGTATGATGATTGGGACTTAGATTATGTTAGAAACATGCCAAACAGGTTGGCCATGAGCCTAAATAAGGCCTATGCGCCTAAAATTTGCCTTAGAAAAGTTTCTAAGTCTGGTCATGCACCCAAATAGGGCCCATCACCCAAACAGTACCCCATGCGTCTAGAAATGCCTTAGAATTTCTAAGTATAGGTCCATGCACCTGAACAGTGGTCCATGCGTCTAAGGCTCAGTCTCAGACGCCTAAGTATAATCCATACGTCCAAATAGTTCCTATGCGCCTGAAAT
This sequence comes from Flaveria linearis, assembly GCA_024085815.1. NCBI lineage: Eukaryota > Viridiplantae > Streptophyta > Magnoliopsida > Asterales > Asteraceae > Flaveria > Flaveria linearis. The sequence continues at coordinate 59,142,120 of CM044001.1, read as the reverse complement.
GGCTCATGCGCCTAAGTGTTGAAACATCCAAATAAGCCCATGCGCCTGCATTGTTGCAATGGGCCTAAACAGGTCTCATGCGCCTGCATAGTGCCCATGGGCCAGAAACACTTAGACTACTTTCTGAATTTTGAGAAAAACAGGATCATTAAGGTTTGACCCGAGTTTGACTTTAGGGTTTTAATTGTTATTATATTGCATTATTATAAGTTGTTCTTATGTCCATAATAATTATTATTGTGTGACTTATGTGGAATGTTTATAATCATAGATGTAAAGTATTATCATTAACAATAGTGAAAGATTAACGATAAAGAATAGTGGAACTTAATTAAAATAATGAAAGTCTTGCTAGCTTATAGGAGGTGCACGACCATGTTGTCGTTAGCTAAACTGTGATGCGGATTAGCTACCTAAAGGATCCACATAGGGTTAATCATTAAGATTGGCAGAACCTTTGTAGCATACCCTAGGTGACTGGGTCATCTTCTTGCACATAGTTCGTGGTCTATTTATAAACCACAGGTCCGACACCAGTTTCGCGCACATAGTTCGGGGTATTGCACATTGTTCCACATAAACAGTGAAAGATAAAGTTAAAATGTACGACATAAACAAAGGTGTACAGTAAACAAAGAAAGAAATAGAGCATTACCTTGGTGTATAGTTGATGCGTGCTCACATACAAAAGTAAGGAAAGTATTTTATAAAAAGAGTATTTTCATATATATACATTATACAAGGTATTTTAATACATTAAAACTAGGACTCACTTAGCAACGCTCCTTTTGTAATACAATTAAACAATCCTTTTGTATCTCAAACTCCGTTGAATTGCTTAACAATAGTATTTAATAATAACCATGAATGGCTTTTGTTACAGAAATTCTACTGCTTATTTTATGAAAGGTATATTATTAAGTATTTATGACGCGATAAATGACCAACTGTGAGGTGCCCGGGAACGAGGCCTTACAAGACATAAATATTTTAACTTAGGAAGAAAATTTTATCAAAATTATGCTTCAGAAGAAATTCACCAAACATTTTAACTTCGGAAGAAAATTTTATTAAAATTATGTTTCGGAAGAATTCACCAAACATTTTTCCTTCGGAAGAAATATAAACATTGTTTTGTAAGATTAACAAACAAAATAATTTTTCAAAGTACTCACAACGAACATACAAACATACATCCGTTGTAGCTACAGTAAACATCACAACATGCAAAATAGACCAAGTGTTCACAGCACACAATGTTATTAAGGCATCTGTCTTGAATACAACAACATTTCAGAGCACATTAACAAATGTTCATCCCGTGTGAATGTCATTTGAACAAACAAGTCTATACAACATAGGAACAAATGTTCATCCGTTGCGTAAGATAAAATAACAGAACAATTTTTCAAGGGTCCACAGTGCATGAACAACCTATCATCCGCTATGAACAGCTAAAACAATCACTTTTTGATCATACAACATATGAGCAAATGTTCATACGGTTTGAAAAACAATCAAACACATTCAAAAGTCCACAGCGCATGAAGAAATATTCATACGTTGTAAACATTCAAAACATTCAAAGGATCCACAGCTGATGACAAAGAAGTCATCCGCTGCACACTTAGCAACATCCAAAAGTTCCACAGTGCATGACCAAGTGGTCATTCACTATATACTCAGAATCGTTCAAAAGGGTCCACAGCATACAAGTTTACACTTGAACAGCGGACACTTTTCACACAGCGCATGTGTATTCTACAGCGGACACTTAAAATTTAATTCAAGGCTAAACTGTTTTTATACAGTGGATGCACACTGTATACACCGTGGACACACAGTTGTCCATTGTATATGTAATTCAACGCTTGTAATTTTCTCATTCATCACGAGTGAATGTAAGAAAATTAAAATTTTAAGACATTCAAAATTCTGATAAACCTTTAAACCCATGTTCGATTCCAAACCAAGAATCTATTTGATCTTTCATCCTATTCATAATCAAATAGGTATAAGAACATGATTTTGATCATCAAACATCTATTAAAACATCTTGTTTTATGATTTTTATTCAGACATTGCTCGACCTATGTCGAATATCAATTTGAAATCAAAACATGATTCTTTTGATGTTTCAACCAAATCAACACTGAATATGTGTTAAATGACTATAGTCGACTATGTACGAACTATTATTTCGACGAAATTTGATTAAGTGTTCATCAAGCTCATGTTCAGACATGATGTTCATGCCAAATTCATATAAAAATTGGTTGTTGATCTTTGAAAATGTTAAAAATTGTTTGAAATATGTTATAACTTAGTAAACATATTCAAAAGTTAGTAACAAACATGAAAATTTAGTTGATTTGACATGACATTCAACATACAAGCATTAACTGCAATTTCATTAAATGTGCATTTAAGGTTAAGGTTTGACTTTAAAAAGTCAAAAATAATTTCATGAACAAGTTGCTATGAGATGGATTTGATGTATATTTTTGAACAAAGCAACTTGTTGGTGATATTACAAACACAATGAAAAACAATTTGAATAAAATCAAATTGAAACAAACAAGATTTGCATGATCAAGATTGATAACTGTTGACTTTTGAAAAAGTCAAACTGATTCAATTGTAAAAATGTCAAAGAACACACACGTAGATCAAACACAAGTGTTTAAACATACATTTTAACATCTCATAACAAGCATAACATTCAAGTAAACACTTGATTAATATTTCATCATCACACATTATTAGCATTAAAGATACTAACATCAATCTCTTTATGTATGGCCCCGTTCCCGGGACACTTAGAATTGGGAAATCATCACATGATTCCATATATATTTCATAATTCATAAAGTAAGCAGCGAAAGTAAGTTAAAAAAACCATTCATCTCATTGATAACTATTGTTGTTAAGCAATACAACATTGTTATGTTACAAAAGCATTGTTTAAATTGTATTACAAAACAACAATAATATTATGCGTGAATGGATGCCAGTCTTGCCCTGCCGAGTAGCGTTCCCGTGTGCCATCCACAGTAACATTACCTGCAAACTGAAAATGCATAAAAGTCAGTGTTGCTGAGAAAGTTCTAGTTTTAAAGTATTGAAATACTTTATACAGTTTATATAAGAAAATACTCTTTCTTTACAAAATACTTTCTTTACTTTTGTACATGAGCATTCATCGTACATACAACAAGGTTTAACCTTATTCATTATTCATTATCTCGCATATTCATTCGTTTAATACTTTGTCATTATTTCACATATTCGTTCGTTTCGTACTTCATCATTATCTCACGTGTTCGTCTGTTTTGTACTTTATCATTATCTTTCACTGTTTCTAGACCCTATCCAAAACTTTACCCCCATCGTCTCCTGAAGCCTCCATTCCAGGCACAAAGCCACTTCGTATCTCGGCACAAAGCCATATCATATCCAGGCACAAAGCCTATTAATTTTTGGGGTAAAGTGAAAAGGATCCCATTTCATACTATGGATCAGTCACCAAGACTAATCTCCCCGTGTGTGAACCCTCATGGGTTAGCCAAAATCACACACTATAATACACACAGTTGAGCTGACAACTCTCATGAGTTGTGATCCTCCTTTCATTTTGCTTACAAGCCTTTTCTTTCCTTTGTTCTTTATATTCCACTTTCATTATCATTAATCTTATCTCTTTCTTTAATGACAATACTTTACGTTTATGATTATAAACACAAAACGTAAAGTCACATATCAATATATATCAAGAACATAAGAGCAGAGCATAGCTATGCATAAAATAGGCACATATAAGCCTTAAGTCAAACTAGGGGTCAAAACCCTAAAATTCTGATCTTTCCAAAAATCTCATAAAAATTCTAAGAGCTTTAGGCGTTTTAACACTATGCAGGCGCATGAGGCCTGTTTAAACGTTCCAGCACTATTTGAGTGCATGGCCTTTACACTTAGGCATTTTCAGCCTAATTCTAGGCGTTTCTACTATTCAGGCGCCTGAGCCTGTACTTAGGCGCCTGAGTTAAAATTTGGGCGCATGGGCCCTATTGGGGCACATGACCCCAACACTTAGGCATCAGGCCAAATTTCCTAGGCGCATGAACCACAGTTCAAGCGCATGGGCATACACTTAGTATTTTCAAGGAATTTTCTAGGTGCATGAGCTACTGTTTGGGCGCATGAGCCCATACTTAGTATTTTCAGGACATATTCTCGGCGCATGAACCCTATTTGGGACCATGGACCCCACTTAAAGTTTTTCGAAGGCAATTATCAGGCGCATGGGCCCTGTTTAGGAGCATGGGCCCTGTTTGGGCTCATGACCACCTACATACATATTTCTAAGTTCTTTTAAACCCCGAACATCATTTTAACCTGTTCTAAGCTTGTTACACAAATTCTAAACATAAACAAAGCCTCAACAAACATGTCCATACACATACACGGTTACATACATAACATTTGTAAAAATGTTTTACCTGCATTTTCAGTCCCAAAAACATTTAAAAACATATAAAGACTAGGGTCTAGAAACTCACCTAGACTTCTTCCAAGCTCAACTCCTTCAAACTAGAATTTTCAAAAGTTTCTAACACCTAAACATGTCAAAAATACCCAACCGAGCACATATACAAACATAAGAACATGTAGAACTCGGTTCTAAAGATAAAAACTCGGTGAAACCGAACATTTACAAGAAAATCTTACCTTTTAGCAGCTTTTTCCACTTCTACTCTCCATAACATGATAAAACGCTGCTCTCTCTCTCTCTCTAAAATCATGAAAGCAATGATGTAACATAAGTTGTGGGTTGCCATGCCCACTTTAAACATAATAATAAAATTGTTTTGTCCTTTTACACTTTAGTCCCTCCACTTTTGTCCCTTCTCATTTTCTTCAAGATATTTTGTCTTTCTTTTCTTATTAGTGTTCTTTCTTTTATTTTTTTAATAATTCCGGGTGTTACAAGTCAACCCCCTTAAAGACGTTTCGTCCCTAAAACCCGTCACTCTTCAAATAACTATGGGTAATGCATTCTCGTCTCTTCTTCAGTCTCCAACGTAGACTCCAAACCCTTTCGGTGTTTCCACTGCACACGCACTAGTGGAACGACTTTATTCCGCAACCTTTTCTCTTTTCGATCAATGATTGCCACTAGTTGCTCTATATAATTAAGCCGTTCATCCACCTCGATATACATAAGTGGAATAATCATATCTTCGTCAGCTAAGCACTTTCTCAGATGGGATACATGGAATGTAGGATGAATTCCATTTAATCATCAGGCAATTATAATCGATATGCCACCTCTCCTGCATGTGCGATGATTCGGAAAGGTCATATATACCTTGGGCTTAGTTTACCTTGCTTTCTGAATCGGATAATCCCCTTCCAAGGCGAGACCTTCAATATGGCTTTATCACCTACGTTGAACTCGATCGGTCTACGCCTTTTGTCAGCATACGACTTCTGTCTATCTTTTGCTACTTTCATAAAGGCTTTGATCTTTTCTAACTTCTTAGTTGTAGCCTCGATCACCTCAAGGCTTCCCAGCTCTTTCTGTCCAATGTCACCCCAACATACGGGCGTCCTACACCTCCATCCATATAGCAACTCATATGGTGGCATACCAGTGCTGGCATGATAGCTGTTGTTGTATGAGAATTTGGCTAACGGTAAATGATCATCCTAACTTCCTCCAAAATTGATCACGCATGCTCGAAGCATATCCTCGAGCATCTGAATCTTTCTCTTAGACTGACCATCTGTCTGAGGATGATAAGGCGTGCTAATGTGTAGCCTCGTCCCCATTGAATCATGAAATCTCTTCCAAAACTTTGATGTAATCCGAGTGTCACGAGTAGACACAATAAGGACTGGCACACCATGACAAGCTACAATCTCCTTGATGAACAAATCCGCCAGTTTCTTGGATGAATACATCTCGCGGATCGGTAAGAAGTGAGCACTTTTGGTTAGACGATCAACTATCACCTAAATGGTATCGTACCCTTTCACAGTGCGAGGTAGCTTTGTTATGAAATCCATGGCGATGTGCTCCCACTTCCACTCGGGTATATCGAACGGTTGGATCTTCCCGTATGGCATTTGGTGTTCTACCTTCACGTGCCAACAGGTAAGGCACTTGATCACGTACTCTACTACGTTGCGCTTCATTCCCGGCCACCAATAATCTTTCTTCATATCCTGATACATCTTCGTGGCATCAAGATGAATCAAGTATCGGGTCTTATGAGCTTCATCCATGATTCTCCCCCTTAGGTCTCCATAACGAGGGATCCACATCCGCCCATTTCGGGTTCTAACACCGAGAGTGTTCACATGCAATTTTGTGACTAGTCCTCTCATTCTTTCGGAGTTAAGGTGATCTCCTTTCAACACCTCATCTTGAAATTCCTTGACCTGGGTCATCACATGAGAGGTCATTATAAGTTAAAAAGCCTTTAAACGTATCGGCTCAGGTCTCTCCTTTCGACTGAGGGCATCAGCCACTGGGCTTTACCTAGATGGTAATGGATCTCACAGTCATAATCCTTGATGAGCTCTAACCATCTCCTTTGTCTCATGTTGAGTTCCTTTTTTTCAAAGAAATACTTTTAGCTCTTGTGGTCTGTGAAGATGGTGCACTTCGTCCCGTAGAAGTAGTGCCTCCAAATCTTCAATGCGAAGACCACAGCCGCTAGCTCCAAGTCATGGGTAGGATAACTGACTTTATGGCTTTTCAATTGTCAGGATGCATAGGCAATTACCCTTCCTCGTTGCATCAACATGCAACCTATTCCTAAATAAGAAGCATCCGAATATACCACTAAGTCTTCATTTCCTTCGGGTAACGTCAAGACAGGAGCTTGAGTTAATCTTGTCTTCAACTCCTCAAAAGCATCCTTCTGTTTCTGACCCTATTGAAACCTCACATCTTTATGGGTTAATTTGTTCAAAGGTGAGGCTATTTTGGAGAAGTTTTGGATGAATCTCCTATAATAATCAGCCAAACCCAAGAAACTACGGATCTCGATAGCGTCTTTGGAGACTTCCATTGCATCACTACCTCAACCTTTGCCGGGTCACCCATGATTCCTTCAGCATTAACAACATGTCCCAAAAATTGAACCTCACGTAACCAAAAAGCACACTTAGAAAATTTAGCATACAATTTCTCTTTTCTTAGTGTCTCCAACACCTCGCGTATGTGACCGACATGTTCTTCCTTAATTATCGAATAAATCATGATATCATTAATAAACACAATCATTGATTTATCCAACATTGGCTGACACACTCGGTTCATTAAATCAATAAAGGTAGCCGGCGCGTTCGTTAGAACGAAAGACATAACGAGAAACTCATAGTGTCCATAACACGTGTGAAAAGCCATCCAAGGAATATCCTATTCCTTCAGCTTCAGTTGATGGTAGCCAGATCTGAGATCTATCCTTGAGAACTAACTGGCACCTTGGAGCTGATCAAACAAGTCCTCAATCCTCGGTAACGGGTACCAATTCTTCATCGTCAACTTATTCAGTTCTCGGTAGTTGATGCACATCTGCATACTACACTCTTTCATCTTCACAAATAAGACCGAAGCACCCCATGAAGAGATACTCAGTCGAATAAACCCTTTATCCATCAACTCCTGCAGTTGAGCCATTAGTTCCTTCATCTCGGTCAGAGCTAATCGATACGGTACTTTGGCAACGGGTTTAGCACCGGGATCAGATCATTCTAAAACTCAATCTCATGATCCGGTGGCACACCTAGCAAGTCTTCAGGGAACACGTCCGGAAAGTCACGCACAACTGGCATATCAAACAATTAATATTTCATAAAAATTGACAAATGATGACTTTTGAAAAAGTCAATCTGATTCAATTGTAAAAATGTCAAACAACATACACCTAGATCAAACACAAGTGTTTAGGCATACATTTCAACATCTCATAACAAACATAACAATCCAATAAACACTTTATTAATATTTCATCATCACACATTATTAGCATAAAAGATACTAACATCAATCTCTTTATGTAAAGCCCCATTCCCGGGATGTTTACAGTTAGACAATCATCGTATCATTAAATATATATTTCATAATTCATAAAGTAAGCAGCGGAAGTAAGTTAACAAAACCATTCATTTCATTGATAACTATTGTTGTTAAGCAATACACCATTGTTAAGTTACGAAAGCATTGTTTTAAATTGCATTACAAACCAAAAATAATATTATGCGTCAATAGATGCTAGTCTTGCCCTGCAGAGTAGCCTCCCCGTGTGCCATCCTCAGCAACCTTACCTGCCAACTGAAAATGCATAATAGTCAACGTTGTTGAGTGAGTTCTAGTTTTAAAGTATTGAAATACTTTATACGGTTTATATAAGAAAATACTCTTTCTTTACAAAATACTTTCTTTACTTTCGTACCTGAGCATTCATCGTACATATAACAAGGTATAACCTTATTCATTATTCATTATCTCGCATATTCATCCATTTCTTACTTTATCATTATTTCATGTATTCGTTCGTTTCGTACTTCATCATTATCTCACGTATTCATTTGTTTCGTACTTTATCATTATCTTTCACTGTTTCTAGATCCTGTCCAAAACTTTACCCCCATCATGGTCCGAATCCACCATTCCAGGCACAAAGCCACCTCATATCCTGGCACAAAGCCACATCATATCTAGGCATAAAGCCTCATCATTTCCGGGGTAAAGTGACAAGGATCACATTTCGTACTATGGATCAGTCACCAAGACTAATCCCCCTGTGTGTGAACCCTCATGGCTTAGCCAAAATCGCACGCAATAATACACACAGTTGAGCTGACAACTCTTATGAGTTGTGATCCTCCTTTCATTCCGCTTGCAAGCCTTTTCTTTCATTCGTTCTTTATGTTTCACTTTCATTATCATTAATCTTATCACTTTCTTTAATGATAAAACTTTATGTTTATGATTATAAACACACCATGTAAAGTCAAATATCAATATATATCAGGAACATAAGAACAGAGCATAACTATGCATAAAATAGGCACATATAAGCCTTATGTCAAACTATGGTCAAAACCCTAAAATTCTAATCTTTAAAAACACTCAAAAAAATTCTAAGTGTTTCAGACATTTTAACCCTATGCAGGTGCATGAGGCCTGTTTAGGCGTTTTAGCATTATTTGGGCGCATGGACTTTACACTTAGGCATTTTAAGCCTAATTCTAGGCGTTTCTACTATTCAGGCGCATGACCTTGTACTTAGGCACCTGAGTAAAAAGCTGGGCTCATGGGCACTATTGGGGCGCATGACCCCAACACTTAGGCGTCTGGTCAAATTTCCTAGGCGCATGAACAATTGTTTAGGTGCATGAACCACTGTTCAGGTGCATGGGCATACACTTAGTATTTCTAAGGCATTTCTAGGCGCATGAGTACTGTTTGTGTGAATGAGCACATACTTAGTATTTTCAGGCCATATTCTGGGCGCATGAACCCTATTTGGGCACATGACCCCCACTTAAAGTTTTTCTTAGACAATTATCATGCGCATGGGCCCTGTGTGGGCGCATGACCACCTACATACATGTTTCTAAGTTATTTTCAACCCCAAACATCATTTTAACCTATTCTAAGCTTGTTACACCCATTCTAAACATCAACAAAGCCCAACAAACATAACATGTCCATACACATACACATATACATTCGGTTACATACATAACATTTGTATAAATGTTTTACATGCATTTTCATCCCCGTAAAGTTATAAAAACATATAAAAACTAGGGTCTAGAAACTCACCTAGACTGCTTCCAAGCTCAACTCCTTGAAACTCAAACTTTCAAACCTTTCGAACACCTAAACATGTCAAAAATACCCAACCGAACACATATACAAACATAAGAACATGTAGAACTCGGTTTTAAGGCAAAAAACTCGGTTGAAACCGAACATTTACAAGAAAAGTCTTACCTTATAGCAGCTTCTTCTACTTCGTCTCTCTAGAACTCGATAAAACTCTGCTCTCTCTCTTGAAAATCCTGAAAGCAGTGATGTAACAGAAGTTGTGGGCGGGCATGCCCACTTTAAACATAATAATAATAATATTATTTTGTCCTTTTTAACTTTAGTCCCTCCACTTTTGTCCTTTCTCATTTTCTTCAATATACTCTGTCTTTCTTTTCTTATTAGTTTTCTTTCATTTATTTTTTTACAAAATTCCGGGTGTTACACTTTGTTGGAGATATGGCAAACCTAATGTTTGTAGGAGATCATAATCTCTATGCATTTCTAGATCCTGATTCACCTAAGGCTGCGAATTACAAAGATATCATACAAGCCGTGTGACAACCGGCCTCAATGTCACTTTTCTAACCTTCACTTGCTTATCTCATCACCCATCTTATGAGTGCTAATAATAGACACAATCTAACTCTATTGGTGAATTTAGAATCGTCATTTGCTATTAGTTCCGTTTTATGATTTTATATGATTTTTGTGAATTTTAGTTATTTCAAGTTTTATATTCTAGAAACTTAGTGCCCCTGAATGTTAATTAGTCACCCTTACAATGAAATCAAAATATTAATTGAAACAATTAAAAATGTGTGCATACACACACCCATAATCCATGGATAAAAGCATGCATGTGCATGCATAACAATTATCAACTAACTAAATTTTACCATCTTACATTCTACACAACACTACAAAACAATACCACCTAACAATAAATTTTGATCAAAATTTAAAACCAAAAACACCCCACTAGGAGCCAAAACTCGGCAGCCCATGTGGCACCACACCTCTCCACCAATCACCACACACCCTCCTCTTCCCCACTCCCATTTCATGCATTTCTCCTATATCCATACACACACTACACCCTCCTTCTCACTCTCCTCTCTCATTTTCGAATTCCCTACCAGAAAACATACACACACTCTCAGATTCCCTCTCCATTTCAGCTCATAATTGAGAACAACATCATCACCACCATCGGCCAAGCTCAAACTAGCAAGAAGGTGCCATTTTGTGAAGGTTGGTGCTTGATTCTTGCTTGTCCGGGATCCTACAACACTTGTTTGAGATTCTCCAGCCTTTTCAAAGGATTTCCAGACCATTCTTGATAGGATCTCAGCCTCTAGTTTGATCAATTAGGTTGTATTCGCAGCGGATTTAGCACGAGGATTAGCAATTACAGCAAGAACATAAAGGATTTTGCATGTAACAGTAAATATAGAGAGAGAAAACAATTCTGCCAAAAACTTAATATTCTTTTTGCTCACACGTTTCGGCAAGGATTACAATTAGGTCATCTTCCTTTTATAGAGGAAGAATGACGTAGGCTGATGTCACTGATAGTGACATCAAACCGTTATTAACAAACTACTGAAATAAACACTCAACTACTGAAGATGTCAAACAGCTGACATCTTCTTACAAAAGCTAAGTGTTCTACTTATTACAAGTATTGAAAAGGAAACTACTGAAAAGCTACAACAACTGAAGAACAACCTCTTCAGTCGTTTACAACTACTGAACTATTACAGCTAAAGAACAAACTCTTCAGCTGTTGTACAAACTACTGAAAAGGAGAAATATAAAACAACTGAAAAGTAAAACCATCACAACAACTGAAGAAGACTTCTTCAGCTGTTGTGACAAACTCTGAAGCTTCAGCACTTTGGTCTTCAGACTTTGGTCTTCAGATGATTCATCAGCTGATGACTTCAGTAGTTGTCATCAGCTGATGTCTTCAGTCATGGTCTTCAGACTTTGTGCATCAGCTGTTGATCTTCAGTTCTTCAGTTCTTCAGTTGTTGATCTTCAGCACTTGTCTTCAGTACTTGAAGTCTTCAGTACCTGTATTCATCAGTACTTCAGACTTCAGTACTTATCTTCAGTACTTGGGATCTTCAGCTGTTGTTCTTCAGATCTTCATCTTTAGCTGTTGAGTCTTCAGTCTTTGTCAAACTGCTGATGAAGCCTTCAGTAGTTGTTGTGATGTCATGTGGGACTTAGAAGTTTTCCTGATCTTGGCTCATTGGTTCTTTTGGTCCAACAAACTCCCCCTGAACCAATGCAGCCAAAACCTCTAAGTTATTTATTGTCCCACTTATTGTTGGCAGAAATGTTGGTCTATTTCCTTCTGGATCAGATCAGAAGTTGACCTTGATAAGCACTGGCCTGGGAAGAGGTCTCTGAATATTTGTTTGGCATAGTACGGATGGGAACCCTGACTTAGGGAACTGGACACAGGGCTGTTGTCCCATCCATGTGACCTATTTCCCACGTACGAGCCTCTAGGATTCTCTGGTGTAGGCTCTGAGGAATGTAATTTGTTCTTCTTTGGATAGGTCCTCAGCCGCACCTTCGAATAATCCTTCACGGCCGTACAGCTCTGAGACAAACTTGGCCTGTTTCCCATTCTTGAGCTCGACAGTTGTGATCTGCCTACAGGCGAATTCATCAGGATGTTTGCCTTCTAGTAACAAGTTGAGCTCATCTTTTCTGAAGTTCTCAAGCCTCTTATAAACTAAGCCTTTCCTAACCACCCTATTCTCCAACATCGTTTCGGGTGGTTGCTTAGACTTATAGGCTTTCTCAAACTCATCTACAATTTCCCAGGGTGTTATTACAAGAGCCACTGTGATCGCTTCATCTACGATCTTCTTCATTTGGCTCTTGTATCTCACAGGAATGTCTTTCTTAATGATCCTGTGAGCCACCCTAGGATCAGGCCAAGTCCTCACTCTCTCTTTATCATATTGGAAAGTTTGTTTGAGAGTGAAGAGTCTCAGAGCTTCCTTCTTCATGTTCATTATAGAGGTAGAAGCAGCATAAGCTTGATCAATTGATTTTAGCATTTCAGCATCATGAAGCTTCTGCTGCTCTTCCTCTTCTATCTTAACCCTCACAACATCCATTTGTGAGGTGGGAGTGATGGGTTTAGGATTGGTTTTAGGTAGGGATATGACTGCAGAAAGTGGCAGTCTATCCTCCTCATCCTCCTCCTCTTCTTCCTTTTGCAGCCTCAACACCCTTCTCTTCTTCTGCAAGGGTGGATCATCGGCTGTAGGTTTTGATGATGAAGGGGTTGGTTTTGTGGGTTGTGTTTGGGTTGTTGGTGTGGGAATGTGGGCAGGCTTTGCTAGCAACCTAGAGATAAGTGCAGGTTTAGTTTGTTTGACTAGCAAAGTCCTGTTCCTAGCACTGGCTTCTGAAAGGGCTTCAGCGACCAGCCCCTTGGTAAATTCACCAGCTGAACAGATCTTGGTGGCTATAGCCAAGATTCTGTCCCCGATCCAAGCCTTGACATCAAGGACTAGTCTCCTCAGATACTTCGAAATGAACCTACTCATAGCCTCGAGTCTCTTTCTTTCCTCTTGGCTATAAGTGGTCCATCGGTATTCTATCTCTTTTCTCTCCATATTCCTAATCTCCTGATCTAGCATGGCAGTGTCCTTGTCAAAGCCTTGCCTGAACAGCTGATCAATGACAGAGTCCATTGATCGGCTATGCTCAGCATCAGCCTCTTTGACAAGGGCTGCTAGATCAGTATCCACCTCTACCTTCTCTCCCTCCTTTTCTCCTCTCTTCTTTATGTAAGTGACATGAAAATCCTTTTGGATTTTAGCCACAGTATTTGGTTCAGCTCTCTCCTCCCTCACCTTCTCATTCTCCTTCACCCTCTCAGTCTCCTCAGTCCTCTCCCTCTCATTTTCCGCCTCTCTCCATACTTCTTTCTCTTCTTCTACCCTCTTCCTCTTAGCTTGCACTGATGTCTCCCCCTTTTTGGGTGCATTGGTTGGGGTTTGACCATCAGCAAGTGTTTTGGCCACAGTAGCTTCCACCATGGGCTGTATTTATGAGGGAAGCCTCTCATCAATGGTTTGCATCACAATGTCTGTGATTATAGGTGTGATGAGAGGCAGGGATTGTTTGAAGATAGCAACTAATTGCTTAGGAGGGTTCTGTTCCTGAGAACTAGTGCCAGAAGCAGTGGCAGGTGGCTGAGTTTGTGGGAGTGGCTGAGTGTCTGTGAGACCTTCAGGTGAAGGTGCGATCTGTGGGTTAATGGTGGCAGATGGACTTGATTCTTGGGAGAATTTTCCAAGCAGCTCTTTGAGTCTGCTCACCTCCTCCTCAAGAATTGTGTTTTGAGCAACTACGTCATAGAAAAAGCTCAGGTCATCATCAGTTTGCACTGAATCACCTGACCTCCTGACAGTGTCAGGATGTACATGCACTGAGTGTGGCTCAGTAGTTGCATGTGCCCCTTTTTCTTGGTTCTGGGGACTTCCAGCCTCCGGATTGGATCCATCATCGGCAGTTGCCTCTGGTGAGGTCTTATTGCTGGTACCAGCTTCTTCCTGCTCATATGTTGATGCAGGGGAAGTGGTAGCCTCACCAGATTGCCGTATCTCCGTGGCCACACTTAGAGATATGACATGTGATTCTCTGTGTTGTGGGCACCCATCAACACTTGGTTCCACCCTCTCTTCAGTTGGAGATACCCCAGTTGTGATTGGTTTCTGAGGAGAGGGTGGAGTGTTCAGATGGGTCAACACTTTAGCGATTATGAGTGTAGGGCTTTGTGGGGCGGTTTCAGTGGGAGATGGGCTTGAAGCAGTGTGCACATGGGGAAGAGTGTGCATTTCAATGGCAGTCTCCTCAAGTGAGAAAGACTCCAGATGTGTGGCAGCCCCTGAAGTGGTTGCATCAGGCTCCTGTTGAGAGGAAACCTGTGCGGTTGTGGTAGGTGGAGTTGTGGTGACTGCTGGGAGAATCTGACTAGCAGTCACTTCCTGCATTTGTGTTGCAGGGGCATCCTCAGGGGACTCATCTCCCTGAGTAGCCTTTTTGGGTTTTCCTTTGGTTTTGGGTTTGGTGGGGACTTTGGATTGTGAGGAAGAGGTTGTGCGTTCCAGCTGCGTGGGTTTTCACAGCTTGGCAGCCTGTTTTAGAGTTTGGTCGGTGTTGTGCCTGGAGTATACCTCAGCTAGAACAGCCATGGTAGGGACCCCAGTGCCAACAAGTCCCTCAGCATTAAGCTGGTTCTCGATGATGGCCATAATGAACTGAGGATACAAGATCCAACGGTTAGAAACCGGTTTTGTGGCCATATCCTTGATTTCCAAAAATATTATTACGGTGAAGTTCAAAGGTTGTTTTTCAAGGATGGAATACAATACCTGTTGCCACCTTGTCGACATCTGGTCCCATGAAGATGTTTTAGGGGCCAGACACACATTCGCCATATGGAAGATGAGTCGTTGGGGATCTGGAAAATGTTTTGTCAACAAGGTTGAGGCAGAGAGGTCACCCTGATAGTCATTGGCAGTGAAACAGAGATCAAGGGCGCCTTTGGGGTAGTTGGTAGGGAAGGTGGCATCCTCCAGCTTGAGGGTTTGTCGAATAGTAGCTGGACTGATAACCACCGGATGGTTGTTCACGGACGACCGGAAAGAGACCTCGCCATCATTCTCTCCGGTTTGAAAGGTTATGTTCATCCAGAACTGTGCTAATGAATCGGCGTATATGGTGGGGTTGAGTAAGAAGGCCGTTTTCTATGGTGAGTCGTTCATCAGGTCGACGACATTGTGGAATTTGGACCAGAATGGCGATTTAGTGAGATGTGCGACACAGTTGTGTCGAGGTTTGATTTGCATGGCCGCCATTAATGGTGTATTGGAAGTTTCAGAGGTTTTTGAAAGTTAGGTCAAGTGAGAATGAAAAGCTCTGAAGGTTGGGTATTTATAGGGTATGCAAAGGTTGAAAGAAAATTACTGAAGGTTTTGGTGTTAGTCATCAGTTGTTGAAACTACTGATGACGTGGTTTTAACCTTCAGTGGTTGTAACATCTGAGGACTTGGTGTTAGTCTTCAGTAGATGAAACTACTGAGACCTTGGTTTTGTCCTTCAGATTTTGTAAACTGCTGAAGACTTGTTGTTGGTCTTCAGTAGTTATAAACTACTGAAGACATGGTTTTCATCTTCAGACGCTGTAACAACTGAAGACTTGGTGTTAGCCTTCAGTAGTTGTAAACTACTAACATCAGTAGTTGTGAAACTACTAAAGACATGGTTTTGTCCTTCAGTTGTTTGGTTATGAAACAGCAAATGTTGGTATCAGCTGAAGAGTAAAGTTACTCATCAGCTGTTTCCGTCAATTCAGTTGTTTCATTCTGACCTCCACATTTACTCATCAGCTCTTTGGCCGACTTGCAGATGTTTCATTGGCCCTTCAGCTCTTGTGAATATTTATACCTTCAGCTCTTGTGATCAGATGTTCACAAGTGCTGATGAGATATTCTTCAGAGCTGGTGAACAAATTCTTTAGTACTTATGTGAAAGATTACACATCAGTACTTGTGACCAAAATTTGTTTTTTAGTACTTATTTGTTTGAAAGTTATACATCAGTAGTTGTAATCCACCTCACTACATCAGTTGTTTTCAACAAATAATGTACATCAGTACTTTGAGGCATTTTAGTCTTCAGTAGTTGTGAAAATACTGAAGACTCAATTACTCATCAGTACTTATAATTGACCTTTGCATACTAATGCTCATCAGTACTTGTGAACTGAGAGCATCAGTATTGGTCAAATTATTCTAGCTGCAGCATACCAAGACTTAGTACCAAGTTTTGAAATGTGGCACTATCTAGAGGCTTAGTAAATATATCTGCAAGCTCATCAGCACTAGGCACAAACTTTGGATCAATCAGACCTTTTTCATAGCAATCCCTAATAAAATGATGTCTGATCTCTATATGTTTGGTCCTAGAGTGCAGGACTGGATTTTTAACAATACAAATAGCTAAAGCACTATCCATTAATAATGGAGTCTTAGTCTCTATAATGCCATAATCCAAGAGTTGGTTCTGAAGCCAGAGTATCTGAGAAGTACAACTTGCAGCAGCAATGTACTCAGCTTCAGCAGTGGATGTTGTAATTGATGTTTGTTTCTTACTCTGCCAAGAAACTAAACAATTGCCTAGGAATTGGCAACCACCAGAAGTGGATTTTCTGGTGACTTTGCATCCTGCATAGTCACTATCAGAGAAAGCAACTAATTTGTAAGAATGCCCTGTTGAATACCAAAGACCTAGTGATTGGGTACCTTGCAGATATCTAAAGATCCTTTTGACTGCAATCAAATGGGATTCTTTAGGTGCAGCCTGAAATCTAGCACAGGCACATGTTGCAAACATGATGTCTGGTCTAGAAGCTGTTAGGTACATCAGGGACCCAATCATATATCTGTAAAGGGTTTCATCAACCGCTTTACCTTTCTGATCTACATCCAGTTGTGTGATGCTACTCATGGGAGTAGAACAGGGCTTACAGGTTTGTAAATCAAACTTATTCAACAATTCTTTGGTGTATTTGGACTGATGGATAAAGATTCCATCATCCCTTTGTTTGATTTGCAAACCTAGAAAGAACTGTAATTCACCCATAGCACTCATTTCAAACTTTTGCTTCATGAGCATTGTAAAATCATCACACAACTTTGGATCAGAGGATGCAAAGATGATGTCATCTACATAAATTTTAACAAGGAGCTTATGCTGTCCCACAGTCTTAATGAACAAGGTTTTATCAATGGTGCCTCTAGTGAACTTATTTTGGAGAAGAAAAGTTGATAGTGTCTCGTACCAGGCTATAGGAGCTTGTTTCAGCCCATAAAGAGCCTTATCAAGCTTATATACCCAATCAAGATGTTTATTGTCCTCAAAGCCTGGTGGTTGACACACATAAACTTCCTCTTTTATTTTACCATATAAGAAGGCACTTTTGACATCCATTTGATAAACCTTAAGACTGTGAAAGGCAGCATAAGCTAAGAACAATCTAATTGCCTCCAGCCTGGCTATAGGGGCAAAGGTTTCATCATAATCGATGCCTTCCTCTTGTTCTTAACTATTTGGCCCTTTTTATCTGTTTTGTTCCTGAATACCCATTTAGTGCCTATTGCACACTTCCCTTGGGGTAAAGGAACAAGCTCCCATACTTGCTGTTTCTTGAACTGAAGAAGCTCAAGCTGCATTGCTTCAACCCATCCATTGTCTCTAAGTGAAACATGGTAGTTCTTTGGCTCTTGTTGACTGATGAAGAGAGCATAGAAGCAGAAATTGGACAATTGACTCCTGGTTGAAACTCCAGCATTGATATCACCTATGATTTGAGATGTGGGGTGATTCTTCAGCTCTTGATATACTATAATATCAGTGCAAGTGTTTGTAGGACTTTCAGCAGCAACAGATGGTGATGAAGATTCTTGAAACCATGTAGGAGATGGCAGCTAAAATGAAGTAGAGCATGTAGAAATCTTATCAGCATTTGTTGTGGATGGGGCTGCTGAAGCTACAGGAGCATCAGGTTTAGTGGACTCAGGCAGGTTGTCACTAAACCTGAAAAGGTGAGTACTGGCTACATCATCATCAGTACCACCAGGTGGAGAACTATTGACAGGCTCAACAGCTGGAGGTTGATAAGGAACATATTGCAGTATGTCCAGATCAAACAACTCCATAGGGTTTTGTGGAATCTTGTCTTTTGGAGATTCATTGAACTTGACATGCAGAGTTTCTTCAACCATCTTTGTCCTACAGTTGAAAACTCTGTATGCCTTGCAAGTTGATGAATAACCAACAAAATACCCTGCATCCACCTTACTAGCAAACTTCTGGAGTGGATTGCTAGTGTTGAGAATGAAACAAGGACACCCAAAGGCTCTAAAGAAAGAAATCAGAGGGTCCAAATAATGAAGTACTTCATAAGGAGTCTTCATCAACCTCTTATTCACTAATGTTCTATTCTGCACATAGCAAGCTGTATTGACAGCTTCAGCCCAAAAGGTCAGTGGCAATCCTGAGTCAGCCAGCATCGACCTTGCAGCTTCGATGAGAGTCCTGTTCTTTCTCTCAACCACTCTATTCTATTCAGGAGTTCTGGGAATACTGAACTGCCTTTTAATTCCCTTAGACAGGTAGAAGTCATCAAGTATGTGGTTTCTAAACTCTGTTCCATTGTCACTCCTCACACACTTGACCTGCAGGGAATACTGCTTCTCCATAAATAACACAATGTTCATTATTGCCTTGGCTGCTTCATCCTTGGAGTGCAAGAAGAAAGTCCATACAAACCTGGAGTAATCATCCACAATTACCAAGTAGTATTTCTTCTTTGCCATGCTCATCACTCTGACAGGACCAAAGAGATCCATGTGCAGGAGCTGCAAGCAGGCAGTGGACTTTGGTTCTTCTATTGAAGGAAATGAAACTTTGTGTTGTTTTCCCTTTAAGCGCGTAGGGCAGTTGTCTTCACACTTGAACTCCTTCAAAGGCAATCCCCTTACTAAACCATGGCTTATCAGCTGATTCATGATCTTGAAATTAACATGCCCCAGCCTTCTATGCCATAGAGTAGACTCTTGAGGAGAGGCTTTGGAGAATAGGCAAGGATGGCCTTTTAGATCAATTTTCTTAGAAAGATCTAAGGCATATACTCTTCCTGTCCTGTTGGCCTTAAGGAGAGTATATTCATCCAACACCTTGTCAATAAAACTTAGAACTTTGGATGATAGAATCCGACAGTTCTGGCTTGTGAAAAGGACAACATGGCCTTTATCACATATTTGACTGACACTCAAGAGACTGTACTTGAGATTCTCCACATGGTTGACATCATCAAACCTTATTTCCCCATTGGAAACAAAGCCTTCTTTGATGATGTAACCCTTTGCATCATTGCCAAAGGAGACAAATACCTTCTTTCCTTGAGAGTAGTCATTAAGAAGGGATCTGCTTCCTGTCATGTGCATAGATCCTCCACTGTCTACATACCAGATGCTTCTTTGGCATGTTGAAGAACCCTGCAATCATAACAACAAGTTAGTTTTGGAGACCCAAACCTTTTTGGTTTTGGGTTTGTTCTCAACAACAGGTGCAACACTAACTGGTGTGTTATGTGTGACAGCCTGAGGTGAAGGAGATGGTGTAGACGAGGAACCCTTTGGCTTGGATTTCCTTTTCTGTGGTTTTAACACAGGAGCATCTAAATGGTTGACTCTTCCTATTAGATGTTGAACCATCATCACCAGTTGTGTCTGACTTTGTGATAAAGCTTTCAGCTCTTCAGACACATTGGGGATTGCTAGTGATGGATTGCTATGTTGCACCATCTTCTTTTGAGCAACCTCAGCTGTTGCCTGAGTAACCCCTACCTTCTTTTTAGATTTAGCTTTGGGCTTAGGGATTTCGGGCTTTGATGTTGCTAGTACAAACTTGGTCTCAAATTCATTTTTCATTGTATTCATATGCTCTTTAATTTTCTCCTTTTGTTTGAGTTTGGAACCCATATTGTACCAGTAGTCATCAGTAAGATGATTGAACAAGCCACATATCTCAAATGGCTTCTTCTTCATCTTATGTTGATCATCAACTGAAGAGGATGAAACTGCTGAAGACTTGTTCTTCAGCTGTTTGTTATTAGTAGTAGCAGTTTTCTTCCTTGTACCTGCTTTCCTGACATCCTCTTTAGTTGTCTTCAAACCTTTTCTACAGTCAGTATTCTTTTCATTGCTGGCAGTAGTTGAGGTTTGAACTTCAGGTGTTATCATTTGCTCTCTAGTATTTTCAGTACTTCCAGAGACAACACCTGAGTTGATCAACTTTTTGATCATGTGACAGTTAGCATTTGAACCATCAGCTGTTGTAGCATCAGCTGATTGGTTTTGGCAGGAGTTAATGCTGACTTCTATCTCTGAGGATGCTGAATCAGAAGATAGTAGGTCACATGATGAAAACGATTGGTTATTACTCTCTCTACTTCTGCTCTTGGAGTAAAATCTGTGCGATGGGCAGTGTGATTATAACCAATGCCAAACTTCACATTGGAAGCTGATTGCTTACTAAGAAGCATTTCAAAACCCTTGTAAGATTGCACCCATCGATCACACTCTACCTGGGTGGTTGCAAGAGTTTCTTTGAGGTCTCTGTACTTCTCTAGAAGTACCTCTTCCCTAGCCTTATCCTCTTTGATTTGGCATTTAAGCTTATAAATCTCATCATTTCTGTCATTAATCACAACCTTAAATTCAGCTTTCTTTTTGGAAATTTTATGCTCTAGCACAAGGTTTTTATCTATTAAAGCTACATTTGCTTCTCTAATAGAAGCAAATGCTGCTATGCATGAATCAGAACAAAGCTTGGCTTTGACCTCAGAAGATACCTGTGAGGAAGCATTGGATGATGACCCATTAGCAGACTCAAAGGCCATTAGAGCACGATTCCCAAAAGGATTATCACCACCATGTTGACCAGCACCTTGGAATAGTTGTTCCTGACCAGATAGATCATCTGGCAAACTACTCCAGTCAACAACTCCTGGGGTGAAGAAGCTGTGTTGTTGAGGTTGGGGTTGATGATGAGATTGGGAAGATTGAGGCTCAGGAAGAGCATGTGGTGGCTGAGCAGAAGGTGCTTGAACTTGACTGGGCTGAGGCACATAGTAGCAGGGGTATGGGTATGGCATATGACCCTGAGGCACAAAGTAAGCAGGTGATGCCTGTGCTGGTGATGGATGGCCAGAACTGGAGGAATGTTGCCCTCTGTGTTGTGAGCTATTGCTTAGAAAAGTCACAAAGGGTGCAGATGAGTTAGATCCAGATGATCTACACTCTCTAGCAAAGTGTCCAAGCCTCTGGCACTTGTGACACCTCAATTTGCTCTTGTCAAAACCAACTTTGGTTTTGCCAGAGAGACCAGGAAATTTCCTGCCAGTTCTCTTGTAGAACTTTTGAGATCTGATATTTATCATTGCCATTTGACTCAAAATATCCATCTCTTCTAGATCATCATCTGGAATGCCCTTCAAGTCCTCTATCAGAAAACACAGATTATCACTGCTACCTCCTGAACTACTATTAACACCAACAAAAGCCTGTTCAGAGTTGGTAGAGAAATCAATATGCTCATCATAAGAACTTTTTGATGCAGCATATTCCGACTCCTGACCTATCAAGGAAGTATTGCCATTGACAAAGTCATCAGTAAGCTTCCCAGAGGTGGACAACTTCCTCTTTTGCTCTATCTCTCTCTCAAATGTGAGCAGTTTCCCATGAAGTTGGGTGAGAGATAGAGTATCCAGATTTGCACTGGAGCGTAGGACAATGGTATAAGTGTCCCATCTTTCAGGCAGTGATCTGAGGAATCTGTTGTTCATCTGGCTATTAGAGTATTCTTGTTTGACCATCATCAGCTCAGAGATCAAACATGAGAACCGCTCATACTGCTGTGTTAGAGTCTCACCCTTCCTATGAGAGAATGTCTCATATTGTTGGGCGAGGATTTCCCTTGTGTTTGCTAAGACCTCATTGGTTCCTCCGAATTGTTCCTTCAGAGCAACCCAGAGATCATGAGCAGTTTCATGATGCAGAAGCCCTGAATAGATCTCCTTTGGAATTGCCATAGCTAAAATTCCATGGGCTTTAGCATCAATCTCGAACAGCTTAAGATCTTCCTCCGAATATTGATCAGGTTTCTTCGGAACCTGTTCATTTGATTTAGGGACGCTCACCATAGGCATGTGCAGTGCATGCACCACTGATTTCCAACAACCAAAACTGTTGACAGACAAGTGATGAAGCATACGACGCTGCCATATGTTATACTCGTTCCTCACAAGCATCGAAGGCTTGGTAGAGGAACCAGTATTGTGAGGATCGTTCGTTGGTGTCGACATCTCAGTTTTCAGTCAAAAATCAAGTTTAACAAAACAAATGTAGCTCAAAACCATAGAGAACCTCAAGTTTAACGGCCCGAAACAGCAGAATCTCAATCTCTATAGCTAATTCTTGCAAATTGCTAATTCGATCAAACGTAGAGATCAAAAGAGCAGTTTCAATGATCAAAGATGAAATCGATCAATGATTAACCCGCTCTGATACCATTTGACAGGATCTCAGCCTCTAGTTTGATCAATTTGGTTGTATTCGCAGCGGATTTAGCACGGGGGTTAGCAATTACAGCAAGAACATAAAGGATTTTGCATGTAACAGTAAATATAGAGAGAGAAAACAATTCTGCCAAAAAGGTTATATTCTTTTTGCTCACACGTTTCGGCAAGGATTACAATAAGGTCATCTTCCTTTTATAGAGGAAGAATGACGTAGGCTGATGTCACTGATAGTGACATCAAACCATTATTAACAAACTACTAAAATAAATACTCAACTACTGAAGATGTCAAAC
Source organism: Flaveria linearis (assembly GCA_024085815.1). Lineage (NCBI taxonomy): Eukaryota > Viridiplantae > Streptophyta > Magnoliopsida > Asterales > Asteraceae > Flaveria > Flaveria linearis. The sequence continues at coordinate 59,118,812 of CM044001.1, read as the reverse complement.
AGCTGACATCTTACAAAAGATAAGTGTTCTACTTATTACAAGTACTGAAAAGGAAACTACTGAAAAGCTACAATGACTGAAGAACAAACTCTTCAGTCGTTTACAACTACTGAACTATAATAGCTGAAGAACAAACTCTTCAGCTGTTGTACAAACTACTGAAAAGGAGAAATATAAAACAACTGAAAAGTAAAACCATCACAACAACTGAAGAAGACTTCTTCAGCTGTTGTGACAAACTCTGAAGCCTCAGCACTTTGGTCTTTAGACTTTGGTCTTCAGATGATTCATCAGCTGATGACTTCATTAGTTGTCATCAGCTAATGTCTTCAGTCATGGTCTTCAGACTTTATGCATCAGTTGTTGATCTTCAGTTCTTCAGTTCTTTAGTTGTTGATCTTCAGCACTTGTCTTCAGTACTTGAAGTCTTCAGTACTTGTATTCATCAGTACTTCAGACTTCAGTACTTATCTTTAGTACTTGGGATCTTCAGCTATTGTTCTTCAGATCTTGATCTTCAGCTGTTGAGTCTTCAGTCTTTGTCAAACTGCTGATGAAGCCTTCAGCAGTTGTTGTGATGTCATGTGAGACTTAGAGGTTTTCCTGATCTTGGCTCATTGGTTCTTTTGGTCCAACAATTCTTGACCATCTACACTCTCCAAAACATGAACAATGCCAAGGGTAAGCTTCATGTCACCCGAAAATGGTCATTTCATGTGTTTTCTTCACTTTCTTTTAAAAACACCTCCTCTCATTGTTGTAGCAGAAACCCGACACCATCATCTTGTTCTTGAGGATATTTTAACTTCACAAAAGATATCTCACACATTATATTGGTCATTCTTGAGGTGGAAAACGATTTCCACCATGAAAACCCTCTTTTTGGGTGATTTGCACCATCAAACTTGTGTATATTGTAACCCGTCAACGCAAAACGTGTAAACTACATGTTAATGGGTTATAAGACTCCTAATAACCTGTTTTGAAAGTCACAAAGGGTATACACCGTAAACATGTGGTTATAGCATGAGTTACACCTTAGAAAAAATTCATTTTACATGAAATAACACTATTTAAGCACTTGTTTGAAAACCCTCTCAAACAAGGATCATAACCTGCACAAGAACAACTTTTAAACACCTTAATAATCTGATTTTAAAGTTATATAAGGTTTTGGTAATGTTTAAACTCAAGTAACAATGATTTACACATGTGTAATGGTCGGTTAGGGCATAATCACTATGTTTATAGTTTATGGATGTATTGAACAACTAGGCCGTGAGTTTGGGACTGAGATTTCAGAAATTTTTGATGAATATTAAGTGTGTGATTAATGGTTAATCTCTGGAAATGAAAGACATGTTAAGATTAGACCCATTTTAGTCACTTTCGGGACCTGAAAACATGGTAAAACAACTTAAAGACAAGAAAGCTTGGACTTTAAAATTTTTAAAAATAATTCCAGGCTTAATAATAGATAATAAAATGATCTGGAGTAAATGGGTTAATTAGATGGTCAAAAAGGTAAGTTAAATGGATTTTTAGTTAAAAACGGGTATTAACCGGGAGACGTTTTTGAGGAAAATCTAAGAAATATGGGTGTAGAGCCAAAACTTATAAAAACCATGTTATTTCAGTAGGTTAAGTGTGAAAATAACTTATAAAGTAGAAAAGTTGGTCAAACGAGTTTTTAAACGGTCAAATTCGGTTAAAACGTGTTTTAACGGGTTAAACGTAAAAACGAGTCTTTCAACTATTAGAAGCAAATTTTTGTGATTAAAAGGAATAAAAACTTATAGAAATGTCTTAAAGTTATACCTACTGGTCTAAGAAACAAATTATGGAAACCCTTGATTAACCGTTAAAACTCTTCTGTTTTACCGTAACCGGGAACGTTAAACATAAAGGTGTTAAAACGAACCTATGATCTAAAAATTGGGTACACTTACTTAATAATAATTTAATTTAACTTCAAGAACCTGATTGTTGGCTATAAAAAGTCACCTAGTACAAGAAACCAAACTTGATGGTAGAAACTGTCAATTTTGAAACTTGAGGGACTAAATTGTAAATTTTACCAAATTTCATAACTGACTCATATGAGGTTAATAATCACTTGTTCAAAATTAATTAGCCCAGATGATTAACTTAATGGGGTAAAATCCTAAGTTACATAAGAAACTATGACTTTCCATAAAAAGGAAACTTTCTATACAAACCCTAATCGAATCAAAGCCGAATTCGACAGCTAAATCTTTGACACAATTTATACACCATGATTTTGTTTAGATTAGTAGCTTACCACATAATATTGATGCTAGGGTGCTAGGCTTGAGACATTCCTGGCACACGAAGAGTTATTTTTGCTTAACACCTAAGGTGAGTTCTAGTGTTCCCTTTTTACTACTGCTTTGGGATGAAACATGCTCTGTTATTTATGAACTAAAATTGTGGTTTACTTGGTGATTGCATGTGGGATTTATGGTTACCTGCTGATACTTATATCATGATCATTAATTCTTTCGTGAACCGCTTGTTTTATGTGGATAGATCTATTTGGGGAAACCCCCACACACAGTGGCTCCCGCTACAGGGAGGTACCCCACTGAGATCCTGAGGGGTCGTTTGTGGCATGTGACAGGTTTTGTTAAGAAACTATGATGAACCAACCGGGTAGGTGTGGTTCACTGTTTTGGGGCTCAGTTCTTCCTTCGGGAATAACCGGTAAAACACAACTTTAGAAGAGGCTAACCGGGACTGAGTGCAGGGTTGATTATGATACTCCCACGATATTGAAACTATGATTCTTCCTTTTATCAAATGTGGATTTTGTTAAGCACATTTGTTTTTTTTAAACTTTAAGCACTTGAATTCACCAACTTTTTAGTTGACACGATTTCTTTTTTTAGCATGTTTCTGGTAATCCATGAAGTGACTCTAGCTGTTGTTGAAGACCTAGGCTTATCCCCATGACCATGGCATTGGCCTATTTTCCTCAAAGAACAATTTGAACAATTGAAAATTTTTGTTAAACAATACAATTGTCCCTATGTTGGTTGTATAACTCATTTAGGGGCTAGATCTGTTTCTAGTCCCGGTATCTTTTGAAAACTTCGAATGCCATGTGATATTCTCTTATTTGAGCTCTTGTATTGGTTTGTTTCCGCTACCATATATTGTTGCTAGTCTGTTACGTCCCACCTTACCTGGGGCCGGGGTGTGACAGATTGGTATCAGAGCCAAAGGTTGTAGAGAAGTCGGGAATACCATAGTAGACCCTAGGATACAACCCTGATACCCTAGGGCTGTCCTTGTGGGAAGTGTTGGGACGATCGGGTTGGGTAAATTGATGATTACACTTGATCAACTAATAATGAATTTACCGGACGCGCAATTTCGATCACGAACCTTTAGGTAATGTTTGGACTTTTCTGATTCACGTTGATGATTTTGAAACTTATTTTAAAAAGGGGATTTAAATGACTTCTATGATGAACTATGCTATCTGACACTATTTAAAGAGACTATTGACTCAATATCATTCATAAAAGATGTACCGGGATATCTGATACTATTTGATGAGACTATTGATTTTGATATCACTGACAAAATGATATGTTGGAATATCTGATGCTACTGCCATTACTACTATTACTAGTACTATCATTATAACCATGAGCTATGAGAAACAAAATTACTCATGATGTTTCCTTACAGGACACAAAGATTATGGCTGATAAAGGTAAGGCGCCTGCACACCCTGATAATGAGACTACCCCTACTGGAACCCTTAGAATAGCGAAGCCTCAGACTGAGTATGAGGCATACCTCCGGAGATGCGGACACCCAGGATGGATATCCGTTACATCGGATGGCACTGAAGCTTCTGAGGACTCTTCCTCAACAACACCTCCCAGGAGTCGGACGCACTCCCACTCTCCACACGTTGTTGCTGCTGCCCACTCGCCTATCCCACCTATCGGGAATAGGGGTGCACGTTTTGTCACCCGTCCACGCAAGAGTGCTAGGCCTGTACCTTCAGTATCGTTTAGGATGCCACCTCCTCCACCACCACCTGTTAGGACTCCTATACCTGCACCACCGCCGTCTGACCCACTCCGACACCACCCACATGATGAGCCCTGGATGTCACCGAGGCACAGTATGTATGACGGCCCTAGCGTACTAGCTGGTGATAGGTACTCCCAATCTAGCCGCCGGACAAGTGACGTAGGACCCTCTGATGCAGCACTTGATGAGATCTTGAAGACCGTTCATCGCCATGAGCTGACTCTTCAGCACACCACCCGAACCTCCCAGTCTGCTCAATTCCAGGCTATGATGGCTTCACATGGGGTGCAGCGGTTGGAACAGGAGTAAAAGAAGAAGAACTCAAGATGGCTTGGATGTCTGAAGAAAAAGTGGATGTGAGAGCAGGGATAAGAAGTGGGACTATCTGTCTTTAGACAGTTAAAGGAAACTATCTCGATTAATATTTGATACTATTATTATTACTATTATGGGGGTAATGGCACCTTCCAAATTGTAAGAGCATGGCTCTGATTTAACTTGCTCACTGATACTACTATCTCTATTTAACTATGAAACTACTTGTTTGGAATTAGGTTATTGGACTATTTATATTAACTTGCATTGTGTTAAGTTATGCTTTGATATTTGTCTATGCCCATTCTGATTGATTGCCTAAACTGCTATGATATACTTTGAATTAAACCTTTTAAGAATCACTTAGTGGGTTGTATATATATATATACATATATATATGTACACCACGATCTCTCCTCCTGAGGCGAGACATATTAGGGTAATGATGCATGAGCTATTCGAAACAAATTTTGAGATGCTAAATGAATCTATCTGTGATACTATCAGAATGCCAACTAGGAGGGGAACACGATTTGGGAGGCGAGGAGCTACAAGAGGCCGCCATGAGGAGGCCAGGCAAACGGGAAACCAACCTACCCCACCGGGAACTCCCCGCAGAGAAAATGCTAATCAAGAAAATGATGAGAGGATGGCTAACTTAGTAGCACAACATATTGCTAATGCCATCCCGACCATAATCGCTCAAATCAATGCTGATCGGAGTAATACTAATGGAAATGATGGACCTGGGAACAACGACGACCAAAAAGAAGAAGCCGAAGCAATAAGGAATGGATGCTCCTATAAGACCTTTATGGCATGCAAACCCGAGGACTTCTATGGCACCTAGGGTGCTATAGAGACTTACAGATGGATTAACGAGATGGAAGCTGTTTTGGATATCAACGAATGCAAAATGGACCACATGGTGAGATTCGCTTCTCAATCACTGAAAGGATCAGCATTGGAGTGGTGGAAGTCAATCACTCAAGCACGTGGAAGGAATACCGCAAATCGGATAAGCTGGACCGAATTCAGAGAGCTATTAACCAACAAGTATTGCCTCATCAATCAACTTAAGAAGCTAGAGTTAGAATTCTTGGGTCTGGAAATGAAAGGTCCCAACTACACGAAGTACATCAATTGTTTCTTAGCCCTATCTCGACTGGTTCCCCATCTGGTGACACCTGAATCTAAAGGTGTAGCACGTTTCATCTGGGGACTACATCCTAGAGTTAGGGGAATGGTCCGCTCCTCCAAACCTTTAACCCTACAAGCTGCGGTTGACCTTACCAGCAGTTTGACTGATGACATAGTTAGGGCTGGATGGACCAAGCCAACTAGGGCTGATGAAAAGAGGAAGTCTGTTGGTGTGAAAAGAAAGTGGTTTTAAGTAAAGAGAGCGGTTGGAAGTAGTAGCGGGTCAAGTAGAAAGAGTTTTGAAGGTGCGAGGCGTGATGATCAGGGAATCAAGACCCGGAGACTGTACTCAGGGACAAGCACGTTTTGCAACAAGTGCAAACTACACCATCAAGGGGAATGTAACCCGATGCCCTGTTTTAGATGCAAGAAGACAGGTCATTTAATCAAAGATTGTACTTACGCACCAGGAAAAAAATGCTATGAATGTGGTGATCCACGACACATGAGGAATAAGTGTCCTAAGCTGGGGTAGAGACAAGGATGCCAAGCCCAACAAGCCTTAGGGAAGAGCATTCGTGATGGATCCAGCTGGAGCTCAAAAGGAACCTGATGTGGTTAACGGTACGTTCCTTGTAAACAACCATCCTGACATTATTTTGTTCGATACTGGAGCGACTGCTAGTTTTGTCTCTAGTGCTTTTAGATCTTTGATTGACTTAGATGCGTGTATTTTAACCGATACGTTTACTGTTGAATTAGCTGACGGTAACATTTTAGAAACTAATGAAGTCTTCAAGGATTGCTCATTGAAACTAAAAGGAAATACATTTAGAATAAATCTGATGCCCATTAAGTTATGAGGATTCGATGTGGTTGTTGGTATGGACTGGCTAGCTAAGAATAGAGTCAAAATTGTATGCGATGAATGCCTAATAAAGATACCGTTGAACGACAAGGAAGTGTTAGTGGTACAAGGCGAAAGGAGTACAATTTATACCCTATGATAACCCATTTAAAAGCTACCAAGAGCTTAATGAAGGGATGCTCAGCTTTCATGGTCTATGTGATGAAGACCAAAGAGGAGAAGAAGATTGTAGATATCCCAGTGGTTTCTAAATACCCAGAAGTGTTTCCGGAAGACCTACCGGGACATCCCCCGAATCGACAAGTTGAGTTCCAAATAGATTTGCTGCCTGGTGCTGCACTAGTAGCCAAGGCGCCGTATCGACTCGCCCCTCCTGAAATGAAGGAACTGATGATGCAAATTTAAGAACTACTGGACAAGGGATTCATACATCCAAGTGTCTCTCCATGGGGTGCCACGGTACTGTTTGTGAAAAAAAAAGACGGAACCCTACGTATGTGTATCGATTACAGAGAACTGAACAAGTTGACCATAAAGAACCATTACCCTCTTCCGAGAGTAGACGACCTATTCGATCAATTGCAAGGAGCAAGTTATTTCTCCAAGATAGATTTGAGATCTTGTTACCACCAACTGAAGATAAGAGAAGAAGACATACCCAAGAAGGCCTTCCGAACTAGGTATGGACACTCTGAGTACTTAGTCATGCCCTTTGGACAGACTAATGCACCAGCAGCGTTCATGGACCTCATGAACCGTGTATGCCGCTCTTATCTCGACAAATTTGTGATCGTGTTCATAGACGACATCCTGATCTACTCCGGTAGTAAGGAAGAACATGAAAAGCATCTCAGGCTAATTCTTGAGCTACTCAAGAATGAGCAACTATATGCCAAATTTTCTAAATGTGAATTCTGGATGCGAGAGATTCAATTCTTAGGGCATGTGGTAAATGAGAATGGGATTTAAGTCGACCCTTCCAAGATTGAGGCCATAAAGAATTGGAAAATTCCTGAAACTCCCACTGAGATAAGGCAATTCCTAGGATTGGCCGGATACTACCGACGATTCATAAAGGACTTCTCGCGTATTGTGCAACCCTTGACCGCACTGACTAAGAAGAACAAAACCTTTGTGTGGGAACAAGAGCAAAATGAAGCATTCGAAACGCTTAAGGAAAAATTGTGTAGTGCTCCTGTCCTTGCCCTCCCAGAAGGAGTCGAAGATTTCGTAGTCTATTATGACGCCTCGCGTCAAGGGCTGGGATGCGTGCTAATGCAACGCAACAAGGTCATTGACTATGCATCTAGACTACTGAACGATCATGAGAAGAACTATACTACGCACGATTTGGAATTAGGTACCTTGGTGTTTGCTCTCAAAATATGAAGGCACTACCTCTATGGCACGAAGTGCATCATTTACACCGACCATAGAAGCTTACAACACATTCTTGACCAAAAGATGCTAAACATGGGTCAGAGAAGATGGGTTGAGTTGTTAAACGACTACGAGTGTGAAATCCGTTATCATCCCGGTAAGGCCAATGTTGTGGCAGATGCTTTGAGTGGAAAGGAGAGAGAAAAGCCTCTTTGTGTAGGTGCCTTAAGGATAAGTGTGTACACCGACCTTATTGCAAGGCTGAAAGAAGCTCAAGGTGAAGCATTAAAGGAAGAAAATTTAGCAGGAGAAGCTTTAACAAGAATGGAGAAGCGGTTAGAAAGGAATAATGATGGCACATATAAATATGAGGGGAGAACTTGGGTGCCAAAGTATGAGGGAATTAGAGAGGTAATCCTCGATGAAGCACACAAATCTAGGTACTCGGTTCACCCCGGAAGCGACAAAATGTACCAGGACCTAAAGGCACTTTTATGGTGGCCTGGAATTAAGAAAGCAATCGCTATTTATGTCGGAAAGTGTCTAACTTGTGCCATGGTAAAAGCTGAAAACCAAAAACCGTCAGGGACATTGCAACAGCCTGAAATCCCAGAATGGAAATGGGATAACGTCATGATGGATTTTGTTAAAAAAGTTAACCAGAACGTTTAGAGGTCATGATGCTATTTGGGTAATAGTGGATAGGCTAACTAAATCAGCTCACTTCTTGCCAATTCGAGAAGACTACGACCTGTCAAAACTGGCTCAACTGTATATCGATGAAATAGTGAATAGGCATGGTGTGCCACTATCGATAATCTCCGACCGTGATAGCCGTTTCACTTCTCGTTTCTGGAAATCACTCTAGCAGGCCTTAGGAACCCGTCTGGACTTAAGCACTGCTTACGACCCACAAACTGACGGTCAAAGCAAAAGGACCATTCAAACTTTAGAGGATATGCTGAGAGCTTGCGTGATTGACTTTGCTGGGAACTAGGATAACCATCTCCCTTTGGTGGAGTTCTCCTATAATAACAGTTACCACGCAAGTATCAAGGCAGCTCCGTATGAGGCTCTCTACGGTAGGAAATGCCGATCACCATTGAGTTGGAATGAGATTGGTGATAGCCAAGTATTGGGACCCGACATCGTGTTGGAGACCACCGACATGATTTTCAAAATCAAGGAGCGTTTACGGGCAGCAAGGGACCGTCAGAAGAAACACGCTGACAGGAGACGAAAGCCATTAGAGTTTCAAGTAGGTGACAGGGTAATGCTGAAAGTAGCACCATGGAAGGGAACCGTGAGGTTCGGAAAGAGAGGAAAGTTAAGCCCGAGATACATTGGACCATTCGAAATACTTGCAAGAATTGGCCCTGTGGCTTATAAATTAAAACTGCCTCAGAAGTTGAGTTGTATACACGACACCATCCATGTGTCGAACTTGAAGAAGTGCATGGTAGACAAAACCCTGGAGCTACCATTGAAGGAAGCGAGAATCAATGACAAGTTGAACTTCGTGGAAGAGCCCATAGAGATCACGGACCGCCTGGTCAAGCAACTCAGGCGGAGCCGCATACCCAAGGTCAATGTTCGATGGAACTCAAAACGAGGACCTGAATTCACTTGGGAACGTGAAGATGAGATGAGGAAGAATTATCCACACCTCTTCAAACCCACACATTTAGATTCTAATCGAAGCTAAAATTTCAGGACGAAATTTCCTAAACGGTGGGAGAATGTGACAACCGCCTCAAGGTCACTTTTCTAACCCTAACTTGCTTACATCATGATGACTAGTGTAGGTTGGACTCACCGACCTATCGGTGTTTTTGTCTTTAATTTGTATTTTGTTTAGTTTATGTTCTAGCGAACCTACGGGCGAACCTACAGGTTCGCCCGGAACTCATTGTATAGATCTGTATAGGTTGTCGCCGGGCGAACCTAGTTGGGCGGTCGGCGAAGCTAGGTATTTTGGTCTGATAGATTCGCTGTCCAGCGAATCTATCAGCAAACCTATAGTCTGCTTATATATTGTAATGTTTTCTCATTCTAATGCAAGTTTTTGCCATTTTGTTCAAACCCTAAAGTGTGTGTGTGACGGCTAGAGGTGCTAGGAGCTTATTTGTTCGTCATTGTAGCTTTATATCCTCTATTCATCCTTGTTTGATCTTTACTTTGATTGTTTAGCAAGAATCTCTCATAGTTCAATGAAATTCAGTGGGATATGTGTGTGTTTGTGATCATTTGCACTGTTGAATCGATCATGTTGGACCAACAATATGGTATCAGAGCCATAGTGCTCTTGATAGTTTGATTTTTGTGTTGTTCTTGGGGTTTTATAAGGGAAAGACTCTTTTGATTCATTTTGAGCTTGTTCAGTGTGTTTCTGATATACAAATGGCTTGGGGATTGTAGTTTTTGGCATAAGAAAGCTACAGAAACAAACTGTTCATCAATTGGTTGTGTTTTGAGATAGTTGGGTTGATTTCTTGCTGGAAAAGTTCATTTCGTAACCCAGCGAACTTAGCAGATTCATTCAGCGAATCTAGACGTTTCATCCAACAAACCTGTAGGAAAATTGCATTTCAATCTTTGCTGAACTTTTGGATAGCGAATCTAGCCTTTTGAACGAAAGTTCACCGCTCTTGGTTGCAACCAAGCGAAGTTGCTGCTGAATCTATTTTTGAACGAAAGTTCTTATCCTGCCGAGCGAACTTGCTCAGCGAATCTGTTCTCTCGTGCACACTGCCGAGCGAATCTACTGCTGGTCTGTCGAGCGAACTTATAGGTTCACCTAGCGAATCTACTAGCGAATCTACTAGCGAATCTACATCAGTTTCAGTGAATCCAATTTCTGATCTTATCATGTCTACTTCAATAGTGAATGTGTCTGATATGGAGTGTGTTCAACCAAACAGGCCACCAACACTTGTCAATGGTGAGAATTTTGAGGACAGGAAACGTTGCTTGAAGGCATTCTTCTTCTACACAGATCATGGTCAGTGGGAATCTATTACTAATGGACCTCACCTACCAACAACAACTGTCGGATCTGTCACTTCACCAAATCAGGATCCTAGCACTTATACTGAGATTGACATCAAGTTGCTCGATCGTGACAAGAAAGCTCTTGGAGCTTTGATTCTGCGTCTGCATCAGAATATTTATAACAGGTTTGCTGAGCACACTACCGCTAAGGCATTGTATGATGCCTTATGTGAGTTTTATGACGGGAACAAAGATCTGAAGAAAGACAAGAAAGCTCAGGCTCAGAAGGAGTTTAACTCATTTGTGGGATATAAGTATGAGACACTTACTGATATAACAAACCGTTTTCTGTCAGTTTCAAGCAACCTAAAGAAGTATGATGAACAGCTTGGAAATCATGAGCAAGTGAGTAAATTATTAGACTCTCTTCCTGCTCAGTGGAGTCTACAAATCAAATTACTCAAACAAGAAAGAAATTTTGCTGATTACAAGTTGATGGATGTAATCAACATGTTAAAATCATTTGATCTTGAAGTGAAGAGAAGAGAGTATAATCAAACCAAGATGTCTCCCAATGTCCCTCCTCAAAACGCTGCATTGATTTCATCTGCTGCAAACTCTAACTATTATGGTGCAGCTGGTGGGAGTTCATCTGGTAATGGTGGCTTTGCTAACTCTGGGTATGGTAAAATTGTCAACTCAGGTGGTGGTTGTAAGGATGCGGGGTCAAGTTCAAATGCCTTAGTTTCTACTCGAATTCCACACGATACTATGGCACTGTTGGGTTATTTGTGCATAGTTATGAGGCTTTGGTGGCTGGATAATTGAAGGGACGTGGTATGACAGTGGAAGATATGTATCAGGTTGATCCTGATGACCTTGAAGAAAACGACATTCAGTGGCAAATGGCCATGCTTACTCTCCGTGCCAGGAGGTTCATGGAAAGAACTGGCAGGAAAAATTTTGGAAACCAGAATCAGAACAATGCTCTAGGATATAACAAGTCTAAGCTCAGATGTTTCAATTGTAAGCAGCTTGGTCATTTCAAAAGAGAGTGTCCTTCTCCCATTGTCACTGAACCTGTTAATTCTGGAAACTCAAGAACTATCACAGTCATGGATAAAGTTGAAGAAGCTAAGCCCAAGAAAGAAACTGCTCTGTTGACCAACTTTGATTGGAGTGCAGAAATTGAGGAGTCAAAGGAAGAAATCAACCATGCCTTGATTGTTGAGATAGTGGAGGAACATGCTCTTGATGATGGGGACATTGACAGTTTTGATCCTTTCAAGGAGTTCTATGATGAAGCTGATGATGAAGTTGATAGCAATGGTGAATCTATTGGGTCTGAAGCCATTCAAAAGGTTAAGGAAGGTGTAGGTGTGGTTCAGAAAGCTGTGGTTCAAGAAGAGATTGTTCAAACTGGCTTGGTGTGTGAAGCTGTAAAGGAAGAGGTTAAACTGGGTTGTGGATCTGCTGCAAAGGAAGCTGGTGAAAATGAGGAGCTGAAAATGAGATCAATGATTGAAGAAGCCAAGAACGAAGCTGTGGAGGAGTACAAGAGGAACACTCCTTATTGCCAATGTGATCGTGCTCTCGCAGCGGAAAAACTGGTAATGAGTCTCCCTTATGAAATTGTTGAAGATATGTGTTCCTCTGCATGCAAAATCCGTTTGGTTGGTATATATAAAGCTAATAGGTTGCTTATAATGAATGAAAATGAATTAAAGAAAACCAATAAAGAGCTTAAACAAAATGAGTCAAAGTATTTTGTTAAATTAAGAGAAGCTTTGAAAGAAAATGAACATTTAAAAAGGACCCTTTTGGAAAAGAACTGTGAGGTTAACTATTTAACTAAACAAGTCACTCTTGCTGAATTTGAATTCAGAAAACTTAAAAATAAATTAGAACAGTGGTCTCTTTCGAGCATGAAAAGGGAGGAATTATGCAAAAAACAAAGGGGGGCAAGGATAAAGACCGGTTTGGGTAATGAAAATGATGCATTGGTATATCCTCCACCTAGTACTTTCTATTATTCTCCTATGCCCACTCCTCATCCATCAAATGAGTTGATACAAGAGATTATACAGAATGATACAAACAGCTCTGTTGCAGGTTTAGAAGGAGATAATTCTAAGGAGTTGCGAGAAGGATATGATTATGGTGGCAGTGTTGGTCTTGGGAGCTATAGTAGTCATGATTTTAATTCCAAGAAGTCATTTGTAGACATTAGCTTAAGTAATAATTTTGTGTCTGGTGGAACTATTTTGGATTCAAACTCTGGGGCATGTAATAGTAACTTAGGATGTTTTGTCTCAAACACTTGTGATGACTTGAATGTTTTAAATTCTGCAGTTGATGTTAATGTGTGTATGAATGATGCAGCTCAACTTTCAGGTCATGTCTCTGAAAGTGAAACAAAAACAAACTGCTTTAACAAATTCTTCTCTCATCCAATCCCATCTTTTACACCAATATGGATTTCTAAACCAAAAGATAAAGAAATGTCTTCTTCCTCTGAAAATAACAAAGATAAAATTGAACAAAAATCAGTTAAAGTGGAAGTTATGACAGGGAAGTCAAACGAGTCATATGACTCGAACAGTGATTCAGATTCAAGATTGTCCGAATGTGATGAAGAAATATCTATTGATAGAATTCTTTCATCGCATTGTTCCAAAACAAGGTTGAGATCACATTGCTTTAGATGTGGAAAGGATGATCACTTAATAAAGCAATGTCCTAAATCAGGTGGTCTCAATATACAGAATAAATCTTTTGGAACTAGATTGACAGCTTTTGTGAATGGTTTCTTTTGTAGAAGATCTGTTCCTCCAAGACCTAAGTACACTAAGACTTGGGTCCTAATTTCAAAAGTCTAACCAATTTTTTTAATATGTTAGGAACATTCAGAGGCCGCTGTAAATAGTTATTGGCATGTAGATAGTGGATGTTCCCGGCATATGACTGGGTTGAAGGACCTGCTGACAAATTTTAGAATAATTAATGGTGGCTATGTTGCTTTTGCTGGAGTCAAGAAGGGTGGAAAGATGATTGGCCAAGGAGATGTTTCAAATGGTTTCCTTACTTTGGAGAAAGTGAACTATGTTCCAGAATTGGCATTCAATCTTCTCAGTGTATCACAAATCTGTGATAAAGATATTCCCGTGATGTTCCTCGCCAATGAATGTCTGTTCTTGAAACCAGAGTTCTCAATCCCTGAAGAGATGGTGATCATGCGAGCTCCAAGGAGAAATGATACCTATTTGTTAAATATGGGATCGAAAGAATCATCTTCCACCGTGACCTGTCTTTTATCAAAAGCTTCTTCCCATGAATCTTTTCAGTGGCATAAAGATTAGGGCATATCAATTTTAAATTAATAAATAAGTTAGTTAAGAAGAATTTGGTCAGGGGGCTACCACTGAAAGATTATTCTATGGTAGAAAAATGTATGGCTTGTGCAAAAGGAAAACATCACAAAATCCACATAACTTAAACTTCAAAACTCGATTGAGCATCCCCTCGAATTGTTACAAATTGACTTATTTGGCCCTATCAGTGTTAAATCAATTGCTAAGAAATCTTATTGTCTTATGACAGATGATTACTCCAGGTACTCTTGGGTGAGATTTCTGTCTAACAAAAGTGAGACCGCTGAGGAATTGATGAAGCTGATTCCACTGATTGAAGTTCTTGGAAAAAGAAAGATACAAGCCATCAGGAGCGAAAATGGAACAGAATTCAGAAACCACATCTTCAATTCATTCTGTGAACAAAGGGGTATTCTCAGACAGTTCAGTGCTGCCAGAACACCTCAACAAAATGGTGTTGCTGAACGTAAGAACAGAACTCTAATTGAAGCAGCTAGAACGATGTTGATCGAGTCAAAGCTTCCGATTATCTTTTGGGCTGAGGCAGTTAATTGTGCAGCGTATGTTCTTAACCGGGTATTGATTATCAAGAGCAAGATGAAGACATCATACCAGTTATTCCAAGGAATTAAGCCTCTCATTGATTTTCTGCGCCCTTTTGGTTGCTCTTGTACTCTGTTAAATACCCAAGACCAGAAAACGAAGTTTTGTGCTGTCTCTGATGAATGTTTCTTTGTTGGGTACTCAGAAACACAAAAGGCGTATCGTGTGTATAATAAACGATCATGGATTGTGCAAGAGTCCTACTATGTCGACTGGCAAGAATCCAACTCAACAAGCATTGGAAGTGAGCCTGCATGGTTCTATGATTCTACCACTGTCTTCAAGTCATTCAATTTGCCAATTCCTGATGATGATGACGTTATTTCTCACTCTCTTTAGAGTCGTTTAACACCCAGACTTTCAGGAAAGACAAGAGGCGACAATCACCAACTTCATCACTGCCTTCTTGTGACACATCGATTGGGTTCCCAGCCTGTGAATCTGATTCCACCACAACCGCAACCGTCTGCCACCACCTCATTACCTCCCACTTCATTTGATATCCCATCTTCATCACCTCCACCACCACCTCTATCATCTGATCCATCATCTCAACCATCTTCATCTAATCGTACAATCTCATCTACCATTCCATCCACAGCTTCATCCACTCAAAATCCACCCATCGATCCAATTCCCACAAATTCATCTCCTCCCGCACAACCATCCTCTTCCACGTCGACACCCCAACATAACCCTTCATTGCTTAACACAAACTTTAAAACCTTAAAAGATCACCCTCATGACTACATCATTGGATCTATCACAGACGGAGTAAGGACTCGGAGTCAGACTGGATTGATAAATGAGTGCCTTTATACAACTTTTCTATCACAGATCGTTCCAAAGAGATACAAACAGGCACTTGAAGACCCAAGCTGGGTGGACTCTATGCAATCTGTGTTGTAACAATTCAGGAAGTTGAAAGTTTGGGAGTTAGTTGATCTTCCTCCAAACAAATGTCCCATTGGTACCAAGTGTGTTTTTTGGAACAAGCCATATGATCGTGGTGTTGTCATCAGAAATAAAGCCAGATTGGTTGTTCAAGGATTTGCTCAGGAGGAGGGGATAGACTACACTGAAGTGTTTGCTCCAGTTGCTCGGATCGAAGCCATCAGAATTTTTCTTGCACATGCAGCTAACAAGAACTTTAAAGTTTTTCAGATGGATGTGAAGTGTGCATTTCTATATGGAAACATTGATGAGGAGATCTATGTGTGTCAGCCACCAGGTTTCGAGGATCCAGATTTTCCAGATAAAGTGTACAAGCTAGACAAATCTTTGTATGGGTTGCATCAAGCTCCCCGAATCTGGCATGAGACTTTGACGCAGTATCTACTCAGCAAGGGTTTCTCTCGTGGGACTATAGATATGACACTTTTCAAGAAGGAGGTTGATGGTGAGATGCTGATTGTTCAAGTGTATGTAGACGACATTATCTTTGGATCAACAAATGAAAAGCTGTGTAAAGAATTTGAAGAAGTGATGAAGGATCGCTTTGAAATGAGTATGATGGGGGAGATGTGCTTCTTCTTAGGGTTGCAGGTGGAACAGAAACCTGAAGGTATTCTTATTCACCAAGAGAAGTACGTCAAGGAAATCATCACAAACTTCGGCATGGATGATTCAAATCCAGAACTTACTCCCTTCATTGCTCAGACATGCTTGTCTCCTGATGATAATGGGAAGTCCGTGGATGCTCATCGATATCGCTCGATGATCGGATCTCTCATGTATCTGACTGCAAGCCATCCAGATATCACATTTGCTGTGTGCTACTGTGCTCGTTATCAAGCCAATCCTAAAGAATCACATGAGCTAGCAGTTAAACGCATTTTTCGTTACCTTAAGGGTTCCTCTCGTTTGGGACTTTGGTACCCAAAAGGTGGGAACTTTGATTTACATGCTTTTTCTGATAGTGATCATGGTGGTTGCAGGATTAACAGAAAGTCGGTCACCGGTGGATGCCAATATCTGGGTGACTGTCTTGTTTCGTTGCAAAGCAAACAGCAAACAACAGTTTCCTTATCCACTGGAGAAGCTGAATATATCGCTGCATCAAGCTGCTGTTGTCAAGTGCTCTGGATTCAACACCAGATGATGGATTATGGCATAAATTTCCTCCACACTCCAATCTTCTGTGACAATGAAGCCGCTGTTGGAATCGCCAAGAATCCAATTCATCACACTCGAACCAATCACATCGAAACAAGAATTCACGCCATTCGTGACGCTCAGGAAAAGGGGTTCATTGATATTATTCCTATTGAAACTAGGAAGCAGAAAGCAGATATTTTCACTAAAACATTTGATAAACCACGTTTTTATGAACTGATCTCTATGCTAGGATTAATATCCTTCTGAAAACCTTTTTTTTTAAAACAGATGTTTAATGTGTAAATATTCTTTTTTATTTTTTGCCCTTGAAAATCCTTCTGTCACACATTTCTTTAATTTTTTTTTTTCTTTTGCTTGTTAAAATTCTCTATTAGATAAGCTATCAAATAGAAATTTTGGGGGAGTATAAGATTAGATTTCATCTTTTGCTAAGTATCAAAATTTTGCTACTTTTCAGGCTATCCGTGCAAAAAATGAGACTTAGAAGGAGGTCAGAAGTATTATGCTTGGGATGTGCAAGATAGGCTCAGCCTCAAATCGAAGTAAACAGTAATTAATTGGCCAAAAATAAAGCTCAAAGGATCACGATGATAAGGATTATATCCATGACATGTTGGCCTGCACAAAGATACAAGTCTCTGTCTAAACGGGTTGAGAGTTTACTTTCTCTGTTGTAATCCTTTGTAAAACCCCAAATCACCCTTCACCTAGCCCTGAATGACGCTTCTAGTTAATCTAGTAAGCTATTCAGAGTCCATTTCGTGCTTATCTCCTCTGCTGTGCGGAAGCACTGACCTGGAGTGATGATCTCCTCTGTTATACGTGAGTATAGACCTGGAGCTCTCATCAGCACGCTCAAATGATGATCTCCTCAGTTATACGTGAGTATAGACCTGGAGCTCTCATCAGCATGCTCAGATGATCATCTCCACTGTTATACGTGAGTATAAACCTGGAGCGCTCATCATCTGCAACCTTAAATGCTCAAAAGAAAAAGAAGATCAAAGATCTACATCATACATCCATCAAAATATATGGATTGTCAAAGCCTATCAAGCATCTAAAGCAATTATTCCTCACAATGCTTCTCAAAATTGGGATCATTGTCTAAAGCCACTCCCTAATATGCCTTGATTGTTCACATTCACAATGGTTCTCAGTTGATCATTGTCTATGTTCATTTCAATTATAAGCCCTTGCATTCAATGTGTCAGAAATGATCATTGTGTATGCCCACCCCTAGGATCTAGCACAGAGATAAATGATCACTCATGCTCAATAAGCTCTGATGACAGAATATGTTCTTTGCCAAATGTCTGTGGGAACTGAATTGCCCGATATTCCTCAAATCTACAAAAAACATGATAAAAGGAAGCTGCAGATTACTTGTTGAAAAGAATTTGGCATGGGTTTAAGTGGACAATCATATCTGCAATCTCGCTAATAAATGACTCTCCGGATATCCTTTAATTTTGTCTTTCTTTATTCAATTTTATTTTATTTTATTTTAAGTTTTAATATTTTATCTTATTTTTGAGTTTAGAGATTGTGGAATGTTTTGGTATTCAAAAGGGGCAATTTATTTTTTTATGTCTAAGAATATAAAAAAAAATTAGGGTTTCAGCGAATCTGCTAGCGAACCTATAGGTTCGCCCGACACTGATCGTTGGTGATGTCAGTCTTTTGACTTTGTGTTGACGGGCGAATCTATAGATTCGGGGCCAGCGAATCTAAGGGTTATATAAGCAGTTCACAGGTTCGCGCAGCACTTCATTCGCTGCACTGTGAACTGCGTTTCCCGAAACCCTTAGATTCATTTTCATTTTCGTTGCTTGTTTCGTTGTTTTCTTGCAATTTCTGGTCTTATGTAAGTGCGTCGTATGTACTTAATCCTTGCATTTCAACAACAATCGGTCTTTCTTTCCGAATCAAACCCGTATGTTCATCGCGGTTGTTCGATTCAAATAGGCCCTCTTAAAGACCGATAGTGCATAAAATAAATGATAGGTTTTGCTCGCATTGTGTCCTGTTAAGTCATGCTACGCATCATTTAATTTAAAATCAATGTTTGATTCTGATTTTCAAAACTAGGTTTTCAGCGAACCTAATCTTCTATCAGTGAATCTGAACGAAAGTTCTACATGATTGAGCGAATCTGTGCCGGCATGCTGCTCATGCGTGGCGAATAGATTCGCGCGAAGTTCCCAGCGAACCTATAAGTTCGCTTGGCACATCTTGCATGCTTGCCTGTCTGCGAACCTATAGGTTCTTGGCTTCATCAGATTCGCTGTTAGCAAATCTAAATCTGTTCAGCGAACTTATCCATTTTTTTTTAATTTCTCAAAATTTCACATCTTTCAGCTTTGAAATCAATCTAATCAACTTCCGTTTGTGTTTCAGATACCATGTCGACTCTTCAGTTCATCGATAAGCACAACATGTGTGCTTTGCTGGATGAATCACATGAGAAAGCAGCTGCTTATAAAGATTGCATCAAATGGCTGAAGTCATCTCACATTCACCATGCTATTTCTCACTCCCCTGAAGTCTATGATTCGCATGTTCGTGACTTTTGGAGAAACGCAGTAGTAGACGTTGGTGTGACTCCCTCAAGGATTGCCTCTAAAGTCCTAGATCAAGAAATTTCCTTTTCTTCTGATGATCTGGCTAGGATATTACATTTGACTAAAGATGTTGGTGATGAGATTCCCTTAAATGCTAAACAAGCTTACAAGGAACTAAGGAAGGCAGGATATGAAGGTCCAATGCCTGGTGAAAAGAAGATGGAGTTCATCAAGTCTTACTTAATCAGAGAATGGCGATACATTGCGCACATATTCATCATGTGTTTGGATCATAGGAAAGGAGGAACCGATGGGTTAAGCTTGGATTGGGCAAGGGCAATGGTGCTATTCTGCCAAGGCAAGAAGGGAAATATTGCTAAGCTGATTTATGACTACATGGTGCAGAATATTCATGCTCAAAGAAAGGACAAATGGTTGCTGTATCCCAGATTTGTCCAGATGATTCTAAATGATTTGAAGCCAGACTTGCCCATAGTTGGTGATACTTTTAAGATATGGAGAATGAATATCAGGATTTTTGGTGATTGTAAATCAGTAAGATATAACTGTGTGGGAAAGATTGCTTACTTATGGGAGAACATGTATCCACCCGAAAGATGGAGCCATATTAGTAAATTGATCGAGATTGAGAAGAAAAATGAGGCACAAAATATTGATCAAAGTGAGGAGAAGCTGAAAAAGAGAAAGCCATATGATCGTGACAAAGATTACAGTGTAGATGAAGAGATTGATGAAGTACAGAAGGAGTTAGATGCTCAAAGAGAGAGAAGTAGCAAGAAGAGAGCTGAGACTGGGTCTAGCTCTCAGCATGTGGAAGAAAGAAGAACAAAAAGGAGGCACGAGGATCCTGTTAAACCTGCTGATACTCCTGCATCAAATGCAAATGATGAGTTAGCCAATCTGAAAGCTAAATATGCTGAGCTTGAAAGAAGGGATAAACAGAAGGGTGATGTTATTAAGGGTATGGCCCTGATGCTTAAGGATCATCAAAATTTGCTAATTCGAGCCTTCACCGAACTGAATGAAATGAAGGCTAAAGCTGGGATGGAACCTGCTATGTCTGAAAACGACCTGAGAGTGTTGAAAGAAGCTGCAAGAAAATCTTTTGATATGTATGAAGGATTGACTGGTACTGCTGAAGGTGAATCTGGAGGAGATAAGGATGGTGGTTCTGAGGATCCTTTAAGGTCAAAGAGTAAAGAAAAGATGGTTGCTGAGGATGCAGGATTTGATGAACAGATGGGGTTTGATATGGATACATTTACTGGACCGGAAATGGCTGGTGGAAAACAAGTACATTTCAATTTGATAGATGAAGAAGGTGAAGTTGAGGAACAGCTGGTAGATTACAGCTCAGAGCCCAAATTTTATGAGGTAGATGAACGACCAGTGACTTATTTGGCAGAAAATGGGTCATCTAAAGGTGGAACTGTGGAGTTAAACCAATCTGAATGGTTTGTCAAAGAAAAGGAGCCTGAAGAGATAACTCCACTTTTTCAGAACATAAAAAATCCAACCAGAAAGGAGAGTGACAAGAAGATTTTTAGCTAGAAATACAACTCTGATCTCAAGTTATTTATGATTAAGAGAAGAGGAGGAGGGATCTCATATTTTCACAAGCGAAAAGCTTTCAAAACTCTCCCATGGTTGGGTCTAAGGAGATTGGCTGAGATCCCGTTACTTGGAGCTAATCAAAGTGAACGGGCAAAGTTGCTAGAATTAGAGATCAAAAAGGGTTTGGCTGATAACTTCATGGCCTTTGGCTTCATGAAAATGGATAGAAAGAGATCAAAGAAAGACATTGATTAGGTGACTGGCAAAGGAAAGATTGTGCTGAAACTGAAGCCAGCAAAGACTGTAGATCGAATTAGGATACCTGATCCTCTTCCCCCGAGACTGCAAGCATTCGAAAAATGGTTCTATGATAACAACACAGGGGAAGCAGTGATTAGAGTGAAAGGTGTTCCTGAGATTAGACTGTTTGACCCAATGGAAGTATTTTCCTTCTGTGATGAAGATTTGAAAGTATTGTGTGAGAATGTGATCCACCATGGAGTAGGAGAGGAAACAAAGGCTGAAGCAAATCTGTTTGTCATAGTTGCCAACAAAGCCTGGGGAATTAGAGCTGAGATAGAGGAGGTTGCTAAGAAAGTAAGGAAAGATGATGATTTCAGGATGGATATGGATGATCTGGCTAGGCAGATGGATAGAACGATTGAGAAGAGGTTTGTTGGTGAGGCTAGCGGTTCTGGGGTTAGATCTGAGGATCATACTATTACAAATCAGGAGGAGGTTATTGTTATTGACATGCCTGATACAGAAATCTCAGAAGCTCAGTTTGTACACGAGATTAATGAGGATGAAGTGTTTGCTGAAGTCATTGCTCAAGACATTTTCCAGATTGTTCAGCAAGGAGCCGGAGCTGATTTGATTCAAGATCCAGAGGCCGAGATTGAAGCCGGAGCTGATCAAGCATAAAGACAAAAAGCTGGAGCTGATTTAGAGACCCCCCTGGGTGAGGTCCAACCTAGGGAGTATTGAGGACTAGTGTAGGTTGGACTCACCGACCTGTCGGTGTTTTTGTCTTTAATTTGTATTTTGTTTAGTTTATGTTCTAGCGAACCTACGGGCGAACCTACAGGTTCGCCCGGAACTCATTGTATAGATCTGTATAGGTTGTCGCCGGGCGAACCTAGTTGGGCGCCCGGCAAAGCTAGGTATTTTGGTCTGATAGATTCGCTGTCCAGCGAATCTATCAGCGAATCTATAGTCTGCTTATATATTGTAATGTTTTCTTATTCTAATGCAAGTTTTTGCCATTTTGTTCAAACCCTAAAGTGTGTGTGTGACGGCTAGAGGTGCTAGGAGCTTATTTGTTCATCATTGTAGCTTTATATCCTCTATTCATCCTTGTTTGATCTTTACTTTGATTGTTTTGCAAGAATCTCTCATAGTTCAATGAAATTCAGTGGGATATGTGTGTGTTTGTGATCATTTGAACTGTTGAATCGATCATGTTGGACCAACACATCATCACCCATCTTATGAGTGCTAATAATAGAAACAATCTAACTCTATTGGTTAATTTAGAATCATCATTTGCTATTAGTTCCATTTTATGATTTTATGTGATTTTTGTGAATTTTAGTTATTTCAAGTTTTATATTCTAGAAACTTAGTGCCCGGGAATGTTAATTAGTCACCCTTACAATGAAATCAAAATATTAATTGAAACAATTAAAAATGTGTGCATACACACACCCATAATCCACGGCTAAAAGCATGCATGTGCATGCACAACAATTATCAACTAACTAAATTTTAACATCTTACATTCTACACAACACTACAAAACAATACCACTTAAAAATAAATTTTGATCAAAATTTAAAACGAATAACACCCCACTAGGAGCCAAAACTCGGCAGCCCATGTGGCACCACCCCTCTCCACCAATCACCACACACCCTCCTCTTCCCCACTCCTATTTCATGCATTTCTCCTATATCCATACACACACTACACCCTCATTCTCACTCTCCTCTCTCATTTTTGAATTCCCTACCAGAAAACACACACACACTCTCGGATTCCCTCTCCATTTCAGCTCATAATCAAGAGCAACATCATCACCACCGTCGGCCAAGCTCAAACTAGCAAGATGGTGCCATTTTGTGAAGGTTGGTGCTTGATTCTTGCTTGTCCGGGATCTTACAGCACTTGTTCGAGATTCTCCAGCCTTTTCCAAGGATTTCCAGACCATTCTTGACCATTACACTCTCCAAAACATGAACAATACCAAGGGTAAGCTTCATGTCACCCGAAAATGGTCATTTCATGTGTTTTCTTCACTTTCTTTTAAAAACACCTCCTCTCTTTGTTTTAGCAGAAACCCAACACCATCATATTGTTCTTGAGGATAGTCTAACTTCACAAAAGTTATCTCACACATTGTATTGGTTATTCTTGAGGTGGAAACTGATTTCCACCATGAAAACCCTCTTTTTGGGTGATTTGCACCATCTAACTTGTGTATCTTGTAACCCTTCAAAGAAAAACGTGTAACCTGCATGTTAATGGGTTATAAGACTCCTAATAGCATTTTTCGAAAGTCACAAATGGTATACACCATAAACATGTGGTTATAGCATGAGTTACACCTTAGAAAACCTTCATTTTACATGAAATAACACTATTTAAGCACTTGTTTGAAAACCCTCTCAAACAAGGATCATAACCTGCACAAGAACAACTTTGAAAACACCTTAACAATCAGATTTTAAAGATAAATAAGGTTTTCGTAATGTTTAAACTCAAGTTACAATGATTTACACATGTGTAATGGTCGGTTAGGGCATAATCACTATGTTTATAGTTTATGGATGTGTTGAACAACTAGGCCATGAGTTTGGGACTGAGATTTCAGAAAGTTTTGATGAATATTAAGTGTGTGATTAATGGTTAATCTCTGGAAATAAAAAACATGTTAAGATTAGACCCATTTGTCACTTTCGGGACCTGAAAACATGGTAAAACAACTTAAGGACAAGAAAGCTTGGACTTTAAACTTTTTAAAAAGAATTCCAGGCATAATAATATACAATAAAATGATCTGGAGTAAATGGGTTGATTAGATGGTCAAAAAGGTAAGTTAAATGGATTTTTAGTTAAAAACGGGTATTAATCGGGAGACGTTTTTCAGGAAAATCTAAGAAATATGGGTGTAGAGATAAAACTTATAAAAAGCATGTTATTTTAGTAGGTTAAGTGAGAAAATAACTTATAAAGTAGAAAAGTTGGTCAAACGAGTTTTTAAACGGTCAAATTCGGTTAAAAACGCGTTTTAACGGGTTAAATGTAAAAACGAGTCTTTCAACTATTAGAGGCAATTTTTTGTGATTAAAAGGGATAGAAACTTATAGAAATGTCTTAAAGCGATACCTACTGGTCCAAGACACAAATTATGGAAATCCTTGATTAACCGTTAAAACTCTTCAGTTTTACCATAACCGGGAACGTTAAACACATAGGTATTAAAGCGAACCTATGATCTAAAAATTTGGGTACACTTACTTAATAATAAGTTAATATAACTTCAAGAACCTGATTTTTGGCTATAAAAAGTCACCTAGTACAAGAAACCAAACTTTAGGGTAGAAACTGTCAATTTTAAAACTTGAGGGACTAATTGTAAATTTTACCAAATTTCATAACTGACTCATATGAGGTTAATAATCACTTGTGCAACATTAATTAGCCTAGATCATTCACTTAATGGGGTAAAATCCTATGTTATATAAGAAACCATGACTTTCCATAAAAGGAAACTTTCTATACAAACCCTAATCGAATCAAAGCCGAATTCGACAACTAAATCTTTGACACAATTTATACACCATGATTGAGTTTAGATTGGTAGCTTACCATATAATATTGATGCTAGGGTGCTAGGCTTGAGACATTCCCGGCACACGAAGAGTTATTTTTGCTTAACACCTAAGGTGAGTTCTAGTGATCCCTTTTTACTACTGCTTTGGGACGAAACATGCTCTGTTATTTATGAACCAAAATTGTGCTTTACTTGGTGATTGTATGTGGGATTTATGGTTACCTGCTGATACTTATATCATGATCATTAATTCTTTCGTGAACCGCTTGTTTTATGTGGATAGATCTATTTGGGGAAACCCCCACACACAGTGGCTCCCTCTACAGGGAGGTACCCCACTGAGATCCTGAGGAGTCGTTTGTGGCATGTGACAGGTTTTGTTAAGAAACTATGGTGAACCATTCGGGCAGGTATGGTTCACTATTTTGGGGCTCAGTTCTTCCTTTGAGAATAACCAGTAAAACACAACTTTAGAAGAGGCTAACCCGGACTGAGTGCAGGGTTGATTATGATATTCCCACAATATTGAAACTATGATTCTTTCCTTTTATCAAATGAGGATTTTGTTAAGCACATTTGTTTTTTTTAAACTTTAAGCACTTGAATTCACCAACTTTTTAGTTGACATAATTTCTTTTTTTGAGCAAGTTTCAGGTAATCCATGAAGTGACTCTAGCTGTTGTTGAAGACCTAGGCTTATTCCCGTGACCATCGCATTGGCTTATTTTCCTCAAAGAACAATTTGAACAATTGAAAATTTTTGTTAAACAATACAATTGTCCCTATGTTGGTTGTATAACTCATTTAGGGGCTAGATCTGTTTCTAGTCCCGGTATCTTTTGAAAACTTTAAATGCCATGTGATATTCTCTGCTTTGAGCTCTTGTATTGGTTGGTTTCCGCTGCCATATATTGTTGCTAGTCTATGACGTCCCACCCTACCTTGGCCCGGGGTGTGACAAGCCGTCAGACAGACTAGGGTAGTTCAGCTACGACATCCAGGCCTAAGATTTATGAAGATCATATAGTCCAATTTTGGACTCATGCTCACCTAGAACAGATGAATAACCAGCAAGTGATAGTATCTTCTGTGCACAATAATCAGATCACTATCACAAAAAAGATTATAAGGAGAGTTCTATAATTAGGAGATGAAGATGCCCAAGGACCAGCAAAATTTGATGAAAACTATGTGTTACATGTTTTTAGACAGATTGGATACACTGGTACCATTGATAGAAAAGCAAATCAAGAAGTCATACATGTGTGCACAATTCAGATTTTTAATGCACACATATCAAAAGACAATCACAAATAGGAAGACTGGCTGGGATGCTACTTCTTTACGAAGCTCTTCTTCAATAGCAAGCATCATAGCAAGAAGACCATTTAATTTTGTTGCACAAGTGCTGAATGGAATGGTATACAACCTGACTGAAGTAAGGAACAAGTTTCACATGTATCCAAGATTTCTTTAAATGAATCTTGATGATCTTCTACCAGACATTCCAAGAGAAAGAGTTATGTTTCAACCTGTTCATTTTAATAAATATGTATTCACAAGGATCAAATCAAGTCTTTACCATGGAGATGAGATTCCTGTTCCACCTCATATGATAGACCATGACATTCCTGTTCCTGATGTGTTCTTGAGGATTCCAGGTCAGGGAGAACCAAACATGATGTTTCAAAACAGTATACATCAACTACCAATCATTCAACCAGTCCCTATCATACAAGAAGAGCAAGCTGCTCAGAACCAGAACCAATCATTCAGCAAGAACAGGAGTATGTTATTGAAGAAGCACAACAGATGGAACAATTCCAGTTTGAGCATCATTTACCTTCACCACCATACAGCCCAACCCAATCAGATCAAGAAACATTATCTTCTCTTTTGAGAGACATTGATGCATCATTACAAGAGCATACCAGTCATCAAGAAGAAGTTGGCACATCTTCACAACATGAGCATACTCAAGAAGAACAAAGTGCTCATGTTGAACATATGGAGACTGAAGAACAAGGTAGTGAGGTTCCTACTGAGGAAGAGATTGAATACTCAAAAGTATTTTTATTCACCGAGTACTCAAAAGTGTTTTTATTCACTGAGTATAACAAATAATTTAATTGAAAAGTCTAACAACAAAGCAAGAAAGCTCAAATATATGCTGAAAAGTAGCGATGAAGAGATAGAAAAGCTTAAGGCAAATCAAACAACTCAAAAGTTGATTGTTCAAGTTCTGGAACAACAACTCAAACAAGCAAAAGAAGAATTGAAGGTGAAAGACCAAGATCTGGAACATACAAAAACACTCCTGAATGAGGACGAATATTCAGAAGGTCAAGAACAAGACAAGAGTGATGAATTTGAAGAGTAAATCATTGCTCAAGCTGAAGAAACAATCACCAAAGAGTCTGAAAAGGCAATCATCATTTATGAGGAACCATATTCTCTGGATAAAATCTTTGAAGAATCCAATCCATTTGAAAGCATGCACTATTCTCCAATCCTAAGACAAGATTTTCATATACCTGACACACAAACAATGGAAACTAGCATTGTCCCTGTGAACACAATGTCAGAAAAACAAAAGGAATTGATCAAACAATTTGCTAAATCTTTAAAAGAACAATCCATATCATCCAAGGATCAAGCTTCATCATCATCTGAGCCTCAGCTTAGAACTTTTAAGAGAAAGAGAAAGAGGTCATATCTAGCCTCTTTGATTAAGGGAAAATAACAAGTGGTAGAAAAAGAAGAACAAGAATCTCCTCCACTCAAGCTTCTTAAATTCAAAGCTGAACCAGTTGACTTAGATGAACTAGAATAAACATCTAAAGCAACTACACTTGAAGAAGGGGAGATAGATCAATCTCTTGACCAACAACAAGCTTCCATCATTATACTGAGTGATTCTGATGATGAAGAAGAAGAAAGAGATGAAGATGAGATGATGCAAAATATACAAGAAATTTTCTCTAATGATCCTCAAACCTTGCTGGGGATTGAATTAGCAAGTGGGTTTTCTTATGAATCATTCATACATCTTAACATGTCTGAGGTTAAAGACATGCTCAATGACTTTCAAGAAGTCATGAAAGATGAAAAAGAGCAAACATACAAGAAATATAAGGAAATTAAAGACAAGCAAGAACTTGAGAAGAATCTTCCAAAAGACTGTCAAATAGATAAGATGACCTACTCCCAGGTTAAAAGTTGGTTGAGTCATACAAGAATACCATACAAGTCAGACACAGGGAGATCTGTATCTCAAATGAATGAAATGGCTAAAGAGATATACAAGAACATGCTAGCAAATGCTCTTAAGCCCATATTTTCAGACCTCATTTTGCATCTTCTCTATCCACTTATCATCAAGTTCCACCGGAACGTCATGCTACAGAGGAGCCTAGACAATTCATGCCTTATAGGCTACGGCCTAAAGGTAATGAAGTAAGAGAGATGATAAATGAGAAAACAAATTTTTTTCAAGCTCTATGACAAAATTACACTCACAGCAGGTGCCAATGAAAAAATGATTATGGCATGGAAATATTATGAAATCTGGGATGCAAGTCTCATCAAGAGAGTATCTGGACTTGTCCAGTACTTATCATACATATCCCAACTGGGATCTTTAAGCTACAAAGATAGATTGGACCTGATGCAATTAAGAATGGTCAATCACACAAACAATCATAGGGGAGCAGATTTCAATCATATCTTAAGAGCATACATGAACAGAGAACATCATAGGATGAAAGCTAAAGTTGATAGAGAAGATAAGTTGCATATTAAAAAGCTTAGAAGAGAGCAAAAGTCAGCTAGCAAATAAAATTAAGTCAGTGAAGAATCATCTTCTCAGATTGATTCTGATATTGGAAAGGGTGGATTACCCTCTGAGTCCATCAGACTTAAAGTTGATCATGATAAAGATAGACGGTAATCAATATCAACAACCAAACACAAATGGTATTATGATGAGACCCACTTTGAAGTGGTGTTAGAGAGAAAGCTTGACGGCAAAGTAGCAGCTGACATAAGCCTCTTTGACCTTGTGGAGATAAAGCTACTCTATACATATCATGTCTTATTTTCAAAGACCAAGACAATCCCAGTAATAGAAGATGTGTTGTGCAAGGGATATTGTTGCTATTTCATACACATGCTAAGGATTTTGGGCACTGTGTATGTAAATGCTGCTCTCAAACAAAGATTGGAAACAAATCAGCAACCCTTAAAACACATAGAAGGGATAACATGAATGAGAATCTCTGAGAACAACAATCTTGATATCTTTAAGGGCAATCATGCTGTAACCACACTGGTTAGCAACATTGATGTGCAAAGCCTAGAGAAATCGAATTTTGCGCAGCTTGTTCATCTTACAATAGGGAGCAAGTATGATGATCAGAAGGTTGCTGTTGACTATTTTGTGGGACATATATAGTCAACTACAGGAATGCTTTGAAATCACTCAACTATCTGAGCAAGTCAAAGAAGCTCAACAAGATCAAGCAACAGAAAAGGATGTTGAAGAGTCCCTGAAAGCATCTAAAGAAATTCAGAGGAATGCAAAAGTAGCTGGACCTTCTCATTCTTAAGAGGTTTCTAACATACAAACAGACAAAACAAACAATCAAACATGTCTAACTAAAAAAAGTATGAAAAATACAATCAAATCAAAACATACATGTAATCATATAAACATACATGTAATCATACAAAACATACATGCAATCATATAAACAATGTATTCATATAAAACATACATGAAATCATATAAACATACATGTAATCATACAAAACATACATATAATCATACAAACATACATGTAATCAGCAAAACATACATGTTATCATACAAACATACATGCTATCATATAATACATACATTTTATCACACAAACATACATATTATCATACAATACATACATGCAATCATACAATACATACATTTTATCTTACAAATATAGATATTATCATACAATACATACATATTATCATACAAACATACATGTTAACATACAATTAACCATGTAATCAAACAAATAGACAATCATGCATAATAAACTGAAAGGATCTCAGATCTAGTTTGATCAATTAGATTTGATTCGCAGTAGAATAGTATAAGAATTAGACTCAATTCAAGCAAGAATACACACGATATTTCAATGAAACAGTACGGCTATAGAGAGAGAAAGTATTTCTGCAAAAGGAATGTTTTCATTCAATACACGCTTCAGCAATTACAAAATTAGGTCAACCTCCCTTTTATAAGGAAGGTGACGACAGCTGATGTCACCTGATAGTGACATCTAACCGTTATTAAAACAAATACTGAACGTAAACTAAACTAATGAAGATGTCTACAACAGCTGACATCTTCTTACAAAAGCTAAGTGTAAACTAACACTATAACTACTGAACTACCACTACTGAAGCTACAATGTCTGAAGAACAGGCTCTTCAGACGTTTTACATTAAGTAAACTACTGAAAGAAAACTACTGAAACTCAAATAGAAAACTACTAAAAAGAAACCATCACAACTACTGAAGATTACAACTTCAGCTCTTGTGACAACCTCTGAAGACTTGATCTTTAGACTTTGGCTTCAGTAGAAGTCTTCAGACTTTGTCTTCAGTACTTGAACTTCAGATGTTGTCTTCAGTACATGTCTTCAGCTGATGTCTTCAGCAGATGAAGCCTTCTTCAGTACTTATGATGTCTTGTGGGACTTAAAGGTTTTTCTGATCAGGCTCATTGGTTCTTTTGATCCAACAAACGCCCCCTGAACCAATGTAGCCAAAACCTTTAAGTTTATTTGGGTCCCACTTATTTGGCAGAAAAGTTTGTCTTTTTCTACTGGATCAGCTTAGAAATGACCAATATCAGCACAGGCCAAGGAAGAGGTTTCAGTAGATATGAATGTCAAAGGATGGATGGGAACTCTGTCTTAGGAATCGGACACAGAGCTGTTACCCCATCAATGGAACCTACTTCCCAACTATGAGTCTGTAGGACTATCTCACATAGGCCTCAAGGAAGACTATTTGTTCTTCCATGGTAAGATCTTCAGCTTCTCCCTAAAAAAAGAACTCAGGCCCATAGTACTCAGACAGGTATTTAACCTGTTTCCCATTTCTTAACTCCACAGTTGTGATTTCTCTGTAAGCAAATTCATCAGGGTGATTACCCTTTAGCAACAACTGAAGTTCATTATGCCTGACTTCCTCAAGCCTCTTGTATATTAACCCCTTTTTCACCATTTTGTTCTCCAACAACTTTTGTGGGGGAAGATTGGCTTTATAGGCTTTTTTGAAGTCTTCTAGGATCTCCCAGGGTGATACTACAATGGCCAGCATGATAACTGCATCTACAATCTTTTTCACTTGGCCATTGTATCTGTGTGGTATGTCTTTCTTGTGAATCCAATGACTCACCCTGGGATCAGGCCAAATCTTTACTCTCTCCTTCTGATATTAAAAAGTTTGTTTAAGAGCATATAACCTCTGAGCATGTTTTCTCATGGCTATAATCGATGAAGTGTGAGCATAAACTTTGTCAACCATTCTCAACAACTCCTCATCATGTAGTTTATGTTGTTGCTCTTCTTTAAGTTTTACCTTTACAGTTTCCATCTGGATGGCAGGAGTGATTGTTTTTGGTTGACTCTTGGCCATAGGCAGTGTAATGACAGCTGAAATAGGCAGCATGTCCTCATCCTCATCATCATCTTCTTCTTCTTCAATCCTCAACACCCTTCTCTTCCTCTTCTTGGGTGCATCATCGGCTATTGGTTTCTTGGGTAAGGGAGTTGGTTTTATGGGTTATGATGTGGGTTGTTTTGGTGTGGGAGATTGGACAGGCTGTTGTAGCATTTTTGTAAGAGAAGCTTTGGTGCACATAGCTAGATCAGTCCTACTCCCAGCACCAGCTTCATTCAGGGCTTCTATTATCATTCCTTCTGTGAATACCTCAGACGAACAGATCTTGTTGGTTATCACCAAGATGCTGTCCCGGGACCATGATTTGACTTCAAGAACTGATCTCTCCAGATACTTTGAAATGAATCTGGCCATAGCTTCAAGTCTTTCCTTCTCCTTCTCATTATAGCCAGACCATTGGTGTTCAATCTCTTGAATCTCCAACTTTCTTATCTCAGAATCCAGCTTAACAGTGTCAAAGCCTTGCCTAAACAGCTGATCAATGATTTTATCCATTGACCTGCTATGTTGGTCATCAGATTTCTTGATCATATCATCCAACTTCTTCTCAGCAGGAGTCTTTTCACATTCACCACCCTTCTTCTTCTTATATGTTACATGAAAGTCCTTTTCCTTTTCTTTCTCCTCAACCATCTCCTTTTCCTTCTCCATTTCCTTTTCCACCTCCTACTCCACCTCTTTCTCTTTTTCTTTCTCTTTTTCTTTCTCTTTCACCTCTTCAACTCTTTTCCTCTTTATGACTTTCACTGACTTAGACTCCCCCTTTTTGGATGCATTGGTTGTAGGGGTTTGAATGTCAGAAAGTTTCTTAGACACAACATCAGCAACCAGGGTTTTTATGTTTGAGGAAAGCCTCTCATCAAGGGTTTGATTTACAATATTAGTGATGACGGGAGTGATGAGAGGCAGGGAAGTTTTAAAGATAGCAACCATTTGCTCAGAGGGGTTTCATCCCTGAGAAATGGTGCCAGATGCAGAGGCTGGTGGCTTAGTAGTTTGGAGTGGCTCTATGTACGGGAGACCTTCAGAAGAAGGTGCCATCTGTGGGTGGATGTTGGCAGATGGACTTGATTCTTAAGAGAATTTGGCAAGTAGTTCTTTTAATCTACTGACCTCATCCTCAAGAATTGTGTTTTGGGCTAAGACATCATAGAAGAAGCCTAGGTCATCATCAGTATGTGCTGAATCATCTGACCTCCTGAGTATATCAGGATGTACATGTGCTGAGTGTAGATCAATATTCACATGTGCCCCTTTGTCTTGGAACTAGGGACTTCCTGCCTTAGGATTTTGTCCTTCATCAGCAGTTGCCTCTGGTGAGGTCTTAGAGATGGTACCAACTTCAGCCTGTTCATGTGCTGAAGTAGAAGAAGTGGCAGCCTCACCAGAAGTTCTTATCTCCTCCTCTACACAGGGAGATAGAACATTGTAATCCTTTATGCTGTGGGTTCTCAGCAACACTATGATCCTCCCTCTCAGTGGTTGAGGTGCTCCCAGTTATGATAGGTTCCTGGGGAGAGGGTGGAGTGTTAAGCTGAGTCAGCACCTTTGCAATTATAAGTGTTGGACTTTGTGGGGCGGTTGCAGTGGGAGATAGGTGTGAAGCAGTTTGCACCAGGGGAGAGTGGTGCTCTTCAATGGTAACCTTCTCAAATGAGAGAGGTTCTAGAAATGTGGCTTCCCCTGAAATGGTTGCTTCAGGATCCTGTTGAGAGGATTCTTGAGTGGCTGTGGTTGGTAGAGTCTTTGAAACTACTGGGGGATTAGTACCAGTAGCTACTTCCTGCCTTTGTGGTGCAGGGGCATCCTCAGGGGACTCAACTCCCTAAGTTGCCTTTTTGGGCTTTTTAGTTTTTGGCTTGGTGGGGACTTTGGATTCGGAAGTGGATGAGGCTGTGGGTTCCCGCTGCTTGGGTTTTAGCAGCTTGGCAGCCTCGTTTAGGTGTGTGTCTGAGTTGTGCCTGGAGTATACTTCAGGCAAAACCGCCAAAGCAGGGACTCCTAGACCAACAAGGCCCTCAGCTTTTAATTGTTTTTCAATAATGACCATGAGGAACCTTGGATATAATATCCATCGGTTAGCCACAGGTTTCATAGCCATATCTTTTAATTCTAAAAAGATTATTTCAGAAAAATTTAGATTTTGTTGTTCAAGAATAGAATACAATACCTGCTGCCACCGTGAAGACATTTGATCCCATGATGAAGTTTTAGGGGCAACGCAGACATTGACCATGTGAAAGATACGTTGTTCAGGATCATGGAAGTGCTTCTTCAGGATTGTGGAAGCACGAAGGTCACCTTGGTATCCATGGTGGGCGAAAGATAAGTCGGTTATGCCCTTAGGATACTCAGTGATGAAGGTGGCATCATCCAGATTTAGGGTTTGTCAAATGATGTCAGAGGTGATGACCACCTTCTTTTGGTTGACAAACGACTGGAGAATGACCTCGGCGTCATTCTCACCAGTTGTGAAGGATTCGGCATGGATGATTGGATTTAGAAGAAAGGCCGTTTTGTAAGGAGATTTAACCATCAGATCGATGACGTCATCGAACTTGGTCCAAAAGGCTGATTTTGTGAGGTAGGCTACACAGTTATGGCGTGGTTTGAGCTGCATGGTCGCCATTAATGTGAGAGGGAAGTTTCAGAGTTTTTGAATATTAGGTTGTGAGAATGAAAAACTCTGAACTTAAGGTTAGGTATTTTTAGGGTATGGTCATGAAACGGTTGATGGAAAACGTCTGAAGGTTTTGGTGTTAGTCATCAGGTGTTTAAAACGACTAAAGACTTGGTGTTAGTCATCAATAGTTAAAAACTACTGAAGATATGGTTTTCATCTTCAGAGGTTGTAAACAACTGAAGACTTGGTGTTAGTCATCCGTAGTTATAAACTACTAAAGACATGGTTTTGGTTTAAGTTGTTTTGATATGAAACAGCAGTAGTTTGAATCAGCTGAAGAGTAAATTTACTCATCAGCTGTTGTCGTCAATTCAGATGTTTCATTCTGACCTCAACATTTACTCATCAGACTTTGTCTGATTTTCAGACGTTTCATTGGCCATCAGCTCTTTGGAATATTTATTCTTCAGCTCTTGTGAACAAATGTTCAGAAGATCTGTTGAAAGTAATTATTCTTCAGAACTTGTGAACAAATATTGTCTTCAGTACTTATGTGGAAGATTACACATCAGTACTTTCAGACAAAATTTGTTCTTTAGTACTTATTTGTTAGAAAAAGACATCAGGAGTTATAACCACATCAGTAGTTGTAACTTCATCAGTTCTTTTCAACAAATAATGAACTTCAGTACTTTGAAGTATTTTAGTCTTGTAGGTATGAAAAATGCTAAAGACTAAATAACTCATCAGTAATTATTTTTGAGTTTTGTATACTAATGCTCATCAGTACTTGTGATCTGAGAGCATTAGTATTAGTCAATTTATTCCAGCTGCAGCATACCAAGCCTTAGCACCAGATTTTGAAAGGTTGTACTGTCTAAAGGCTTAGTAAATATATCTCCAAGCTCATCGGCACTAGGAACAAACTTTGGATCAATCCGACCTTATTCATAACAGTCCCTAATAAAATGATGTCTGATCTTAATATGTTTGGTCCTAGAATGCTGGACTGGATTCTTAACAATACAAAGAGCTGACGCATTGTCCATTATTAATGGAGTCTTAGTCTCTGTAATGCCATAATCCAATAATTGATTCTGAAGCCAGAGTACCTAAGATGTTCAACTTGCAGCAGCAATGTACTCTACCTCAGTAGTGGATGTAGCAATTAAAGTTTGTTTCTTACTCTGCCAAGAAACCAAACAATTGCCTAGAAATTGGCATCCACCAGAAGTTGATTTTCTGGTTACTTTGCACCCTGCATAGTCACTATCAGAGAAAGCAACTAATTTGCAAGAGTGCCCAGTAGAATACCAAAGTCCTAGAGATTGACTTCCTTGCAAGTATCTAAAGATCCTTTTGATAGCAACCAAATGGGGTTCTTTAGGTGCCGCCTGAAATCTGGCACAGACACAATTTACAAACATAATGTCTGGTCTAGAAGCTGTAAGGTACATCAAGGAACCAATCATACATCTGTAAAGGGTTTCATCAACCGCTTTATCTTTCTGATCAACATCCAGTTATGTGGTGCTGCTCATGGGAGTAGAACAGGACTTATAGTTTTGTAAATCAAACTTTTTCAAAAGATCTTTTGTATATTTGGACTGATGAATGAATGTTCCATTAGCCCTTTGTTTGATTTGCAAACCAAGAAAGAACTGTAATTCTCCCATGGTACTCATTTCAAACTTTTGTTGCATTAACTTTGTAAATTCATCACACAACTGTGGATCAGAGGATGCAAAAATAATATCATCTACATAAATTTGAACAAGTAGCTTATGCTGTCCCACTTTCTTTATGAATAAAGTTTTATGTATGGAGCCTCTAGTGAAATTATTTTGAAGAAGAAAATTTGATAATGTTTCATACCAGGCTCTAAGAGCTTGTTTCAACCCATATAGAGCTTTATCAAGCTTATACACCCGATCTGGATGTTTATTGTCCTCGAAACCTGCGAGTTGACACACATAAACCTCTTTTTTTATTGTACCATATAAAAATGCACTTTTGACATCCGTTTGAAAAACTTTAAGATTGTGGAAAGCAGCATAAGCTAAGAACAATCTGATTTCCTCCAGTCTGGCTACAGGGGCAAAGGTTTCATCATAATCAATACCTTCGTCTTGTGCAAACCCCTGTACAACCAGTCTGGCCTTGTTCTTTACAATTTGACCTTTTCCATCAGTTTTATTCCTAAATACCCATTTAGTGCCTATTGCACACTTACCTTGGGGTAAAGGAACCAACTCCCACACTTGCTGCTTTTTGAACTGAAGAAGCTCAAGTTGCATGGCTTCAACCCATCCATTGTCTCTTAATGCAATATGATAATTCTTTGCCTCTTGCTGACTGATGAAGAGAGCATAGAAGCAGAAATTGGACAATTGACTTATGGTTGAGACTCCAGCATTTATATCACCAATGATCTGAGACATTGGGTGGTCCTTCAGCTCTTTATAAACAATGAGGTCTATGCAAGTGTTTATAGGAGATTCAGCAACAACAGTTTTTGATCCATATTCTTGAAACCATATAGGAGATGGCAACTAAAATGAAGTAGATGATTCAGAAATCTCATCAGCATTTGTTGTGGATGGAGCTGCTGAAGCTACAGAGGCATCAGGTTTAGATGACTCAGGCAGTTGGTCACTAAACTTGAAAAGGTGAGTATTGTCAGCATCATCATCAGTACCACTAGGTGGAGAACTGTTTGCAGTTGGTGATGGATTATCAGGAACTACAACAGCTGGAGACTGACAAGGAACATATTGCAGTATGTCCAAATCAAATAGCTCCACAGGGTTTTGTGAAATTTTATCCTTTGGAGATTCATTAAACTTCACATGCAAAGTCTCTTCAACCATCATTGTTCTGCAGTTGAAAACTCTGTATGCCTTGCATGTAGATGAATAACCAACAAAGTACCCTGCATCCACCTTTGATTCAAACTTCTGAAGTGGATTCTTTATGTTGAGAATATAACAGGGACACCCAAATGCTCTAAAAAATGAAATCAAAGGGGCCAAATGATGTAGCACTTCATAAGGAGTCTTCATCAACCTCTGGGTTACTTATACTCTATTTTGCACATAGCAAGCTGTGTTGATAGCTTCAGCCCAAAAGGTCAATGGCAAGCCAGAATCAGCCAACATTGACCTGCCAGATTCAACAAGTGTTCTGTTCTTTCACTCCACCACTCCATTTTGTTCAGGAGTTCTTGGAATGCTGAACTACCGCTTGACTCCCTATGACAAGTAGAATTCATCAAGTGTGTGATTTCTAAATTATGTGCCATTATCACTTCTTACACACTTGATTGGAAGGGAATACTATTTCTTACAATACAACACAAAGGTCATAATAGCTTGTGCAGCTTCATCTTTGGAGTGCAAGAAGAAAGTCCATACAAATCTAGAGTAATCATCCACAATTACCAGACAGTATTTCTTCTTTGCCATGCTCATCACTCTTACAGGACCAAAAGATCCATATGCAATAATTATAAGCAGGCGGTACTTTGGCTCTTCTATTGGAGGGAATGAGACTTTGTGTTGCTTCCTTTTTAAGCAAGTAGAGC
This sequence comes from Flaveria linearis, assembly GCA_024085815.1. NCBI lineage: Eukaryota > Viridiplantae > Streptophyta > Magnoliopsida > Asterales > Asteraceae > Flaveria > Flaveria linearis. The sequence goes on along the minus strand of CM044001.1, from coordinate 59,081,042 downwards.
AGTTGTCATCACATTTGAACTCCTTCATTGGCAATCCTCTTACTAAACCATGGTGAATCAGCTGGTTCATGTTTTTAAGATTCACATGACCAAGCCTTCTATGCCATAGAGTAGATTCCTGAGGAGAAGCCTCGGAGAACAGGCAAGGATGCCCTTTTAGATTGATTTTATTTGAGAAGTCCAAGGCATATACTCTGCCTGTCCTGTTGGCCTTCAGGAGAGTATGATCATCCAATACCTTGTCAATCAAACTCAGAACTTTGGAACACAGAATCCTGCAGTTCTGACTGGTGAAAAGGGCAACATGACCTTTATCACACATTTGACTGACACTCAAGAGATTATACTTGAGATTCTCCACATGGTTGATATCATCAAACCTTATTTCACCATTGGAAACAAAGCCTTTGCCGATGATGTGACCCTTAGCATCATTACCAAAAGAAACAAACCCCTTCTTTCCTTGGGAGTAGTCATTAAGAAGAGAGCTGCTCCCTGTCATATGCATGGATCCTCCACTGTCCACATACCAGATGCTTCTTTGGCATGCTGAAGAACCCTTCATTCATCACAAGAAAGTTGTTAGTTTTTGTGACCTAAACCATCTTGGTTTTGGGTCTGTTCTCATCAACAGATTTTACATTAACTGGTTTGTTATGAATGACAACTTGTGGTGATGGAGATGGTGCAGAAAAGAATTCCTTTGTTTTGGGCTTGGGTTTCCTTTTCTTTGGTTTAATCACAGGAACATCTATTTGGTTAACTCTCCCCAACAGAAGTTGAACCATCATGACAAGTTGTGTCTGATTGTTTGCTAAAGTCTTCAACTCATCAGATATATCAGTTCTTGACATTGATGGATTCCTGTGTTGCACCATCTTCCTGTGAACACCTTCAGCTGTTTCCTGATTAACCCCTTCCTTCTTTTTGGATTTCTTTAAGGATTTTGGGATTTCAGGTTGAGATGCTACTGGAACAAACTTGGTTTCAAACTCAACTTTCATTTTGTTAATATTCTTTTTAATGTTCTTGTCTTTGTTGAGTTTTTAACCCTCTCTGTACCAGCAGTCATTGGTGAGATGATTGAATAAGCCACATATTTCACATGGCTTTTTCTTCATCTTCAGTTGATCAACTGCTGAAGAAGATGAAACTACTGAAGATTTGTTCTTCAGTACTTTCTTCCTTTTAGTACTTGTGGTAAGTACTGAAGGATTCTTAACTACTGAAGATTTGTTCTTCAGCAGTTTCCTATCAGTTTTTGTAGTTTTCTTCCTTTCAGTACTTGTAGACTCCCTGATAGATTCTTCAGCAGTTTTCAAACCCTTTCTACTTTCAGTAGTTTGGGTTTGTTCTTCAGGTGTTGTAACTTGCCCATCAGTACTTTGAGTATTTTGTGAGACAACACCTGAAGTGATCAACTCTTCTCTGATCATGTGACTGTCAGCATTTGAACCATCAGCTGTTTCAATATCAGTTGATTTGTTTCTGGAGTACTAATGCTAACTTCATCCTCTAATTTTAGTGCATTATCAGAGGATGAATAACATGATGAGGTGGATTGGTTATTCCTTTATCCTTCAGATTCTACTTCTAACCTAGGATTAAAATCTGTAGGAGGAGCAGTGTGATTATAACCAATTCCAAACTTCACATTGGAAGTTGTTTGTTTGCTGAGAAGCATTTCAAAACCCTTGCATGAGGTTACCCAGCGTTCACCCTCTACCTGGGTAGCTGCAAGAGTTTCTTTGAGGTCCTTATACTTCTCTAAAAGTACCTCTTCTTTAGCCTTATCATCAGTGATTTGACATTTTAATTTGTTAATCTCATCATTCTTTTCATTTAGCACAGACTCAAACTCAGCTTTTCTTTTGGAAATTATGTTCTCTAGCTCAAGATTTTTGTTGATTAAAGCTACATTTGCTTCTCTAATAGATGCAAATGTGGCTATGCATAATTCAGAACATAACTTGGCCTTGGCCTCTGAAGATACCTGTGATACCTGTGATGTTGAAGCATTTGAGGTTGAACCATCAGTAGACTCCAGGGCCATAAGAGCAAGATTTCCAAAAGGATTGTCACCACCATGTTGACCAGCACCAGGGAACAGTTGTTCATGATGACCAGACATATCATCTGGTAGACTGCTCCAGTCAACAACACCAGGGGTGAAAAAACTGTGATGTGGTTGAGATTGAGATTGTTGATGAGATTGAGATAGTTGAGGCTCAGGAAGAGCATGTGGTTATTGAGCAATGGGTGCTTGAACCTGACTTGTCTGAGGCATGTAGAAGCAGGGGTAAGGATATGGCATAGGACCTTGAGGGACAAAATATGCAGGTGATGATTGAGCTTGTGATGGATGACCAGAACTGGTGGAATGTTGCCCTTTGTTTTGTAAGCTATTACTTGGGAAGGTCACAAAGGGTGCAGATGAGTTAGATCCAGATGATCTATACTCTCTTGCAAAGTGTCCAAGCCTATGGCACTTGTGACACCTCAACTTGCTCTTGTCAAAACCTGCTTTGGTTTTGCCAGAGAGACCTGGGAATTTCCTACCAGTTCTTTTGTAGAACTTTTGAGATCTGATATTGATCATTGCCATTTGGCTCAAAATATCCATCTCTTCCAGATCATCATCCCGAATTCCTTTCAAGTCCTCCATCAAAAACACAGATTATCACTGCTACCACCTGAATTACATTCCACACCAACAAAAGCATGTTCTCCATAGTTTGTAGAGAAATCAATATGCTCATCATATGAACCTTCTGATGCAGCATACTCTGACTCCTGACCAACTAAGGCAGTGTTGCCTAGTACAAAGTCATCAGTGAGCTTTCCAGATGAAGACAACTTCCTTTTCTGTTCTATTTCTCTTTCAAATGTCAACAGTTTCCCATGAAGTTGGGTAAGAGATAGAGTATCCAGATTTGCACTGGAGCGTAGGATAATAGTGTACGTGTCCCATCCCTCAGGCAGGGATCTGAGGAATCAGTTGTTCATCTAGCTGTTTGAATATTCTTGTTTGAACATTTTCAACTCAAAGATCAAACAGGAAAATTGCTCAAACTGTTGAGTCAGAGACTCACCCTTCCTATGAGAGAATATCTCATATTGTTGGGCAAGAATTTCCCTAGTGTTTGCCAAAGCCTCATTAGTTCCTCCAAATTGTTCATTCAGAGCAACCCAGAGGTCATGTGCAGTTTCATGATGCATAAGCCCTGAATAGATTTCATTAGGCAGTGCCATGGCCAGAATTCCATGAGCTTTAGCATTAATTTCGAACAGCTTTAGATGTTCATGAGAATACTGATCAGGTTTCTTCGGAACCCTCTCATTTGTTTCCGGAAGACTCACCATAGGCTTGTATTGTCCATGCACCATAGATTTCCAACATCCTGTGCTTTTGATAGACTGGTGATGGAGCATACGTCGTTGCCATATGTTATAATCACTCCTAACAAGCATCGGAGGCTTTGTTGAGGAGCCAGTATTGTGAGGATCATTGGTTGGCGTCACCATTTCACAAGTTCAAGCAAATTCAAAGTAATTTCAACAAATCTAGCTCAAAAACATGTAAAACCTCAAATTAATTGACCAGAAGCAGCAGAAACTCAAACTCTATAACCAATTCTTGCAAATTTGCTAATTCAATCAAACGTAGATATCAAAAGAGCAGTTTCAATGACCAATTGTTACATCGATCAATTTTTAACCAACTCTGATACCATTTCAAAGGATCTCAGATCTAGTTTGATCAATTAGATTTGATTCACAGCGGAATAGTATAAGAATTAGACTCAATTCGAACAAGAACACACATGATATTTCAACGAAACAGTATGGCTATAGAGAGAGAAAGTATTTCTGCAAAAGGAATGTTTTCATTCAGCACATGCTTTAGCAATTACAAATTAGGTCAACCTCCCTTTTATAGGGAAGGTGATGACAGCTGATGTCACTTGATAGTGACATCTAACCGTTATTAAAACAACTACTAAAAGTAAACTAAACTACTGAAGATGTCTACAACAGCTGACATCTTCTTACAAAAGCTAAGTGTAAACTAACACTATAACTACTGAACTACAACTACTGAAGCTACAACGTCTGAAGAACAGGCTCTTCAGACGTTTTACATTAAGTAAACTACTGAAAGAAAACTACTGAAACTCAAATAGAAAACTACTGAAAAGAAACCATCATAACTACTGAAGATTACAACTTCAGCTGTTATGGCAACCTCTGAAGACTTGATCTTCAGACTTTGTCTTTAGTAGAAGTCTTCAGACTTTGTCTTCAGTAGAAGTCTTCAGATTTTGTCTTCAGTACTTGAACTTCAGATGTTGTCTTCAGTACGTCTTCAGCTGATGTCTTCAGCTGATGAAGCCTTCTTCGGTACTTATGATGTCTTGTGGGACTTAAAAGGTTTTTCTGATCAGGCTCATTGGTTCTTTTGGTCTAACATAAACAAACATGCAATCAAACATCATAAGTCAAATACACAATCATTTCAAACCATACATAAGAAACACAAACACACACACACACATTATTGCTAACAAACAAAACAATAACAAGAAAAGTGAAAGAGATGTCGGCATCATCCTTAGGGAGGGTATTGTTGGACTCAACAAGTGCATTAAAGGAATAAATCACTTAAAGGATAATGCTTGCCATAAACAAACATAATATGTTCTAACATTCAAACAATTATTAACTAACACATTAGCATCTTTAACATTCGTAACATACGCAAATTATGTTTAAATTTCTTTTTCAAGTTTGTAGATAAAAGAAGTTTTGACAAGTGTCGGCAGCGGATGAAGAACTGTCCACAGCGGATGAGTGAGAAGATGCAGTGGATGAAGATGAAGTCCAAGTGCCCACAACAGACGAACAACACTAATTAAGTTTAAAATTTTTCAGGTAATTCCCTTGTGGTTAAATACTAGTAAATTGGGGCTATCAAGGATTCTAAATGCTCTTGGTTCATGTTGACATCCATCATCAAGGGTTATCCTGAACTTCGGCTAAAATTTCTTTGGCTAGATGCTTGAATGCTACCAAAGCTAATCTGCTTAGGCCATCCGCCTTCTTGTTTTTACTTCGGGGAAAATGGTTTAGTTGATAAAATCAAACAACTGCATATGATTTTTCACCTTGCTAAGGTATTATGCCATTATCAAACCTTTCGCATCGTAAGAGCCCGTGACGTGATTGGCGATAAGGAGAGGATCGATACGAGCATGCACACTTTTTAGGTTCATTTTAAGTGCAAGGCTAAGATTTACTAGAAATGCTTCATACTTATCTTTATTGTTAGTGCCTTTAAATTCCAACCATAACGCATACGTCAATTCTGCTCCCTTCCTACTAACCAAACTTAATCCTTGCGTTGAACCTTCTTAATTGGAGGCCCCATCTGTGTATAGTTCCAATTTTGTCTGGACATCATCTCTATTACATGCATAATCCAACTCCTTTTTAACTTCTATTTTATTTCCTTTATGTTTTCCTACCAAGAAATGATATTACTTGGTATTTCACACTTGGTCGCGGTTTAAGCCGTATATTGAAACCACTAAGTTCAATTGCCTATGGTGGATCATATGAGGCTAGTGCAACCAAAGCTACACTTAAAAGATTTTAAGTGCAACTGAGCAAAGGATTCCAAATACTAAGATGCACTTCCAAAGAAAAGTTAAAGATCTTCTGAAGCTTAAGGATGAAGAACTTCAGAATGAAGAACTAAGTCTTTCGAGACTAAGTTGTTCTCCTTCAGAAGTACAACACTTGGAAGAATCAAGACAAAAGCCTTCCCTAGGAAAATGTCATGAAGACTTGCTGAAGTCTCAGAAGAAGTTAACTCTTTAGATGTATAAATCGTTTAGGAAGACTTTATTCTTCTGAAGCCATTTAACCATCAGAAGAACTAGCTACAGACCAGTGGACATAAGTATGGTCTGATTGACAAGTTTGATATACTGCATGGTGTTTTCCCATACTAATGTAGTTGACCATACTTTATTTTACTATTCACCTTTATCAGTTAGTATAGTTACCAACTTTAGTAGGTAACAAAAGGTAAGTCATGGACCTGTCATGACTACCTAATCTAGGATAGTATTTATCTTATGTTCCTTATGTCTAGCAATATAGTATTTGTTTAGATGTAAGTTCCAGCTGGTTTTCAAAGTATAACCAGCTATAGGTAGTAGTATATAGTTTCTCAATATAGCTCAATATGCATGTTTTGTATATGTCTTATAAACACTGAGTTAAGAAGTAATATATACAAGTATCTTGAAAACCATTTCTTGTGATCATTAACTTAATATATTATCATCAACTTACGTTGAGATTCTTCATCATCAAGAGTGAAAACTTAGTGAGTTTAAGAGAAAATATTGTGTTGTTTGAGCCCAACACCGATCCTGTAATTGGTAGCAGAGCTTCCAGGCTCTTGATTGTGAGATCTAACCATCGAAAATCACCCTTATTTCTTCATACTCACTCTCTCTTCCGAAATGGCTCTCAACCAAAAATATTCTGAGATTGAGATGGGAACCATGACTAAGGCTCCTATTATCACTACTGATAAATTTCAAACGCTTGTGTCAACACATTGATGGATTCATCAAGTATCAAGATAGCCGGATGTGGATATCTATCACTTATGGTCCTTACAAGCCAAAAGTGGCATCATCAACAGGTTATGGTACTATGACTGAAAAGGATATTGAAGACTAAATAAAGACTTCAAGAAGATGGACATCGATAGCAAAGTAATGACTGTGTTAGCCACTTCCATACCAAACTCCATAATGGTAGGCTTTGAGCGTTGCACTATAGCCAAAGAACTCTTTGATGCTTTGACACTGATATACTCTAGTTCCTCAGAATCTTAAGAGTCCAAGAAAGTTGCATTGAAGCATAAGTTTGAAAACTTTACTTACATTGTTGGTGAGAACTTGATCCAACAATACTTTAGTTGTGACTCTTAAGAAGAGAGACATAGTCAGAAAATTCATGAGTGCACTTCCTCATGAGTGGACTTTCTATTGTGTCTCTATCAAGAGAACTGAAAATTTCAACACACTCACTATGACTGAACTATTTGGGATCCTTGATGGAAACCGTATGGAGACGAAGACTCAGAAGGGCCATCCGATCAATAGAAGCTCAAACACTCCTGTCAGCAATGCCCTATATGTTGCTAAAGGGTCAAGAGCTCCCCAGCCCTAGATGTACCTGAACAATAATCAATAGCCATCTCACTCCTCTAGGCCTTACGTCACATTTCCTTAGACACCCTGGTTTTGTTTATGGAAATGAACACTCTAGTGATTTTCAATTCTGCTTTGACGATCTAGTGTGTTTCAGACCATACCAAACTCCATAATGATGGGCTTTGAGCACTACAAATCAGCCAAAGAACTTTTTGATGCTTTGACAATGATGCATTCCGGTTCCTCCAAATCCAAAGAGTCCAATAAAGATGTATTAAAGCAGAAGTTTGAAAACTTCACTTATATTGTTGTTGAGACCTTAAGCCAACAATACTTCAGGTATATGGACTTAATTGCTTGTCTTCAATCTATGGAAGTAATTCTTGAGAAGAGAGACATAGTAAGAAAGTCATGCGGGCATTTCCTCATGAATAGACTTTCTATTGTGTCTCTATCAAGAAAACTGAGAATCTGAACATACTCACGATGACTAAACTATATGGGAACCTTGATGGATACCATATGGAGATGGAGACTCAGAAGGCAACTAGATGAATTCTATCAATAATGCTCTATATGTTGCTGAAGGATCAAGAACTCCCTAGCCCCAGATGTACCTAAACTATAACCAACAGCCATCATACTCATTTAGGACCTACATCACATTTCTTGAGCCCCCAGGTCTTAACACTCAACAAAGTCCTTTCCTTTATAGTTGTGGTTTTATTTTAGGAAATGAACACTCTGGTGATTTTTAATTCTGTTTTGATGATCTAGAGTGATTTGGCCCAAATGATGTAGAATACATGGACATTGTCCAACAGATGGCTCTTTTAACCTAAACAGCAAAGAAGTTATTTAAAAGAACTAGAAGGCAGTTTCCCCGAAACCTAATTGACAACAAGTTTAGGTTTGATAATTCAAAAGCCAAATGATACAACTATAACCAACTTGGCTATTTTGCAAGGGAATGCAAACCTCCAAGATCTAATCCTAAAGCTACTCAAGCCTCTCAACATCATGTTACCCTAAAGGTTGCAATCAAGTAAACTGAGCAACAAACTGTAGCTGTTACTCAGGAAGTTGATTGGAGCTTTATGGTGCAAGATGTGACCGCTACTCTAGCTCTCATGGCTGAAACTAATGATGTTAAGGTATACAAACATTTCTGCACTCCTGCCTATATAGCTAAGGTTAAAATGTATCAGGACTACAAAATGGAAATCAAATCTAATATTCAGCCCTTAAACATACTAAAATATGATTTCAAGATAGTAGAATCTGATTATCTATACTCTTTTAATAAGCAAATGAGAAGGTCAAAATGTCTTTGACCCAAATTTAAGAGATGTACAACTTACATTGCATACTTTACAACTCATCTTCATCTCCATCATCTTCATCTCACATCCCAATCTAAAGAAAAGAACCACTTCAAAGAAAAGAAAACATCTGGAGAACCGCCAAGATGAAAGAAGAAGGTCGCATACCTTCTTTTCTTCGGCAGATCTGAAGATGGCATCGAATAAGCTTCTTCTTGGGCATTGGTGCTACTCAAATGGGCGGGCATTTTCAAATGGGTGGACATTTTCAAAGGCACACATCTTTTCCTAATCTTTTACGCCATACATGAAGAATTACTCTTCTTTTCCTTGAGCGCAAGGGTACATTGCTCCCGCTCATTAAATTCATCTAATCAGAGAATCCTCTTAATCGAAGACCAAATATGCTTTGTTCGTCCAATTGACATTCAAACCGATGATTATAGGCCAAGCACCATCGTCCTATTTCCATTTCATGATGTCTCGATTCGTTCACATTTGGATGGATTGTTGTGTGTTCGCTTGAATCATACATCTGAGTTGCTTCTTTGGAATCCCGTCACCGGTGCTTACAAGTATTTGTCAACACCTCATTGTCGTTGCCATGGCTACTTTGAACATAATGCTGACACTCTTGGTTTGTACATTGATGCTTACTATGATTACAAGGTCTTTCATGTAAAGCGTAGGTGTGGTGTACTTTGTGAATCTATTTATTCTAGGAAATCATCCTCTTGGAGAAATATACCTTTCGTAACAAGACCATAGTACGTTATGCCCGCATTCTCTTGGTCAACTGCTACGTTATGTGCTAATACTTTATATTTCACTGTTTACGAGTGCTGGTTGGAGGTAAAAATGTGGTGATTTGTTTGATGTTAATTCAGAGTAGCTTAAGGAGATAAGCTTTCCACCGGTTCCATCTGTGGAATTTATTTCGGAGATTTAGTTAATGTAAAAAATTAACTTCACATGTTTGTTAGTACTGGCATACGCGTGATGTCAGTTGAGTTATGGTTGCTACAATGAAAGGATCTCAGCCTCTAGTTTGATCAATTAGGTTGTATTCGCAGCAGATTTAGCACGAGAATTAAACAATTAAGCAAGAACACAAATGATTTTGCATGTAACAGTAAAATTATAGAGAGAGAGAACAATTCTGCGAAAAGGTGTTTTCTATTGAATCACACGCTTCGGCAAGGATTACAATTAGGTCATCTCCTTTTATAGGAGAAATGACGTATGCTGATGTCACTTGATAGTGACATCAAACGGATATTAACAAACTACTGAAAGAACACCTAAACTACTGAAGATGTCAAACAGATGACATCTTTATATAAAATGCTAAGTGTTCTAACTTATTACAAACTACTGAAGAAAAGAAACTACTGAAAGTATTACAACGACTGAAGAACAAACTCTTCAGTCGTTTACAACTACTGAACTACAACTACTAAAGAACAAGCTCTTCAGTAGTTCACAATCTACTGAAACAAAATTACAACTACTGAAAAGTAAAACCATCACAACAACTGAAGACAACTTCTTTAGCTGTTGTGACAAACTCTGAAGCTTCAGCACTTGGTCTTCAGACTTTGATCTTCAGATGTTTCATCAGCTGATGACTTCAGTAGTTGTCATCAGCTGATGTCTTCAGTCTTTGTCTTTTGTGCATCAGATCTTTGTGCTGTTGATCAGTTGTTGATCTTCAGTTCTTCAGTTCTTCAGCTGTTGATCTTCAGCACTTGAGTCATTAGTACTTGAAGTCTTCAGTACTTGTATTCTTCAGTACTTCAGACTTCAGTACTTGTCTTCAGTACTTGGGATCTTCAGTTGTTGTTCTTCAGATCTTTGATCTTCAACTGTTGAGTCTTCAGTCTTTGTCAAACTGCTGATGAAGCCTTCAGCAGTTGTTGTGATGTCTTGTGGGACTCAGAGGTTTTCTGATCTGGCTCATCGGTTCTTTTGGTCCAACAATCTCCCCGTGAACCAATTCAGCCAAAACCTCTAAGCAATTTATTGTCCCACTTATTGATAGCAGGAAGATCGGTCTTTTTCCTTCTTGATCAGCTTGGAAGATGACCCAATTAAGCACTGGCCTGGGAAGAGGTCTTAAGAATTTGTTTGGCATAGTATGGATGGGAACTCTATTTTAGGGAACTGGACACAGAGTTGTTGTCCCATCCATAAGACCTACTTCCCAACTATGGGCCTGTAGGATTCTCTGGTGTAGGCCTCTAAAAACATCACTTGTTCCTCCATGGTAAGTACTTCTGCCTCACCTTCAAAGAATCCTTCAGGCCCATAGAGCTCTGAGATGTATTTGGCCTGTTTACCACTTTTGAGCTCCACAGTTGTTATGGCCCTATAGGCGAATTGATCTGGGTGATTACCCTCTAAGAACAACTGGAGCTCATTTCTTTGAAGTTTCTCAAACCTCTTGTATACTAACCCATTTTTAACAACTCTGTTCTCCAACATCTTTTGATGTGGGAGGTTAGCCTGATAGTTTTCTTGAAATCTTCTATGATCTCCCAGGGTGATATTACAATGGCCAAGGAGATCTCTTCACCTACGATCCTTTTCACTAGGCCATTGTATCTCTTTGGTATATCTTTCTTCATAATTCTGTGAGACACCCTGGGATCAGGCCAAATACTCACTTTGTCCTTTTGAAATTGGAATGTATGCCTTAAAGTGAATAATCTCAGAGCTTGTTTTCTCATATTCATAATTGATGAGGAAGCAGCATAGGCTTTATCTACTTTTTTCAGCAGCTCATCATCATATAGCCTATGCTGCTGTTCTTCTTCCAATTAACCTTCACAGCTTCCATCTGTGAGGTGGGAGTGACGGGCATAGGTTTGGCTTTGGGTAAAGATATGACTGCAGAGAGAGGCAGCCTATCTTCCTCATCCTCCTCCTCTTCTTCTTCTTGCAGCCTCAACACCCTTCTCTTCTTCTGCAAGGGTGTATCATCGGCAATGGGTTTTGATGGTGATGGGGTTGGTTTTGTGGGTTGTGGTTGGGTAGGTGTTGGTGTGGGAGATTGGCCAGGCTTTGCTAGTAATCTAGAAATGAGGGAAGGTTTAGTCTGTTTGACTAGCAAAGTCCTGTCCCCAGCACCGGCTTCTGACAGGGCTTCTGCGACCAGTCCCTTGGTAAATTCACCAGCCGAACAGATCTTGGTGGCTATAGCCAAGATTCTGTCCCTGGTCCAGGCTCTCACATCTAGGACTGGTCTCCCCAGGTACTTCGAAATAAACCCAGTCATAGCATCGAGTCTCTTTCTCTCCTCTTGGCTATGACTGGTCCATCGGTATTCTATCTCCTTTATCTCCAACTTCCTAATTTCCTGATCTAGCATGGCGGTGTCCTTGTCAAAGCCTTGCCTGAACAGCTGATCAATGATAGAGTCCATTGATCGGCTATGCTCAGCATCAGCCTCCTTGACCAGGACTGCTAGATCCGTCTCCTTTACCACCTTCTCTCCCTCCTTCTCTCTCCTTTCTTCTTTTTGTAAGTGACACTGAAATCTTTTTGGATTTCAGCCACTTTATCTGTTCAGCTCTCTCCTCCCTCTCCTTCTCCTTCCCCTTCACCCTCTCAGTCTCCTCACCCACATCCCTCTCGTATTCCTCCTCTCTCCCCACTTCTTTCTCCTCCTCTACCCTCTTCCTCTTAGCTTGCACTGATGTCTCCCCCTTTTTGGGTGCATTGATTAGGGTTTGACTATCTGCAAGCGTTATAGCCATAGCAACCTCCACCAAGGATTGTATTTGTGAGGGAAGCCTCTCAGCAAGGGTTTTCATCACAATGTCTGTGATTATTGGTGTGATGAGAGGCAGGGATTGTTGGAAGATAGCAACTAGTTGCTCAGGAGGGTTCTGTTCCTGAGAACTAGTGCCAGAAGCAGGGGCAGGTGGCTGAGTTTGTGGGAGTGGTTGAGTATATGTGAGACCTTCAGGTGAAGGTGCCATCTGTGGGTGTATGGTGGTAGATGGACTTGCATCCTGAGACATTTTGGCAAGCAGCTCTTTGAGTCTACTTACCTCATCCTCTAGGATGGTGTTTTGAGCAAGTACGTCGTAGAAGAAGCTCAGGTCATCATCAGTTTGCACTGAATCACCTGACCTCCTGACTTGGTCAGGATGTACATGCACTGAGTGTGGTTCAGTAGTTGCATGTGCCCCTTTGTCTTGGTACTGGGGACTTCCAGCCTCCGGATTGGATCCATCATCGGTAGGTGCCTCTGGTGAGGTCTTATTGATGTTACCAGCTTCTTCCTGCTCAAATGCTGATGTAGGGGAAGTGGTAGCCTCACCAGATTACCTTATCTCCCTAGCCATACTGGGAGATGAGACATGTGATTCTCGGTGTTGTGGGCTCCCACTGACACTTGTTTCCACCCTCTCTTCGGTTGGAGATACCCCAGTTGTGATTGGTTTCTAGGAGAGGGTGGAGTGTTCAGATGGGTCAACACTTCTGCAATGATTAAAGTAGGGCTTTTAGGGGCGGTTGTAGTAGGAGATGGGGTAGAAGCAGATTGCACATGGGGAGGAATGTGCTCTTTAATGGCAACCTCCTCAATTAAGAAAGGTTCCAGATATGTGGCAGCCCCTGAAATGGTTGCATCAGGCTCCTGTAAAGAGGAAACCTGTGCGGTTGTGGTAGGTGGAGTCGTGGTGACTGCTGGGAGAATCTGGCCAGCAGTCACTTCCTGCGTTTGTTGTGCAGGGGCATCCTCAGGGGACTCATCTCTCTGAGTAGCCTTTTGGGTTTTCTTTTGGGTTTGGGTTTGGTGGGGACTTTGGATTGTGAGGTGGAGGCTGTGGGTTCCAGCTGTGTGGGTTTTCGCAGCTTGGCAGCCTTTTTGAGTGTTTGGTCGCTGTGATGCCTGGAGTATACCTCAGCTAATACAGCCATGGCAGGGACTCCAGTGCCAAGTAGTCCCTCAGCATTAAGCTGGCTCTCTATCATGGCCATAATGAACCGAGTATATAAAATCAAACGGTTGGCAAATGGTTTTGTGGCCATGTCCTTGAGTTCCGAAAAAATTATTTCAGTTAAGTTTAAAGGTTGTTTCTCAAGGATAGAATACAATACCTACTGCCACCTATAGGACATCTGGTCCCATGAGGATGTCTTCGGGGCCAGACAAACATTCACCATGTGGAAGATAAGTCTTTCTGGATCATGGAAATGTTTCTTCAGCAGGGTTGAGGCAGAGACGTCACCCTAATAGTCATAAGCAGCAAAAGATTGATCAAAGGTGCCTTTGGGGTAGTCGGTTGGGAAGGTGGCATCCTCCAGCTTTAGGGTTTGTCGGATGATAGCTGGAGTGATGACCACTGGATTGTTGTTCACGGACGACCGGAGAGAGACCTCGCCATCGTTTCTCCGGCTTGAACGGTTATGTTCGTCCAGAACTCTGATAGGGAATCGGTGTATATGGTTGTGTTTATTAGGAAGGCCGTTTGGTATGGTGATTCGATCATCAGATCTACGGCATTGTGGAATTTTGACCAGAATGACGATTTAGTGAGGTACGCGACACAGTTGTGTCGAGGCTTGAGTTGCATGGGCGCCATTAATGGTGTATGGGAAGTTTCAAAGGTTTTTGAAATTTAGGTCAAGTGAGAATGAAAAGCTCTGAAGTTTGGGTGGGGTGTTTATAGGCTAAAAGAAAACTACTGAAGGTTATGGTGTTAGTCATCAGTTGTTAAAACTACTGATGACGTGGTTTTAACCTTCAGTGGTTGTAACATCTAAGGACTTGGTGTTAGTCTTCAGTAGTTGTAAACTACTGAGACCTTGGTTTTGTCCTTCAGATGTTGTAAACGGCTGAAGACTTGTTGTTAGACTTCAGTAGTTATAAACTACTGAAGACTTGGTTTTCATCTTCAGACGTTGTAACAACTGAAGACTTGGTGTTAGTTTTCAGTAGTTGTGAAACTACTGAAGACATGGTTTTGCTTCAGTTGTTGTAAACAACTGAGGACTTGGTGTTAGTCATCAGTAGTTGTGAAACTACTGAAGACATGGTTTAGTCCTTCAGTTGTTTGGGTATGATACAGCAGATGTAGGTATCAGCTGAAGAGTAAAGTTACTCATCAGCTGTTTCCGTCAATTCAGTTGTTTCATTCTGACCTCCACATTTACTCATCAGCTCTTTGGCTGACTTTCAGATGTTTCATTGGCCCTTCAGCTATTGTGAATATTTATTCCTCAGCTCTTGTGATCAGATGTTCATAAGTGCTGATAAATTATTCTTCAGAGCTGGTGAACAAATTGTCTTCAGTACTTATTTGTTTGAAAATTGTACATCAGTAGTTATAACCACATCAGTAGTTGTAACTACATCAGCTGTTTTCAACAAATAATGTACTTCAGTACTTTGAATCATTTTAGTCTGCAGTAGTTGTGAAAATGCTGAAGACTAAATTATTCATCAGTACTTATATTTAACCTTTACATACTAATGCTTATCAGTACTTGTGAACTGAGAGCATCAGTATTAGTCAAATTATTCTAGCTGCAACATACCAAGCCTTAGTACCAAATTTTGAAATGTGGCACTATCTAAAGGCTTAGTAAATATTCTGCAAGCTCATCAGCACTAGGCACAAACTTAGGATCAATCAGACCTTTTTCATAGCAGTCCCCTATAAAATGATGTCTGATCTCTATATGTTTGGTCCTAGAGTGCTGGACTGGATTTTTAACAATACAAAGAGCTGAAGCACTATCCATTAATAATGGAGTCTTAGTCTCTGTAATGCCATAATCCAAGAGTTGGCTCTGAAGCCAGAGTACCTGGGATGTACAACTTGCAGCAGCAATGTACTCAGCTTCAGCAGTGGATGTAGCAATTGATGTTGTTTCTTACTCTGCCAAGAAGCTAAACAATTGCCTAGAAATTAGGAACCACCAAAAGTGGATTTTCTGGTGACTTTGCATCCTGCATAGTCACTATCAGAGAAAGCAACTAATTTGCAAGAATGCCCAGTTGAATACCAAAGTCCTAGTGATTGGGTACCTTGAAGATATCTAAAGATCCTTTTGACTGCAATCAAATGGGATTCTTTAGGTGCAGCCTGAAATCTAGCACAGGCACGTGTTGCAAACATGATATCTGGTCCAGAAGCTGTAAGGTACATCAAGGACCCAATCATACATCTGTAAAGGGTTTCCTCAACCGCTTTACCTTTCTGATCCACATCCAGTTGTGTGGTGCTGCTCATGGGGGTAGAACAGGGCTTACAGTTTTATAAATCAAACTTATTCAACAAATCCTTTGTATATTTGGACTAATGAATAAAGATACCATCAGCCCTTTTTTTGATTTGCAACCCTAGAAAGAACTGTAATTCTCCCATAGCACTCATTTCAAACTTTTGCTTCATGAGCTTTGTGAATTCATCACATAACTGTGGATCAGAGGATTCAAAAATTATGTCATCTACATAAATTTGAACAAGGAACTTATGCTATCCCACAGTCTTGATGAATAAGGTTTTATCAATGGTGCCTCTAGTGAACTTATTTTCCAGAAGAAAAGTTGATAGTGTCTCATACCAGGCTCTAGGAGCTTACTTCAGCCCATAAAGAGACTTATCCATCTTATACACCCAATCAGGATGTTTATTGTCCTCAAAGCCTGGTGGTTGACACACATAAACTTCCTCTTTTATTTTACCAAATAGAAATGCACTCTTGACATCCATTTGATAAACTTTAAGACTGTGAAAGGCAGCATAAGCTAAGAACAATCTAATTGCCTCCAGTCTGGCTATAGGGGCAAAGGTTTCATCATAATCGATGCCTTCCTCTTGTTCAAACCCCTGTACAACCAGCCTAGCCTTGTTCTTGACAATTTAGCCCTTTTCATCTGTTTTGTTCCTAAACACCCATTAGTGCCTATTGCACACTTACCTTGGGGTAAAGGAACAAGCTCCCACACTTGCTATTTCTTGAACTGAAGAAGCTCAAGCTGCATTGCTTCAACCCATCCATTGTCTCTGAGTGCAATATGGTAGTTCTTTGGCTCTTGCTGACTGATAAAGAGAGCATAGAAGCAGAAGTTGGACGATTGACTCCTGGTTGAAACTCCAGCATTGATATCACCCATGATCTGAGACATTGGGTGATTCTTCAGCTCTTGATAGACTATAAGATCAGTGCAAGTGTTTGTAGGACTTTCAGCAGCAACAGATGGTGATGAGGATTCTTGAAACCATGTAGGAGATGGCAACTCAAATGAAGTAGAGCATGCAGAAATCTCATCAGCATTTGTTGTGGATGGGGCTGCTGAGGCTACAGGAGCATCAGGTTTAGTGGACTCAGGCAGGTGGTCACTAAACCTGAAAAGGTGAGTACTGACTACATCATCATCAGTACAACCAGGTGGAGAACTGTTGACAGGCACAACAGCTGGAGGTTGATAAGGAACATAACGCAGTATGTCCAGATCAAACAACTCCACAGGGTTTTGTGGAATCTTGTCCTTTGGAGATTCATTGTACTTGACATGCAGAGTTTCTTCAACCATCTTTGTCCTACAGTTGAAAACTCTGTATGCCTTGCAAGTTGATGAATAACCAACAAAATACCCTGCATCCACCTTACTAGCAAACTTCTGGAGTGGATTGCTAGTGTTGAGAATGAAACATGGACACCCAAAGGATCTAAAGAAGGAAATCAGAGGGGCCAAATGATGAAGTACTTCATAAGGAGTCTTCATCAACCTCTGATTCACTAATGCTCTGTTCTGCACATAGCACGCTGTGTTGACAGCTTCAGCCCAAAAGGTCAGTGGCAATCCTGAGTCAGCCAGCATTGACCTTGCAGCTTCAATGAGAGTCCTGTTCTTTCTCTTAACCACTCCATTCTGTTCAGGAGTTCTGGGAATACTGAACTGCCTTTTAATTCTCTTGGACAGGTAGAAGTCATCAAGTATGTGGTTTCTAAACTCTGTTCCATTATCACTCCTCACACACTTGACCTGCAGGGAATACTGCTTCTCCACAAATAACACAAAGTTCATAATAGCCTTGGCAGCTTCATCCTTTGTGTGCAAGAAGAAAGTCCATACATATCTGGAGTAATCATCCACAATTACCAGACAGTATTTCTTCTTTGCCATGCTCATCACCCTGACAGGACCAAAGAGATCCATGTGCAAGAGTTGCAAGCAGGCAGTGGACTTTGGTTTTTCTATTGGAGGGAATGAGACTCTGTGTTGTTTTCCCTTTAAGCAAGCAGTGCAGTTGTCTTCACACTTGAACTCCTTCAAAGGCAATCCTCTTACAAAACCATGGTTTATCAGCTGATTCATGTTCTTGACGTTAACATGCCCCAGCCTTCTATGCCATAGAGTAGACTCTTGAGGAGAGGCCTTAGAGAATAGGAAGGATGGCCTTTTAGATCTATCTTTTTGGAAAGATCTAAGGCATATACTCTTCCTGTCCTGTTGGCCTTCAGGAGAGTATATTCATCCAACACCTTGTCAATCAAATTTAGAACTTTGGATGACAGAATCCGACAGTTCTTTCTTGTGAAAAGGGCAACATGGCCTTTATCACACATTTGATGACACTCAAGAGATTGTACTTGAGATTCTCCACATGGTTAACACCATCAAACCTTATTTCCCCATTGGAAACAAAGCCTTTTCCGAGGATGTAACCCTTTGCATCATTGCCAAAAGAAACAAATCCCTTCTTTCCTTGAGAGTAGTCATTAAGAAGGGAACTGCTTCCTGTCATATGCATGGATCCTCCACTGTCTACATACCAGATGCTTCTTTGGCATGTTGAAGGACCCTGCAATCATAACAACAAGTTAGTTAGTTTTAGAGACCCAAACCTTTTTGGTTTTGGGTCTGTTCTCAACAAGAGGTGCAACACTAACAGGTGTGTTATGTGTGACAGCCTGAGGTGAAGGAGATGGTGTAGAAGAGGAACCCTTTGGCTTGGATTTCCTTTTCTGTGGTTTCAACACAGGAGCATCTAATTGGTTGACTCTTCCCATTAGATGCTGAACCATCATCACAAGTTGTGTCTGACTTTGTGATAAAGCTTTCAGCTCTTCAGACACATTGGGGCTTGCTGATGATGGATTCCTATGTTGCACCATCTTCTTTTGAGCAACCTCAGCTGTTGCCTGAGTAACCCCTACCTTCTTTTTGGATTTGCTTTTGAGCTTAGGGGTTTTAGGCTTTGATGTTGCTAGTACAAACTTGGTCTCAAACTCATTTTTCATTGTATTCATGTGCTCTTTAATTTTCTCCTTTTGTATGAGTTTGGAACCTCTTTTGTACCAGCAATCATCAGTAAGATGATTGAACAAGCCATATATCTCACATGGCTTCTTCTTCATCTTATGTTGATCATCTATTAAAGAGGATGAAACTGCCGAAGACTTGTTCTTCAGCTGTTTGCTGTCAGTACTAGCAGTTTTCTTCCTTGTAGTACCTGCTTTCCTGACATCCTCTTCATTAGGCTTCAAACCCTTTCTACTTGTAGTTTTCTTCTCTTCAGTACATGCAAGTGTTGGGTTTTGAACTTCAAGTGTTATCATTTGCTCTCCAGTACTTTCAGTACTTCTAGAGACAACACCTGAGTTGATCAACTTGTTGATCATGTGACAGTCAGCATTTGAACCATCAGCTGTTATAGCATCAGCTGATTGGTTTTGGAAGGAAATGTTGACCTCTACCTCTGATGATGCTGTATCAGATAGTAAGTCACATGATGAGAAGGATTGGTTATTGCTCTCTCCATCAGATTCAACTTTTGCTCTTGAAGTGAAATCTGTAGGAGGAGCAGTGTGATTATAACCAATGCCAAACTTCACATTGGAAGCTGATTGCTTACTAATAAGCATTTCAAAACCCTTGCAGGATTGCACCCATCGATCACACTCTACTTGGGTGGTTGCAAGAGTTTCCTTGAGGTCTCTGTACTTCTCTAGAAGTACATCTTCCCTAGCCTTATCATCTTTTATTTGACATTTAAGCTTATAGATCTCATCATTTTTATCATTAAGTGCAGCCTCAAATTCAGCTTTCTTTTTGGAAATGATTTGCTCTAGCACAAGGTTTTTATCGATTAAAGCTACATTTGCTTCTCTAATAGCAGCAAATGCTGCTATGCATGAATCAGAACAAAGCTTGGCTTTAGCCTCAGAAGATACCTGTGATGAAGCATTGGATGATGACCCATCAGCAGACTCAAAGGCCATTAGAGGAAGATTCCCAAATGGATGATCACCACCATGTTGACCAGCACCTTGGAATAGTTGTTCCTGACTAGATAGATCGTCTGGTAGACTACTCCAGTCAACAACTCCTGGGGTGAAGAAGCTGTGTTGTTGAGGTTGGGTTTGATGATAAGATTGGGAAGATTGAGGCTCAAGGAGAGCATGTGGTTGCTGAGCAGAAGGTCCTTGAGCTTGACTGGGCTGAGGCACATAGTAGCAGGGGTATGGGTATGGCATATGACCCTAAGGCACAAAGTAAGCAGGTGATGCCTGTGCTGGTGATGGATGACCAGAACTGGAGGAATGTTGCCCTCTGTGTTGTGAGCTATTGCTTGGAAAGGGTGCAAAGGAGTTAGATCCAGATGATCTACACTCTCTAGCAAAGTGTCCAAGCCTATGGCACTTGTGACACCTCAACTTGCTCTTGTCAAAACCAACTTTGAGATCTGATATTATCACTGCCATTTGACTCAAAATATCCATCTCTTCCAGATCATCATTTGGAATGCCCTTCAAGTCCTCTATCAGAAAGCACAGATTATCACTGCCACCTCCTGAACTACTATCAACACCAACAAAAGCATGTTCAGAGTTGGTAAAGAAATCAATATGCTCATCATATGCACTCTCTGATGCAGCATATTCTGACTCTTGACCTATCAGTGCAGCATTGCCTGATACAAAGTCATCAGTGAGCTTGCCAGAGATGGAAAACTTCCTTTTCTGCTCTATCTCTCTCTCAAAAGTAAGCAGTTTCCCATGAAGTTAGGTGAGAGATAGAGTATCCAGATTTGCACTGGAGCGTAGGACAATGGTATAAGTGTCCCATCTCTCAGGCAGGGATCTAAGAAAATGGTTGTTCATCTGACTGTTGGAATACTCTTGTTTAACCATTTTCAGCTTAGAAATAAGACAAGAGAATCGCTCATGCTGTTGAGTCAGTGTCTCACCCTTCCTATGAGAGAATGTCTCATACTGTTGGGCGAGGATTTCCCTAGTATTTGCTAAGACCTCATTGGTTCCTCCGAATTGTTCCTTCAGAGCAACCCAGAGATCATGAGCAGTTTCATGATGCAAAAGCCCTGAATAGATCTCATTTGGAATTGCCATAGCCAAAATTCCATGGGCTTTAGCATCAATCTCGAACAGCTTAAGATCTTCGTCCGAATATTGATCAGGTTTCTTCGAAACCTGTTCATTTGATTCAGGGATGCTCACCATAGGCTTGTATGGTCCATGCACCACTGACATCCAACAACCAGCACTGTTGACAGACAAGTGATGAAGCATACGATGTTGCCATATGTTATACTCATTCCTCACAAGCATCGGAGACTTGGTAGAGGAACCAGTATTGTGAGGATCGTTTGTTGGTGTCGCCGTCTCAGATTTCAGTCGAAATCAAGTTAAACAAAACAAATGTAGCTCAAAACCACAACAACCTCAAGTTTAACGGCCAGAAGCAGCAGAGTCTCAATCTCTATAACTAATTCTTGCAAATTGCTAATTCGATCAAACGTAGAGATCAAAAGAGCAGTTTCAATGATCAATAGTGAAATCAATCAATGATTAACCTGCTCTGATACCATTTGAAAGGATCTCAGCCTCTAGTTTGATCAATTAGGTTGTATTCGCAGCGGATTTAGCACGAGAATTAAACAATTAAGCAAGAACACAAATGATTTTGCATGTAACAGTAAAATTATAGAGAGAGAGAACAATTCTGTGAAAAGGTGTTTTCATTGAATCACACGCTTCGGCAAAGATTACAGGTAGGTCATCTCCTTTTATAGGAGAAATGACGTATGCTGATGTCACTTGATAGTGACATCAAACGGTTATTAACAAACTACTGAAAGAACACCTAAACTACTGAAGATGTCAAACAGCTGACATCTTCTTACAAAATGCTAAGTGTTCTAACTTATTACAAACTACTGAAGAAAAGAAACTACTGAAAGTATTTCAACGACTGAAGAACAAACTCTTCAGTCGTTTACAACTACTGAACTACAACTACTGAAGAACAAGCTCTTCAGTAGTTTACAATCTACTGAAACAAAATTACAACTACTGAAAAGTAAAACCATCATAACAACTGAAGACAACTTCTTCAGCTGTTGTGACAAACTCTAAAGCTTCAGCACTTGGTCTTCAGACTTTGACCTTCAGATGTTTCATCAGCTGATGACTTCAGTAGTTGTCATCAGCTGATGTCTTCAGTCTTTGTCTTCAGACTTTGTGCATCAGTTGTTGATCTTCAGTTCTTCAGTTCTTCAGCTGTTGATCTTCAGCACTTGAGTCATTAGTACTTGAAGTCATTAGTACTTGTATTCTTCAGTACTTCAGACTTCAGTACTTGTCTTCAGTACTTGGGATCTTCAGCTGTTGTTCTTTAGATCTTTGATCTTCAGCTGTTGAGTCTTCAGTCTTTGTCAAACTGCTGAAGAAGCCTTCAGCAGTTGTTATGATGTCTTGTGGGACTTAGAGGTTTTTCTGATCTGGCTCATTGGTTCTTTTGGTCCAACATACAAGGGGAGCACTGGATTAAGGTCGTGTCATGTTCTCCGATCCCTCCTATCCCGCTGTCAATATGGTGTGACATAACACATTTTATGACAAATGGTAATTGGTTTGTGATGACCCATTTGGGAAAGCTTTATGAAATTAAAATGGATGTAGAGCCGTTCGAATGTTTTTATCCTGTTACTTCGTTTCGTGGTTCCAAGGGTGTAGGTTTTGTGGAGACTTTCGTTTCACCAGCACTTTAGTTTAACTTTTCACTTAATGTTTTTTAGTTATGATGCCCGGAACACATGTAGTCTACTTTTATTGTAATGATGTTTTCATAAATTGATTGTCTATGATAAGTCTCTTTTATTTAATTTACAAGGTATTTATCAATTTACAATGAGTAATGGGCAACCAAAAGATCATATTGATGTTTCTACCTCGCGTGCATCTATGTCAGTTGAAAAACAAAAGGAGTACAAGGCGCGATATTATGCTTCACGTAAAAAGAATGGGCAATCAAAAGATTGTAATGACGTTTCTACCTCAAGTGCATCTATGTCAGCTGAAAAAAGAAAAGAGTATAATAGATGATATTATGCTTCTTGCAAAGAAAATAACAAGCTATCAAAGATTCGTGCAAGCCATGTTCCCCAAAGTGATCCAATAATGGAAAGGACGCCATTAGGAATCTTGAAAACTAATAGTAGTCAAATAACACAAATGCAAAAACAGAATGTGTCATGTAAAGTATTAGCACATAACAAAAGGCTTGAGATGAAGCATGCTATGATACATGCAGAGCCGATGGAAAACATAATTCAAATTTTATTCAAATTAGATGTGCTCCAACGGATTTAGTACTCCGACAACAACACTCCTCTCTATAAATGACGAAGTGATGCCTAGAATATCATGAGGTTTATAGTTTATTGAACAATGCTTTCATTATTACAGTTGACATCTTTTCATCTTTCGTCACTTAATACTTGGAATTCCATAGGTATTCGAATTCAACCACGGACACTATTACCTCAATTTTCTGACGTTATTGATCAACCATCCATCCGAGATGAAATTATTGAAAAGGGCCCGCATAATTTTGTTTACTATGGTAGACCTAGAGGCCATCGTGTCTTGAATGAAGTCTTACCTGAAACATCACAAGGTTTCTATTTATTTAACAAAGTTTTTTCATTAAACTTGACATCTTTTACAACTCTTGTTACTTATTACAACAAATTCCTTAGGTGTTCCAATTCAACCATCCATTCAAAATATTTTAGGCATAGAAGAGGATCCGTATAATTTTGTTTATGATGGTATACCTAGAGATCATCGTGTCTTAAAGGAACGTAGTCCATGTCCTCATTGTGCAGCAAAATGATTCACATTTGAATTTGCATCCTTTTATTGTATGAGTGGAAAAACAATATTAGCAAATTCAGAAATTCCAGATGAATTGTACCAACTTTTCACGTCGCTAGATGAAGTTGGAAAAATGTTTAGGCAAAACATACATGCTTATAACACCAATTTTTCTTTTGCCTCAATGGGTGTGACGTTGGATGATACAATGAACAATATGAGAGACGGTGTCTATACGTTTCGTGCACATAAAGGAATATATCAGAAAATCGACCAATTAATATCGGGGGATGGAAAACCTAGGTATTTACAGTTGTATTTTTATGATCCTGATACCGAGTTAGATCATAGACTCCAATGGCCCAATCTTGATCGAAGGATCACTGAGATGGTAACACGTGCTCTTTCTATAAACCCGTATGTCAACACATTTCGAAGTCTTGCGGGACTAGGACCTCTAGACAACTATAGAGTCACTTTAAATGCTTCCGTGGATCTTGACCAAAGGGTGTACAACCGGCCAACGACATCCGAGGTTTAAATAATATTATTTTTATTTCAACGTGCGGATCTTCTACCGTACACTACATATTGATTTACTTATTTATAATGCAACATTTTATAGGTTGCTGGTATTTGGGTAGAAGGTAACGACAATATCACTTCGTACAAAAGAAGTATCGTTCTGTACGGTAGGTCAGAATATAGTCAAACTATCTAGCCTTACTTTGGTTGTTACGATCCATTATCGTATCCTCTATTTTTTCCTAATGGTGAGTTGGGTTGGCATCCTAACATAAAACGTCATGGAGTACTACTCAATGAAGTTCACAACAATAATGACAACATCGACGAAGAAATGCAAGGTGCCAACAATTTATGTATCTTTTTAAGTGATGATAAAAAATAATACCCTAACGTGTATTATTTTTAACTAATAATTTGTTTTTATACATCATAATTATTCAGAGGCAAACACACGATGTGGTAGAACAACCGTAGCTATGCGAGAGTACTATTGTTACAAATTCCAAATTCGATCTGTTGAGAACGTGCTTCTGTTTTGTGGTAGATTGCTACAACAGTTTGCTGTAGTTGTTTACATAAAGATTGAGACGCAACGTTTACAATTTATGAACGAAACCAGGCTAAGATAAGAGCAGATTTGTATCAAGGTATTATGGATTGCATTAATGCTGGTGAGGTTAATCCAAACAGAGTGGGACAACGGATTGTCTTGCCTGCATTTTTTATCGTAGGGCCTCGCGACATGCGCCGTCGGTTTCTAGATGCGATGACTTTAGTTCAAGATGACGGCAAGCCTGATTTGTTCCTTACAGTGACATGTAATCCTCGATGGCCTGAGATATGTGATAATTTGAAAGTTGGTCAAACCGCACAAGATCGTGTAGAGCTTGTTTCAAGAGTGTTTCGTGCTAAATTAGAGGATCTTAAGGAACAACTCTTCAAGAAACATATTCTAGGAGAACTCAATGCATAAGTTTATGTCATCGAGTTTCAAAAGCGTGGTTTGCCACATGCACATTTTCTTCTTATCATGTACCCGCAACACAAAATCAATAATCCCGACCATTATGATAAGATTGTTTGTGCTGAAATTCCTGACATATCAAGATATCCCAAATTGCACGAGCTTGTTGACAAGCACATGATTCATGGTCCTTGCGGACATTTACGAACAAACAATCCATCCATGCAGGGTGATCCTCCAATTTGTCGTTTTCGCTATCCCAGGCAGTTTAATGAATAGACAACACAAGGAGACGATGCATATCCATTATATCGAAGGAGAAATAATGGAATAAAAGTGGATGTACGAGGAGAAACTCTTGATAATAGATGGGTTGTCCCATATAACCCAAGGCTTTTAATGATGTTCAACTGTCACATGAATGTAGAGGTTTGCTCAAGTATAAAATCTGTGAAATATTTATTCAAATATGCTTACAAAGGACATGATAAACAAGTTATTCAAATCGATCAAGATGAGCAAGAGGTTGTCATTAATGAGATTAAGAGATTTCAAGATGCACGCTATGTATCACCCCTAGAGGCTATGTGGCACATTTTTTCCTTCTCTCTTTCTCAAATTCATCCTGCTGTGTTGGCCTTACAACTACATCTTCCTAATCATCAAATGGTTAGATTTACAGATAATGATATAATGTCTGAAATTGTTAACAGAGAAAGAGATAAGAGAACCATGCTAACTGCATTTTTTGATACAAATAGAGTAGATGAAACAGCAAGACAATATTTGTATAAAGATTTTCCAAAACACTTCACGTGGAATGTAGGCTCGCGTCGTTGGAATCATCGTTTGCAAAAACCACAAAGAATTCGTATTGTTTATGCTAATCCAGCTGAAGGAGAAAGGTACTATTTACGTCTACTTTTATCAAATGTTAAAGGGCCTACTTCTTTTGAAGATCTTTGCACAGTTAATGGTGTAAATCACACGACATTTCGAAAAGCAGCTCTTGAGATAGGCTTAATTGAGAACGATGAAATTTTATCGTAATCTCTCGCAGAAGCGTCTCTATTTCAGTGTCCCAATGCTCTTAGAAGGTTATTCGCGACTCTAATAATTTTTGTGAACCTGGACATGTTCAAATTGTTGGATCTTGTATGTCCAAGACACATACAAGATTGATGTGGTTAGTACGTTATGATCCAAGTCAGGTCATACCCAATAACAAGCTAAACAAACACCAACAAATATTTATTTGTTGATAAGATCATACAATAAATATTGACACCTATTTAGGAAATTGGTTTTCTAAATATTGCTTTTGTGATAGAACAATATTATATGGATAATTTTGTTCATGAGATATTTATTTAATACATTATTTAAGTTGGTTAAATAGTGCCAAATAAAAGTGTGACATGTTATAAAATTAGACTATGTTTTAATTTTATAACTAATAATGCATGGAAGAGTGGAATATTATACAAATTACAAAAGGGTGGGAAACTCTTTTGTTTTGAACAAGAGGCCGCCCAAAGGGCCTTGGGAACTTTATTTTTAAGTCTTGTTACATGCAAAACATAATGACACACACTCTTCCATCTTTTCACCTATCTCTCTCATCAAACACAAGAGCAAAGAACACCTAATTCTCTCTCAAGATTTTTGATTTTTCTGCTGCATTTTGGCTGATTTTCGAAATCAATAGAGGACAAGGAAGGCTGTTTTGGTGTTACAAGGCTCCCTAACATAGCAAGGTGTTTGGAAGAGGAAGCTTGTGGGTACTACTACTTGAGGTTCTCTTCTTTGAGGGCTGCATAAAAGACATCATCATCTTCTTCATCTCATCATTCCATCCACGGTTTTGAGGCTGCTGGAAGGTATCTTGGCAGCTCTTTAAGGCTGTCATATAATGTTGTTTTTATGCATACATAGCTTGTCCATTCATATATTTAAGATCCTTTTGATATGGGTTTGTTTTTCACCTAAAATGGTCACCTAAGAACATGAAATTTCAGCTTTAAAAATCGTTTTTAAAAGCCTTATATCCGCTGCGTTTTCAGAATGTTTAAAAGGTTAAACATGTGTTTTATGTTCTTGCAAACCCGTCAATGGCATCAAGAGCCGGTTATATGGATGGCTTGCTTGATTCATCTTTTGATATTGGTTTTAAAAGATGATATTAGACATGTTATAGGCTGTTTTTGGGCTGAAATATTATGTCTTGTTGAAATCCCCAACTTTCAAGGTTACATTACACATGCTTGTGATTAAACCTTGAAAGATATGTATGTTGATATGTTGATTGTTTGGACAATATTTAAAACCAAAAATTTCAGTTTATGTTGGCTGAAATTTGAAGGTTTTAAGTGGGGTTTCATTATATATTTTGATGATTTGATCATTGGATGTTTTAGTGCATAACCTAGCCATTGACCTTGTGATTGTTTGGATGTTTATGATGGTTGTGTCCATTCATTCAATTTGGTTGTATAATCTATTATTTGGTTTTTGTTCCAAGTGTAATTTATTTGTTATTGGGATGTAATAAATAGATTAGTTATTTTCATATTTCTAGAAATCTTGTATTAGGATATTATTTCTTGTAATATGAAGAAGGACGTGACAAAAGCACAAAGAGAAGACACAAGAAACATGGAGCATTTGGATGCGGTTTCTAGTGGGAGGTTCTTGGACCTTTTGATGTGTTTGATCCTTAGAAAGGCCAAATGACAACACTTATGATGACAAACAAGTGTTGTCAACATAAGGGCTATGGTTATGCACATATGATTGTTAATGTTTATGCTTGGTTGATTGTTTGTTGTTTTGATTGTTTGGTTGATATTTGGATATTCAAAACAAACTCATTAACAAACTTAACAAGCTGAAAATTGATGATTATTAAAGGTTAATAAAAGGTTATTAAAATGATTTAATGATTTTAAAGATTAAAATAGGTTTTAATCAAAGAACCATAGGGTACCTTGTATTTGAAAGCATGCAAATACAAGTACATAGAGTTTTCTAAACTAGAATTATAAAACCTCTAAACATTTAACAAACAAGTTTAACACCATCCTTTTGCACAACAATTAAGTCATTTGGAAACTCTAAATGGGATAAAGGTCACCTAACCATTTTGAGGGAACTTGTGACTTAAGGTGGGAATACCACATTGGTGGGATAAAGGTCACCTAACCACCTATGTTGGTAAACTCATATGTGTGTGCAAGTAGGGTAACTTGATTTGCAAACCATGTTGAATGGATCACCTAACATATGGTTTCCAAATAGGTGTTGATGGGATTAACATGCCGACTTTGCATATGATGTTTAAACTCGATCCCATACCTCTAGAAGTTGCAAATGGTTGCAATCGTCAATCGTTGACCACCTTATTAATTTAAATAGTGGGATAAAGGTCACCTAACCACAATTTAAATGTAATGTTGGGTTCTAGATTTTAATATAAAATTGACCTTAAAAGGCATTAAATATTAAAATTAGCAATATCGAAAATACTAAAATTGATCTTTGTTAAATTTTGTAGATGGCCACCAATAATGAAAATCACGATAACTCGTCCGCGTCAAACCAATCACTACGAGCGATCCTCCAAAAGGAACGTCTAAATCATAACAACTTTATTGATTGGTATCGAAACTTGAGAATTGTTCTCAAGCAAGAGAGAAGATCATATGTTTTAGACAACCCTATCCCCGATCAACCTAGCGAGGATGATGAGGAGGCCTTTAACGATTGGCTGAAATACACTGAGGACTCCGTCCAAGTGTCTTGTCTCATGCTAGCGAGCATGACTCCGGATCTCAAAAAGGAGTATGAACATCACAGAGCTTACGACATGATAACCCAGCTAAAGGAAACGTTCCAACAGCAAGCAAGGGTTGAGCGGTTCGAAACGGTTCGAGCGCTCCATGCATGTCGTATGGACGACAACCAATCTGTTTCATCTTATGTACTTAAGATGAAAAGTCATATTGACCGCCTCGAGAGGCTAAATTGTCCCGTCTCGAAGGAGTTGGCCACGGATTTGATCCTAAATGGCCTAACCAAGAGGTTCGAGACATTCGTGTTGAACTACAACATGAATGCATGGGACAAAAGCATTGGTGAGCTTCACTCAATGCTCAAACGGCCGAGGCGGCCATGGGTAAAAAGGTTTTACCCGTTCTCACCATCAATGAAGGTGGGAACAACAAAAGGCCTCATCCCGCACCCAAGGCAAAGGTTGCCAAGGGTAAGGGACCTGTTTGGGGAAAAGGGAAAGGGGTGGTAAGGGTACCACCCAAACCACAAGAGAAGAAGCAAAAGGTTGCTACTAATGACCCATGCTTCAAGTGTGGGGAGATAGGACATTGGGCAAGGAATTGTCCTGTCCATCTCCAAGAGTTGAAAGCAAAGAGGGATGCCGGGCAGACCTCAGGTACAATATACATGATACATATTGATCTTAATGTTACATCTTCAAACACATGGGTATTGGATACTGGATGTGGAACTCATATTTGCAATTTGTTGCAGGGGTTCACAAGAAGTAGGGACTTCAAGAAAGGGGATGTTAGCCTCTTCATGGGCAATGGAACTAAAGTCTTAGTTGAAGCTCGTGGGGACTACATCCTAAGACTTCCAAATGGTTTGGAAGTTATTTTAAAGAATGTTTTGTATGCTCCTAGTTTGACTAGGAACATTATTTCTGTATCTCGACTAAGACATTATGATTATGTATTATCTTTTATTGAAAATGATATTCATGTTTCTTTAAATGGTATGTTCTATTTTAAAGCTATTCCAATTAATGGTATTTATGAATTGGTTCATGAAAATACTTTAAATAGTTCATTGTACCAAACTAACACCAAGAAGCTCAAGTTGGACTTGAGTGATACCTATCTTTGGCATTGTCGTCTTGGTCATATAAACAAGAAATGTTTACAAACACTTCAAAAGAATGGTCTTTTAAAAACAAATGAATGTGATTCATTTGATGTTTGTGAATCTTGTTTATAAGGCAAGATGACTAAGGCGCCCTTTAGTGGAACTACTGAAAGGGCAAAAGATTTATTAGGAATCATACATTCGGATGTATGTGGTCCTTTTAAGCCAATGACTAGGAATGGTGAAAGATACTTCATTACCTTTACCGACGACTATAGTCGCTATGGGTATGTGTACTTATTAAGGCACAAAGATGAAGCTTTTGAAATGTTCAAAATCTTCAAGAATGAAGTAGAAAATCAACTCGATAAGTCAATTAAAATTCTCCGTACCGATAGAGGAGGTGAATACCTAAGTGATGCTTTTCAAGATCATCTTAGGAGTTGTGGGATTGTCTCACAACTCACTCCACTTGGAACACCACAACATAATGGTGTGTCTGAGAGGAGGAATCGAACCTTATTGGATATGGTCCGATCTATGATGGCTAGAAGCACATTACCTCTATCATTTTGGGGTTTCGCTTTGCTCTCCGCGGCCCGTATTCTAAATATGGCCCCAACCAAAAAGGTGGAAAGGACACCTTTTGAGATATGGCATGGAAGAGTTCCATCCCTATCATACTTAAGGGTTTGGGGATGTGAGGCTTGTGTTAAGACTCCCACCCCAAACAAATTGGAAGTCCGATCCACCAAGTGTATCTTTGTTGGATATCCTAGAGATTCTATGGGTTATTATTTCTACGATCCACTGGAACAAAAGGTGTTTGTTGCCAGAAAGGGTGAGTTCTTAGAAGCAAAGTTCCTTATGGAAGGAGCTGGCAGTAGAACAGTGGATCTTGAAGAGGATCAAGAACCACAACCTAATACACGTTTGGTTGAAACTAGCACTCAACATGAGGATGTTGAGGAAGATCAAGGGGTTGATCAATACGCACAAGACGTTCGCAGAAGTGGTAGAACTAGTAATCCACCTGAAAGATATGGATTTTTCATGGATGGATGCTATGTGGTAGATTCTGATGAACCAACCACATACCATAATGCAATGTCCAATGCAGATTGTGACAAATGGCTAGAAGCCATGAACGTTGAGATGCAATCCATGTATGACAACCGAGTTTGGGAACTTGTTGTACCACCTCTTAATTCCAAAGTAGTTGGAAGTAAGTGGGTTTTCAAGAAGAAAACCGATATGCATGGAAACTTGGATACTTATAAAGCTAGGCTTGTAGCAAAGGGTTTCACTCAAACTCAAGGGGTTGATTATGATGAAACCTTCTCACCTGTTGCGATGCTAAAGTCTATAAGGATATTGTTTGCCATAGCTGCTCATTATGATTATGAGATTTGGCAAATGGATGTCAAAACCGCCTTCTTAAATGGATATCTTGAGGAAGATGTCTATATGGTTCAGCCTGAAGGTTTTGTTGATCCAAAACATCCTAATAAAGTATGCAAGTTAAAGAAATCAATCTATGGATTGAAACAAGCATCGAGAAGCTAGAATCAGCGTTTTGATGAGGAGGTCAAGAAATTTGGCTTCATCAAAAACGCTGATGAGGCTTGCGTGTATAAAAAGGCTAGTGGGAGCATAATAACTTTCCTAGTATTGTATGTTGATAACATACTACTATTTGGAAATGACATTCCAACCTTTGAAGGTGTAAAAACCTGGCTTGGAAGTTGTTTTTCCATCAAGGATCTAGGTGAAGCCGCCTATATTCTGGGAATAAAGATCTATAGGGATAGATCAAGGCGGTTGATTGGTTTGAATCAAAGTGCATACATCGATAAGATCTTGAAAAGGTTCAAGATGGAAAACTCTAAGAAAGGTACGGTACCTATTCAAAGAGAAACGATATTGAGTACGACTCAATGTCCAAGCTCAAAGGATGAGCAAGATAGCATGAAGGCAATCCCATACGCATCTGCTATAGGATCCATCATGTATGCAATGATATGCACTCGACCGGACGTGTCATGCGCTTTAAGCATGACAAGCCGTTTCCAGCAGAATCCTAGAAACAGTCATTGGATGGCTGTTAAGAACATACTTAAGTACCTAAGGAGGACAAGAGATATGTTCCTAATCTATGGATCTGGTGACGAGGAACTCGTTGTAAAAGGTTACACGGATGCGAGTTTCCAAACCGATCGTGATGATTCTCGGTCACAATCGGGATACATTTTCATTCTGAATGGAGGAGCGGTTTCTTGGAAGAGCTCCAAGCAGGATGTGGTGGCTCTATCAACTACAGAATCAGAATACATCGCCGCCTCATTGGTAGCTCAAGAAGCTGCATGGTTGAAGAAATTCATTGCCGATCTAGGGGTTGTCCCTTCCATTCAGGACCCCCTAGAGATCTTTTGTGATAACGAGGGTGCGATTGCACAAATCAAGGAACCCCGTACTCATCAAAAGACTAGGCACATTGAGCGGAGATTCAACTACATACGAGATGAAGTTGAAAAGGGAAAGATATGTATTCGCAAAGTTCACACGGATCAAAACGTTGCAGATCCTCTCACGAAGCTCCTTGAAAAGGCAAAGCATGAAGGTCATACTTGTGCCATGGGAATTCGATATTCTAGTGATTGGATTTGATCTGTAAATTTTGTATTTGGATATGTGGAACTCTTTATTATTTGAATAAAATTATTTGGTTATAATGTTTCAATTAATGTTCCAATTTAGCATGTTTAAATCCATGAGTAAAATGTTTACTCTAAATGTCCGTAGTCGTTCAGACTTATGGGAACAAGTATGAGGGTAAGATTATTATGAACTTGGATTGGTTGATATTCATAAGGATGAATATAGAGCAATGGGTTGCTACCAAGGTTCATAGATATTTGTGGGATGCAAATATTGGACTGACCTGCATCTCAAATATTACTACATGGAATATTCCTGATTGATCATAAGTAATTTTGAGTAAAGGCGAACATCATTTGGTATCCTCGGACCTGAGTTACATATTGGGTCTTGATATTTACCAAATATTATACTTTGGCTCAGTTCTTCGCTGTTCTGAAATATGGCAGTACAAAAGTCTGAATTCAGGTATAATATAAGGTAATTGTGAGAGACGTATGTAGTCAAGATGGGATTTGTCCCTCTTATTCGTTGAGAGTAGGATGTCTAAGGCCTGATAAAGTTAAATCAATGAGAATGATCACTCCGTGTCTCTAAGATTTAACATGACATCTGTGACAAAGGGATAGATGATCGTTTCACCTAAAACATTTCAAGTATGGTACTTGAAGAGGATGATGTTATTGAATGGCACTAAGTCATACGTATTAAGGGTAGTAAACTGTTGTTAGGCAGTATTTACTGCTTGCATCAATCTTTTATGAATCTTGTGCAAGTGGGAGATTGTTGGATCTTGTATGCCCAAGACACATACAAGATTGATGTGGTTAGTACGTTATGATCCAAGTCAGGTCATACCCAATAACAAGCTAAACAAACACCAACAAATATTTATTTGTTGTTAAGATCATACAATAAATATTGACACCTATTTAGGAAATTGGTTTTCTAAATATTGCTTTTGTGATAGAACAATATTATATGGATAATTTTGTTCATGAGATATTTATTTAATAAATTATTTAAGTTGGTTAAATAGTGTCAAATAAAAGTGTGACATGTTATAAAATTAGACTATGTTTTAATTTTATAACTAATAATGCATGGAAGAGTGGAATATTATACAAATTACAAAAGGGTGGGAAACTCTTTTGTTTTGAACAAGAGGCCGCCCAAAAGGGCCTTGGGAACTTCATTTTTAAGTCTTGTTACATGCAAAACATAATGACACACACTCTTCCATCTTTTCACCTATCTCTCTCATCAAACACAAGAGCAAAGAACACCTAATTCTCTCTCAAGATTTTCGATTTTTCTGCTGCATTTTGGAGCTGATTTTCCAAATCGATAGAGGGCAAGGAAGGCTGTTTTGGTGTTACAAGGCTCCCTAACATAGCAAGGTGTTTGGAAGAGGAAGCTTGTGGGTACTACTACTTGAGGTTCTCTTCTTTGAGGGCTGCATAAAAGACATCATCATCTTCTTCATCTCATCATTCCATCCACGGTTTTGAGGCTGCTGGAAGGTATCTTGGCAGCTCTTTAAGGCTGTCATATAATGTTGTTTTTATGCATACATAGCTTGTCCATTCATATATTTAAGATCCTTTTGATATGGGTTTGTTTTTCACCTAAAATGGTCACCTAAGAACATGAAATTTCAGCTTTAAAAATCGTTTTGAAAAGCCTTATATCCGCTGCGTTTTCAGAATGTTTAAAAGGTTAAACATGTGTTTTATGTTCTTGCAAACCCGTCACAAGTGTTATGGAATGACCACTTTGACTCATTATCTGAAGACCATAGGTAACATTATCATAGTGGTGAACGAGTGCAAAATATAGTTCTCACTGAAATTAGGGTGTTTCTACAATCTATGGGTAAAAAACTCCATGATTTCAATCTTCCGGACATAACAGAAGATGCTCACTTACAATATGTACGTCATCATGAGGTGCAAGAGGAGTATGCGATAGTTGTTGAAGCTGAAGACTTATTTGCCAAACATTCACTTAATTCGGACCAAAAAGTCGTGTTTGATGAGATAATGACGCACGTGGATAATGATTTACCAGGTGTGTTCTTTATAGATGGTCCAGCTGGAACGGGGAAAACTTTTTTGTACAAAGCTTTGCTTGCTGAAGTTTGTTCACATGGTCTTATTGCTCTCGCAACAGCCTCATCGGGTGCTGCAACCAATAATATGCGAGGAGCGAGAACGGCTCACTCGAGATTCAAGATTCCTATAAATCTTAATAATAATTCAATAAGCAACATCAAAAAACAAAGTGGGGCTGCTGAACTACTTAGGTCATCTAAATTAATCATTTGGGATGAAGCATCAATAGCAAAACGGCATGCGATCGAGGCTGTTGATTGGACCTTGCAAGACATCGTAGGCGTTAGTCTCCCATTTGGTGGAAAGATAATGGTTATGGGAGGTGATTTCAGACAGGTGTTGCCAGTTATTAAACGTGGCACTCGAGTACAGATTGTAGGCTCTAGCCTACAAATGTCGCCTCTGTGGTCTTTGACTAAAAAGATGCGGTTGGCCATAAATATGAGAGCGCATAATGACCCGTGGTTTTCTAATTTTCTTTTAATAGTCGGTGATGGAACCGAAGAATCAATTGTAGGAACATTTATTCTGATACCTGATGACATGACAATTCCATGCACTATTCGAGAAAACTCTATAAAAGAATTGATTAATGCCATCTTTCCATCTATTTCAAGCAATCTGTATTCTTCGGAATGTATAATCTCCCGAGCAAAATTATCAACTCGAAATGAGAGTGTTGATGAGATTAATGATCAAATGATCGACATATTTGAAGGGGAGGAAAAATTTACTACAGTTTTGACGAAGCAGAAGACGATCATAACAACTTCTATCCAATCGAGTTCTTAAACTCACTAAATATGAGTGGTTTGCCGCCTCATAAGCTTCGACTAAAAATTGGATGTCCCATAATATTGTTGCGGAATATCTATCCATCACATGGTCTATGTAATGGCACAAGATTGATATGTAAAGGTTTCCAACACGATGTTATTGATGCAGAAATAGTTGTGGGCCAACATATTAGGAAAAGGGTATTTTTGCCAAGAATCCCTCTATGTCTTTCTGAAGACGACATGTTCCCGTTCAAACTAAAAAGAAAACAATTTCCCATTCGACTTAGCTTTTCAATGACAATTAATAAAGCTCAAGGTTAAACAATTCCGCACGTTAGCGTTTATTTACGGGAATCTGTGTTTTCACATGGACAACTTTATATGGGATTGTCAAGAGGGATATCACGTGAAAATACAAAGGTGTTAGTGCATCCTTCAAAAATTTTAGACAAGACGGAGTATACACCTCAAATGTTGTCTATCAGGAAGTGTTACGTGATGAATGAGTTACATGTGTATATAAATGAAAGTAAGTTAATAGATTTGTGTGCCTTAAGTTTTTATACTCTAAATGGATGTTAATTATATATTAATCTATATTAATTGCGAACAAAATTTAAAAATATAAGTTAAGACATGATTTCGCTTATCAAATATATACTTTATAACATACTGACTTGTTCATTTTCTCTTGCATAAAGTAGAAATCTATTATGGATGAACAAAAGAAGGAGCTTCAAGACATGCCTGGTATCAATTTAACGTATATAATTATAGTTTAATCTATGTACCTTTCTGCTCTTAATAAAACACTACTAATATTGTTTCGTCAAAGAGGAGAAAATGCAAGAAAGTCCTAATCAAGAATTAGTAGCGGTAAAAATGGAAGTGACGCAAGAATCTTCTAGGTTGGACACCGATGAAGAATGGTGGTCAAAGCATGGTGATGAGGTCATTGAGATTTGTAAGGCTTATGACAAAAAATGATCTCATCAAATCCAAGTAGATGACGTGAGGATGTTTATTTTTAACGTACTATGTTTATGACTTGTATTTTCTTATTCGTATACTCAGATATTTATTTTTAACGTACTATGTTTATAAAAAACTTTTTCTTATTCGTGTGCTATTATTCAATTGAGTTTTATGATGCTCAAGTATTCAGAAAACAAAAATAGACTATACAATAGAAGCCACACAAGTATTCAGAAAACGAATATCGCATTGTAAACTATCGTCGATGCCGCCACCGCATCGTGCGGGTTCCTTATTAGTAAACTTAAAATTGATGAGTTAGAGAAAACTGTTTCCTCTTTAAAGCATGAACACTCAAACTACACGACTCAAATAAAAATTTGGTTTCTAAGTTGACTGAGGCTCAAGCCCAGCTAATAATAGTAGAGGCTAAAGCAGAGAAGTTTGTCATTCAAGATCATAACATCAACACCATTCTTGCATCATCCTCCCACTCAAGGGTGTGCTATCAAAATAAGGGTGGAGTGGGAGCCAATGAAACTACTCCACCACACTCTTATATGTCTATAAGACAACCAAGGTGTTGAACTGATGAGCAGGAGGTTCTAACTGCTGATCCACTCTCCTTTGAGAAGAAGAATGATATAATAATGAATACCATAACAGTGAAGGATATGTAGAGAACCTAATCCACACAACTGATGAAGAACCTCTGACTACCAAAGACAGGAAGAACAAGATCAAAGAAACTTAGAAAACTTCTAAAAACATGGCTGAGTCTAAGATGAAGATAGACCCTAAACAAAAAGGTGTGTTCATTTCAGCTGGACTCCAAGTGACTGGAAACTCTGATTTAGGAAAGGAGTGTAGTACCAGTACTCCTGTCCAGCTGAAGAATTTGAAGTTAAAGGGAAAGGTTGTTGAAGAAGACAATAAGTGCACAAAACAGTAGCCTTCATGCCCCACAAAAATTAACAATGAATGCATAATGTGTGGCCTACACAATCACATGGCCAAATATTGTTACTACAATCCTGCAAGCACATATTAAAGAAGGAGTCAAGGAAGGCTTCACATTTGGACCTTATCACAGGGTTCTAAAGCTAAAGAAAGGAAAGCTTGTTTCCGAAACTAAGTTGCTTTTGGAAGAAATTCATTCTTCCGAAAGGAAAATAGCTTTGAAAGACAAGCCCAAAACCAAGCGATGTAATAAAAGGAATCCTTTGAAATCTTCCAAGAAGAAGACTTCTTTAGAAGAAAAGGTGGTGAAAACTTCTTCTGAGAATAGAGAAGCCTCGAAAGATAGTCATGCTGCACAAGCCTCTTCAGGCTCATCTACACTTACCAACCATAGGATGGAATGGAAAATCAGATAAGATGCTGTAGCCCAAACCTCTTCTTCCCAATCCATAGCAGAACCCCCATGCATACATTTTGGTTCAATTATGTCATCACATTGGAAGAGCATAAGACCAATAAGGCCTGGGCTTCTAATAGTAACTAATCATTTCATCTATGTGCATGGACATCCATATGACAAAAATGAAATATTTGGATTGTAGATAGTGGATGCTCCAGGCCCATAACAGTGAATAGATCTCTTCTTTAATAATTTCAACATTTTGATTGAGGTCCTGTTCAATATGGAGGTAAAGCAGGATGATACATTTCTGGTAAAGGTAATGTATCCAACGGTAAGATAAAAGTTGACAAAGTCCATTTAGTCAAACAACTTAAACACAATCTCTTAAGTGTTTCTTAATTTTGTGATTAAAAGCACCAAATGCTTTTCACAAAACATGAGTGCATTATCCTCAAACCTGGGATATCAATTCCTCAGGAATTGGTGCTTCTCAAATCTCCAAGGTAAGGGGATATGTACAAGCTGGATATGAATAATGCTTCTCCAATGGGAGAAGTTTCATGCTTTCTTTCCAAAGAAAATGGTGATAAATCAAATCTGTGGCATAAAAGAATGTGTCATGTTAATTTTAAAACCATGAATAAACTGGTGAAAAATAACTTGGTACATGGAGTGCCTAAGAAGGAGTTTTTCTATAACGATAACTGTATTGCTTGTCTTAAAGGAAAAAAACATAAGGCAACCCACAAATCCAAAGAAGTTAATTCCAACACCATTCCATTACACTTATTGTTCATGGATCTTTTTAGTCCCACAAGTATAATGGGCATTTGAAGGAAATCATATTGACTTATGATAGTTGATCATTTTACAAGATTCACATGAGTATTTTTTAAGAACTAAAGATGAAACTTCTGAAATGTTAAAATAGAAAATCAAATTGATCACAAGGTAAAAACCATCAGAAGTGATCAAGGAACTCAGTTTAAGAATCAACTTCTTGACTCATTCTGTAACTTAAAAGAGATTACCAGACAATACAGTGGACCTAGGACTCCTCAACAGAACGGTGTTACTGAGGGGAGGAACACGACACTTATTGAGGCTGCAAGAACTATGTTCGTTGATTCAAAGCTGCCTCTAACTTTCGGGGCTGAGGCAATTAACACTGCATGCTATGTGTAGAACAGAGTTCTTATTGTTAAGCCCCATGGACAAACCCCTTATGAGCTATGGAACAAGAGACCACCATTCATTGGCTTTCTAAGGTCCTTTGGCAGCAGGTGTACCATACTTAACACAAAAGACAATCTGGGAAAATTTGCTGAAAATTCGGATGATGCTATCTTTGTTGGATACTATTCAAGCTCTAAAGCTTATAGAGTATACAACATTAAGAATCAACAATTCAAGTAATCATCTAACATTGTCGTAAATAAGCATACTCCTTGTGTTAAAAGGAATGACCTTGACAACATTTTTGACCTGGAATTGTTTCCCAACTATTTTAAACCATCTTGTGAGAATGTTTCAGCTGGAATATGAACTCAAAATGACTTCTGTGATGATCAATTGTTTGAGTTACCCACATGTGACATCTCATATTTTTTTAACCATTAAAAGTTAACTTTGTTAAATTTTAAAAAGGGCCTCTATATCACTTTTGAAACTTTGTGGACTTATTATGCTTGATAATTAATTTGGTGGTTAACAAATTAATTTAATAAATAATAATAACATTATAAGTGTTATAATGTTTACTTAACTTAAGGTGATAATAATTTTAAAAATAATTGTTATTATAATTATAATAATGATATTATTTTTACTATTATTGATAATAATATTAATAATATTAATGTTAATGGTAGTGATAATATTAATAATATTGATAATATAAGTTTTAATATGTTAAAGCTTCTAATTAATAAGTTTTGTTCATAAAATTATAACACCTTTAAACTTCGGGGGTTAAATTGTAATTTATTTAAAACTGAATCGAAACTTTAAATTTCAAATGCCAACTCTTAATACCTCAGGGACCATTTGTGTAATTATGTTTAACCCAAACCCCCACCCCTTCACCCCGTTTTTCCGGCCACGAATCCGACGAGCTGCGGCGAGCTAAATCAACCGGTATCGGCTAGTTAAACCCCATTTGAAACAATAAAAACCGTTTGAATGACTGTTTCGAACCCATAACCGAGTTTTAATTCGACTTTAATCGTTGTTATTAACAAACAACTAGAAACCAAAATGGTTTTAGAATCAAAATCAGTTTCAAATCGATACATGATCAATTGGTTCAGACGATCCATTAGAAACGTAATACTAATCATTCCACATTCAAATCAACCAATAATTACGATTAAAAACAAGTAATTAACATCGAATTTAAGTCGAAACCTCCGAATCAAACCTTTGAATCGTTGATCATGAAATAGTCACAATTGAACCTATTTAACAGAAAGGAAACACCACATTCGATCCCTTTAAACTTATTATACACTCAATTGCTTGAAAATACAACAAAAACATAGAAAGCAAGACCCCTGTTCATCGCGTAAAGGACCGACGCTTTACCAGGCATAAACACTTTAATTCGGTTGCAATCAAGTAAGTTTGATATTCCATTATGCTCGATCCAAGAGATAACATAGAATCGATCTTCAATTTGGGGATTGAACAAACTAGGGTTCATGCGATTTGGGGTTGTTCAGCATTCAGTGTTTTTGAGTTTTAAAAACAAATCCTTAATGGGCTAAGGCCTTGGTCCACTAGTTCCCCGTCCACTTACAAACCTTGAGGTCCCGGGTTCGACCCCGGGCACCCTCAAGTATTTTTTTAAGGCTTTTTCAACCATATATTCATTTTAGAAAATTTTTAATAACTATAAAAATAACTTTTGTAAACTTTAAATATATTTTGGGCACCAAATAATTTTCTAGATTTTATTTAAAATTAAATAACTTTATTTAGAACTTTTTTACAGAGGTTATTTTGGCTTAATTTTGTTAAAAAGAATTTCCAAATAATACACAATAAAATAGTTTTTGTTCAAACGTTATTTCTTTAAAATCATGGTTATCTTAAAATGTTTATTTAAAACTTATATTTAAACTTTATATGTTGATACAAATGAGTTCTTTTAAAATAATTAAATAATTATTTATGTAAAATTGAACTTGAAACAATAAATCTTTATAATATTAATAGGCATTATATTAAAGTTTTATCAAATTATTTACAAATATTGTTTTCTTATAAAATATACTTTAACTAACGGTTTAGATTAATATTTTTCTTAATTATTCTCCGTTAATCATAAAGACTTAATTACATTTTGAACTTCATCATTATATCTAAATTCATTTCTAAAACACTTAATAATTCATCTAATGGATAAAAAATATGAATATTTACTTTATAAATTTAATTACTTAACAAAACTCATAATTCTATCAAAACCCTAATTCTTATTTGAACGTTAATCATATTATTAGCCTTAAACTTGTAATATATATTTAGGTGATTGTAATGGATAATTTGGATCATCGTTTAATCTTTTATTATCTTCTTGTAATGCATATATCAATGTGAGTATTTCCATACCCCTTTTTCTTATTTTCACACTTTGGGGTGAAACATGTTAACTTATATCATTGCACTTGTAAACTTATTTGAGATTTGTAAACTTTATGGCAATTCATCATGTAAAGTTGTGGTTAGTTGAACTTTTGTGGTTACCATGTTATGGCATTATATGTACAATCATTAACTATTGCTAGCCCAGTGAAGTCATAGATCTACGGGCCAGCCTGCTTGGTTGATCCAAGTACACTTAGCTGATCGTATATACTTTTAACGTTTGAGACTTGTAAAACTTTGTCGAGGTTTGATTGTTGCATTGTTCATAACATCCCTACTCACTTTATTCACTAACTTATTACTTGAATTGTCATCTTTTATATATTCTATGTATTGAAAACTATTGAATGCTCAACAACATTTTATGTTGACCTTTTATTTTTAACATGTTTCAGGAATAACCTAAGTATGCGTTCTACTCTTTGAAGCTTATCTCACTTAGGACTGGACTTAGAGAAATAAACAATGATCTTGTTACTTTCAACCTTGTATTCATGATGTATCTTGGTTTGAGCATTTTGCTTGTAATGTTACCGTTGAAACTTATGAATAATATATTTGGATTTAAATATAGCATTATGTGGCTGTGAACAATCG
This sequence comes from Flaveria linearis, assembly GCA_024085815.1. NCBI lineage: Eukaryota > Viridiplantae > Streptophyta > Magnoliopsida > Asterales > Asteraceae > Flaveria > Flaveria linearis. The sequence continues at coordinate 59,038,816 of CM044001.1, read as the reverse complement.
TAACTCTCACACTTTGACGATTCCGCCGTCAAGGTTGGGGTATGACAGATTGGTATTAGAGCCTATAACTATAGGGATTTAGGTTATTAGAAATGGTGACCTATACTATAGTTGCATGAACCTCATAGAAAGATCCTTATACTCTTGTGGTTACTTATTGTTTGCATGCTACATAATGCTATGCCTTTTGTGAACTTGATGCCTTAGCATAGGATTGCCTTATGTATGCTTAAAACTTAGTTACTTGTCTCCCTAAACTTAACTTTGACTCTTTGACTCTCCCCAACAAGTGAACTTCCTAAACCTATTCTCAACGACATGTGGAATCTACACTTATCATCGTGGGATTAATTTCTTAGACTCTATGTCTAATCTATGAATATCTCATCAAAGTTTTGATTCTATGAACCAAAGAAATTTGTGTGACACACAGACACCTGTATTCTGGATTTCCTGGCAAAAGGCCTTCGGGCTAAGGCAAGCATATCGTATAAATCTCATTGTGAGACCAGTTATGCTTACCTGGGGATTTCTGGGATGAGTGATAAACTATGGTCAACTTACACATGTCTTTATGGAAAATGGGTCAATTTACCTTGATGGGTCAACGATTCCAAATGGTAATGCGTTACCAAATGGAACCATTCTCTTTGTATCTTAAAAATCTTTGATTCCTTGAACTGGTTTCTTCTCATTATTATTATACATAATGTTCCTGTGATATTGAACTCGTCTTACCTTTCAACTCCCACGTTTAAACATCGTTACACGTTAGGCGTTCATGTATCTATTTCTATACCTTAACCAACATGTACATGACTCTTAATATATTCAAAGATATTGGGAATCTAAACCGAATGGTCTTCAAAACTTTAAACCGTTACTTATGGTTCTCAAGTCTTCTTAAGGATGCGTCCCATAACTAAGAACATGCAATGCTGTAGGTGGAATTCCTACATCTCGGGATACTTTGTCTAGGCAAAGTGTAAATGGTGATTTGACTCGATCATTGAATCCATTTACTTGACTCGAAACACTTAAGATGAGTGATCACTTATAAGTACGCGTGTCTTCAATAAGGCTATGGTTGACCTCATATCCTAAGAAGTTCATGTGTTTCCTTTCGATTGTGAAATGAATGTTCACATCTCATTGCGATGTCGAATTATTTTTGTCCTTGATTTTGTCTTCCTGATTTAAACCATCCAAGATTTGAACACCATCATAACTAATTCTGTTACCTTGAACATTGACCTTACAATTTGTAAACATGATTTCCCTTTTATTGCATTGATGTAACTTGAAATTTTCTGAATTTCTAATTGATATTCTCTTCCTTTCGTTGTTAAGATGAACTTCATACCGTCTGCACCGTGAGAGATACAAGTGTTTGCAAGTCAACCTATGACTAAGAACATCGTATCTCCTAAATGATTCTATCTCACCAAAACAGGGGTGATTCCCTCACTTTGGTGATGATTCTTTAATCGTTTAGATAAATGGTTTCCAATTGTGATTTACAAAATTTCATCCTCTGGATCGGGGTGATTTCCTTATCTTGAGGACTGACTCTAATTATTTTCTTTAGAACTTGCATATCACAAACGACATGATCTCACCAAAATAGGATTGAAACCCGTACTTTGGTGACAAATGTCAATCTGGGATTGTTTTCTTGTTATTATCAAATTCAAGCATCAAGATAGGCGTGAATCCCATACCTTGATGATAATTTCATTTTTATGGATTGTAATTTTCTCAAATGAAATGGCCTCATCAAGGTAGGAGTGAATTCTGGATTTTGATAAAGAAGTTCATCTTCTTATAAATTGATTTTGTAAAAACTTCACCGTTAAGATATGAGTGATTTTCCTTACCTTAATGGTGAGTTAACTCGTCTTATTTCTATAGATCCTCAACAATGAGTTGGGATCGAACTTTTTGATCGGTAAGTTAGTGGTCATACCTTGGGAATATACCATCAAGTTAGGAGTGAAAACCACACCTTGATGACTATTCTCATTTCTTGATCTTCAACTTACCAAGTTTGAAATCATGTTGTGAGAAGCATGTAGTAACTTGAAGGGTGAAACAATATTAGTGTTTCGACCTATCAAGCCAAAGCATGATCTCTGAACTTGAAAGAAGACCCGATCACTCTAAGTTGATTTTGATTCCATGCTTGGACCATTTAAATTCTTAACTCGATTTCTTTTCCTTTATCCTTATGTGTCGATATGATCTAGCTATATGGAACCATTAATTCCTTATTCATCGACTTTCATTTTGAGTTATCATCAAAACTTGATTGCGTGATGGTAGCCTTCCTAAACAATCTTTCTGCTAAAGACATTATCAACTTATACCCATGCCTTTCTAGTCATACAAATGTTCTCAGCTGTGCTTATGGGTTTGATGAACTACGTATGCAAACTGTACTTGGAAATTGCTACCTTACGAAACATGTTTACAAATACCTTTCTTATTGTTTGCGTCATTACTTGAATCCCTTTTGAGTCCTTAACCTTGGAAATCTTTAAAACTCAATTTGATTTCGATCAGCGAGACTCGTTATTACATACATTGTGACGTGGAGGTTCATAAACCTTCGTAACTTGTAGTTATGGGTTTGGCATAAAGGAAAAGACGTAACTTGGTATGTGTCCAAGTGTCTTACATTCACATATGACAAGACCTAACATTCGTGAATCTATGGATCTCCTGTTTAACTTTTCTTTCAACTAAAATGCGTCTTATCTTAGAGGTCATGATGACAATTGGTGCATTATAGACCGATTGGCTAATTTCATAGTGACTTATGTGGGATAACGGGTCGAGAAAATTACTTGTATCTGTTTCAAATATTCGTATACCGTGGTATGACGTTAAAAACATCGATCGTTATTTTGGATGACCGATTCATTTTCGGCTTTTAATGATGTTCCTAATCATCGTCGTGAACTCATTCCAAAATCTTCGCATAGCGTATTATTCTTAGACCGATGGTTGGTCAAAGGAGAAATACATATTTACAAGAAATGCGTTAAGATCATTTTATATAGTGACGTTTGGGATTCTTAAATCCTGACGGTTAACCTTTCTTATCATTGTTGGTCTTTTATTGATTTCTAGACATCATTTTACTACGAAATTATATTCTAGATGTTTTGGCTTATAAGTCTAACATACCACGGTAACTCGTCATCGTTTTCCAACGTTCATCTCAAAGCATCTCGTGTTTCACTGGAAGAGTTCAATTTGACATGCATTATGTCAAGAGACTTGTAATATTCCATAAAGTGAAACATGTCATCCGTAATTAAACGTCAATCACTGTCCGTTTGTACACCTATCTTTCATTTTAACTCTTTTGCTCATTTAAGTTCATTCTTAATTTCGGGACGAAATTCGTTTAAGTTGGGGAGACTGTGACATCTCATATTTTTGTAACCATTAAAAGTTAACTTTGTTAAAATTTAAAAAGGGCCTCTATGTCACTTTTGAAACTTTGTGGACTTATTGTGCTTGATAATTAATTTGGTGGCTAACAAATTAATTTAATAAATAATAATAACATTATAAGTGTTATAATGTTTACTTAACTTAAGGTGATAATAATTTTAGAAATAATTGTTATTCTAATTATAATAATGATATTATTTTTACTATTATTGATAATAATATTAATAATATTAATGTTAATGGTGATAATAATATTAATAATATTGATAATATAAGTTTTAATATGTTAAAGCTTCTAATTAATAAGTTTTGTTCATAAAATTATAACATCTTTAAACTTCGGGGGTTAAATTGTAATTTATTTTAAACTGAATCAAAACTTTAAATTTCAAATGCCAACTCTTAATACCTCAGGGACTATTTGTGTAATTATGTTTAACCCAAACCCCCACCCCTTCACCCTGTTTTTCCGGCCAAGAATCCGGCGAGCTCTAGCGAGCTAAATCAACCGGTATCGGCTAGTTAAACCCCATTTGAAACAATACAAACCGTTCGAATGACTGTTTCGAACCCATAACCGAGTTTTAATTCGACTTTAATCGCTGCTATGAACAAACAACTAGAAACCGAAATGGTTTTCGAATCAAAATCATTTTCAAATCGATACATGATCAATTTGTTCAGACGATCCATTAGAAACGTAATACTAATCATTCCACATTCGAATCAACCAATAATTACGATTAAAAACAAGTAATTAACATTGAATTTAAGTCGAAACCTCTGAATCAAACCTTTGAATCGTTGATCATGAAATAGTCGCAATTGAACCTATTTAACAGAGAGGAAACACCACATTCGATACCTTTAAACTTCTTATACACTCAATTGCTTGAAAATACAACAAAAACATAGAAAGCAAGACCCATGTTCATCGCGTAAAGGACCGACGCTTTACCGGGCATAAACACTTCAATTCGGTTGCAATCAAGTAAGTTTGATATACCATTATGCTCGATTACACTTAGGGATCAAAAGCCCTATGGTTGATCAGAGATAACATAGAATCGATCTTCAATTTAGGGATTGAACAAACTAGGGTTCATGCGATTTGGGGTTGTTCAGCATTCGGTGTTTTTGAGTTTTAAAATCAAATCCTTAATGCGGCTAAGGCCTTGGTCCACTGGTTCCCCGTCCACTTAGAAACCTTGAGGTCCTGGGTTCGACCCCGGCACACTTAAGTATTTTTTTAAGGCTTTTTCAGCCATATATTCATTTTAGAAAATTTTTAATAAATATAAAAATAACTTTTGTAAACTTTAAATATATTTTTGGGCACCAAATAATTTTCTGGATTTTATTTAGAATTAAATAACTTTATTTAGAACTTTTTTAAGAGGTTATTTTGGCTTAATTTTGTTAAAAAGAATTTCCAAATAATGCATAATAAAATAGTTTTGTTTCAAACGTTATTTCTTTAAAATCATGGTTATCTTAAAATGTTTATTTAAAACTTATATTTAAACTTTATATGTTGATACAAATGAGTTCTTTTAAAATAATTAAATAATTATTTATGTAAAATTGAACTTGAAACAATAAATCTTTATAATATTAATAGGCATTATATTAAAGTTTTATCAAATTATTTACAAATATTGTTTTCTTATAAAATATACCTTAACTAACGGTTTAGATTAATATTTTTCTTAATTATTATTCGTTAATCATAAAGACTTAATTACATTTTGAACTTCATCATTATATCTAAATTCATTTCTAAAACACTTAATAATTCATCTAATGGATTAAAAATATGAAGACTTTATAAATTTAATTACTTAACAAAACTCATATTTCTATCAAAACCCAAATTCTTATTTGAACGTTAATCATATTATTAACCATAAACTTGTAATATATATTTAGGTGCTTGTAATGGATACTTTGGATCATCGTTTAATCTTTTATTATCATCTTGTAATGCATATATTAATGTGAGTATTTCCATACCCCCTTTTCTTATTTTCACACTTTGGGATGAAACATGTTAACTTATATCATTGCACTTGTAAACTTATTTGAGACTTGTAAACTTTATGGCAATTCATCATATAAAGTTGTGGTTAGTTGAACTTTTGTGGTTACCATGTTATGGCATTATATGTACAATCATTAACTATTGCTAGCCCAGCGAAGTCATAGATCTATGGGTCAGACAAGCCTGCTTGGTTGATCCAAGTACACTTAGCTGATCGTATATACTTTTAACATTTGAGACTTGTAAAACTTTGTCGAGGTTTGATTGTTGCATTGTTCACAACATCCCTAATCACTTTATTCACTAACTTATGACTTGAATTGCCATCTTTTATATATTCTATGTATTGAAAACTATGGAATGCTCACCAACATTTTATGTTGACCTTTTATTTTTAATATGTTTCAGGAATAACCTAAGTATGCGTTCTACTCTTTGAAGCTTATCTCACTTAGGACTGGACTTAAGAAATAAACAATGATCTTGTTACTTTCAACCTTGTATTCATGATGTATCTTGGTTTTAGCTTTTGCTTGTAATGTTACCTTTGAAACTTATGAATAATATATTTGGATTTAAACATAGCGTTATGTGGCTGTGAACAATCGTAACTCTCACACTTTGACGATTTCGCCGTCAAGGTTGGGGTGTGACACCACACATATTCCAAATTCTCCAAGAAGACATGAAGAACACGCTCCTAATACTGCAATTCCTAAAACCTTGGATATCACAGGATATGGTGGAGCTTTAACAAGTTAGAAGTCAGTAGAGCCTCAAAAATTCATTAAAAGACAACTCAAAGACTCAACACCAAGCTGATGAAGAAAGTAATATGGAGGAACTGGCAACTATTAATACCGCTTCACAGCAAAACAACATTGATGTTGTTACTCATTCATTAAATCAGTCCTCATGAATGAGTGTGAGACATCAGATGAAATTAATGTTCACTAACATGAGCAGAATCTTTCAATCTTGGATCTATCTATGCAATTAAATGTGATTCCAAGACTCAGGATTCACAACAGTCATCCAGCTGAAAACATCATTGGGGATGTCTTGGAAGGTGTGAGAACTAGAAGACAAACTACCATCATTGATATGTTTGGAAAAACCAAGACCATCTCGGCGTGGGTAGATAACACAACTTAATTTCATTGTTTTGCAGGTACGCCCGAGAAGGCCTAACAATACATGGTATGTGGATAGTGGGTGTAGCCGACACATGACAGGCAATCATTCCTTGCTTCAAGATTTTAAGTTAAAAGATGGTACATATGTTGCTTTCGATGGTGATTCAGGAGGAAAAATCATAGGAGAGGAACAATATCCAACGGGATAATAAGATTTGATAAAGTTAACTACTACTCATAGGTGAACTTTAAATTGTTACGCGTTTCCCAAATTTGATGATTCTTTTTGCTATGTTTTGAAGCCAGGTTTTTACATTACCAAAGACTGGGTGATTGTTAAAGCTATTAGGGATCGAGATGTATGCAAACTGGATATGTCTCAAGTTGATCCGTATACTATTAGGACCGTGTAATTATAGAGTACTAACTGATTCAACGTGAAACCAGATCAAATAGTGCAGAATCCTATTGGATTGGCGATCCAATCAGTGAGAACGTTAATCCGATCAACACTCATGATTTTAATACGTTAAGAATTGATTAGAAGTGATCAGAAACGTTTTATGAAGTTGGAATGGACTCTCTGGATGAACAGGGACGGCTAGGGTTAAGAATTCTGGAAGAGTTTTGTTTTTCCACGAATTAAGTGGTATTTATAGGTTTCAGTTTTCATTCGTACGACTGAGCCATGCGTATGGCTCAGTCGTGCGACTGAGTCATACGATTGATTCATTCGTACGACTGAATAAGTCTTATGACACAATCGTGCGTATTGCTCAATCACCTGGTTCAGTCGTGCGACTGGCCCATTCGCATGGTCCAATCATGCGACTGAATCATGAGACTTAGTTAAACATATTCATGAACCTTTAATGATATATAACTATGTCTAACAACTGTAAACCAATATAACATGTTCATATAAGCGTGTAATAATCAATCATATGAATAGATATAACATTCAATAACCAATACACATTCAACAAAGAGTTTTTCATTTCATATATCAAACATTACATCAGTGTTACAAAATGAAAGCCAATTACATTTAAGCTCACTAGAACTAGAACTAGGGACATGTGTACCAACAAACTCCCCCTTCGACCTAGTTCTATCTAATCTTTGACCTCCTTTTTAAACTCTTTATATCTCTTAACTCGTTCTTCTCTTGAAACCCTAGTATGAATATCAAGTGCGAAGCATAGAGGTATAACATGTTGAAACCAAAGTGCTTGCACGATATCCTGCGTGTCAAAAAAAGTGGCCACTTGTACAATGTGTAAATATCAGCTGTAGAAAAGTTTGTGAGCCACATTGGGTCAAATACCCTTATTGTCTCTACCGTCCTCTCCCTATCCAAAACTATGACGACTTCTCCAGTGCGCCAGTCATAATACCACCATTTGAAATAGGGTGCAAAATCTTGTGGCATCTCCCTCAATGGAATACGAGACATTGTGTGCGGAGGGTGCCATTTCAAGAGAACCTTTGGTCTTCCTGAGGTAGGGTCAACCTCTATCTTATGAATGAACCTTTTGGGCTGTTGAGGATTGAAGTTGACCCACTTTGTGTGGTATTCCGTTTTCATTGCCTTCTCGAACCATCCCGATATCTTTCTGGGAATAGCATAAAGGAGGTTCAACTTGGCTAGACAGTTAAGCTCAAATCCGGGGAGAGTTTTCAGATCGTGTGGGAATCTGAAATACTCTATGCCCTTCTCTCCCTTGACAGCATATACCTTGAGGTCCTCAAAATACGCCCAGCTTATGATCTTGCCAGACACCTTCTGATGCTTCTTTACCTTGTAGAGCTTGGTGTAGGCGTTTGACTAGATAGGCTCTTGTTGTTTCTTTATTTCCTCCAGGCAGGCTGCCCACTCAGCCTTTTTGGATGCTAGATCAGCATCATTCGCCTGAGGACCTTCATCTGTAGCTTCTTTTCCAGCTAATTTTTCTTCCACCGTCACCATCCTCATCATCACTGTCATCATCTTCATCATCATCCTCATCATCATCTCCATCATCATCTCCTTCACCGAGCTTTAGAGGCTCATCCTTAGATCCTTTTAGTTGGAGCATGATCTTCTTGTTTGCAGCCTCTAACTCCTCTAGCTTCTTGGCAGACTCATCCTTGTGCTCTTGGAGTTTGGCGATCTGCTCCGCCTGCTGTGAGATCTGCTGAGCTTGGGAAGCATTTAGCTCCACCAGCTGACTTAGCTGTGCAGACTTCTCCTCATCAGCGGCTAACAACTTCAGCACCATTTTGTTCTCTGCTGCCAGCTGTAACTCCACTCCAATGGGAGGGAGGGATGATCCGGTGGGGAATGTGGAAGGGCCAACTTGGTAGCTGGTGGTTGTAGTAGTGGCTATGGGGAATATGGGTGGTGGAGTATGAATAGGTGGAGAGGTATGGGGGTGGCTATGGTAGGTTGTGTAGTGGTGGTAGGTTGTGTAGTGGTGGTAGGTGGTGTAGTGGTAGAGGTGGTGGATGTCACACCCTCAATTTCCACGAACGGGGTTTTACCGTTAGGCGTGTGACATACCAGGATCTCAGACACAGTCATATCGAACGACACTATATGAATTTAAAATAAACATTTGACTTCATTCCATAGAATATAAACAAAGTTCACAACAATGCGGAAGCGTGTACATAGTTTGTAAATCCATAACAGTACAGTTACAATATCCATGTTTAGAAAAAATGTTCAATGCTGAAAATAAAATAGATGAATGCATGTCCTGAGTGCGTTTCCTGTTGCGTGCATCATGAGCTTATGCGTTCCTGTGACCTGAGAAAACATGCTAAAATATGTCAACATAAAGTTGGTGAGTTCACAGGTTTAATCAACAAGAAATGTGTTCGTAAGTGTTCAATGGTTTGCATTTCAATGGTTTAGTATATAGAGCATATTGTTAGGTAGCTAGTCTATTTTCTTGTTACTTAGCGTTTCGAACCGAAGCTGACTGTTTACGTCCTATATGTGTTTGTTGTATCCCCGTCACGTCTCATCAGACAATGACAAATGTTAGGTCAATCAAGCACCCGTTTGACCTCCAATCAAGCTAGCGCGACTAGCCCGGGCGGGGTTTGTCAGACCCAGTAGTACTACTCAAAATTACCTCGCTAATCCCATTACTAACGGGTCGAGTGTGTCAGGACATGTTGTGTGTTTGCACTAACGTAACAAGCGATATCAATAATACTACAACCATTTATGTAAATCTGTTTGCATGTTTTCTCCCCCAAAAAGGAAAGAGAGTAAAATAGGGGCCGTGAAACTCACTGATGATGTAGTAAGTATGTAGGATGAAAGTCTCCCAAGTGTTGTTTATGATGCGCTGTCAAACACCTATTGACAGTTATGTTAAGCGTTAATGTTGTGTTTGACGTTAATAGACATGTTTAGTCGGGTCGGGTCGCATTGGTTCGGTCGTCGGTGTCACACACACAAGCAGGCATAGACGTATCAGATTTATGTAGATTCCCAAATGGGTCGTCGATGTTTGTAAATGGTTAGGTTCTGTTATATTGAAAAAGTATGTGCTTGTTGATTGCGTTGACTTTAATCTTTGTGGTCAAGAAATGACACTTTATTGATTGTTACCATATCATCACACGATAGGCACACCGCACACAAGGAGAATTCACTCACAATGACTCCAATCGCATATCAAGGCTAGACGCACGACTGGACACTTCATTCGCACGAATGGGCTTTCAATCGTACGAATCAACCTCATTCATACGGTTGAACCCTCACTCGTACGACTTAGCATTCAGTCGTACCACACATCACCCATTCACCTGACTCAACAACCAATCGCGCGACTGAACCCTCATTCGTGTGATTGGACCTTCAGTCGGGTGGTACTCAGTCACATACATTCCCCCGATTGACTCAATCGTACACACTCCCAATCGCATGCATTCATTCGTACGTCACGCACATACGCATGGACTCAACCGCACGACTCACCCCAGTCGCACCACTCAGTTGAACGATGGGCCCAGTCGCATGACTCAGTCGCATGACTGGCCCAGTCGCATGACTCAGTCGCATGACTGGCCCAGTCACGAACTGCAGCAGATCGCGACTGCTGGACGGGCTGAACAGCCTTTGGCTGTCCCGTGCTCGGTTTTTACATAATTAACACTTCCAGAAACACTTTCCTAACACGTCTAAGTGAAATGCACATGCTGATTGACCTCACACGCACCCCCACGACCACATGCATTCGGGTTGAACCCGAACACCCAAACCCCAAGTTTGCAGCAGAGAAACAAGCAATAAAATGGATGACCAAGGTCGCCTACCTGCTGGGAACGTGATTTCTCAGCTGTTGTGTGGTCTAACCGACGAAAACGATCTCAATCGTGGTGATTTTGGTGCTTGGATGAAGAAATGGTGAAGAAGAAAGCGTGGGAGAGAAAGAGCAGATTGTGAAGTTTTTGGGCTGGTGGATGGGTATTTATACCCAGCCCCAGTTTCGCAATTGTCAAGTTTAGTCCCTGTACTTAGGTCCCGTGTTCCCAAATTGGTTTCGGTTGATGACGGCGTAGATGGGCGAGCTATGTTAGTTAAGAGGATTCCTTTGGAAATCCTGTTTATGTGAATCCTCTACAAACCCCCGTGTTAGTATTTTATCATTATTTATTTAACGATGTCGGTGGCGGTGTTTGTATACGTTTCGAGTATTAACGAGTATGTGCCAATGATAACGTCAGTGGTTTGAATAGTGTTAACCTGGAATTACGGGGTGTCACGTCATCCCCTTATTGTAGGAATTTTCGTCCCGAAAATTAGCACATCATGTTATGAGGTTCTACGGGGAAGTACATGGCTCTCAGTTTGTGACGCCTGTTGAATAGAGTTGCTGCGTATCCTAAGAGGTAGATGCCTGATCTTGGAATAGTTGCGGGTACTTCTTCTTCATCTGATCCTCGTGTTCACAGGTAAACTCTGGTCCACGCTTTGAGTTCCAACGAATTTTGACGACAGGGATACGGCTATGTTTGAGCGTCTTGACTTGTCGATCCATGACTTCCACCGGTTCCTCGACGAAATGTAGTTGTTCGTCCACATGTATCTCATCTAACAGAACGATAAGAGTCTCGTCTGCAAGGCATTTCCTCAAGTTAGAGACGTGGAACACATCGTGTACTCCACGGAGTTCTTCGGGTAGGTTCAACTGATAGGCCACGGGGCCAACCCGTTTGACAACCTCAAACGGTCCCACGTACCTAGGGCTTAGTTTTCCACGTTTCCCGAAATGAATCACACCCTTCCAAGGTGACACTTTCAAAAGCACCTTGTCACCTATTTGGAATTCCAACGGTCGGCGACGCTTATCAGCGTAACTTTTCTGTCGGTCACGGGCTGCTGCCATACGGTTACGGATCTGCACGATCTTCTCAGTCGTCTCGTGCACAAGTTCAGGGCCGGTGAGTTGACTTTCCCCATCTTCTGCCCAAGAGATAGGTGATCGACACTTACGCCCATACAGTGCCTCAAATGGGGCAGCTTTGATCGATGTGTGGTAGCTATTGTTGTAAGAAAACTCAACTAGCGGTAAGTGAGTTTCCCAACTGCTGCCGAAATCTATGACGCAAGCATGTAACATGTCTTCTAAAGTCTGGATCGTTCGCTTGCTCTGGCCATCGGTTTGAGGGTGATACGCGGTGCTCATATCCAACCGCATCCCCAATGCTCGTTGGAAAGACTGCCAGAAGTGTGAAGTGAATCGAGCGTCACGATCAGAGATAATGGAAATCGGCACACCGTGCCGAGAGACTACTTCCCTTAGGTAGATACGAGTTAACTTTTCCATACGATCAGTCTCTCGGATTGCCAGGAAGTGTGCGGATTTCGTCAAGCGATCCACGATCACCCAAATGGTGTCGCATCCGCTCGGAGTTCGAGGAAGTTTTGTGATGAAGTCCATAGATATCTGCTCCCACTTCCATACTGGTATTTCTGGCTGTTGGAAAACCAGACGGCCGTTGATACTCCACCTTAACCTTAGAACAAGTTAGGCATCTGCTTACGTATGTGGCAATGTCAGCTTTCATATTCGGCCACCAGTAAAGGACTTTGAGATCGTGATACATCTTGTCTGAACCTGGGTGGATTGAGTACTGGGATTTGTGAGCTTCTCCCATTACCAGTTCTCGTAGGTTTCCATACGAGGGAATCCATGTTCGACCCATGAAGTAGCGGATTCCGTCAGACTTGATTTCCAGTTGCTTCTCCATGCCTCGTAGCGATTCGGCTTTCAGGTTCTCGTCTCTTAACGCCTCAAGTTGAGCATTGCGGATCTGATCGGGTAAACCGGTGTGAATGGTGAGTTGCAATGCTCGAACTCGTCTTGGCTTGAGTGTTTCCTTCCGACATAGGGTGTCTGCTACTACATTGGCCTTGCCAGGATGATACTTGATCGTACAGTCATAGTCGTTTAACAACTCGACCCAACGACGTTGTCTCATATTTAGCTCCTTCAGTTCAAAGATGTGCTGGAGACTCTTGTGATCGGTGTAAATGGTGCACTTGGTACCGTACAAGTAGTGTCTCCATATCTTGACTGCAAACACGACTGCTCCAAGCTCTAGGTCGTGTGTTGTGTAGTTTTTCTCATGTATCTTCAGTTGTCGAGATGCATAGGCAATCACCTTATTGCGTTGCATTAGTACGCAACCGAGGCCTTGTATAGAAGCATCACAATAAACTACAAAATCATCGGTTCCTTCAGGCAGGGATAGAATCGGTGCTGTACAGAGTTTTTGCTTCAGGACTTGGAATGCAGATTCTTGTTTATCACCCTATTCGTACGTGGTGCCTTTATGGGTTAACGCGGTGAGAGGTTGAGCAATCTTTGAGAACCCTTCGATGAACCGTCGATAATAGCCAGCCAACCCGAGAAACTGTCGTACCTCAATCGGAGTCTTAGGCGTAGCCCAGTTCTTGATAGCTTCTATCTTTGCCGGGTCAACGTGTATCCCATTCTCATTTACTACATGGCCCAAGAAATGGACCTCTCGTATCCAGAAGTCGTATTTTGAAAATTTTTCATACAATTGTTCTCGCCTCAACAGCTCCAGAATCAATCTAAGGTGCTCCTCGTGTTCTTCCTTATTCCTTGAGTAAATAAGGATGACATCGATGAAGACAATGACGAACTTGTCTAGATAGGGTTTGCATACTCTGTTCATTAGGTCCATGAAAACCGCTGGTGCGTTGGTCAACCCGAATGGCATAACCAAAAACTCGTAGTAGCCATACCTCGTTCTGAAAGCAGTCTTCAAAATGTCTTCTTCTCGTATCCTTAGTTGATGATAACCCGATCTTAGGTCTATCTTGGAATAGAAACTCGACCATTGTAGTTGATCGACCAGGTCATCGATGCGCGGGAGAGGATAACGATTCTTAGTTGTCGCCTTGTTCAATTCTCTGTAATCGATACACATGCGAAAGGTTCCGTCCTTCTTCTTGACAAACAGAACTGGGGCTCCCCACGGTGATGAGCTAGGTCTGATAAATCCTTTATCCAATAGTTCCTGCAATTGCGTAGACAGCTCTTGCAGTTCCCTTAGAGCTAATCTGTACGGTGCCCTCGCGATAGGGGCGGCTCCCGGTACCAAATCGATTTGGAACTCGACTTGGCGATGCGGTGGGAGACCGGGAAGGTCTTCAGGGAAAACCCCAGGATAATCACGTACAACAGGGATGTCTTCAATTTTCTTTTCCTCGGTTTCTTTTTCTGTGACCATGGCTATGAAAGCGGTATGACCCTTACGCAAACATTTCTGAGCTTTCATGTAGGAGATGATTCCAGAGACCATGCCACTCCTTTCGCCCTGAACTGATAGAATTTCACCACTAGGAAGTGGTATACGAACGATTTTCTCCCCACAGATGATCTCAGCTTGATTCTTAGATAGCCAGTCCATACCGACCACTACATCGAAACTACCAAGTGTGACTGGCATGAGGTCTATATCTATCTCATGACCACATAATCCTAGTCTGCACCCCTTAACGATATGAGTTGCATCAATTAGTTTTCCGTCAGCTAATTCTACAACATAACTAAGTTCCATGACAGCTAGGGTTACATCTAAGAACTTAATGAACTTATTGGAAACAAAGCTCCTATGAGCTCCAGTATCAAATAGTATAGAAGCAAAACAACCATTCAAGGGAAACGTACCAGTAACCACATCCTGGTCATCCCTTGCCTCGCCAGAACCGATCACGAATGCACGACCCTTGGCATTCCCCCATTATTACCCTTGTTTCCACCCTTCAGCTGTGGGCAATCCTTCCTGTAGTAACCCTCCTTACCACATTCATAACAGCCTCTAGTCGCTCCGCCCTGGCGTTGTTGTTGAGGTTGTTGTTGCTGGGTCATTAGTTCACCCCTGCAGTCTTTGGCTGCGTGACCCATCTTTCCACATCTCTGACAACGGAGTCGATCACACGGGCCATGATGATGGAAGTTGCACCGGTTACACTTAGGATTCTTGCCCGCGTAGCTGCTCGATCCCTGACCATAGTTGTTGTTGTTGCTATTCTGATTGTTGTTGGTGATGCTTCTTGATGGGTCAAACTTTTTGGTCTGTTGTTGCTGGGTGTTGTTGGAGCTTGAAGACTTGCTGTTGTTATTACCGTCCCATTTCCTTTTGTGATCAGAAGAACCAGAAGCAGCGCCACGTTTAGGCAAGGTGCCCTGTGCCACTGCCTGGTCAGTGAGTTTGTGAGCCAGTCGGATGGCCTGCTGAATAGTGACCGGATCAGCAGCCATCACACTAGCCTGGATTTGAGGAGCTAGACCATCAATGTATTTTTCGATCCGTTTGTAGGCCGGAGTCACCATCTGAGGACATAATGCAGCCAACTCGTGTGAACGAGTCGTGTACTCCTCAATGTCAGAACCAACCATCTTTAAATTCCAAAATTCTGCCTCCAGTTTCTGGACTTCGCTCCTGGGGCAGTACTCTTCTTTCATCAAAACCTTGAAGTCATCCCATGGCATACCATTAGCAGCACCAAGACCTAAGGTTTGGACTTGTGAGTTCCACCACGTCAGGGCTGGTCCCTCCAATGCCGGAGGCGTACTTAACGCGATTTTCATCAGGACAGTTGCACATGGCAAACACTGACTCGAGTTTCTCCAGCCAGTGAAGTAATGTGACAGCACCCTCAGAACCGCTAAAAGAATGAGGCTTGCAATCCATAAACATCTTGAAGGTACAGACTGTGGGACCTCCTTGATTCGGATTCTGATCGTTCTGGTCCTGATTGCGGGCCTGCTCATAAGCTGCAAGCGCATCAGCCACGCGCTCATTGATGATAGCATTCAGCTCGGCTTGAGTCAGGGTGATATTTCCTCGTCCACCCGCGCGTCCCGCTCTTCTTCCAGACATGATTTCTTCAATTCACAACACATATTAATCAATAACCAGATAATAATTATTGACAATAATAAATTGTATCATGCTAGTAAGAATGAAGGGTTTGTTTGCATATCGATAGTGAAGCTATATGAGGATCCGAGGCCTCATGCCTCCAAGTATGAAATTGAGAATTTGTACTGATCGTAACCGTTATCACCCAATAGAGTTTCCAGAATTCTCATGCACGACAAATTACAATTACGTGTGCACCCGTGATTCTAATTTCCTTTGCATGGTCACACATGGTTCCCCCTATTCGAGATAGCGTACCTTGTCCAGTGCCGAGTGTTATCAATGATAGAAGTATCAAAGATATATTTGTTATACCAAGAGTCGAATAACTAAAGTTGTACTAAGGTTGTACAAGAGATTTGGTTAAGATAATAACAGGAATCAAGACTATTTGGCCTTCTTCTCTTCAAAGTTCTAAGTGTTTGAATGTCTAAGTCCGATTTTCTAACAGACTTGAATATCTTAGTTGTCCCTCATTTACTGCTCGGGCTAGTGTAGGGGATAGGATATGTTGGGAATGGTAACAAGTGTTAGAGAGTTGAGAGAGTGAGGTATTGTTCTTTTTGTTTGTCATCGTTAAGCTTATCGCATGTGTTAGGAAAGAGTTTCGTGTTCCAATCGTGGAAATGTTTGGTTCAATTCGTTGTTGCTTCCACTCCGAGAGTGAAGGATCAAGTGTAAACGTTGGTAGTGAGTGAGCGGGATTCTCCGCCCCTCTGTCAGCCGGTAATGACACACATGTCATACCCATAATGTTATGTTTGCTCAACAGTTTAATGTCAGTACACCAGAAGGTTGTTTGCACAACAGTGGTAACCATGTAAAAGTGTCTGTGCAATACTAGTGTTGTGTCTAAGGCTATAGTCTAGATGCAATGCAATCCTAGTTCTCTATAACCTGTGGCTCTGATACCAATCTGTCACACCCTCAATTTCCACGAACGGGGTTTTACCGTTAGGCGTGTGACATACCAGGATCTCAGACACAGTCATATCGAACGACACGGCACTATATGAATTTAAAATAAACATTTGACTTCATTCCATAGAACATAAACAAAGTTCACAACAATGCGGAAGCGTGTACATAGTTTGTAAATCCATAACAGTACAGTTACAATATCCATGTTTAGACAAAACGTTCAATGCTGAAAATAAAAAGATGAATGCATGTCCTGAGTGCGTTTCCTGTTGCGTGCATCATGAGCTTATGTGTTCCTGTGACCTGAGAAAACATGCTAAAATGTGTCAACATAAAGTTGGTGAGTTCACAGGTTTAATCAACAAGAAATGTGTTCGTAAGCGTTCAATGGTTTGCGTTTCAATGGTTTAGTATATAGAGCATATCGTTAGGTAGCTAGCCTATGTTCTTGTTACTTAGCGTTTCGAACCGAAGCTGACTATTTACGTCCTATATGTGTTTGTTGTATCCCCATCACGTCTCATCAGACAACGACAAATGTTGGGTCAATCAAGCACCCGTTTGACCTCCAATCAAGCTAGCGCGACTAGCCCGGGCGGGGTTTGTCAGACCCAGTAGTACTACTCAAAATTACCTTGCTAATCCCCTTACTAACGGTTTGAGTGTGTCAGGACATGTTGTGTGTTTGCACTAACGTAACAAGCGATATCAATAATGCTACAACCATTTATGTAAATCTGTTTGCATGTTTTCTCCCCCAAAAGGAAAGAGAGTAAAATAAGGGCCGTGAAACTCACTCATGATGTAGTAAGTATGTAGGATGAAAGTCTCCCAAGTGTTGTTTACGATGCGCTGTCAAACACCTATTGACAGTTATGTTAAGCGTTAATGTTGTGTTTGACGTTAATAGACACGCTTAGTCGGGTCGGGTCGCATTGGTTCGGTCGTGGGTGTCACACACACAAGCAGGCATAGACGTATCAGATTTATGTAGATTCCCAAATGGGTCGTCGATGTTTGTAAATGGTTAGGTTCTGTTATGTTGAAAAAGTATGTGCTTGTTGATTGCGTTGACTTTAATCTTTGTGGTCAAGAAATGACACTTTATTGATTGTTACCATATCATCACACGATAGGCACACTGCACACAAGGGGAATTCACTCACAATGACTCCAATCGCACATCAAGGCTAGACGCACGACTGGACACTTCATTCGCACGAATGGGCCTTCAATCATACGAATCAACCTCATTCGTACGGTTGAACCCTCACTCGTACGACTTAGCATTCAGTCGTACCACACATCACCCATTCACCCGACTCAACAACCAATCGCACGACTGAACCTTCATTCGTGCGATTGGACCTTCAGTCGGGTGGTACTTAGTCGCATACATTCCCCCGATTGACTCAATCGCACACACTCACAATCGTATGCATTCATTCGTACGTCACGCACACACGCATGGACTCAACCGCACGACTCACCCCAGTCGCACAACTCAGTCGCACGATAGGCCCAGTCGCATGACTCAGTCGCATGACTGGCCCAGTCGCATGACTCAGTCGCATGAATGGCCCAGTCGCGAACTGCAGCAGATCGCGACTGCTGGACGGGCTGAATAGCCTTCGGCTGTCCCGTGCTCGGTTTTCACACAATCAAGACTTCCAGAAACACTTTCCTAACACGTCTAAGTGAGATGCACATGCTGATTGACCTCACACGCACCCCCACGACCACATGCATTTGGGTTGAACCCGAACACCCGAACCCCAAGTTTGCAGCAGAGAAACGAGCAATAAAATGGATGACCAAGGTCGTCTACCTGCTGGGAACGTGATTTCTCAGCTGTTGTGTGGTCTTACCGTCGAAAACGAGCTCAATCGAGGTGATTTTGGTGCTTGGATGATGAAATGGTGAAGAAGAAAGCGTAGGAGAGGAAGAGCAGATTGTGAAGTTTTTGGGCTGGTGGATGGGTATTTATACCCAGCCCCACTTTGGCAATTGTCAACTTTAGTCCCTGTACTTAGGTCCCGTGTTCCCAAATTGGTTTCGGTTGATGACGGCGTAGATGGGCGAGCTATGTTAATTAAGAGGATTCCTTAGGAAATCCCGTTTATGTGAATCCTCTACAAACCCCCGTGTTAGTATTTTATCATTATTTATTTAACGATGTCGGTGGGGGTGTTTGTATACGTTTCGAGTATTAACAAGTATGTGCCAATGATAACGTCAGTAGTTTGAATAGTGTTAACCTGGAATTACGGGGTGTCACAGTGGAGGTAGAAATCAGCGTGAACCTTCGTCTCTTCGGCTTCATCCCATGGGGCTGAGCCATCCTCTTCATCCGAGTCCTGGAGGCTCCCCCTTGGCTATTGGGCTGGTCTGGGGTGTATGATGGATCTGAAATAGCCTCCCCAAACCCACCCGGACGTCCACCAACCGTCCTAATCCCCCTATCGGTGGTAACCACCCGGCTGCCCACCGTCCGAGTCAGCGGCTCCTCGTCCGACTCCTCCTCTTCATCAGGCTGGAAGTCCTGATGAAACCCCGCGGTGTCTAAATCTCCTTTAGGAGATGGTGGAGATGTAACATCACCAGTAGTGGTCTGAGTATGAAGAGGACCTGTATCTCCACCATCACCACTATCATCATCATCAGAGTTGTCATCAGGTAAAACTATATGCTCTCTATCTGCATCACTATCGTCATGGTACCACTTCCTCTTCACTGGCGCCACATAGTCTTCATGGGCCAGATGCCCAACCAGACTCCTTACCGGGGGCTTTACCTGCTTACCCTGGTACACCCTCATCCTCCCCAGGGTGGTGTCATCCATCACCTCGAGGGCAACAGCATCCTCCTTCTCCTTGGGCAGCGAGGGGAGCTTCTGATCTATAATCATCTGCAGAAAGGGTGGGTACATGAAGAAGCTTTCTTTCCCCTTCACCTCTATGTTATCCACCATGTAGGTGAAAATCATCCTTGAAAAGCTGAATGGATGATTCAGTACCAATGCCACGTAGGCGTTCTGCATCTGGTCGGAGAGCTCGTCGAAGTCACCCTTCCTGGAGGCGATGCATCTCAGCAGTACATGGGCAAAGTATTTGAACTGGGGGCACAAGTTGCTCTTATTGAGCATACTTGCATTGATGTCCCCCGAGTACTTAGCCCTCATGAAGCAACCTCGAACAGTAAGGGGATGTAATCAAGTGGGGCAGTTAGTATCATCCTCGAACTCTAACACTGTTCTGATATCCTTCTCTGATATCTCTATGGCCTCCCCAAATATGGAACTCCTGATATGATGGGGCTCAAAGGACGTGTCAACTACAGTGCTTTCCCAGAAAGCCTGCTGTATTGATCTGTAGGGTGTGCGCTGTGCTGAGATAGCTCGGAATATCCTCGACAGCATTGCGGGATGAGAGGTCAAGATGAGCACAGATGTTGTGCTTAGTACTCATCATCCACCGACTTGCCATCTGTGACACAAAGTAAATAAACATTAGTACGTGTCAAAGAATACCAGTTTTGTTCCATGAACTTGAAAATTTTGTTCAGTCATGCGACTGAGCTGAGCAACTGAGATCTAGTCGTACAAATGTGTTGTGCGACTGAGATCTAGTCGTGCGAATGATCTCATACGTAGGACTGACTCATGCGACTGGACTTAGTCATATGTTCTCTCAGGCGTTTACCTCAGTCGTGCGATTGAGCTCAGACGCATGGTTCAGTCATGCGATTGAACCATTCGTCCATCTCAGTAGTGCGGTTGAGCCATTCCCCACGCTCAGTCATGCGATTGAAGTTCATCAGGGTGTCCAATAGCATATCCGACAGTTTGTTCATTCAAATTCAATTTTTGAGCAATACTTGATGTTAAACGTTGTGGATTGACTAATTTGGTTCGCAAATGACCGACTAAAACCCTAATAACTTTGATTTGATCAAAATGCTTAGTTTTAGTGGTTTATTAGTCACATTTGGTTTGGTTAACATTAGGTCATTATTTCAATCTTTTACTCGTTGTAGTAAGTGATTTTTCGTACTAATATTGTCGCACATTACCTATAGAATCGAAACAAAACGTCAGAGAGTGTCAAACAATGGTCTATAATGACCAAATGAATTTTTGGCAATATGGGTTTGTGTCGTGCGTCTGAGAGGCGATTTGGGTGAATGAAATGACGTTGACCGACTCCCCCTCTATTTATACTTGGGCAACATTCAGTAGTGCAACTGAGCCTAGTCGCACGATTGATTCGTGCGACTGAGGTTCAGTTGTACGACTCACCCATACGGTCACCTCCAATCGTACGATTGAGGGTCATTCGTGCGACTGTCACAGTCGGTCACCTTCAATCATGCGATTGGGTTCATTCGTATGGTCCAATCGTACGACTGCTCCATACTCATGGTCCAGTCGTGCGAATGGGTCATACTTATGACAATTTGACTTTTTGACCCATTGACACTTAGCCCCTTAAGATAGTAGATAAAACATTTTGAGCAGTTGATCATCTCAGACATGACCATTTTAAATTAAAGAACCTTTGATCACCTCAGACGTGATCTAGTTATCCAATTGATCACCTCAGACGTGATCCATTTATCCACCTGATCACCTCAGACGAGATCCATTTATCCACCTGATCACCTCAGACGTGGTTCATTTATCCACCTGATCACCTCACACGTGATCCTTTTACTTTTTCAGAAACAAGTGATTCAAGATTGACTTTAAGTTCATTTTGTGACTTTCACAGAGTTGAATAACATAGCATAGTCCGACACGGACACACTTTACAAATAACTTGAAAAACTAAACTAAGTAACAAAATAAACCTGTTTTTGTGATTTTGTTAGGGTAGGGTAGAGTAGCCTATTAGCATTAACATCTTTTCTAAGACAGATTCATATGGAATCAGACAGGCATAAAATCAATTACTTGGAACTTTTATGTTTATATTGGAATGGAAACTAACATATTTACATATCATAGTTACTTATCCATCTACGAATTTTAAATGCCAACTGGAAATCATGCTTGATCTGATATGTAACACACATTGATTTTGAACATCTGGAAGTGCAGCCACGATGATTGTCAGTATACTTGTCTACTTAAATCCATACACAGATTTTTGACACACACGAGTGATTAACTAGGTGAATTTGATCAACAAGTATTTGTGTGTCCCACAGATATATGGTAATCAATCTTCCTCAGGAATTTTTGAGAGGTCCAAGGAATAAGAAGGTTTTGTTCTAAGAACTATAAGAGAGATGCTAACCTCAGGTCAGTAGCAGAGAGGCGCAAACAACAATGAATTCTTAGAACGGATATATTATGCTAAGCCTCAGGTCAGTGCCATCGCACAGCAGAGAGGCGCAAGATCTTTCTTCTTCTTAGAGCAATATACTATAATATACATTTAAGCAGTGACTTTTGTCATCTTTTGCTTAGTTTTTCAGGTCTTTGCACACGTTAGTGGCATTCAATTTCTCCTCACCCCTTATTGGAAATTAATTGATTGTGCAAAACAGGGATACATTGGGAACCCACAACTAGTTGATAGATTCAGATTTAAGTGATTCACCAATGATGTCTACTAGTCTTTGTGTTGAACCTACCGACACATTGTATAGTGAACTAGTACCTCCCTAGATCTACTTTCTCTATGTACTTACAGTAAGAGATAAGCGTACTATCATTTTTTCAATATGATAGACTCAGGACAGTCAGACTTACGATTTTTTGTGATTTAAATTAAACATTACAAATAATAGAAAATCTTTTTGGTGTTCCAAGTAACTCGACGCCTGTGTACTATCACTTTCCATTGTATTGAATCTTATTCTTAATTTTGTTGTTTTTGCCTTTTTAGCTTATCTGCCCTCCCCCCTTTTTTTTAAATAAATAAATACTGAAACTAAACTAATCTCCCCCTAAAATTCTAAAACCGAAAATATTTTTGTGTTTTTTTAATTTTAAGGCAGGAAATAAAAGAAAAAGAAAAAGAAATTAAACAAGTGTCGGACTAAGCATTTGTCACTTCAAGAATGACGTCACTTTTCTTTTTCACGCCGTTGACCTCTAACAGATATAAAAATCTGGGTTTATCAAATGATTTAGTGTAGAGGTCGGCGCGTTGGAAATCCGTGTTTATTTTAACCACATCAATTAATTGTTTTTCATAGCAATCACGTATGAAATGATACTTTATGCCAAAGTGTTTTGTTTTAGGGTGTTGAATAGGATTTTTAGTTACAACTATGGCAGCAGAATTATCAACAAAAATAGGGATATTAGAAAATTGCAAATCGTAGTCCCGCATTTGCTGTTGAATCCAAATGATCTGAGAGCAGCAACTTGCAGCAACAACGTATTCAGCTTCACATGGCTATGCTCTAGATACCACTTGTTAGGACCATGTACGTACGAAGTACTAACTGATTCAACGTGAAACCAGATCAAATAGTGCGGAATCCTATTCACCCCGATGAGATGATTTACTTTTGGTTTGACTTGATATCTGGAGCACAGACATGTGGCATACATGATATCTGGACGTGAGGCAGTGAGATACGTGAGAGATGCGATCATCCCACGATACATAGTGGCATCCACCAAATCCGCATTTTCATCTGGTGCCACATCATGGTTTGTGGCCAGAGGGGTACCGGCAACAGTGAAATTTTCCATATCAAATCGGCTTAGAATGTCTCCAACATACTTAGTCTGATGCAGAAAAATGCCGGTAGGTGTCTGATCCACCTGTAAACCTAGGAAGAACTTCATCTCAGCCATTGCACTCATTTCAAATTCTGCCTTCATCACAGATTCGAATTCTTTACATAATTCTTCGTTTCGAGAACTGAAGATTATGTCATCCACATAAATCTGCACCATTAGTAAATCTCCATCTTTTTCTTTGATAAACAACGTGCAGTCAATCACACCCCGGCGAATACCATACTTTAACAGGTGGGTGGAGAGCTTCTCATACCTAGCTCATGTAGGATCTAATATGCCCAAGACACATACAAGATTGATGTGGTTTGTACGTTATGATCCAAGTCGGGTCATACCTAATAACATGCTTAGAAAACACAAACTTTATTTAATTGATGATATGATCATGCAACTAAATAAATGAACACCAATTTAGAAAATAGGTTTTCTAAATAAATTACATATGAGGAAGAACAATTTACAAATATATTTTGTTCATAAGTATTATTTGTAATGTTATTTAAGTTAGTTGAATAACATCACATAATAGTAGAGTGTATGAGTTTTATATTAAAAGGTTAATTTAACTACTCAACATGTAACTAGTTAAATAAATTGGGTGATTAAAATTGGGTGGGAAAACAATTTTAAACACCCCATTCGGCCGCCCCTTTGCATAGGGAGATGGGTTTTGCTTTATGAAAAAGATACAACCATAACTAGTTGCACACTCAAGACTCTTTCTCTCTCATACATGCAATTGAACCCAAGAAGAAACTCTCTTATTTTTCTCTTGAAGATTTCGGCTGGAACAAGGCTTCTAGTAGCCTATCTTTGGTTCTTTTGTGTAAAGATCCTAGCAACACAAGTGCTTGCAAGAAGCCTGAGGGTATGGAAGCTTGAGGACGCCTTTTTCTTGGTGTTTTGGCCTTTCAAGAACAGCCCTATCTTCTCCAAATCATACGGTTTTAGCAGCCTTACAAGGATCATAAAACATCATCATCCTTTACCATTTTCGTCCCTTTTTGGCAGCTTAAAGGTAGTTTATGGTAGCCGCTATATGGCTGTCCATAATGCATGTTTTATGTTTTCATAGCTTGCTTATTCACATAAGGTGATCCTTTGTAATATGGGTTTGTTTTATACATATATTTGTCACCTAAAGAGCATGATTTTTCAGTTTTATAATCATGTTTCAAAACATATATCCGCTGCGTTTTTCAGAAAGTTTATAAGGTTAAACTTTGATTTCATCAACTAACAAACCCCAACAATGGCATCTAGAGCCGGTTATGTGGATAGCTTGCTTGTTCTTGCCCTTTAAAAATCGTTTTACGGGACTTTGTAACCCTTTTAAGGGCTGCAATATCGGGATAAAGGTCACCTAACCACTATTTAAATGTAATGTTGGGTTCTAGGTTTTAATATGAAAATGACCTTAAAAGGCATTAATCAATTATTAAAAATAGTAATATCAAAAATACTAAAATCGATCTTTGTTAAAATTTTGTAGATGGCCACCAACAACGATAATCATGATAACTCATCCACGTCCACCCAATCTTTACGAGCGATTCTCCAAAAGGAACGTTTAAATCATAACAATTTCATTGATTGGTATCGAAACTTGAGAATCGTTCTCAAGCAAGTGAGACGATCATATATTTTAGACGACACTATCCCCGATCAACCTACTGAGGATGATGAGGAGGCCTAACACGATTGGTTGAAATACACTGAGGACTCCGTCCAAGTGTCTTGCCTCATGCTGGCAAGCATGACTCCAGATCTCCAAAAGGAGTATGAACATCACGGAGCTTATGACATGATAACCCAGCTGAAGGAAACGTTCGAACAGCAAGCAAGGGTTGGGCGCTTCGAAACGGTTCGAGCACTCCATGCATGTCGTACGGATGACAACCAATCGGTTTCATCTTATGTACTTAAGATGAAAAGCCACATTGACCACCTCGAAAGGCTTAATTGTCCTATCTTTAAGGAATTGGCCACGGATTTGATCCTCAATGGTCTTACCAAGAAGTTCGAGACATTCGTGTTGAATTACAACATGAATGCTTGGGACAAAAGCACTGGTGAGCTTCACTCAATGCTCAAAACGGCCGAGGCGGCCATGGGTAAAAGGGTTTTATCCTTTCTCACCATCAATGAAGGTGGGAACAAGAAAAGGCCTCATCCCGCACCCAAGGCAAAGGTTGCCAAGGGTAAGGGACCTGTATGGGGAAAAGGGAAAGGGGTGGCAAGGGTGCCACCCAAACCACAAGAGAAGAAGCAAAAGGTTGCTACTAATGACCCATGCTTCAAGTGTGGGGAGATTGGACATTGGGCAAGGAATTGCTACTAATGACCTCAGGTACAATATACATGATTCATATTGATCTTAATTTTACATCTTCTAACACATGGGTATTGGATACCGGATGTGGAACTCATATTTGCAATTTGTTGCAGGGGTTCAAATAAAGTAGGTACTTCAATCAAGGGGATGTTAGCCTCTTCATGGGCAATGGAACTAAAGTCATAGTTGAAGCTCGTGGGGACTACATCCTAAAAATTCCAAGTCGCTTGGATGTAACTTTTAAGAATGTTTTGTATGCTCCTAGTTTGACTAGGAATATGATTTCTGTATCCTACTTAAGACATTATGATTATGTATTATCTTTTGTTGAAAATGATATTCATGTTTCTTTAAATGATATGTTCTATTTTAAAGCTATTCCCATTAATGGTATTTATGAATTGGTTCATGAAAATGCTTTAAATAGTTCATTGTACCAAAACTAACACCAAGAAACTCAAGATGGATTTAAGTGATACCTATCTTTGGCATTGTCGTCTTGGTCATATAAACAAGAAACGTATACAAACACTTCAAAAGAATGGTCTTTTAAAAACAAATGAATGTGATTCATTTGATGTATGTGAATCTTGTTTGCAAGGAAAAATGACTAAGGCACACTTTAGTGGAACTAACGAAAGGGCAAAAGATTTATTAGGAATCATACATTCGGATGTATATGGTCCTTTTAAGCCAATGACTAGGAATGGTGAAAGATACTTCATTACCTTTACCGAAGATTATAGCCGCTATGGGTATGTGTACTTATTAAGGCACAAAGATGAAGCTTTTGAAACGTTCAAAATCTTCAAGAATGAAGTAGAAAATCAACTCAACAAGTCGATTAAAGTTCTCCGCACCGATAGAGGAGGTGAATAACTAAGTGATGCTTTTCAAGATCATCTTAGGAGTTGTGGGATTGTCTCACAACTCACTCCACCTAGGACACCACAACATAATGGTGTGTCTGAGTGGAGGAATTAAACCTTATTGGATATGGTCTGATCTATGATGGCTACAAGCATATTGCTTCTATCATTTTGGGTTTTCTCTTTGCTCTCCGCGGCCCGTATTCTAAGTATGGCCCCAACCAAAAAGATGGAAAGGACACCCTTTGAAATATGGCATGGAAGAGTTCCATCCCTATCATACTTAAGGGTCTGGGGTTGTGAGGCTTATGTTAAGACTCCCACCCCAAACAAATTGGAAGTCCGATCCGCCATGTGTATCATTGTTGGATATCTTAGAGATTCTATGGGATATTATTTCTATGATCCACTGGAATAAAAGGTGTTTGTTGCCAGAAAGGGTGAGTTCTTAGAAGCAAAGTTCCTTATGGAAGAAACTAGCGATAGAACCGTGGATCTCGAAGAGGATCAAGAACCACAACCCGATGCACGTTTGGTTGAAACTAGCACTCAACATGAGGATGTTGAGGATGATCAAGCGGTTGATCAATACACACAAAACGTTCGCAGAAGTGGTAGAACTAGTAATCCACCTGAAAGATACTGATTTTTCATGGATGGAAGCTATGTGGTAGATTCAGATGAACCAACCACATACCATAATGCAGTGTCCAATTCGGATTGTGACAAATGGCTTGAAGCCATGAACGTTGAGATGCAATCCATGTATGACAATCATGTTTGGGAACTTGTTGTACCACCTCTTAATTCTAAGGTAGTTGGAAGTAAGTGGGTTTTCAAGAAGAAAACACACATGCATGGAAACTTGGATACTTATAAAGCTAGACTTGTAGCAAAGGGTTTCACTCAAACTCAAGGGGTTGACTATGATGAAACTTTCTCACCAGTAGCAATGCTGAAGTCTATTAGGATATTGTTTGCCATAGCTGCTCATTATGATTATGAGATTTGGCAAATGGATGTCAAAACCGCTTTCCTAAATCGATATCTTGAGGAAGATGTCTATATGGTTTAGCCTGAAGGTTTTGTCAATCCGAAACATCCTAACAATGTATGCAAGTTAAAGAAATCAATCTATGGATTGAAACAAGCATCGAGAAGTTGGAATCACCATTTTGATGAAGAAGTAATTAAATTTGGATTCATCAAGAACGCTGATGAAGCTTGTGTATATGACAAAGCTAATGGGATCATCATCACTTTCCTAGTATTGTATGTTGATGACATACTACTTTTTGGAAATGACATTCCAACCTTGGAAAGTGTAAAAACCTGGCTTGGAAGTTGTTTTTCCATAAAGGATCTTGGTGAAGTCGCCTATACTCTGGGAATAAAGATCTATAGGTATAGATCAAGGAGATTGATTGGTTTGAATCAAAGTGCATAGATTGATAAGATCTTGAAAAGGTTCAAGATAGAGAACTCTAAGAAAGGTACTGTACCTATTCAAAGAGGAACGGTATTAAGTACGACTCAATGTCCAAGCTCAAAGGATGAGCAAGATAACATGAAGGCAATCCCATACGCATCTGCTATTGGATCCATCATGTATGCACTGATATGCACTCGGCCGGACGTTTCATGCGCATTAAGCATGACAAGCCGATATCAGCAAAATCCTTGAAACAGTCATTGGATGGCTGTTAAAAACACACTTAAGTACCTAAGGAGGACTAAAGACATGTTCCTAATCTATGGATATGATGATGAGGAACTCATTGTAAAAGGTTACACGGATGTGAGTTTCCAATTGGGATACATTTTCATTCTGAATGGAGGAGAGGTCTCTTGGAAGAGCTCTAAACAGGATGTGGTGGCTCTATCGACTACAGAATCTGAATACGTCGCCGCCTCATTGGCAGCTCAAGAAGCTGCATGGTTGAAGAAATTCATTGCCGATCTAGGGGTTGTCCCTTCCATACAGGACGCCCTAGAGATCTTTTGTGATAACGAGGGTGCGATTGCTCAAATCAAGGAACCTCATGCTCATCAAAAGACTAGGCACATTGAGCGGAGATTCAACTACATACGAGATGAAGTTAAGAAAAGAAAGATATGTATTCGCAAAGTTCACACAGATCAAAATATTGTGGATCCTCTCACGAAGCTCCTAGAAAAGGCAAAGCATGAAGGTCATACTTGTGCCATGGGACTTAGATATTCTAGTGATTGGATTTGATCTGTACTTTCATATTTGGATATTTGGAACTTCCTTATTACTTGAATAAAATTATTTGGTTATAATATTTCAATATATGTTCCAATTTAGCATGTTTAAATCCATGTGTAAATTGTTTACTCTAAATGTCCGTAGTCGTTCATACTTGTGGGAACAAGTATGAGGGTAAGACTATTATGAATTAGGATTGGTGGATATTCATAAGGATGAATATAGAGCAATTGGTTGCTACCAAAGTTCATAGATATTTGTGGGATGCAAATATTGGACTGGCCTGCATCTCAAATATTACTACATGGAATCTTCCTGATTGATCATAAGTAAATTTGAGTAAAGGCGAACATCATTTGGTATCCTCTGACCTGAGATACATATTGGGTCTTGATATTTACCAAATATTATACTTTGGCTCAGTTCTTCGCTGTTCTGAAATATGGCAGCACAAAAGTCTGAGTTCAGGTATGATATAAGGTAATTGTGAGAGACGTATGTAGTCAAGATGGGATTTGTCCCTCTTATTCATTGAGAGCAAGATGTCTAAGGCCTGATAAAGTTAAATCAATGGAGAATGATCACTCTGTGTCTCTGGGATTTAACATGACATCTGTGACAAAAGGATAGATGATTGATTCACCTAAAACATTTCAAGTATGGCACTTGAAAAGGATAATGTTATTGAATGGCACTTAGTCATACGTATTAAGGGTAGTAAACCATTGTTAGGCGGTATTTACTGCTTGCATCAATCTTCTACGAATCATGTGCAAGTGGGAGATTGTAGGATCTAATATGCGCAAGACACATACAAGATTGATGTGTTTAGTACGTTATGATCTAAGTCGGGTCATACCCAATAACAAGCTTAGCAAACACAAACTTTATTTAATTGATGATATGATCATGCAACTAAATAAAGGAACACCAATTTAGAAAATGGGTTTTCTAAATAAATTGCATATGAGGAAGAACAACTTACAAATATATTTTGTTCATAAGTATTATTTGTAATGTTATTTAAGTTAGTTGAATAACATCACGTAATAGTAGAGTGTATGAGTTTTAAATTAAAAGGTTAATTTAACTACTCAACATGTAACTAGTTAAATAAATTGGGTGATTAAAATTGGGTGGGAAAACAAATTTAAACACCCCATTCGGCCGCCCCTTTGCATAGGGAGATGGGTTTTGCTTTATGGAAAAGATACAACCATAACTAGTTGTACACTCAAGACTCCCTCTCTCTCATACATGCAATTGAACCCAAGAAGAAAACTCTCTCATTTTTCTCTTGAAGATTTCGGCTGGAACAAGGCTTCTAGTAGCCTATCTTTGGTTCTTTTGTGTAAAGATCCTAGCAACACAAGTGCTTGCAAGAAGCTTGAGGGTATGGAAGCTTGAGGACGCCATTTTCTTGGTGTTTTGGCCTTTCAAGAACAGCCCTATCTTCTCCAAGTCATACGGTTTTAGCAGCCTTACAAGGATCATAAAACATCATCATTGTCTACCATTTTCGTCCCCTTTTGGCAGCTTAAAGGTAGTTTATGGCAGCCTCTATATGGCTGTCCGTAATGCAAGTTTTATGTTTTCATAGCTTGCTTATTCGCATAATATGATCCTTTGTAATATGGGTTTGTTTTATACATATATTTGTCACCTAAGGAACATGATTTTTTAGTTTTATAATCATGTTTCAAAACATATATCCGCTGCGTTTTTCAGAAAGTTTAAATGGTTAAACTTTGATTTCATCGACTAACAAACCCCAACAGCCCGAGGAGCTTGGTGTAGCCCGTACAGAGCCTTGTCCAGCTTGTAGACACTGTCCCGATGATAAGGATCCTCAAATCCTTTGGGTTGACTGGCGTAGACTTCATCACGGATTTCCCCATGAAGGAATGCACTCTTTACATCTAGTTGATAGACTTTGATTTTCATATAAGATGTATAGGCTAGGAAGATACGTATTGCTTCCATTCTAGCCACAGGTGCAAACACTTTATTGTAGTTGACTCCCTCGACTTGTCTGAAGCCTTGAACAACCAATCTTGCCTTGTTTCTGATTACGACACCGTGGTCGTCCTTCTTGCAGCGTAGCACCCATTCAGTGCCTATTACTTTAACTCCTTTGGGCCTGTCAACGAGTGTCCACATTCCTAGTTTCTTGAACTATAGCAGCTCTTCCTCCATAGCGTTGAACCAGGCCTCATCCTTCCGGGCGTCGCTTGCGTGTTTGGGCTCGACTTGAGAAACAAAACATTTGAAAACCCCGTCATTCACGTAGCCCTTTTCCATAATTTCAGCATAATCAGCAAAGTAGAGCTGATTTCTCATCTGCACACCGGAGTGAAGATCCCCAATGATAGTCTCAGGGGGATGATTCACACTGATCCTAGTCACAGGTGTCGTAGGAATGACAACTTCAATATCCAGATTTGTGATGACAGGTTCAGTATCTGGATTCCCTGATGCATGTTCAGCATCTGTTGAGCTTCCATCTTGATTAACGTTATACTCATTGCTTGTCTCAACTGCTTCTTCATCGTCTGATGAATCATCACTCTCGTCCGGAGCAACTGCTGAAGATCCCGAAGCATCACTAGCCGGTGCCATATTGCCGATATCCAGATTCGGTGCATTTAGGTCATCGTACATCATCTGAGCAACAATCTCTTCATCTGAATCTATCTGAGGAAGGTTGAATGATTTGAAAAAGCCATCGTAGTCGAAGAATGACGACGGACCTTTTCCAGCAGGGGGATGGTGTATCGTTGCACATCGACGTTGCACCACACTTCTACCTGACCTGTCCAGTTGTTATAAACTCGTTTGTCTGGTATGCTGTATCCAAGAAAGATCCCCTGATCTGCTTTCTCACTGAACTTGCCCTATGGAGTTTTCTTCAGTAACGTGCATGGAGCTCCGAATGGTTCCAGATACTCCAGGTTAGGTTTGCGCTTCTGAAGCAACTCATAGCAAGTCTTCCCATGCCGCTTGACTACTAACACACGATTAAGCGTGTAGCACGCATTGGCAACAGCTTCATTCAAGAACTGTACTGGCACTTTTGAATCTACCAACATAGTCCTTGCAGTCTCGATCAAGCTCCTATTCTTGCATTTAGCAACTCCATTCATCTGTGGCGTGTATGCAAAGGTGAACTGATGAACAATTCCCTTTTCCTTGCAGAAAGCATCCATCCACTGATTCTTAAATTCAATTCCATTGTCTGAACGAACCTTCTTGACCTTCAGATTGTAGAGAGACTCCAGTGTAGTGATGAGCACCTTGAACGATTCAAATGTTTCAGACTTCGCTTTTAGAAACATCACCCAGGAGAAACATGAGCAGTCATCTGTGACTACAAAGTAGTACCAGTCTTTAGTGATTCTCTTGGTGCTGATGGGACCAAAAAGATCCATATGTAGTAGCTCCAGGGGCATCTCGATAGAGTTAACATGCTTGGTCTTGTGAGACTTCCTGGCCTGCTTTCCCTTCTTGCACGAGACACAAAAATCTGGAAGTTTGAAGTTCTTTACAGTAACTCCCTCAATTAGGTTGTTATGAATCAGATGATTCATCTTCCTGTGATTTATGTGTCCCATTCTCCTGTGCCAAGCGATGGACTACTTCTCTGTTGCCTTTGACAAAAAGCACTGAACAGTGGACTCAGTAGTAGAAGCATTTGACATGTCCAAGACGTACAAATCGTTGTACCTTGATGCTGACATTAAAACTTGCTTCTCAGGAATCCCCATCTCCTTCTTCAGAATGTAACACTTCCTATTGTCAAACATTACTTTGAAGCGCTTGTGACATATCTGAGAAACTGAAAGCAAATTGTTTCCTAACTGTTGAACATAATTTACTTTATCAAACTTTACCTTTCCATTACCTACTTCTCCTTGTGCGGTAATGTATCCTACTTTGTTTCTAGCGAAAGAAACATGTCCCCTTTAATTTGTCTGACATTGAAAAGGAGAGACTGATTTCCCGTCATGTGCCTAGATGCTCCGCTATCTACAATCCATGTGTTGGTAGAAGCACTATAGCGGACAACCTGCACACAATAGAAAATAATTAGTTAAGGAGGGGGACCCAAGCCTTTACTAGCTTGGGTTTCCCAGAGGGATCGCACATCACAAACTCGACCTACTGTCCTTTTGGGGTTGGAGAAACCTCATTCTTCTGCTTATCAACATTATCAGGCACATCAGATGTTTTAGCTTTCCACAAACCATCCTTGTGTAAGGCTTGTTTGTGGTAAACTGATGACTGATTTACAGTTTGAACTTTAGATTTATTTTCAAAAGCAGGTTTCACCTCAGGCATCACAGACTTGCCAGTGACTTGTCTGTGTTGTCTATGGTGTTGGGGAGATGCATAAGACCTAGCAGGTGTTTTAGACCTAGCAGGTGTCTTAGATCTCTATTTTGAAGAAACCGGTTTAACTTCCTGATCTAGTTCAACTTTAAGCCTAGGTGTCTGATAGCAAGGACAGTGTGAAGAAATGTCGCCTCTTTGTGCACAAGTATAGCATGATCTCCTCTCAACAGGACTAGGAGATCTCTTGTGGGGTGGGGAGTACACTTCAGGCATGGGTCTTTTGGTCTCAACTTTAGGATTTTCACCTTCTTTGACAAATCTAATTTGTTTAACGTTATGATTACTTTGTTTTTTAAAATGATTGAGATCTTGCTTACCCAATTTGGACTGAGTAGGTTCTGAAGTCTTAGGTTGGGTTACAACAGATTGTGAACCCGGCCCAAGAGGTACATTATCATCCTTTTCCATTCGGTCCTCAATGATGGTTTTATCCTTTGTGCATGATGTTGAAGTCTTCTGAGCAGCAACCGGAGGAGCAGGTTTAACTGCAGTGTCCGGATCACTGACCAGAGGAGTAGTCACCATATGGTCCTTGATAGGATTATTGTTAACAGGTCCCTGTTTGGTGTTCAGGAGGATCTCATGTGGTGGAGAAACATCTTTATAACCCATCCCTTCCCCATTGTTTCTTTCTTTTACCAAGTTTTTCAAGATGTGAGAGGAACTAGCTAAACTATGTTATTTTTGCTTTAAGGATTCATTTTCAACTTGTAAAATAGCTCTGTCCATTTTAGTTTCCTCAATTGTTATTATGTAAAACTGTATGTCATTTTCTTGGTTAAAAGCAACAACCTCTGTTTCTTTTAATTGTTTTCTTAGCAATTCAATTTTCTCTTTAAAACTACTTTCATTTTGCTTTAATATTCTATTAGCCTCAGTGCAAAGTTTTAAGTCATTTACTAAGTTATCATTATCTTCTAATAACCTAGCAAATTTCCGATCGATGCATTCCCTAAATTTATTACATTCAACACAAGCATGTTTATCAAAGAGATCGTCTTTCGATTCTACCTGTGCAGATGTAGAGGTGCCAGCCATGAAAGCAGCTTGGTGTTCTTGGTGTGCTTCAGATTCTACATTTAGTTCATCCTCCACTAGTTGATCAACAACATCCATAGTCTCATTCACATCAGCAGTATCAAGCTCAACTGAGTTATCTCCCTCACTCGCTGAGTCTTCGTTCAGATCATCAACCGATGCAATGTTAGCTTCACCATCAGATAAGAAACGGAAGGACCAGTCTTGTCCTACATCACCCTGTGCTACCATTGCTTTGGAGTCCTGGCTGGTTGACGTTTCCTTTTTGTCCTTATCCTGCTTGTTAAATAATAAAAATGGGTTGCCATTTCCTATCTTCTTAGCTTTGACACTCTCTCTCTTAAAATGGCTTTTTCACCGCGGTTGAAAAAGGTGACTTTTGACTTGTCAAATCCAAAAGTTGTATCCTTTATAGCCACTAGGCTCTATCTCATCTTTTTAACAAACTTCTTTGCTCTACGCACAACACTAGCGAGAGCCCACATTATATCTATCCGTTCAAGCTCTGTTTCATCAACCTGCTCATAATCTTCATCTGCTAGATGGCAATTTCCAATCTTTCCTGCAAGTAACCTGTCATAAGAATGTACCACAGCAGCAAGTATATCCATATGCTCCTTAGCCACTTCCACAGTTACGTTGCCCAGATGCTCTATCATTAACTTCGTCGATTGTGCTTCTGTAGAACTGTGTTGAACCCCTGATGAAACATTTAACTCACCACCTGAAGATGCACTTTGAACATTTGCAGATGTGTTAGACACGAAAGCAGTCTGCAAAGGTGCACTAGAAGACGCTGTAGTTGGAGTCATATTGTAGAGAGAATGATTCTGAGTGTAGGTTCCCTTCTTAGACTTGTACTTATGTCATACCTCTTCCTCCCTCAATTTTAGAATAAAATCATTTATGTCCAATGTCTCCAGCACATCATTATGTCTTAAAGTGGAAACAAATGAATCCCACTTATCAGGTAACCCATCAGCCAAACTCGACACTTTATCTTCAATGGACGTTTTAACCCCATGAGTGTGCAGTTCACTCATCAAATGGTAGAAGCGGTCGATCACATCATCCAAACTTTCATTCCCAATTGATGAGAAGTTATCAAATTCCTTCTTCAAATCTTTAGCCTTTAGAGACTTAAGGGTAGCATTTCCTTCATATCGTTTCTCAAGTGCCTTCCATAACTTCTTGCACTGCTTGTGCTTTGAGAACTGATGGAAAATGTCCTTTGGGATGGACTGCGTCAACAAAGCATAGGCCTTCTTCTTAGCATTGTACGCCATCTTTTGTGCCTCATTCAAACCACTTAGAGTCAGTGGAACAACATCAGCTCCAACTTGCATAGTGTAGCCAGTCTCAATAGTGCTCCATAAGTTTGTTGTGATTCCCGATCTCATTCTCCAAGAGCAAGAGATTCTAAATTTTGGAGTCCTTCCCGGCTGAGAGAGCAAAGTGCTGTGTACCCATAATGAACTAGTCTGAAAACTTGACAATCGTGCGATTGAGCTTAGTCGTACGAATGAGCAGGCGACTAGGACAATCATGCGAATGAACAAACGACTGGGCCAATCGTGCGATTGAACAAACGACTGGGCCAATCGTGCGGTTGAACAACCGATTGTGCTAATTGTGCGATTGTGCTGTGCGAATGAAGTTCAGTCGTGCGATTGGGTCAATCGTGCGACTGAGACTGCTGAATTTGAAACTTTTCAAAATTTTCATGCAATTCAACCTAAAAACACAATTTTGAAAACCCTAATCGGATGAAACTCGAAAAAGACTAACTTTTGAACACATGCACTCGTAAAAACTGAATTTTAATGCAAAAAGAACGGGTCTTTTGATTGAAAACGTTCACTTTTGCAAAAACACGATTGAATCCACGTAGAATCAAGAGCCAAAGCTCTGATAGCATCTGTTAGGACCGTGTACGTACGGAGTACTAACTGATTCAACGTGAAACCAGATCAAATAGTACGGAGTCCTATTTGCTTGGCGATCCAATCAGGGAGAATGTTAATCCGATCAACACTCACGACTAGAATACGTTAAGAATTGATTAGAAGTGATCAGAAACGTTTTATGAAGTTGGAAGGGACTCTCTGGACGAACAGGGACAGCTAGGGTTAAGAATTCTCGAAGAGTTTTTTTTTCCAAGAATTAAGTGGTATTTATAGGTTTCAGTTTTCATTCGTACGACTGAGCCATGCGTATGGCTCGGTCGTGCGACTGAGTCGTACGATTGATTCATTCGTACGACTGAGTCAGTCTTATGACTCAATCGTGCGTATGGTTCAATCACCTGGTTCGGTCGTGCGACTGGCCCATTCGCATGGTCCAATCATGCGACTGAATCATGAGACTTAGTTAAACATATTCCTGAACCTTTAATGATACAGAACTATGTCTAACAACTGTAAACCTATATAACATGTTCATATAAGCGTGTAATAATCAAACATATGAATAGATATAACATTCAATAACCAATACACATTCAACAAATAGTTTTTCATTTCATATATCAAACATTACATCAGTGTTACAAAATGAAAGTCAATTACATTTAAGCTCACTAGAACTAGAACTAGGGACGTGTGTACCAACATATACACAAACAACTTGCCTCATTGCCAAAGGTTCAAATGATTAAAGTCAGCTTTGGCATAGACATCTCAGGCATTCCAACTTCAAGAATATGAACAAGCTTGTAGCCGGAAATCATGTTATTGGCCATCCATCAAAGAAGTTTACCACTAATGCTCACTACTCAACATGTTTAAAGGGGAAGCAACACAGGACGTCTTATAAGCCCAAGCAGATAAACTTAAATTCCAAACCTCTTCAGATGTTGCATATGGACCTTTTTAGACCAACCAACATCAAGAATATTGGAAGAAAATCTTACTGTTTAGTTATCATTGATGACTTTATAAGATTTTTTTAGGTTTTCTTTTTGAATGCTAAATCTGAAACGACTGAATTATTAAAAGAATTCATCATAAAAGTTGAAAATCAATTAGAACAAAAATTAAAAATTATAAGAAGTGATAATAGTACGGAATTTAAAAATGCAAATATTGACTTATTTTATGAAGAAAAAGGAATTGCTCATAAGTTCAGTTCTTCCAGAACTCAACAATAAAATGGAGTTGCTGAAAGGAAGAACAGAACTTTGATTGAGATTGCACGATCCATGTTAGCAGATGCAAAAATTCCTATCACTTTCTGGGATGAAGCCATATCAACTGTGTGTTTTGTATAGAATCGTTCTTTAATTATGAAAGGCAAACTGAAAACTCCTTTATGAGTTGATGTTTGGCAGGATACCAAACATAGATTTTCTTAAATCTTTTGGTTGTCCAGTTATGATTTTAAACTCAGGTGATCATCCAAGAAAATTTGATACAAAATCTGATAATGGATTTTTTGTTGGATATTCATCTGTTTCAAAATCCTATCGAGTTTGTAACTCTAGGTCAAATGTTATAATTGACACATTCAATGTTAAATTCTTGAAAATTCATTTCCATAAGTTTCAAATGGTCCAACATAGTTATTTGATTTAGACTCATTGTCAACTCTTTTCAATCACACTTGTTTGATCAATCTAACTTGCTTAATTTTACAGGTGAAAAGAAACTTCAAGGAGATCTCAGTTCTTTTAGCGATGATTCAGATTCTGAAGATAATGATGATTCAAGCCCAGATTATCCATTTTTCTCTTTTGTCAATGATTCAAAACTTTAGTTTAATAATAATGATCAATCTCATCAAGATGAAGATCATTCCAATTTAGAAGATCAAGATGTTTCACAACCTATTCCTAATGATGGTACTGAAGTTGTATAACCTGAGTCTAGAACATCATCTATTTCTGGTGATGTAGTTGATTCTGGTAATCTTGATTACTTCATCAACTCATCGACTCAAGTTCCCAATTTCAATCCACATTCTTCAAGCCTATTGCATCAGCTTTCCAATATTAACCAAACCAATCTGAATGTTCATGTTCAAGGGAATGAGATTCCAACATCTCGTATTCACAAGAACCATCCAACATCTCAGATTATTGGTCCTTTGAATGAGAGAACTATGAGAAGTAGTAACAGGGTGCGTTCTTTCGCAATTTGATTATGATGAAGTATTTGCTCCAGTTGAAAGGCTTGAATCAATTCCTGTCTTCCTAGCTTATGCATCATTCATGCAATTCAAAGTGTATCAAATGGATGTAAAGGGTGCGTTCTTGTATGGACCAATCACCGATGATGTGTATGTAAAGCAACCTCTGGGTTTTGAAGATTTGGAATTTCCACATCA
Organism: Flaveria linearis; assembly: GCA_024085815.1. Classification (NCBI taxonomy): domain Eukaryota; kingdom Viridiplantae; phylum Streptophyta; class Magnoliopsida; order Asterales; family Asteraceae; genus Flaveria; species Flaveria linearis. The sequence continues at coordinate 58,999,844 of CM044001.1, read as the reverse complement.
TGTGTACTAGCTTAGCAAAGCTTCTTATGGACTCCGTCATGCCCCTAGAATCTGGTATGAAACGTTCTCATAACACATAATCCGATATGGATATACGCAAGGGAAAATCGATCTAACTTTGATCATAAAGAAGGATGCTGATGAACGATCCAACTTTGATCATAAAGAAAAATGCTGATGATCTCTTTTGTGTACAAGTGTATTGTTGGACCAAAAGAACCAATGAGCCAAGATCAAGAAAACCGCTAAGTCCCACATGCCATTGCAACAACTGCTGAAGACTTCCATCAGCTGTTCTGACAAAGTCTGAAGAAGCAAAGTCTGAAGATCAAAGATCTGAAGTACAACAGCTGAAGGATCTAAAGTACTGAAGACTTCAAGTACTGAAGACAAGTGCTGAAAATCAAAAGCTGAAGAACTAAGGAACTGATCATCTACTAATGCACAACGTCTGAAGACAAAGACTAAAGACAACAGCTGATGACATCTACTAAAGTCATCAGCTGATACATCATCTGAAGCCCAAGTCTGAAGAACCAAGTGTTGAAGATTCAGAGTTTGTCACAACAGCTGAAGTCTTCTTCAGCTGTTGTGATGGTTTTTCCCTTTCAGTAGTTTTGTAATTTTATTTCAGTAGTTTGTACAACAGCTGAAGAGCTTGTTCTTCAGCTGCTATAGTATCAGTAGTTATAAACGACTGAAGAGTTTGTTCTTCAGTCGTTGTAGGATTTTCAGTAGTTTACTTTTTCAGTACTTGTAAAAGATAGGAACACTTTTGTAAGAAGATGTTAGTTGTTGACATCTTCAGTAGTTTTATGTTCCATCAGTTGTAATTTTAATAATCGGTTGATGTCCTGTCAAAAGGACATCATCACCATCCTTTTGCCGCCTATAAAAGGATGGTGAACCATGCTGTTTTAATTGCCGAAACGTGTTGAGTAATAGAAAAATTAATTTTTCGCAGAAATCTTCTCTCTCTCTATGTTTGTACTGTTACATGCAAAACATTTTGTATTCTTGATTTAATTGCTAATTTCGTGCTAAATCCGCTGCAAACCAATCTGATTGATCAAACGAGAGGCTGAGATCCTGTCAAATGGTATCAGAGCTGGTTAATCATTGATCGATTTCACTATTGATAATTTGAAACTTCTCTTTTGATCTCTACGTTTGATCGAATTAGCAATTTGCAAGAATTAGACATAGAGAGTGAGTTTCTGTTGTTTCCGGCCAAAATCTTGAGGTTCTCTGGTGGTCTTGAGTTACGTTTGTCTTGTTTAAACTTGTTTTTGACTAAAACCTGAGATGACGACACCAACTAATGATCCTCACAATACTGGTTCGTCAACCAAGTCTTCGATGCTTGTGAGGAACGAGTATAACATATGGCAAAGACGTATGCTTCACCACTTGGCTGTCAACATTGCTGGTTGTTGGAAGCCAGTGGTGCATGGACCATACAAGCCTATGGTGAGTGTCCCTGAATCCAATGAACAGGTTGCGAAGAAACCTGAACAATATTCGGATGAAGATCTAAAGCTGTTCGAAATTGATGCTAGAGCCCATGGAATTTTTGCCATGGCTATTCCTAATGAGATTTACTCAGGGCTCTTGCATCATGAGTCTGCTCATGACCTATGGGTTGCTCTAAAGGAACAATTTGGAGGAACTGATTCGGTCTTAGCAAACAATAGGGAAATCCTTGCCCAACAATATGAGACATTCTCATATAGAAAGAGTGAGACTCTGACCCAGCAGTTTGAGCGGTTCTCTTGTTTGATATCTGAGCTGAAGATGGTCAAACAAGAGTACTCCAACAGCCAGATGAACAACAGGTTCCTCAGGTCACCGCCTGAGAGATGGGACACTTATACCATTGTCCTACGCTCCAGTGCAGACCTGGAAACTCTATCTCTCACCCAACTTCATGGGAAACTGCTCACTTTTGAGAGAGAGATAGAGCAAAAGAGGAAGTTGTCCACTTCTGGCAAGCTCGCTGATGACTTTGTCCAAGGTAATGCTGCCTTGATAAGTCAGGAGTCAGAATATGCTTCATCAGAAAGTTCTTATGATGAGCATATTGATTTCTCTACCAACTCAGAACAAGCTTTTGTTGGTGTTAGTAGTTCAGGAGGTAGTGGTGACAACTTGTGTTTTCTGATGGAGGACTTGAAGGGCATTCCAGATGATGATCTAGAAGAGATGGATATTTTGAACCAAATGGCAATGATAAATATCCGCTCTCAAAAGTTCTACAAGAGAACTGGTAGGAAATTACCTGGACTCTCTGGCAAAACCAAAGTTGGTTTTGACAAGAGCAAGTTGAGGTCTCACAAGTGCCAAAGGCTTGGACACTTTGCAAGAGAGTGTAGATCATCTGGATCTAACTCCTCTGCACCCTTTGTGACTTTTCCCAGCAATAGCTCACAGCACAGAGGGCAACCTTCCTCCAGTTCTGGCTATCCATCACAAGCACAGGCACCACCTCCTTATTTTGTGCCACAGGGTCATATGCCATATCCTTACCCCTATTACTACATGCCTCAGCCTAGTCAAACTCAAGCACCCTCGGCTCAACCACCTCATGCTCTTCCTGAGCCTCAATCTTCCCAATCTCATCATCACACACAACCTCAACAACACTGCTTTTTCACCCCAAGTGTTGTTGACTGGAGTAGTCTACCAGATGAGCTATCTGGTCAGGATCAACTACTTCAAGGTGCTGGTCAACATGGTGGTGACCAACCTTTTGGAAATCTTGCTCTGATGGCCCTTGATTCTGCTGAGGGGTCATCATCCAATGCCTCATCTCAGGTATCCACTGAGGCTAAAGCCAAGCTTTGTTCTGAATCATGCATAGCAGCATTTGCTTCTATTAGTGAAGCAAATGTAGCTTTAGTAGATAAAATCTTGAGCTTGAGCACATTATTTCCAAAAGAAAAGCTGATTTTGAGGCTGCACTAAAAGATAAAAATGATGAGATTTACAAGCTTAAATGCCAAATCAAAGATGATAAAGCTAGGGAAGATGTACTTCTAGAGAAGTACAGAGACCTCAAGGAAACTCTTGCAACCACCCAAGTTGAGTGTGATCGATGGGTGCAATCATGCAAGGGTTTTGAAATGCTTCTTAGTAAGCAATCAGCTTCCAATGTGAAGTTTGGCATTGGTTATAATCACACTGCTCCTCCTACAGATTTCACTTCAAGAGCAGAAGTTGAATCTGATGGGGAGAGCAATAACCAATCCTTCTTATCATGTGACCTACTATCTTCTGAATCAGCATCATCAGAGATAGAAGTCAGCATTATCACCTGTCAAAACCAACCAGCTGATGCTACAACAGCTGATGGTTCAAATGCTGACTGTCACATGACCAAAAGGCTGATCAACTCAGGTTTTGTCACTAGAAGTACTGAAGGTACTAGAGAGCAACTGACAACATCTGAAGTTCAAACCTCAAATACTGTTAGCACTAAAGAGAAGAAAACTAACAGTAGAAAAGGTTTGAAGACAGCTAAAGAGGATACCAGGAAAGCAGGCACTAGGAAGAAAACTGCTAGTACTGATGGCAAACAGCTGAAGAACAAGTCTTCAGTAGTTACATCCTCTTCAGCTGATGATCAGCATAAGATGAAGAAGAAGCCATGTGAGATATGTGGCTTGTTCAATCATCTTACTGATGATTGCTGGTACAAAAGGGGCTCCAAACTCAAACAGAAGGACAAAATCAATGAGGATATCAATAAAATGAAGAATGAGTTTGAAACCAAGTTTGTACTAGCAACATCCAAGCCTGAAATCCCTAAGCCCAAAGCTAAATCTAAAAAGAAGGTAGGGGTTACTCAGGCAACAGCTGAGGTTGCTCAGAAAAAGATGGTACAACATAGGAATCCGTCATCAGCAAACTCCAATGTGTCTGAAGAGCTGAAGGCTTTATCACAAAATCAGACACAGCTGGTGATGATGGTTCAGCACCTAGTGGGAAGAGTCAACCACTTAGATGCTCCTGTGTTGAAACCACAGAAAAGGAAGTCCAAGCCAAAGGGTTCCTCTTCTGCACCATCTTCTTCACCTCAGGCTGTCACACATAACACACCTATTAGTGCTGCACCTGTAGTTGAAAACAGACCCAAAACCAAACAGGTTTGGGTCTCTAAGACTAACTAACACATGGTTGTGTTTGCAGGGTTCTTCAACATGCCATAGAAGCATCTGGTATGTAGACAGTGGAGGATCCATGCACATGACAGGAAACAACTCCCTTCTTAATGACTACTCTCAAGGAAAGAAGGGATTTGTTTCCTTTGGCAATGATGCAAAGGGTTACATCATCGGAAAAGGCTTTGTTTCCAACGGGGAAATAAGGTTTGATGATGTTAACCATGTGGAGAATCTCAAGTACAATCTCTTGAGTGTCAGTCAAATGTGTGACAAAGGCCATGTTGCCCTTTTCACAAGCCAGAACTGTCGGATTCTGTCATCCAAAGTTCTGAGTTTGATTGACAAGGCATTGGATTAACACACTCTCCTGAAGGCCAACAGGACAGGAAGAGTGTATGCCTTAGATCTTTCCAAAAGGATAGATCTAAAAGGCCATCCTTGCTTATTCTCCAAGGCCTCTCCTCAAGAGTCTACACTATGGCATAGAAGGCTGGGTCATGTTAATTTCAAGAACATGAATCAGCTGATAAGCCATGGTTTAGTTAGAGGATTGCCTCTAAAGGAGTTCAAGTGTGAAGATGACTGCACTGCTTGCTTGAAAGGAAAACAACACAAAGTTTCATTCCCTTCAATAGAAGAACCAAAGTCCACTGCCTGCTTGCAGCTCCTGTACATGGATCTCTTTGGTCCTGTCAGAGTGATGAGCATGGCAAAGAAGAAATACTGCCTGGTAATTATGGATGATTATTCCAGGTTTGTATGGACTTTCTTCTTGCACTCCAAGGATGAAGTAGCCAAGACTATAATGAACTTTGTGCTACTTGTAGAAAAGCAGTATTCCCTACAGGTCAAGTGTGTGAGAAGTGACAATGGAACAGAGTTTAGAAACCACACACTTGATGACTTCTACCTGTCTAAGGGAATTAGAAGGCAGTTTAGTATTCCTAGAACTCCTGAGCAGAATGGAGTGGTGGAGAGAAAGAACAGGACTCTCATTGAAGCAGCAAGGTCCATGTTGGCTGACTCAGGGTTGCCACTGACCATTTGGGCTGAGGCTATCAATACAGCTTGCTATGTGTAGAATAGAGCTTTAGTGAATAAGAGGTTGATGAAGACTCCTTATGAAGTTCTTCATCATTTGGCTCCTCTGATTTCATTCTTTAGAGCCTTTGGGTGTCCATGTTTCATTCTCAACACTAGCAACCCACTCCAGAAATTTGCTAGTAAGGTGGATACAGGGTATTTTGTTGGTTATTCATCAACTTGCAAGGCATACAGAGTCTTCAACTGTAGAACAAAGGTGGTTGAAGAAACTCTGCATGCTAAGTTCAATGAATCTCCAAAGGACAAGATTCCACAAAACCCTGTGGAGTTGTTTGATCTGGACATACTGTAATATGTTCCTTATCAACCTCCAGCTGTTGAGCCTGTCAACAGATCTCCACCTGGTGGTACTGATGATGATGTAGTCAGTACTCACCTCTTCAGGTTTAGTGACAACCTGCCTGAGTCCACTGAACCTGATGCTCCTGTAGCCTCAGCAGCTCCATCCACTACAAATGCTGATGAGATTTCTGCTTGCTCTACTTCGTTTGAGCTGCCATCTTCTACATTGTTTCAGGAATCTCCATCACCATCTGTTGCTGCTGATGGATCTACAAACACTTGCACAGATATCATAGTCTATCAAGAGCTCAAGAATCACCCCACATCGCAAATCATTAGTGATATCCATGCTGGAGTTTCAACCAGGAATCAATTATCCAACTTTTGCTTCTATGCTCTCTTCATCAGTCAGCAAGAGCCAAAGAACTATCATATTGCTTTAAGAGACAATGGATGGGTGGAAGCTATGCAGCTTGAGCTTCTTCAGTTCAAGAAACAGCAAGTGTGGGAGATTGTTCCATTACCCAAAAGTAAGTGTGCTATAGGCACCAAGTGGGTATTTAGGAACAAAACAGATGAGAAGGGCCAAATTGTCAAGAACAAGGCCAGGCTGGTTGTTCAAGGGTTTGCACAAGAGGAAGGCATCGATTATGATGAGACCTTTGCTCCTGTGGCTAGACTGGAAGCAATCAGACTAGTCTTAGCTTATGCTGCCTTTCACAGTCTTAAAGTTTACCAAATGGATGTCAAAAGTGCCTTCTTATATGGAAAAATAAAAAAAGAAGTTTATGTGTGTCAACCACCAGGCTTTGAGGACAATAAACATCCTGATTGGGTGTACAAGCTTGATAAGGCTATTTATGGGCTGAAGCAAGCTGCTAGAGCTTGGTATGAGACACTATCACCTTTTCTTTTAGAAAATAAGTTCACTAGAGGCACCATTGATAAAACCTTATTCATCAGGACTGTGGGACAACATAAGCTCCTTGTTCAAATTTATGTAGATGATATCATCTTTGCATCCTCTGATCCAAAGTTGGGTGATGAATTTACAAAGCTCATGAAGCTAAGGTTTGAAATGAGTGCTATGGGAGAATTACAGTTCTTTCTAGGTTTGCAAATCAAACAACAGGATGATGGAATCTTCATCCATCAGTCCAAATATACCAAAGAGTTGTTGAATAAGTTTGATTTACAAACCTGTAAGCCCTGTTCTACTCCTATGAGCAGCATCACACAACTAGATGTAGATTAGAAAGGTAAAGCGGTTGATGAAACCCTTTACAGATGTATGATTGGGTCTTTGATGTACCTTACAGCTTCTAGGCTAGACATCATGTTTGCAACATGTGCTTGTGCTAGATTTCAGGCTGCACCTAAAGAATCACATTTGATTGCAGTCAAAAGGATCTTTAGATATCTGCAAGCTACCCAATCACTAGGTCTTTGGTATTCAACTGGGCATTCTTGCAAATTAGTTGCTTTCTCTGATAGTGACTATGCAGGATGCAAAGTCACCAGAAAATCCACTTCTGGTGGTTGCCAATTCCTAGGCAATTGTTTAGTTTCTTGGCAGAGTAAGAGACAAACATCAATTGCTACATCCACTGCTGAAGCTGAGTACATTGCTACTGCAAGTTGTACCTCTCAGATACTCTGGCTTCAGAACCAACTTTTGGATTATGGCATTACTGAGACTAAGACTCCATTACTAATGGATAGTGCTTCAGCTCTTTGTATTGTTAAAAATCCAGTCCAGCACTCTAGGACCAAACATATAGAGATCAGACATCATTTTATCAGGGATTGCTATGAAAAAGGTCTGATTGATCCTAAGTTTGTGCCTAGTGCTGATGAGCTTGCAGACATTTTTACTAAGCCCTTGGATAGTGCTACATTCCAAAATTTGGTACTAAGGCTTGGTATGTTGCAGCTAGAGTAATTTGACCAATGCTGATGCTCTTACTACAAAACTACTAATGAGCAAAGGTCAAATATAAGTACTGATGAGTAATTTAGTCTTCAGCTCTTTCACAACTACTGAAGACTAAAATGACTCAAAGTACTGATGTACGTTATTTATTGAAAACAAATGTAGTGAGGTGGATTACAACTACTGATGTATGATTTTCAAATAAATAAGTACTGAAGAACAAATTTTGCTCACAAGTACTGATGTGTAATCTTACATAAGTACTGAAGACAAAATTTGTTCACCAGCTCTGAAGAGTATTTCATCAGCACTTGTGAACAACTGATCACAAGAGCTGAAGGCATAAATATTCACAAGAGCTGAAGGGTCAATGAAACATCTGAAAGTCAGCCAAAGAGCTGATGAGTAAGTGTAGAGGCTAGCATGAAACAACTGATTTGACGGAAACAACTGATGAGTAATTTCTCATCAGCTGATGCCAACAGCTGCTATTTCATACCCAAACAACTGAAGGACAAAACCATGTCTTCAGTAGTTTCACAACTACTGATGGCTAACACCAAGTCCTCAGTTATTTACAACAACTGAAGCAATACCATGTCTTCAGTAGTTCACAACTACTGATATCAGTAGTTCCCAACTACTGAAGGCTAACACCAAGTCTTCAGTTGTTACAACGTCTTAAGAAGAATATTAGGTCTTCAGTAGTTCATAACTACTGAAGACTGACAATAACTCTTCAGCCGTTTACAACATCTGAAGGACAAAACCAAGGTTTCAGTAGTTTTAACTACTGAAGACTAACACCAGGTCCTCAGATGTCACAACCACTGAAGGTTAAGACCACGTCATCAGTCGTTACAACAACTGATAACTAACACCAAAACCTTCAGTAGTTTTCTTTCAGCCTTTGCCCTACCCTATAAATACCCAACGTTCAGAGCATTTACTCCTCACTTGACCTAACCATTCAAAACCTCTGAACTTCCCATACACCATTAATGGCGACCATGCAACTGAAACCTCGACACAACTGTGTCGCTCATCTCACCAAATCGCCATTATGGCCAAAATTTCACCATGCCGTCGATCTAATGCACGACTCACCTTTCCAAACGGCATTCCTTTTGAACCCTACCATCTACACAGACTCCCTGATGGAGTTTTGGATGAATATCACCGTCCAAACCGGAGAGCAGGATGGCGAGGTCTCTCTCCGGTCATCCGTCAACAACCACCCTGTGGTTATCACTCCAGCTACCTTGCGCCAAAACCTAAAGCTGGAGGATGCCACCTACCCAACCTCCTACCCCAAAGGCGCCCTGGATCTATCCTTCACATCCAACGACTACCAGGGTGACCTCTCCGCCGCAACCTTGTTGAAGAAACACTTCCCTGATCCCCAACGCCTCATTTTTCATATGGTGAACGTGTGTCTGGCTCCCAAAACCTCTTCATGGGAGCAGATGTCAACAAGGTGGCAACAGGTATTGTTCTATATCCTTGAAAAACAACCTTTAAACGCAACAGATATTATATTTTTGGAAATCAAGGATATGGCCACAAAACCAGTTTCTAACCGATGGATCTTGTATCCTCGGTTCATCATGGCCATAATAGAGAACCAGCTTCAGGCTGAGGGACTTGTTGGCACTGGGGTCCCTGCCATGGCTGTTCTAGCCGAGGTATACTCCAGGCACAACTCTGACCAATCCCTAAAACAGGCTGGCCGGCTGCGAAAACCCACGCAGCAGGAACCCACAGCCTCCACCTCCAAATCCAAAGTCCCCACCAAGACAAAAGCCAAAAAGAAGCCCAAAAAGGCTACTCAGGGAGATGAGTCCCCTGAGGATGCCCCTGCAACATAAAGGCAGGATGTGGCTGCTGGTTCGATTCTCCCAGCAGTCACCACGAATCCACCCACCACAACCGCACAGGCTTCCTCTCAACAGGGGCCTGATGCAACCACTTCTGGGGTAGCCACACTTCTGGGGTCTATCTCACTTGAGAAGACTGCCATTGAAAAGCACAGTCCTCCCCCTGTGCACACTGCTTCAAGCCCCTCAACCACTGAGACCGCCCCACAAAGCCCTACATTGGCGATAGCCAAAGTGCTGACCCATCTGAGCACTCCACCCTCTCCCCAGAAACCCATCACAACTGGGGAGACTCCAACCGAAGAGGGGTGGATACTAGTGCCGGTGGGAGCCCACAGCACAGAGAATCACAAGTCCAATCTCCGAGTGTGGCTAGGGAGATAGGACAATCTGGTGAGGCTGCCACTTCCTCTGTATCAGCATCTGAGCAGGGTGAAGCTGGTAACATCAATAAGACCTCACCAGAGGCAACTGCCGATGATGGATACAATCCGGAGGCTGGAAGTCCCCAGTACCATGAACAAGGGGCACATGCTATTTCTGAGGCACACTCAGAGCATGTACATCCTGATATTGTCAGGAGGTCAGGTGATTCAGTTAACACTGATGATGACCTGAGCTTCTTCTTTGATGTAGTTGCTCAAAATACTATCTTGGAGGATGAGATAAGCAGACTCAAAGAGCTGCTTGCTCAAATGACTCAAGATAGAAGTCCATCTGCCACCACAAACCCACAGATGGCACCTTCACCCGAAGGTCTCACAAACACTGAGCCACTCCCACAAACTCAACCACCAGCCCCTGCTTCTAGCACTAGCTCTCAGGGTCAGAACCCCCTAAGCAGCTGGATGCTATCCTCCAGAAATCCCTGCCTCTCATCACACCCATACTAACAGATGTAGTCATTAAAACCATTGATGAGAGGCTTCCCACTTATATCCAACCCCTGGTGGAGGTTGCAGTTACTAAGGCGCTTGCTGATTGTCAAACCCCAACCAATGCATCCAAAAAGGGGGAGACATCAGTGCAATCTAAGAGGAAGAGGGGAGAGGAGGATTTAGAGGTAGAGAAAGAGGTGGTGGTTGAGAGGGAGAGGGCTGAGGAGAGTAGTAGGGTGAGGGAGAAAGGGAAGAGGAAAGTAAGGGAGGAGAGTAAGCCTATAGAAGTGGCTGGAATCCAAAAGGATTTTAGTGTCATTTATCAGAAAAAGGGAGAGAAGGAGGGAGAAAGGATTGACTCTGATCTAGCAGCCCTTGTCAAGGAGGCTGATGCTGAACAGAGCAAATCAATGGACTCTGCCATTGCTTAGCTGTTCAGGCAAGGCTTTGACAAGAACACTGCCATGCTAGATCAGGAGCTCAGGAAGATGGAAATGAGAGAGATCGAACACCGATGGTCTACTTATAGCCAAGAGGACAAAAAGAGACTCGAGGCTATGAGTAGATTCATTTCGAAGTATCTGGGCAGGCCAGTCCTTGATGTTAAAGCATGGACCAGGGACAGAATCTTGGCTATAGCCGCCAAGATCTGTTCAGCTGGTGATTTCACCAAAGGACTGGTCGCTGAGGCCCTCTCAGAAGCCGGTGCTAGGAACAGGACACTGTTAGCAAAACAGACTAAAACATCTCTGATCTCTAGATTGCTAACAGTGCCTACCAACATTCCCACACCAACCACCCAACCAAAACCCAGAAAACCAATCCCTTTACCATCAAAACCCGCAGCCAATGATCCACCCTTGAAGAAGAAGAGAAGGGTGTTGAGGCTGCAAGAAGAAGAAGAAGAGGAGGATGAGGAGGATAGTCTGCCCATTTCAGCAGTTATCTCTCTACCAAAAGCCAAATCCCAAACCATCACTCCCACCTCACAGATGGACACTGTGAGGGTAAAACTAGAAGAAGAGGAGCAGCAAAGATTACACGATGAGGCAATGCTGAAAAGCATTGACAAATCATATGCTGCTTCTACTTCTATCATAAACATGAAGAAGGAGGCTCTGTGACTCTTCACTCTTAAACAAACCTTTCAATATGAAAAGGAAAGAGTGAGGACTTGGCCTGATCCTAGGGTGGCTCACAGGATAGTTCAAAAGGCTATGCCTGTGAGATACAAGAGCCAACTTAAGAGAATCGTAGATGAAGTGATCTCTGTGGCTCTTGTAATAACACCCTGGGAAATAGTAGAGGAGTTCGAGAAAGCCTATAGAGCCAACCAATCACCCCAAACAATGCTAGATAATAGGGTGATTAGGAAAGGGTTGGTCTATAAGAGGCTTGAGAACTTCCATAGGGATGAACTCAACTTGCTGTTAGAAGGAAAACATCCAGATGAGTTTGCATATAGGCAAGTAACAACAGTTGAGCTCAAAAATGGGAGACAGGCCAAGTATGTCTCAGAGCTGTACGGCCGGGAGGGGTTATTTGAAGGTGAGCCTGAAGACCTAACCAAAGAAGAGAAGATGATATTTCTTCAGGCCTACACCCGAGAATCCTACCGGCTAGTACATGGGAGGTAGATCTCATGGATGGGACAACAGCTCTGTGTCCAATTCCCCAAAACAGAGCTCCCATCCATACTCAGCCAATCAAACCTTAGAGACTACCTCTCAGGCCAGTGCTTATCTGGGTCAACTTCTAATCTGATCTAGAAGGAAATAGACCAATATTTCTGCCAACAATAAGTGAGACAACAAATAATTAGAGGTTTTGGCTGCATTGGTTCAGGGGGAGTTTGTTGGACCAAAAGAACCAATGAGCCATGATCAGGAAAACCTCTAAGTCCCACATGCCATTGCAACAACTGCTGAAGACTTCCATCAGCTGTTCTGACAAAGTCTAAAGAAGCAAAGTCTGAAGATCAAAGATCTGAAGTACAACAGCTGAAGGATCTAAAGTACTGAAGACTTCAAGTACTGAAGACAAGTGCTGAAGATCAAAAGCTGAAGAACTGAAGAACTGATCATCTACTGATGCACAACGTCTGAAGACAAAGACTGAAGACAACAGCTGATGACATCTACTGAAGTCATTAGCTGATACATCATCTGAAGCCCAAGTCTGAAGAACCAAGTGTTGAAGATTCAGAGTTTGTCACAACATCTGAAGTCTTCTTCAGTTGTTATGATGGTTTTTCCCTTTCAGTAGTTTTGTAATTTTATTTCAGTAGTTTGTACAACAACTCTGTTATAGTATCAGTAGTTATAAACGACTGAAGAGTTTGTTCTTCAGTCGTTGTAGGATTTTCAGTAGTTTACTTTTTCAGTACTTGTAAAAGATAGGAACACTTTTGTAAGAAGATGTCAGTTGTTGACATCTTCAGTAGTTTTATGTTCCATCAGTTGTAATTTTAATAATCGGTTGACGTCCTGTCAAAAGGACATCATCACCATCCTTTTGCCGCTTATAAAAGGATGGAGAACCATGCTGTTTTAATTGCCGAAACGTGTTGAGTAATAGAAAAATTAATTTTTCGCAGAACTCTTCTCTCTCTCTATGTTTGTACTGTTACATGCAAAACATTTTGTATTCTTGATTTAATTGCTAATTTCATGCTAAATCCGCTGCAAACCAATCTGATTGATCAAACGAGAGGCTGAGATCCTGTCATGTATGTTGATGATATCATATTTGGTTCTACAAGTACAAAATTGTGCAATGAATTCGAAGAAATAATGAAGCCTCGATTTCAAATGAGTTTTATAGGAGAAATAAATTTCTTTCTTAGACTTCAAGCCAAGCAATCTGGAGATGGTATTTTCATCAATCAAGAGAAGTTCGTTGACGAGCTCTTGAAGAAATTTAAACTGCAAGATTGCCGGTCCATTAGAACTCCAACTGACGTAAACACCAAGATTGAGCCTCATCCTAAAGGAAAATGTGTAGACCAAACATTATACAGATCTATGATTGGTTCATTGATGTATCTTACTGCATCAAGACCAGACATAAATTATGTTGTTTGTGCCTGTGCCATGTATCAATCAGACCTGAAGGAATCACACTTAATTTCTTTTAAAAGAATATTTAGGTATCTAAAAGCTAAACTGGCTTTAGGGATATGGTATCCTTACGAAGGAAACTTCGAGTTACATGGATATACTGATAGTGATTATGGAGGATGTTGTTAAGATAGAAAATCTACTATGGGTTGTTGTCAATTTTTAGGACCCAGATTAGTCTCATTGTAATATAAAAAACAAATAAATGTCTCCATTTCAACCACAGAAGCTGAGTACATGGCTTCAACAGGATGTTCTCAAATCCTTCGGTTACAAAACCAACTACTGGATTACGGGTTCAACTTTCTTAAAACTTCAATTTACATTGATAACATTGCTGCTATGTTCATTACAGCTAATCCTGTCCAACATTAAAAAACAAACATGTCAAGACTCGACATCATTTTTTCAGAGATAATTCTGAAAAAGGTTTAATTATTCTAATTCAAATTGCAACTAAAAAATAGTTGGGAGACCTAATTACTAAAGCCTTCTTACCAGGGCCATTTGAGTATTTAGTAGAGTCAATTGGTCTTATTAACCATGTTTAAAAGCTGGTTTTTGAGTATTTTAGTTAATTGAGTCTTAATATGATCAGAACCCCCCTTAACTAAATAGGACACGTCAAGAGAACCTGTCAGAGTTAATTGCCTGATTGTACTTTGTATGTGCATGTTTCTTAGAAAAGCATTACCAAATACAAAAATAGAAAATTAAAAATATAAAGATAAAATATAAAACAAAAATTACAAAAATAGAGTTTTTTTTTCTAAATTCATTATTTAGGAATGAATCCGTTCTTGCAATATGTGAGAAATGATAGATACATTAGTTTAATCAGTTGAATATTTCACTCGATAATAAAGTCTGACATGATCAGATATGATGTGTAGGAAAACTCATGCAATTATATTGTAAAAGTAAATTATTGTGATTGAACTAAGTCAACTATGCATGTACGTGTGTTCATCTTAGTACTAATGAGTAGTATTTGCTTATTGGATTGATTGCTTGTAAAGTTACAAAACTCACACCTGGTGGTGATATGAATAACCACGATATCTATTACAAGCATCTGCTCACTTCTTTATTATGAGTGATCATAGACCTAAAGTGCTGAGATATCCTTTGTCGTAAGTGATTACAGAAGTGGATATTCTCCTTTGATATGAAAATATGCCAATGTGCATAACCCATTCAAATGGATGGTTGGAGATTATCAAATGGTTTGTCTGTAAGGCCATGTCCCCGGAGACCTGACAGTTGGTCATTCATAGCACTAAATATACATAATAATAATATACATTTCATGAAACATTGCAGCGGAATTACATTAACAAAAGCCCATTCGTTTCATTAATAAATTACCGTTGTTATGCAATACAACATTGTTAAGTTATAAAAGAAAACATCCGTTAATTGCATTACAAAACAACAATAATAACATGAGTGAATGGATGCCAGTCTTGCCCTGCCGAGTAGCCACCACGTGTGCCATCCTCAGCAACCTTACTTGCCAACTAAAAATGCATAAAATTTAGCGTTCTTGAGTGAGTTCTAGTTTTATAAGTATTAAAATACCTTATATGTTTTATATACGAAATATATCTTTCCATAAAATACTTTACTTTCGTATACAAGCACACATCATATGTACATTCAAACAATATTCATTGTTTATTTCTTTTTTTCATACTTTAATTACTATCTTTTATCATCATATACATACTTTCTTTCCATTCTTTTCATTAACATTCGCTTTCATATACGTACTTTCATTTCGTGCTTTTCGTCATTCTTTACTTTCATTCACATACTTTCTTTTTATATTTTTCATCATCTTTACTTTCTTAATGATCGACGTAGAATACCCCAAACATTATACACGATGCTGACGCTGGGCCCGAGGTCTACAAATAGACCCCGAACATTATGCACGAATCTGACACAGTCAACTAGGGCACGTCATCTCTCCCTTTAATACGGACCAATGTGCAATACTCCGAACATTTTGCACGAAGCTGATGCTAGGCCTAAGGTCCATAAATAGACCATGAACATTATGCATAAAGGTGACCCAGTCACCTAGGGAATGCGACAAGGATCCCATCAATCTCAATGATTGACCCTGTATGCATCATTCGGGATCTTTAAACCGCACACAGTTGAGCTAACAACAACATGGCCGTGCACGGCCTTTCTATTTGCTTGCAAGCCATTCTTTTATTCATTATGTTTCACTTTTCATCTTTGTTATCTTTCACTTCGTCACATTATATTTTACATTCATTCATACATTCGTCATAATACGTAAAGTCAAAACATAATACTTAGCGTATATTATATTATAATATATATACGTTTTGAAAACCAATAAAAGATAACACATCATACACATATGCATATCCTACATTTATCATATCATCATACTTATTATAACCATAGACAATCACATCTTCATGCTCAAGATAGGCCAAAACAGTCCATAAGTCAAAGTAGGGTCAAACCCTAAAATTCCGATTTTCTAAAAATTCAGAAAATTTTCTAAGTGTTTGGGTGCATGGGCATTATTTGGGTGCATGAGGACTGTTTGGGCGTTTCTCCACTACGCAGGTGCATAAGCCTCACTTACGCGTTTTAACACTTAGGCGCATGAGCCTCTTGGGTGCATGGGAACTATTTGGGTGCTTCATCACATACTTAGACTTTCTAAGTCAAATTTTCAGGTGCATGAGCCCAATTTGGGCGCATGACCATACTTGAAATATTCTAAGGGAAAAATATCAGGCTCATGGGCCCTATTTGGGCGCATGACCTCCTACTTATATGTTTCTAACATACTTTTCAGTCTCAAATCTCATCTTAACATGTTCTAAGCTTCTTACTACCATTCTAAGCATGAACCACAACATGCACAACCATAAAATACCAACATACAAGCATATATAAATACGGTCATACATACAAAAGCATTGAAAATCTTTTACATGCATTTTCAGCCCTAAAATCTTTAAAAAGAAGTAAAATACAGGGTCTAGAAACTCACCTTTTATAGCAAGCAAGCCAAACGTCCCCAAACTTCCTTGTACATGTGTTGGTCCAGTTGATCGGTTTTCAGTGCAGAAGAATGCTTGAATCGTTCAATACAAAACACACACAACAAACACTAAGAGATGAAGATCAAAATAACACCAAAAAGCTTTCAAATAAGGTTTTAATGATGAACAATATTGAATGAAATGAAACAAGACCAATATATTCAGAAATAACAAGCTTACAATAGCCTCTTGCAACAGTAATACACGATTAGGGTTTTTGCAAGGATGGCCAACAATGAACACAACGAAATCTATATATAGCAGTCTCAGTTTCGCACACAGTTTTGCTCGAGGCGAAACTGTGCTGCCGAAACTGTAGTTTCACCGGGAGAACTTGCAGTTTACTGTGAGCGAAACTGTAGTTTCGCTCACAGTTTCGCTGGACTGCTATATGAACAAAATCAACTAAACAACTTACAAAATGAAACTAACATAAATCCTATTACATATAAAGATAAACAAATAGTAATCTAAGGTGAGTCCAACCTATTCTTGATCTTCAATACTCCCCCTAGGTTGGACCTCACCGACATCGCTCGTTTTGATCTTCGCTAATCAGCTCCAGCATCCCTTTCATCTGCTCCTGATGTTCCTTCTTCAGCTCCTGCAGCTTTACTTTGATGAGCTTCATCACTTGATCTTCCTTGGTTGCCTCCTGCCTCATTAGCTCCTTCAGGATGAGCACTAGCTTGTGCAAACTGTTTTGTTAAATCCTGGATGTCCATGTGTAAGTCATCTTCAGCTCTAACCTTCTCTGCTAGCGCTTTCACTTCAGCTCTCACTCCTCTAACTTTGTTCACCACAATCATGAACAGGCTAGCTTCCTTTTTTGTCTCTTTTCCAGCTCCTGCTTTTATATGGTTCTCACATAGAACGAGCAGGTCTTCATCAAAAAAATCCAAACAGCTCCATCGAGTCGAAGATTCGGTATTCGATGCCACCCTTTACTCTAACCACAGCCTCCCCCATCTGATTGTCATAAAACCACTTCTCAAACCCTTGTAGATGAGAGGGGGAGGGATCTGCCAGTCTCACGCTGGGAAACGTCTTTGGCGGCTTCACACTTAACACTATCTTTCCCTTGCCAGAAGCCCAGTCTTTATCTTTCTTTGATCTCTTTCTCTCTGCTTTCATAAATCCAAAAGCCTCGAAGTTGTCGTTGAGCCCATTTTGAATTTCCTTTTCTAGAAGCTTGGCTTGTTCACTGAAATGGGCTCCAAGTATAGGCAACGAGGCCAACCTTCTCAAGTCCCACCTAGGCAAGGTCTTGAATGCTTCCTTTTGTGTAGATAACTAATTCCACCCCCTCTCCTCTTTATCATAAACATCCTGAGGTCAAGGTTATACTTCCAACTCACAATCTTCTTATCTGCCTCTTCCTTTTTCAATCCCTCCATATTTTGAAATAGAGGGGTCAATTCTTCAGGCTCCTTCTCCTTCACAAACCAATCACTCTTCTCCATCTCACTAACATCATGTTCATCATCACCCTTCTGGATCACGTATGTTAGAGGCCTTTTGTCAACTTCATAATATTCTGGTTCGGAATCATAGTCAACCAACTGCTCCTCTTCTACCTCCTCATCCACTAGACCTTTCTCAATGGGTTGTTTAGTCATTTCAGGTTGTTTTCCAATCTGTTCTTCTCCAGTAAAATCTCCAAGATTTATACCCAAATCCATAAACCCAGCTTCAATCACATCATCCTCAGTTTGTATATTCTCCACTTCAGGTTCTTTAGTTCTTTTGCCAGAGCCTCCTGCATCTTCAGTTGCTGCCCCTGAAGTGCCCTCTCCTGCCCTCGAAGAAGTACCAACATTCAGGAACTGGTACTTAGATGTGTCAGTCAGATCATCTAACTCATGTTGAGTTAGCTGATTAGGCAGGCTGGCAGCAGCTTTCAATTCATTCACCTCCTTCAATAACCTTTTGATCAAATTATTTTGATCAACCAACATTTTCTGCAAACCTTCCAACACTTCATCTTTTTGTCTCTCCCTCATCTCCTGATTCATCAGCTTAGTCTTTATCATGCTCTGTTCGTTAGAGAGAGAGGTGTTGAGGTTTCTGATCACATCCTCGTCTAGACTGGTTTGTCTCTCAGTTTGTGGGGGCTCAGAGAATGTTTGATGCTTCTGTTTTGTCCTCCTTTCTTGCTCCCCGGCATCAACATTCTTCTTCAACCTCTTTTCTTTCTCAATCCTGGCTTTAGTTGCCATCTGAGTCACTTCTTTCTCGAAATCATACTCTTTCTCCTTAGCATACCTTTTCCTTTTCTTAACAGCCTCTGACTGACTTGTTTTAGCCTCCTCTGTTCATCTGCCTTCAGATTGGATCACCTTCCTGATGTAAGCCCAACGATCAGGAGTATACATGTTTTCCCATAAGTGAGTGATCCGACCACTGAAGTCGTGCCTGATAGCACAACAGCCGACAAAGATTCTGGTATTCATCGACACTAGATGCTTGACTTCTCCATGTCTCGGGATGTTGGGGACTTGATCGTCTATGATCATCTGAAGAAATCTGGGACAAAGCAGCCATTTATCCTTCTTCAGGGCCATTATGTTTTCAGCCATGCAACTAAATTTAAGATTGGCTATATTAGCCTTCTCCCCTTTGCAGCATATAACCATAGCTTTCGCCCAGTCTAAGTTCAGCCCATCCGATCCACCTTTTCGGTGGTCTAAGAACATTATGAAAACGTGGGTAATGTATCTCCACTCCTTGCATAGAAAGGATTTTTGATTTCCTTTCTAGTTCTAAAAGGAGGACCTTCATATCCCATAGACAGGAAAGCATCAAACACCTCCTGATCGGTCAAATCAATGTCACCTCCAGTGTCTTCTTCCAATCTCAGCACCCGTGATATAATCTCTTCTGTGATGGTCACCTGGTGATCCAAAACTTTAGCTGTGATACTCTCAGAATCTCCCCTGGTGTTGTATTCAGCGGTTCGCCAGAAATCTCGTATGTGCACATCATAGATAGTAGAAGAATGAGAGATCGCGTATGCTATAGGGGATTTCTGCAGCCATCTGATACAGTCCCTAAATCCTGCTGCTTTAGGATGAGAGTCATCTAGAATAGCTGTGATATTGTTCCTTATATCGAACTTTAGATTTGCCATTTAGATCTGATAGACAAACAAACCAGGTTAGAAAGATTAAACAAAATTGTAATTTAAATATTTATAAACGTAATGAAAATAAACAAATGGTAATAAAAAGTGAAAGTACAGATATATACATGTATAATTACAATAATATATATATATATATATATATGTATATATTTTTTTTATTTTTTATTTTTTATTTTATTTATTTATTTTTTTTTATTTTTTATGTATATTAGATGAAACAGTTTCGCATAGACGAAACTATAATTTCGCGAAGACGAAATTGTAGTTTCGCCAGACAATTAAGGTAATATATGCGAGACATGAAGATAAATTCGACCAGGCGAAACAATAGTTTCGCTGGGCGAAACTGACTTTTTCTTGACGACACTGTTAGGTTCGCTCGTACAGCATAACCACACAGTTTCGCTATATCATAAGAACTTTCGTTCAGTTTCGCTGGAAGATGGGATAGTTTCGCAGAATGAACTGCGAGACTACCCATTCGTCATAATCAAATCCAGTCAAATGTGGGAAAGATTAGAGTATGAGGCTAATGTTCTGAGTTCGAAACTCACATCAGAAGTCTAAAACCGAGTCAAAATGCAACAGAAACAAACAGAGACGAAGATTTGAGACAAAATTCTATGAAAACCATAAACAGTGCTTAGTTTCGACGAAAGTGGATTTTTTTTTCCGAAAGTGAGCACTTTGATTGAAAACTATGTTTATGTACATAGGAGTTTCGCAGAGAAATAAAAATATAGTTTCGTATGAGCGAAACTATACTTTCGGCACATCGAAATTATAGTTTCGACTTAGCGAAACTATACTTTCGGCAAAACGAAATTATAATTTTTGCAATACGAAACTATAGTTTCGGCGGCGCGAAATTATAGTTTTTGCATTTCGAAGCTATAGTTTCTGTCATGCGAAATTATAGTTTCTGCAGGCGAAACTTCAATTTCGCAAAGCGAAAATGTAGTTTCGCAGAATCTTCACTAAAAATAAAATAAAATAAAATAAAATAAAATAAAATAAAATTTGATAAATAAGATAAAATAAAAAATAATAAAAAGAATTGTCTTTTGAATACTTTGTTGTCCCATGATATCAAAACTTATGAAAAATTAAATAAGACTAAAATTAGAATAAAATTAAAATTAAATGGTAAGAAGGATATAGTATCATGTTTTTCTCGAAGTGTTTAAGAGGATCATGACTTAGTGAGATTGCCGATATGCTTGTCCGCTTAAACCCATTCCCTGTTCTTTTCGACTCGTGATCTGCAGCTGTTTATCATGTTCTGAATTGTCTCAGTAACTTAGCAACTTGGTCCCCACTGATATTTGATAAAGAACTAGTCTCGTCATCGAGGTTTATTGAGCATAATCATTGATATTACCTGATCACTATACTGATTCTACTTAATGCAATCACACTGACTGGCATATATACAGATGGGACTCTAAAATGTACAAATGCAGACACACATAAATGCAAGGTATATACGTGAGATCCAGACTCAACCTATAACTAATTGATGAGAGCTTCAGGTCAATGCTTTCAAATAGCAGAGAAGATCATCTAGGCGTGTTGATGAGAGCTTCAGGTCAATGCTTTCGTATAGCAAAGAAGATCATCACTCCAGGTCAATGCTTTCGCATAGCAGAGGAGATAAACACACATCTTTTCTTATGTAAAGTATGAATGTATATACAAGAATGGACTATTTGAGATTATTTAATGTTTGACATAGAGGGCGTTATCACCGAGTCACCATCCCAGTGGGAAACACCATAAGTTTCACATCAATAATCTATATATACAATAATAGGCTATTTGAGATTATTTAATGTTTGACTTAGAGGGCGTTATCACCGAGTCACCATCCCAGTGGGAAACACCATAAGCTTCACATCGATAATCTTTGACATCAATTAGCAACTCTCAACCATGTTTTAGACAAGACCTGTATCTTTGTGCAGACCAAAATATCATGAGGATAATCCTTATAACTGAGTTATGATCTTTAATTTGGCTGCATGATCACTTGTTTACTTCGTTTTTGGGATGAGTCTATCATGCATATCCCAACGAAAGATGTCCCCTTGTTCTAATTTCATTTTCTTGAATTCCTGTGAGAATAAAAATTAAAACTTATTATTAGTATGAATCTCCCCCGAAATTTTCATTTGATAGCTTACCAAATAGAAAATTTCCTAACAACCAATGTAAAAGAAAAAGAAGAATAAAAGGTAAAGATCTATGGGACACAAGGCAGACAACCATCAAGACCGAAAAGAAAATATGTACATATCTGCAGATTAAACAGTTGTGTTGCTCAGAAAAGATTTTCAGAACGATATTAATCCTAGCATAGAAATCAATTCATAAAAACGTGGTTTATCAAAGGTTTTTGTGAAAAGATCTGCTTTTTGATGTTTTGTATCAATAAGAATAATATTAATGAAACCCTTTTCTTGAGCATCACGGATGGCATGAATCCGTGTCTCAATATGCTTGGTCCGAGAATGATGAATTGGATTCTTGGCAATCCCAATGGCTGCTTCGTTATCACAAAACAATGGAGTATGAAGAAAGTTGATCCCATAATCCATCATTTGATGCTGAATCCATAACACTTGTGAACAGCAACTAGATGCAACAATATATTCAGCTTCTCCTGTTGTGAGAGAAATCGTGGTCTGTTTCTTGCTTTGCCAAGAGACAAGGCAATTCCCCGAATACTGACAGCCTTTAGTAACTGACTTTCTGTTTAGCTTGCAGCCGTTGGAATCACTGTCAGAATAAGCATGCAAGTCAAAATTCCCACTGTAAGGATACCAAAGTTCCAAACGAGAAGAACCCTTTAGATAACGAAAGATTCGTTTGAATGCCTTGGCATGAGATTCTTTAGGAGCTGATTGGTATCAAGCACAATATCCAACAGCAAAGGTGATTTCAGGACGACTTGCTGTAAGGTACATGAGAGAGCCAATCATGGATCTGTAGAGATGAGGATCGATTGGTTTTCCGTTTTCATCAAGAGTGAGACATGTTTGAGCCGTGAAGTGAGTCATCTCAGAAGAAGCGTTGTCCATTTTGAATTTCTTTAATATTTCCTTAATATACTTTTCTTGATGAATGAGAATTGTATCTGGTTTTTGTTCAACTTGCAGCCCGAGAAAGAAACACATTTCTCCCATCATGCTCATTTCAAATCTGTTTCGCATAACCTCCTCAAACTCCCGACATAATTGAGGATTGGTAGAGCCAAAAATAATGTCATCAACGTAGACTTGCACAATCAACATCTCACCATTTACCTCTCTTTTGAACAATGTCATGTCAATGGTGCCTCGCGTAAAACCATTGCTTAAGAGATACTAATTCAGTGTCTCATACCAGATCAAAGGAGCTTGATGAAGTCAATAAAGTGACTTATCAAGCTTGTATACTTTGTCAGGAAAGTCTGGATCTTCAAAGCCTGGGGGTTGACACACATATATCTCTTCATCAATGTCACCATAGAGAAATGCGCATTTGACATCCATCTGATAGACTTTAAATTGCTTGTGAGCAGCGTGCGCCAAGAATATTCTAATAGCTTCAAGTCGGGCGACAGGTGCGAAAACTTCTTTGTAGTCAATTCCTTCTTCTTAAGCAAAGCCTTGAACCACTAATCTGGATTTGTTTCGCACCACTATGCCAGGATCATCAGGTTTGTTCTTGAACACCCATTTTGTTCCAATGGGATACTTATTTGGTGGAAGATCGACTAGGGTCCATACCTTGAGTTTTCTGAACTGTTGCAATTCCAACTGCATTGACTCAACCCAACAGGGATCTTGGAGAGCTGCATGTACGTTCTTAGGAACGGTTTGAGATATAAAACAAGAGAACAAGCAAACATAAATCAATCCAGATTGACTCCGCGTCCGAACTCCATCAGAAATGGAACCAATTATGTTGTCATGTGGATGATCTTTCAAAGTCTTGAAATCAGCAGTCATGGAAGGGATGTCAGTAGGTGGATGGTTAAATGATGAGCTGGATGGTAAGGTAGAGTGTGGTAAAGGAGATGAAGAAGGTGATGTTGATATGGGTGGAGGTGGAAGGTCAAACGAAGATGAGGAAGATGCAGCATTGACTGAAGTATCATCAAGTGATGTAGTGACGTGAGGCACAATAGGTTCAGCTGGCGTGGGAGAAGGATGAATGATGTTTGTTGTTGTATTGGAGATAGACACATCATCATCGAAAACTGGAAGATTGAATGATTTGAACACCGTATCTGAGTCAAAGAACCAAGCTGGTTCTGAAGGAACATCAGAGGAATTAGATTCCTGCCAATCAACATAGAAGGACTCTTGAACGATACGTGTCCTCTTGTTATATACCCGATAAGCCTTTTGGGAAGAAGAATAGCCTACGAAATAACAATCATCCGACACAGCACCTAATTTTGTCTTCTGTGCTTGAGTATTCAGGAGAGTGCTTAGCAACCGAATGGGCGAAAGAAATCAATCAAAGGATTTCTCTTGTGAAACAGTTCATACGAGGTTTTCATCTTATCCTTGACTATCAACACCCTGTTGAGAACATAAGAAGCACAATTCACAGCCTCAGCCCAAAATATGATAGGTAAGGAGGATTCTATTAACATTGTACGTGCAGCTTCAATGAGGGTGCGATTCTTTCGTTCCGCGACGCCATTCTGTTGAGGAGTTCTCGCAGCACTGAACTGTCTTAATATTCCTTTGGTTGCACAAAAGGAGTCAAAAATTTGATTTTTGAATTTAGTACTGTTGTCACTTCGAATAGCCATAACCTTCCTTTTGCTTATCGATTCAATCGAGAGAATCAACTTTTGCAACTCCTCAGTAGTCTCTCCTTTGTGAGTAAGAAACCTTACCCATGAATATCTAGAATAGTCATCTCTAATCACAAGACAAAAGGATTTCTTAGCAATAGATTTAACACTTATTGGGCCAAACAAATCAGTATGTAACAACTCCAGGGGATTTGAGATGCTATTTTCAATTTTAGGTTTGTGTGGTTTCTTATGTTGCTTTCCTTTTGCACATGCCATACATTTATCAACCACAGAAAAGTCTTTTAAAGGTAATCCCCGAACGAGATTGTTTTTAACTAATTTGTTTATTATTTTGAAATTAACATGGCCCAATCTACGATGCCATAAGAAAGACTTAGAGGTGGAAGCTTTAGACAAAAGGCATGTGACTGCGGATGAAGAGTATTTTGAATTCATGTCAAGGAGATATGTATCATGCTTTCTGGGAGCCCGCATGAGTACTAAATTATCTGGAATATCAATCTCAGATTTCAAAAAGAGACATTCATTAGACTTGAATAAGACCAGAATGCTTTTATCACGAATCTGAGAGACGCTCAACAGATTGAATGCAAGCTCGGGTACGTAATTGACTTTTTCCAAGGTGAGCGAACCATTACAAACTTCTCCTTGTCCTATCATTTTTCCTCATTTCTTGTCTCCGGCGAAAGCAACATAACCACCATCGATTATGCGGTAGTTGGTCAATAAGTCTTTAAGCCCCGTCATGTGTCTGGAGCATCCACTATCAACATGCCACATGCTATTTACAAGCTTAGTGGATGACTCCTGCAATAATATCAAGAGAGAGTTAACCAGGAGTAATGGGCACGCAAGTTTGAACAACTTTAGGTTTCGCCGAAGAAGATTTCTTGCAAAAGAACTTATTAACTAATTGATTCAATTTACTCCCTAAAGAACTTCTATTAACATGTCTATGATGTAACTGAGGACAATGCTTAACAACATGATCATCTTTACCACATTGAAAACAATGTGATTTTAATCTAGATTCATTATGTAATAAGGTAGAGATTTTATCAATGCATACTTCTTCATCATATTCATATAATCTTGAATCATTATCACTGTATACCTCATTCATGTTAACAGAGCTGAGTTTATTTGAAAAAGAATGATTGTGTGCTGATGACAATGAAGTGTTATCTGAAATACATGTGGTACCAGTACCACTAGTACTTGCCTGAAGATGTAATCTTGTCATTAAGCACAAAAAATTTTGCAGGTATAAATAATGGAATAGGATGAGAAAAGAATTTTTTAAAAGAGTTAGTTTTTGTTTCCTCATCGCTCTTCACAGTATTATCAGATAATGGATCAACACATTCAAAAAATGAATCAGAATCACGATCTACAGCATTTAAAGAACATACAGTAACATTACTAGAACAGAAGGAAATAGAGTCTTTTACAACGTCACTAGAAACAAAGACAGAATTTAAGCTAGAGTTATGATCTAAAACAGAATGCTGAGGTTCAGGTGTACTAAGGCTAGAGCATCCAAGCCCTCTAGTCTGTCCATAATCGTAGTCCTCACGAACATGCATAGGATTCACACCTTCTAAACCTGCAGACATACTGTTAGAATCTACTTTGATCAAATCATTAGAACGATGGGGAATGGGCATCGGAGAGTAACAGTATGTGCTAGGAGGAGGATAAACCTTAGCATTTTCATATCCCAAACCTGTTTTAATCCTAGCCCCACGTTGAGATTTACATAGATCATCATGTTTCATTCCTGATATGGTCCATTTATCAAGTTTTGACTGAAGTTTGCTTGTTTCAAACTCAGCTAGGGCAACCCTTTCAGTCAAACTGTTTACCTCAACGTTTCTTTCTAAAACAATTCTTTTTAAATGATCAATTTCTTTTAGCGCTTCATTTAATTTAACAAAGTATTTTGACTCATTCATTTTAAGTTCTTCATTCATTCTTTTCAAATCTTTTTCATTATCAATTAATAAACAGTTAGCCTTATAAACCCTAAATAATCTGATTTTACATGCAGATGAACACATATCCTGAATTACCTCATATGGAAGTCCCATCACCACCTTCTCAGCTGCAAGAGCTTTATCACATTGACACACCAGAGTACTTGACTTGTTTTTCTCTACGGTAGTAGCAGCATTGTCATCATTCCTTTCTAGTATAGTGGATTGAGTTCCTTGCTTTCCATACTCCTTCACTTCAATTTCATCATGAAACTCCTTAATGGGATCAAATTCTTCCTCACCGTTCATCTTCATTTTCTTTTCCTGAATCTCAGCTACTAACGCTTGACTGACTTCTTCTTTTGTCTTTTCAGCTTCTGCACTCCAGTTAAAGTTAGAAATTAGAGCAGTTTCTTTCTTGTGGCTTGACTCATCTTTACTTCCAACAGCAGCCAATCTTGGAATTCTAGAGTTATTAGGATCAGTGACGATTGGTAATGGACATTCACGTTTAAAGTGTCCCAATTGCTTGCAATTGAAACATCTAAGCTTAGACTTATCAAAACCCAATTTGGAGTTGGAGCTTTGACCTCCAAACTTCTTTCTACCGGTCCTTTCCATAAATCTCCGAGCTCTAAGCGTCAGCATTGCCATTTGCCACTGAATATCGGTTTCTTCAAGATCATCTGGATCCACTTGATACATGTCCTCCATTGTCATTCCTTTACCTTTCAGATCACCTGCAACAAGTTCTTCATAACTTTGAACAAACATCCCAAAAAGTGCCATAGTCTCAGCAGGAATAGTATTTTCAGTAGATGCTTTTAATTTCCCTTGCTCTTTCCCCGGATTAATGCCACTTCCAGAAAAATCACACAAGGTCACTGCTCCTTGACGCGATGCCTGCATTGGGGAGCTTGCAGCGGAAGATAGTAATGTAGCATTCTGTGAATAACCGGATGTTGGCATGATGGATTGATTAAACTCCCTCCTTTTCAAATCCAAATCAAAAGACTTCAGCTTGTTAATCACGTCCATCAGCTTATAATCAGCAAAGTTTCTTTCTTGTTTCAACATTCTCACCTGTAAACTCCACTGGGTCGGAAGAGAGTCTAGGAGTTTATTCACTTGCTCATGATTTCCTAACTGATCATCATATTTCTTTAAGGTACTTGAAACGGACAGAAAGCGATTAGTAATGTCAGTAAGATCTTCATTCTTGTGTCCCACAAATGAATTGAACTCCTTTTGAGCTTGAGCCTTCTTATCTTTCCTTAGATCCTCATTTCCATCATAAAATTCACACAAGGCATCGTATAAAGATTTTGCATCTTTGTGTTCAGCAAAGCGATTGTAAATATCAGGTGCAAGACATAATGTCAAGGCTCCGAATGCTTTCTGATCTCGGTCAATCAGTTTTTGATCCTTTTCAGTGAATGTGGAGTAGTCCGTGTTTGGAGATACAGTTCCACAGACAGTAACGGTTGGCCTGTGTGGTCCAGTGATGATTGAATCCCATTGATTGTGATCGGTGTAGAAGAAGAAAGCCTTAAGACACCTTTTCCAATCTTCAAAGTTATCTCCGTTGATGAGTCTAGGTGGTCTGTTGGGGGCAACACTCTCTAAATCAGCCAGTGTGAGAGTAGTCATTTTGGACATAATAGTTTCACTGGAGAAGAAGTAATTTTGGCAGGGCGAAAGTATAATTTCGGCAGGGCGAAAGTGAAATTTGTACAGGGCGAAAGTGTAGTTAACTCTGGAATAGATTCGCTGAGAGCTAGTTTCGGCAAGGCAAAAGTGTAATTTCGGCAAGCTTAGTGTTGAAAGTTTTGGCAATCAAGAGATTAGTTTCGGCAACACTTTCGCTAGCCAGAGACTATTTAGACCTTAGCTTCGCTGGGAATTTCACCTGTTGCGATGCTAAAGTCTATAAGGATATTGTTTGCCATAGCTGCTCATTATGATTATGAGATTTGGCAAATGGATGTCAAAACCGCTTTCCTAAATGGATATCTTGAGGAAGATGTCTATATGGTTCAGCCTGAAGGTTTTGTCGATCCAAAACATCCTAATAAAGTATGCAAGTTAAAGAAATCAGTCTATGGATTGAAACAAGCATCGAGAAGCTGGAATCACCGTTTTGATAAGGAAGTAAAGAAATTTGGCTTCATCAAAAACGTTGATGAGGCTTGTGTGTATAAGAAGGCTAGTGGGAGCACAATAACTTTCCTATTATTGTATGTTGATGACATACTACTATTTGGAAATGACATTCCAACCTTGGAAGGTGTAAAAACCTGGCTTGGAAGTTGTTTTTCCATAAAGGATCTTGGTGAAGCCGCCTATACTCTGGGAATAAAGATCTATAGGTATAGATCAAGGAGGTTGATTGGTTTGAATCAAAGTGCATAGATTGATAAGATATTGAAAAGGTTCAAGATGGAGAACTCTAAGAAAGGTACTGTACCTATTCAAAGAGGAACGATATTGAGTACGACTCAATGTCCAAGCTCAAAGGATGAGCAAGATAACATGAAGGCAATCCCATACGCATCTGCTATTGGATCCATCATGTATGCAATGATATGCACTCGGCCGGACGTTTCATGCGCATTAAGCATGACAAGCCGATATCAGCAAAATCCTGGAAACAGTCATTGGGTGGCTGTTAAAAACACACTTAAGTACCTAAGGAGGACTAAAGACATGTTCCTAATCTATGGATCTGGTGATGAGGAACTCATTGTAAAAGGTTACACGGATGTGAGTTTCCAATTGGGATACATTTTCATTCTGAATGGAGGAGCGGTCTCTTGGAAGAGCTCTAAACAGGATGTGGTGGCTCTATCGACTACAGAGTCTGAATACGTCGCCGCCTCATTGGCAGCTCAAGAAGCTGCATGGTTGAAGAAATTCATTGACGATCTAGGGGTTGTCCCTTCCATACAGGACGCCCTCGAGATCTTTTGCGATAACAAGGGTGCGATTGCTCAAATCAAGGAACCTCGTGCTCATCAAAAGACTAAGCACATTGAGCGGAGATTCAACTACAAACGAGATGAAGTTGAGAAAGGAAAGATATGTATTCGCAAAGTTCACACAGATCAAAATATTACGGATCCTCTCACGAAGCTCCTAGAAAAGGCAAAGCATGAAGGTCATACATGTGCCATGGGACTTCGATATTCTAGTGATTGGATTTGATCTGTACTTTCATATTTGGATATTTGGAACTTCCTTATTACTTGAATAAAATTATTTGGTTATAATATTTCAATATATGTTCCAATTTAGCATGTTTAAATCCATGGGTAAATTGTTTACTTTAAATGTCCGTAGTCGTTCATACTTGTGGGAACAAGTATGAGGATAAGACTATTATGAATTAGGATTGGTGGATATTCATAAGGATGAATATAGAGCAATTGGTTGCTACCAAAGTTCATAGATATTTGTGGGATGCAAATATTGGACTGGCCTGCATCTCAAATATTACTACATGGAATCTTCCTGATTGATCATATGTAAATTTGATTAAAGGCGAACATCATTTGGTATCTTCTGACCTGAGATACATATTGGGTCTTGATATTTACCAAATTTATACTTTGGCTCAGTTCTTCGTTGTTCTGAAATATGGCAGTACAAAAGTCTAAGTTCAGGTATGATATAAGGTAATTGTGAGAGACGTATGTAGTCAAGATGGAATTTGTCCCTCTTATTCATTGAGAGCAAGATGTCTAAGGCCTGATAAAGTTAAATCAATGGAGAATGATCACTCTGTGTCTCTGGGATTTAACATGACATCTGTGACAAAAGGATAGATGATTGATTCACCTAAAACATTTCAAGTATGGCACTTGAAAAGGATAATGTTATTGAATGACACTTAGTCATACGTATTAAGGGTAGTAAACCATTGTTAGGCGGTATTTACTGCTTGCATCAATCTTCTACGAATCTTGTGCAAGTGGGAGATTGTAGGATCTAATATGCCCAAGACACATAGAAGATTGATGTGTTTAGTACGTTATGATCTGAGTCGGGTCATACCCAATAACAAGCTTAGCAAACACAAACTTTATTTAATTGATGATATGATCATGCAACTAAATAAAGGAACACCAATTTAGAAAATAGGTTTTCTAAATAAATTGCATATGAGGAAGAACAACTTACAAATATATTTTGTTCATAAGTATTATTTGTAATGTTATTTAAGTTAGTTGAATAACATCACATAATAGTAGAGTGTATGAGTTTTAAATTAAAAGGTTAATTTAACTACTCAACATGTAACTAGTTAAATAAATTGGGTGATTAAAATTGGGTGGGAAAACAAATTTAAACACCCCATTCGGCCGCCCCTTTGCATAGGGAGATGGGTTTTGCTTTATGGAAAAGATACAACCATAACTAGTTGTACACTCAAGACTCTCTCTCTCTCATACATGCAATTGAACCCAAGAAGAAAACTCTCTCATTTTTCTCTTGAAGATTTCGGCTGGAACAAGGCTTCTAGTAGCCTATCTTCGGTTCTTTTGTGTAAAGATCCTAGCAACACAAGTGCTTGCAAGAAGCTTGAGGGTATAGAAGCTTGAGGACGCCTTTTTCTTGGTGTTTTGGCCTTTCAAGAACAGCCCTATCTTCTCCAAGTCATACGGTTTTAGCAGCCTTACAAGGATCATAAAACATCATCATCCTCTACCATTTTCGTCCCGTTTTGGCAGCTTAAAGGTAGTTTATGGCAGCCTCTATATGGCTGTCCATAATGCATGTTCTATGTTTTCATAGCTTGCTTATTCACATAATATGATCCTTTGTAATATGGGTTTGTTTTATACATATATTTGTCACCTAAACAACATGATTTTTCAGTTTATAATCATGTTTCAAAACATATATCCGCTGCGTTTTTCAGAAAGTTTAAATGGTTAAACTTTGATTTCATCGACTAACAAACCCCAACAGCTCGAGGAGCTTGGTGTAGCCCGTACAGAGCCTTTTCCAGCTTGTAGACACTGTCCAGATGATAAGGATCCTCAAATCCTTTGGGTTGACTAGCGTAGACTTCATCACGGATTTCCCCACGAAGGAATGCACTCTTTACATCTAGTTGATAGACTTTGATTTTCATATAAGATGCATAGGCTAGGAAGATACGGATTGCTTCCATTCTAGCCACAGGTGCAAACACTTTATTGTAGTTGACTCCCTCGACTTGTCTGAAGCCTTGAACAACCAATCTTGCCTTATTTCTGATTACGACACCGTGGTCGTCCTTCTTGCAGCGTAGCACCCATTCAGTGCGTATTACTTTAACTCCTTTGGGCCTGTCAACGAGTGTCCACATTCCTAGTTTCTTGAACTATAGCATCTCTTCCTGCATAGCGTTGACCCAGGCCTCATCCTTCCAGGCCTCGCTTACGTGTTTGGGCTCGACTTGAGAAACAAAACATTTGAAAGCCCCGTCATTCACGTAGCCCTTTTCCATAATTTCAGCATAATCAGCAGAGTAGAGATGATTTCTCATCTGCACACCGGAGTGAAGATCCCCAATGATAGTCTCCGGGGGATGATTCACACTGATCCTAGTCACAGGTGTCGTAGGAACGACAACTTCAATATCCAGAATTGTGATGACAGGTTCAGTATCTGGATTCCCTGATGCATGTTCAGCATCTGTTGAGCTTCCATCTTGATTAACGTTTTACTCATTGCTTGTCTCAACTGCTTCTTCATCGTCTGATGAAACTCTCGTCCGGAGCAACTGCTGAAGATCCCGAAGCATCACTAGCCGGTGCCATATTGCCAATATCCAGATTCGGTGCATTTAGGTCATCATACATCATCTGAGCAACAATCTCTTCATCTGAATCTATCTGAGGAAGGTTGAATGATTTGAAAAAGCCATCGTAGTCGAAGAGTGATGACGGACCTTTTCCAGAAGGGGGATGGTGTATCGTTGCACATCAACGTTGCACCACACTTCTACCTGACCTGTCAAGTTGTTATAAACTCGTTTGTCTGGTATGCTGTATCCAAGAAAGATCCCCTGATCTGCTTTCTCGCTGAACTTGCCCTCTGGAGTTTTCTTTAGTAACGTGCATGGAGCTCCGAATGGTTCCAGATACTCCAGGTTAGGTTTGCGCTTTTAAAGCAACTCATAGCAAGTCTTCCCATGCCGCTTGACTACTAACACACGATTAAGCGTGTAGCATGCATTGGCAACAGCTTCATTCAAGATACTGACAGTTTTGAATCTACCAACATAGTCCTTGCAGTCTCGATCAAGCTCCTATTCTTGCATTTAGCAACTCCATTCATCTATGGCGTGTATGCAGAGGTGAACTGATGAACAATTCCCTTTTCCTTGCAGAAAGCATCCATCCACTGATTCTTAAATTCAGTTCCATTGTCTGAACGAACCTTCTTGACCTTCAGATTGTAGAGAGACTCCAGTGTAGTGACGAGCACCTTGAACGATTCAAATGTTTCCGACTTCGCTTTTAGAAACATCACCCAGGAGAAACATGAGTAGTCATCTGTGACTACAAAGTAGTACCAGTCTTTAGCGATTCTCTTGGTGCTGATGGGACCAAAAAGATCCATATGTAGTAGCTCCAGGGGCATCTCGATAGAGTTAACATGCTTGGTCTTGTAAGACTTCCTGGCCTGCTTTCCCTTCTTGCACGAGACACAAAAATCTAGAAGTCTGAAGTTCTTTACAGTAACTCCCTCAATTAGGTTGTTATGAATCAGATGATTCATCTTCCTGTGATTTATGTGTCCCATTCTCCTGTGCCAAGTGATGGACTCCTTCTCTGTTGCCTTTGACAAAAAGCACTGAATAGTGGACTCAGTAGTAGAAGCATTTGACATGTCCAAGATGTACAAATCGTTGTACCTTGATGCTGACATTAAAACCTGCTTCTCAGGAATCCCCATCTCTTTCTTCAGAATGTAACACTTCCTATTTCCAAACATTACTTTGAAGCGCTTGTCACATATCTGAGAAACTGAAAGCAAATTGTTTTCTAACTGTTGAACATAATTTACTTTATCAAACTTTACCTTTCCATTACCTACTTCTCCTTGTGCGGTAATGTATCCTACTTTGATTCCAGCGAAAGAAACATGTCCCCCTTTAATTTGTCTGACATTGAAAAGGAGAGACTGATTTCCCGTCATGTGCCTGGATGCTCCGCTAACTACAATCCATGTGTTGGTAGAAGCACTATAGCGGACAACCTGCACACAATAGAAAATAATTAGTTAAGGAGGGGGACCCAAGCCTTTACTAGCATGGGTTTCCCAGAGGGATCGCACATCACAAACTTGACCTACTGTCCTTTTGGAGTTGGAGAAACCTCATTATTCTGCTTATCAACATTATCAGGCACATCAGATGTTTTAGCTTTCCACAAACCATCCTTGTGTAAGGCTTGTTTGTGGTAAACTGATGACTGATTTACAGTTTGAACTTTAGATTTATTTCCAAAAGCAGGTTTCACCTCAGGCATCACAGACTTGCCAGTGACTTGTCTGTGTTGTCTATGGTGTTGGGGAGATGCATAAGACCTAGCAGGTGTTTTAGACCTAGCAGGTGTCTTAGATCTCTATTTTGAAGAAACCGGTTTAACTTCCTGATCTAGTTCAACTTTAAGCCTAGGTGTCTAATAGCAAGGACAGTGTGAAGAAATGTCACCTCTTTGTGCACAAGTATAGCATGATCTCCTCTCAACAGGACTAGGAGATCTCTTGTCGGGTGGGGAGTACACTTCAGGCATGGGTCTTTTGGTCTCAACTTTAGGATTTTCACCTTCTTTGACAAATCTAATTTGTTTAACATTATGATTACTTTGTTTTTTAAAATGACTGAGATCTTGCTTACCTGATTTGGACTGAGTAGGTTCTGAAGTCTTAGGTTGGGTTACAATAGATTGTGAACCCGGGCCAAGAGGTACATTATCATCCTTTTCCATTCGGTCCTCAATGATGGTTTTATCCTTTGTGCCTGATGTTGAAGTCTTCTGATCAGCAACCGGAGGAGTAGGTTTAACTGCAGTGTCCGAATCACTGACCAGAGGAGTAGTCACCATATGGTCCTTGATAGGATTATTGTTAACAGGTCTCTGTTTGGTGTTCAGGAGGATCTCATATGGTGGAGGAACATCTTTATAACCCATCCCTTCCCTATTGTTTCTTTCTTTAACCAAGTTTTTCAAGATGTGAGAGGAACTAGCTAAACTATGTAATTTTTGCTTTAAGGATTCATTTTCAACTTGTAAAATAGCTCTGTCCATTTTAGTTTCCTCAATTGTTATTATGTAAAACTGTATGTCATTTTCTTGGTTAAAAGCAGCAACCTCAGTTTCTTTTCATTGTTTTCTTAGCAATTCAATTTTCTCTTTAAAACTACTTTCAT
Source organism: Flaveria linearis (assembly GCA_024085815.1). Taxonomy (NCBI): domain Eukaryota; kingdom Viridiplantae; phylum Streptophyta; class Magnoliopsida; order Asterales; family Asteraceae; genus Flaveria; species Flaveria linearis. The sequence continues at coordinate 58,965,025 of CM044001.1, read as the reverse complement.
TTTGCTTTAATATTCTATTAGCCTTAGTGCAAAGTTTTAAGTCATTTACTAAGTCATCATTATGTTCTAATAACCTAGCAAATTTCCGATCGATGCATTCCCTAAATTTATTATATTCAACACAAGCATGTTTATCAAAGAGATCGTCTTTCGATTCTACCTGTGCAGATGTAGAGGTGCCAGCCATGAAAGCAGCTTGGTGTTCTTGGTGTGCTTCAGATTCTGTATTTAGTTCATCCTCCACTAGTTGATAAACAACATCCATAGTCTCATTCACATCAGCAGTATCAAGCTCAACTGAGTTATCTCCCTCACTCGCTGAGTCTTCGTTCAGATCATCAACCGATGCAATGTTAGCTTCACCATCAGATAAGAAACGGAAGGACCAGTCTTGTCCTACATCACCCTGTGCTACCATTGCTTTGGAGTCCTGGCTGGTTGACGTTTCCTTTTTGTCCTTATCCTGCTTGTTAAATAATGAAAACGGGTTGCCATTTCCTATCTTCTTAGCTTTGACACTCTCTCTCTTAAAATGGCTTTTTCACCGCAGTTGAAAAAGGTGACTTTTGACTTGTCAAATCCAAAAGTTGTATCCTTTGTAGCCACTAGGCTCTATCTCATGTTTTTAACAAACTTATTTACTCTACGCACAACACTAGCGAGAGCCCACATTATATCCATCTGTTCAAGCTCTGTTTCATCAACTTCATCTGCTAGATGGCAATTTCCAATCTTTCTTGCAAGTAACCTATCATAAGAATGTACCACAGCAGCAAGTATATCCATATGCTCCTTAGCCACTTCCACAGTTACGTTGCCCAGATGTTCTGTCATTATCTTCGTCGATTGTGCTTCTGTAGAACTGTGTTGAACCCCTGATGAAACATTTGACTCACCACCTGAAGATGCACTTTGAACATTTGCAGATGTGTTAGACACGAAAGCTGTCTGTGAAGGTGCACTAGAAGACGCTGTAGTTGGAGTCATATTGTAGAGAGAATGATTCTGAGTGTAGGTTCCCTTCTTAGACTTGTACGTATGTCATACCTCTTCCTCCCTCAATTTTAGAATAAAATCATTTATGTCCAATGTCTCCGGCACATCATTATATCTTAAAGTGGAAACAAATGAATCCCACTTATCAGGTAACCCATCAGCCAAACTCGACACTTTATCTTCAATGGACGTTTTAACCCCATGAGTGTGTAGTTCACTCATCAAATGGTAGAAGCGGTCGATCACATCATCCAAACTTTCATTCCCAATTGATGAGAAGTTATCAAATTCCTTCTTCAAAGCTTTAGCCTTTAGAGACTTAAGCGTAGCATTTCCTTCATAACGTTTCTCAAGAGCCTTCCATAACTTCTAGCACTGCTTGTGCTTTGAGAACTGATGGAAAATGTCCTTTGGGATGGACTGCGTCAACAAAGCATAAGCCTTCTTCTTAGCATTGTACGCAGTCTTTTGTGCCTCATTCAAACCACTTAGAGTCAGTGGAACACCATCAGCTCCAACTGGCATAGTGTAGCCAGTCTCAATAGTGCTCCATAAGTTTGTTGTGATTCCCGATCTCATTCTCCAAGAGCAAGAGATTCTTAATTCTGGATTCCTTCCCGGTTGAGAGAGCAAAGTGTTGTGTACCCATAATGAACTAGTCTGAAAACTTGACAATCGCGCAATTGAGCTTACTCGTACGAATGAGCAGGCGACTAGGACAATCGTGCGAATAAACAAACGACTGGGCCAATCGTGCGATTGAACAAACGACGGGGCCAATCGTGCGCTTGAACAACCGATTGTGCTAATTGTGCGATTGTGCTGTGCGAATGAAGTTCAGTCGTGCGATTGGGTCAATCGTGCCACTGAGACTGCTGAATTTGAAACTTTTCAAAATTTTCACGCAATTCAACCTAAAAACACAATTTTGAAAACCCTAATCGGCTGAAACTCGAAAAAGACTAACTTTTTAACACACGCACTCGTAAAAACTAAATTTTAATGCAAAAAGAACGGGTCTTTTGATTGAAAACGTTCACTTTTGCAAAAACATGATTTAATCCACTTAGAATCAAGAGCCAAAGCTCTGATAGCACTTGTTAGGACCGTGTACGTACGGAGTACTAACTGATTCAACGTGAAACTAGTTTAAATAGTACGGAGTCCTATTTGCTTGGCGATCCAATCAGGGAGAACGTTAATCCGATCAACACTAACGATTAGAATACGTTAAGAGTTGATTAGAAGTGATCAGAAACGTTGTATGAAGTTGGAAGGGACTCTTTGGACGAACAGGGACAGCTAGGGTTAAGAATTCTCGAAGAGTTTTTTTTCCACGAATTAAGTGGTATTTATAGGTTTCAGTTTTCATTCGTACGACTAAGTCATGCGTACGGCTCAGTCATGCGACTGAGTCGTACGATTGATTCATTCGTACGACTGAGTCAGTCTTATGACTCAATCGTGCGTATGGTTCAATCACCTGGTTCGGTCGTGCGACTGGCCCATTCGCATGGTCCAATCGTGCGACTGAATCATGAGACTTGGTTAAACATATTCCTGAACCTTTAATGATACAGAACTATGTCTAACAACTGTAAACCTATATGACATGTTCATATAAGCGTGTAATAATCAAACATATGAATAGATATAACATTCAATAACCAATACACATTCAACAAATAGTTTTTTATTTCATGTATCAAACATTACATTAGTGTTCCAAAATGAAAGTCAATTACATTTAAGCTCACTAGAACTAGAACTAGGGACGTGTGTACCAACATATACACAAACAACTTGCCTCATTGCCAAAGGTTCAAATGATTAAAGTCAGCTTTGGCATAGACATCTCAGGCATTCCAACTTCAAGAATATGAATAAGCTTGTAGCCGGAAATCATGTTATTGGCCATCCATCAAAGAAGTTTACCACTAATGCTCACTACTCAACATGTTTAAAGGGGAAGCAACACAGGACGTCTTATAAGCCCAAGCAGATAAACTTAAATTCCAAACCTATTTAGATGTTGCATATGGACCTTTTTAGACCAACCAACATCAAGAATATTGGAAGAAAATCTTACTGTTTAGTTATCATTGATGACTTTACAAAATTTTCGTAGGTTTTCTTTTTGAATGCTAAATCTGAAACGACTGAATTATTAAAAGAATTCATCATAAAAGTTGAAAATCAATTAGAACAAAAATTAAAAATTATAAGAAGTGATAATAGTACGGAATTTAAAAATGCAAATATTGACTTATTTTGTGAAGAAAAAGGAATTGCTCATAAGTTTAGTTCTTCCAGAACTCAACAACAAAATGGAGTTGCTGAAAGGAAGAACAAAACTTTGATTGAGATTGCACGATCCATGTTAGCAGATGCAAAAATTCCTATCACTTTCTGGGATGAAGCCATATCAACTGTGTGTTTTGTATAGAATCGTTCTTTAATTATGAAAGGCAAACTGAAAACTCCTTTATGAGTTGATGTTTGGCAGGAAACCAAACATAGATTTTCTTAAATCTTTTGGTTGTCCAGTTATGATTTTAAACTCAGGTGATCATCCAGGAAAATTTGATACAAAATCTGATAATGGATTTTTTGTTGGATATTCATCTGTTTCAAAATCCTATCGAGTTTGTAACTCTAGGTCAAATGTTATAATTGACACATTCAATGTTAAATACTTGAAAATTCATTTCCATAGGTTTCAAATGGTCCAACATAGTTATTTGATTTAGACTCATTGTCAACTCTTTTCAATCACACTTGTTTGATCAATCTAACTTGCTTAATTTTACAGGTGAAAAAAAACTTCAAGGAGATCTCGGTTCTTTCAGCGATGATTCAGATTCTGAAGATAATGACGATTCAAGCCCAGATTATCCATTTTTCTCTTTTGTCAAAGATTCAAAACTTCAGTTTAATAATAATGATCAATCTCATCAAGATGAAGATCATTCCATTTTAGAAGATCAAGATGTTTCACAACCTATTCCTAATGATGGTACTGAAGTTGTATAACCTGAGTCTAGAACATCATCTATTTCTGGTGATGTAGTTGATTCTGGTAATCTTGATTACTTCATCAACTCATCGACTCAAGTTCCCAATTTCAATCCATATTCTTCAAGCCTATTGCATCAGCTTTCCAACATGAACCAAACCAATCTGAATGTTCATGTTCAAGGGAATGAGATTCCAACATCTCGTATTCACAAGAACCATCCAACATCTCAGATTATTGGTCCTTTGAATGAGAGAACTATAAGAAGTAAATCCAAACAAGCAAATCTTTGCTTATACTCGTGTTTTCTTTCTCAATTTGATTATGATGAAGTATTTGCTCCAGTTGAAAGGCTTGAATCAATTCCTGTCTTCCTGGCTTATGCATCATTCATGCAATTCAAAGTGTATCAAATGGATGTAAAGGGTGCGTTCTTGTATGGACCAGTCACCGATGATGTGTATGTAAAGCAACCTCTGAGTTTCGAAGATTTGGAATTTCCACATCATGTGTACTAGCTTAGCAAATCTTCTTATGGACTCCGTCATACCCCTAGAATCTGGTATGAAACGTTGTCACAACACATAATCCAATATGGATATACGCAAGGGAAAATCGATCTAACTTTGATCATAAAGAAGGATGCTGATGAACGATCCAACTTTGATCATAAAGAAGGATGCTGATGATCTCTTTTGTGTACAAGTGTATGTTGATGATATCATATTTGGTTCTACAAGTACAAAATTGTGCAATGAATTCGAAGAAATAATGAAGCCTCGATTTCAAATGAGTTCTATAGGAGAAATAAATTTCATTCTTAGACTTCAAGCCAAGCAATCTGGAGATGGTATTTTCATCAATCAAGAGAAGTTCGTTGACAAGCTCTTGAAGAAATTTAAACTGCAAGATTGCCAGTCCATTAGAACTCCAACTGACGTAAACACCAAGATTGAGCCTGATCCTAAAGGAAAATGTGTAGACCAAACATTATACAGATCTATGATTGGTTCATTGATGTGTCTTACTGCATCAAGACCAGACATAAATTATGTTGTTTGTGTCTGTGCCATGTATCAATCAGACCCGAAGGAATCACACTTAATTGCTTTTAAAAGAATATTTAGGTATCTAAAAGCTAAACTGGCTTTAGGGATATGGTATCCTTACGAAGGAAACTTCGAGTTACAGGGATATACTGATAGTGATTATGGAGGATGTTGTTAAGATAGAAAATCTACTATGGGTTGTTGTCAGTTTTTAAGACCCAGATTAGTCTCATTGTAATATAAGAAACAAACAAATGTCTTCATTTCAACCACAGAAGCTGAGTACAAGGCTTCAACAGGATGTTCTCAAATCCTTAGGTTACAAAACAAACTACTGGATTACGAGTTCAACTTTCTTAAAACTCCAATTTACATTGATAACATTGCTTCTATGTTCATTACAGCTAATCCTGTCCAACATTAAAAAACAAACATGTCAAGACTCGACATCATTTTTTCAGAGATAACTCTAAAAAAGGTTTAATTATTCTGATTCAAATTGCAACTAAAAAATAGTTGGCAGACCTATTTACTAAAGCCTTCTTACCAGGGCTATTTGAGTATTTAGCAGAGTCAATTGGTCTTATTAACCATGTTTAAAAGCTGGTTTTTGAGTATTTTAGTTAATTGAGTCTTAATATGATCAGAACCCCCCTTAACTAAATAGGACACGTCAAGAGAACCTGTCAGAGTTAATTGCCTAATTGTACTTTGTATGTGCATGTTTCTTAGAAAAAGCAAAACCAAATACAAAAATAGAAAATTAAAAATATAAACATAAAATATAAAACAAAAATTACAAAAATAGAGTTTTTTTTCTAAATTCATTATTTAGGAATGAATCCGTTTTTGCAATATGTGAGAAATGATAGATACATTTGTTTAATCAGTTGAATATTTCACTCGATAATAAAGTCTGACATGATCAGATATGATGTGTAGGAAAACTCATGCAATTATACTGTAAAAGTAAATTATTGTGATTGAACTAAGTCAACTATGCATGTACGTGTGTTCATCTTAGTACTAATGAGTAGTATTTGCTTATTGGATTGATTGCTTGTAAAGTTACAAAACTCACACCTGGTGGTGATATGAATAACCACGATATCTATTACAAGCATCTGCTCGCTTCTTTATTATGAGTGATCATAGACCTGAAGTGCTGAGATATCCTTTGTCGTAAGTGATTACAGAAGTGGATATTCTCCTTTGATATGAAAATATGCCAATGTGCATAACCCATTCAAATGGATGGTTAGAGATTATCAAATGGTTTATCTGTAAGGCCATGTCCCCGGAGACCTGACAGTTGGTCATTCATAGCACTAAATATACATAATAATATACATTTCATGAAACATTGCAGCGGAATTACATTAACAAAAGCCCATTCATTTCATTAATAAATTACCGTTGTTATGCAATACAACATTGTTAAGTTATAAAAGAAAACATCTATTAATTGCATTACAAAACAACAATAATAACATGAGTGAATGGATGCCAGTCTTGCCCTGCCGAGTAGCCTCCACGTGTGCCATCCTCAGCAACCTTACTTGCCAACTGAAAATGCATAAAATTTAGCGTTCTTGAGTGAGTTCTAGTTTTATAAGTATTAAAATACCTTATGTGTTTTATATACGAAATATATCTTTCCATAAAATACTTTACTTTCGTATACAAGCACACATCATACGTACATTCAAACAATATTCATTGTTTGTTTCTTTTTTTCATACTTTAATTACTATCTTTTATCATCATATACATACTTTCTTTCCATTCTTTTCATTAACATTCTCTTTCATATACGTACTTTCATTTCGTGCTTTTCGTCATTCTTTACTTTCATTCACATACTTTCTTTTTATATTTTTCATCATCTTTTAATTTCTTAATGATCGACGTACAATACCCCAAACATTATACACGATGCTGACGCTGGGCCTGAGGTCTACAAATAGACCCCGAACATTATGCACGAATCTGACACAGTCAACTAGGGCACGTCATCTCTCCCTTTAATACGGACCAATGTGCAATACTCCGAACATTGTGCACGAAGCTGATGCTAGGCCTGAGGTCTATAAATAGACCATGAACATTATGCATAAAGCTGACCCAGTCTCCTAGGGCATGCGACAAGGATCCCATCAATCTCAATGATTGACCCTGTATGCATCATTTGGGATCTTTAAACCGCACACAGTTGAGCTAACAACAACATGGTCGTGCACGGCCATTCTATTTGCTTGCAAGCCATTCTTTTATTTATTATGTTTCACTTTTCATCTTTGTTATCTTTCACTTCGTTACATTATATTTTACATTCATTCATACATTCGTCATACTACGTAAAGTCATAACATAATACTTAACGTATATTATATTATAATATATATACGTTTTGAAAACCAATAAAAGATAACACATCATACACATATGCATATCCTACATTCATCATATCATCATACTTATTATAACCATAGACAATCACATCTTCATGCTCAAGATAGGCCAAAACAGTCCATAAGTCAAAGTAGGGTCAAACCCTAAAATTCCGATTTTCTAAAAATTCTGAAAATTTTCTAAGTGTTTGGGTGCATGGGCATTATTTGGGTGCATGAGGACTGTTTGGGCGTTTCTCCACTACGCAGGCGCATGAGCCTCACTTACGCGTTTCATCACTTAGGCGCATGAGCCACTTGGGTGCATGAGAACTATTTGGGCGCTTCATCACATACTTAGACTTTCTAAGTCAAATTTTCAGGTGCATGAGCCCAATTTGGGCGCATGACCATACTTGAAATATTCTAAGGGAAAAATATCAGGCGCATGGGCCCTATTTGGGCGCATGACCTCCTACTTATATGTTTCTAACATACTTTTCAGTCTCAAATCTCATCTTAACATGTTCTAAGCTTCTTACTACCATTCTAAGCATGAAACACAACATGCACAACCATAAAATACCAACATACAAGCATATATAAATACGGTCATACATACAAAAGCTTTGAAAATCTTTTACATGCATTTTCAGCCCTAAAATCTTTAAAAACAAGTAAAATACAGGGTCTAGAAACTCACCTTTTATAGCAAACAAGCCAAACTTCCCCAAACTTCCTTGTACATGTGTTGGTCCAGTTGATCTGTTTTTAGTGCAGAAGAATGCTTGAATCGTTCAATATCAAACACACACAACAAACACTAAGAGATGAAGATCAAAATAACACCAAAAAGCTTTCAAATAAGGTTTTAATGATGAACAATATTGAATGAAATGAAACAAGCCCAATGTATTCAGAAATAACAAGGTTACAATATCCTCTTGCAACAGTAATACACGATTAGGGTGTTTGCAAGGATGGCCAACAATGAACACAATGAAATCTATATATAGCAGTCTCAGTTTCGCACGTAGTTTTGCTCGAGGCGAAACTGTGCTGCCGAAACTATAGTTTCGCCCAGCAGAAACTGAAGTTTCGCCGGGAGAACTTGCAGTTTACTGTGAGCGAAACTGTAGTTTCGCTCACAGTTTCGCTGGACTGCTATATGAACAAAATCAACTAAACAACTTACAAAATGAAACTAACATAAATCCTATTACATATAAAGATAAACAAATACTAATCTAAGGTGAGTCCAACCTATTCTTGATCTTCCATACTCCCCCTAGGTTGGACCTCACCGACTTCGCTCGTTTTGATCTTCTCTAATCAGCTCCAGCATCCCTTTCATCTGCTCCGGATGTTCCTTCTTCAGCTCCTGCAGCTTTACTTTGATGAGCTTCAGCACTTGATCTTCCTTGGTTGCCTCCTGCCTCATTAGCTCCTTCAGGATGAGCACTAGCTTGTGCAAACTGTTTTGTTAAATCCTGGATGTCCATGTGTAAGTCATCTTCAGCTCTAACCTTCTCTGCTAGCGCTTTCACTTCAGCTCTCACTCCTCTAACTTTGTTCACCACATTCATGAACAGGCTAGCTTCCGTTATTGTCTCTTTTCCAGCTCCTGCTTTTATATGGTTCTCACATAGAACGAGCAGGTCTTCATAAAAAAATCCAAACAGCTCCATCGAGTCGAAGATTCGGTATTCGATGCCACCCTTTACTCTAACCACAGCCTCCCCCGTCTGATTGTCATAAAACCACTTCTCAAACCCTTGTAGACGAGAGGGGGAGGGATCTGCCAGTCTCACTCTGTGAACCGTCTTTGGCGGCTTCACACTTAACACTATCTTTCCCTTGCCAGTAGCCCAGTCTTCATCTTTCTTTGATCTCTTTCTCTCTGCTTTCATTTATCCAAAAGCCTCAAAGTTGTCGTTGAGACCATTTTGTATTTCCTTTTCTAGAAGCTTGGCTCGTTCACTGAAATGGGCTCTAAGTAGAGGCAACGAGGCCAACCTTCTCAAGTCCCACCTAGGCAAGGTCAAGAATGCTTCCATTTGTGTAGATAACTAATTCCACCCCCTCTCTTCTTTATCATAAACATCCTGAGGTCAGGGTTATACTTCCAACTCACAATCTTCTTATCTGCCTCTTCCTTTTTCAATCCCTCCATATTTTGAAATAGAGGGGTCAATTCTTCAGGCTCCTTCTCCTTCACAAACCAATCACTCTTCTCCATCTCAATAACATCATGTTCATCATCACCCTTCTGGATCACGTACGTTAGAGGCCTTTCGTCAACTTCATAATATTTTGGTTCGGAATCATAGTCAACCAACTGCTCCTCTTCTACCTCCTCATCCACTAGACCTTTCTCAATGGGTTGTTCAGTCATTTCAGGTTGTTTTCCCATCTGTTCTTCTCCAGTAAAATCTCCAAGATTTATACCCAAATCCATAAACCCAGCTTTAATCACATCATCCTCAGTTTGTATATTCTCCACTTCAGGTTCTTCAGTTCTTTTGCCAGAGCCTCCTGCATCTTCAGTTGCTGCCCCTGAAGTGCCCTCTCCTGCCCTCGAAGAAGTACCAACATTCAGGAACGGGTACTTAGATTTGTCAGTCAGATCATCTAACTCATGTTGAGTTAGCTGATTAGGCAGGCCGGCAGCAGCTTTCAATTCATTCACCTCCTTCAATAACCTTTTGATCAAATTATTTTGATCAACCAACATTTTCTGCAAACCTTCCAACACTTCATCTTTTTGTCTCTCCCTTATCTCCTGATTCATCAGCCTTGTCTTTATCATGCTATGTTCGTTAGAGAGAGAGGTGTTGAGGTTTCTGATCACATCCTCGTCTAGACTGGTTTGTCTCTCAGTTTGTGGGGGCTCAGAGAATGTTTGATACTTCTGTTTTGTCCTCCTCTCTTGCTCCCCGGTATCAACATTCTTCTTCAACCTCTTTTCTTTCTCAATCCTGGCTTCAGTTGCCATCTGAGTCACTTCTTTCTCGAAATCATACTCTTTCTCCTTAGCATACCTTTTCCTTTTCTTAACAGCCTCTGACTGACTTGTTCTAGCCTCCTCTGTTCGTCTGCCTTCAGATTGGATCACCTTCATGATGTAAGCCCAACGATCAGGAGTATACATGATTTCCCATAAGTGAGTGATCCGACCACTGAAGTCGTGCCTGATAGCACAACAGTCGGAAAAGATTCTAGTATTCATCGAAACTAGATGCTTGACTTCTCCGTGTCTCGGGATATTGGGGACTTGATCGTCTATGATCATCTGAAGAAATCTGGGATAAAGCAGCCATTTATCCTTCTTCAGGGCCATTATGTTTTCAGCCATGCAGCTAAATATAAGATTGGCTATATTAGCCTTCTCCCTCTGCAGCATATAACCATAGCTTTCGCCCAGTCTAAGTTCAGCCCATCCGATCCACCTTTTCGGTGGTCTAAGCACATTATGAAAACGTGGGCAATGTATCTCCACTCCTTGGATAGAAAGGATTTTTTTATTTCCTTTCTAGTTCCAAAAGGAGGACCTTCATATCCCATAGACAGGAAAGCATCAAACACCTCCTGATCGGTCAAATCAATGTCACCTCCAGTGTCTTCTTCCAATCTCAGCACCCGTGATATAATCTCTTCTGTGATGGTCACCTGGTGATCCAGAACTTTAGCTGTGATACTCAGAATCTCCCCTGGTGTTGTATTTAGCGGTTTGCCAGAAATCTCGTATGTGCAAATCATAGATAGTAGAAGAATGAGAGATCGCGTATGCTATAGGGGAACTCTGCAGCCATCTGATACAGTCCCTAAATCCCGCTGCTTTAGGATGAGAGTTATCTAGAGTAGTTGTGATATTGTTCCTTATATCGAACTTTAGATTTGCCATTTAGATCTGACAGACAAACAAACCACGTTAGAAAGATTAAACAAAATTGTAATTTAAATATTTATAAACGTAATGAAAATAAACAAATGGTAATAAAAAGTGAAAGTACAGATATATACATGTATAATTACAATAATATATATATATATATATATATATATATATATATATATATATATATATATATATATACTAGTAGGGAAACCCGCGCTTTGCGGCTGGTGCAAAAGACGAACACATTACTCATGGGTTAATTATTTTACAAGCTTAAGCTCTCACTAAAGGCAATATGATTAAGTTGGTATGAAGTCAACTGCTTGACTATGTGTGCATACGAAGTGTTACCCCCTTTTCTATTTTTTTATTGTTTTCCCCACAAAAGAGAACTAATTCTGGTTAGTTCTTCGTATGTGGATTCAATTAAGCGTGTTCTTATTTCTCTGAATAAGATTAGGAATAGCTATTGCGTGATTAAGCTTGGCAAACATTAGACGAATTTCGCATGGAGAAATGGTTGACAAAGGTCAACTCATTACGCAAGTTGTGTCAATTCCAGTTGTTAGGTGATAGGATAATGGGTATGGAAATACCATGTATATGAATATATATATATATATATACACACACATATATACATATATATAATATATATATATATATATATATATATATATTATATATATAAAATCTTGTGTAGTATAACAATCTTTTACCCCTAAATCTAATTTAGCGGGTCAAAATGAGTAAATCATCTTTACCCTTAAGGTGTTGTTTGGTTGGATGTTACAATATAAAAGATTAAATTACCTAATAATGTTTCCATTAAAAGTAACTCTTCAATCATGCATAAGATTGAACGAAATAAAATAGTAGTATATAACACTATTTCTAGTGGTGTACCACTTATAAAGACCTCAAAGTACTGAAGGTGACTTAAAGATTAACATCCTATATCAACCTAAAAGAAATGAACTATGTCTTGGACCTAAGTGTACCCAAATCTATTCAGTTCCTCAAAATTCAAGATATATTTGTGTGAAAATTCAAAATTAAGCACATGCCCCTTTTTTGTTTTAAATTCATGTGAAGTATTGTTTCATAATAAATTCGTGAAGTATTGTTTCGTAACTCCTTTTACGTGTAGTTGCCTCACCAATGGAATCACAAAACCAAAATATATGGTATAAAATTTAATGATAACATATTATCATAATGATATCTCTACATAATTAGCAGAAATAAAGATTGTATATCTTATGCTTTAGTAAGAAAACATTAGGATATATTGTTAACCTCTGTAAATACGCAAAAAAAAATTGGATTAAGATCTTCAAAAACATCAAGGGTTGTACAACTACTCCAATCCACACTATTCCACAGTATAGAATCCACCGTCGGTCGTCTTCTCCGGCAAGCCGGAGAATTCAGCCGGTGGCGTATGAGCATCAATGAAACCTAAGGTACTCGTTTCCTAAACCTGCAAATCATCTCCGATGCCGTGATCTGCAATGCGTCCGGCATGATGCAACAGGAACGGCGAAACTCCGGCGGACACGTCGAATTCCACCGGCAAGTAACCCGACGATGAGGCTATCAAGCTCGTTAACGCGTCGATCTCCGGAAATATATCGTTTCCGGCGGATGAGTGGTCCGGTAGCGGTTGGGTTTCGATGAAGCACCGTCAGTACGGATTTGGCGGTGAGGCTACTGTCGCTGTCGCTACTCAAATAGTGTGAATTTGACGATTTAGGTTTTCTGTAACTCGCTTTAGGTTTCGATCGCTTCTTCTTCCGGCAACCACCGCCGATGGGGACATTACGGAGGACTCCGCCTTTGGTCCAGTATCTCCGGTAGCTTTTGTAGAAGTAACGCGGCTGAGAGAGGTTGTAGTTGTTGTAGTAACAGAATTTGGTGTTCAACGACACAACGGGGGCATTTCAACGCCTGTGGACCGTTACCTTGGTGGTGGTTATGGTGTCTCAACCGCCGATCTCCGCCGCTGCCGCCGAACAAGCTCCAACCACCACCACCACCGCTTGTGATTGAATATATATCCTGCATTTGAGCAAAGAAGAAGCAACAAATGTTGTAGAAGTTGAAGAAATGTGATGTAAAAGAATGATTTGAGTGTGGATTTTGAGGAATTCGGGGGTGTATTCAATTTTCATGATGCATGAAGATGAAGACAAGAAGAGTTTGAGATCTTGGGGCGTATTTGAATTTTGAAATGTGATGGCAAATCCGTGACCAGGGAGAAAAGAGTTTGAGATCTGGGGGTGTATTTGAATTTGAAAACATCTCTTTGGTTAAGAACCCAATCTACCTTGCTTTAATACTTGTAACTTGTGCTTAAATGATGGTACAACTCTTAAATTTAAGAGTTTTTTGTGAAAAGACTTTCTTGCCCATCCCAAATACATATTAATATAGTATAGATATATATATATATATATTTTATTTTTTATTTTTTATTTATTTTTTTTATTATTTTTTATGTATATTAGATGAAACAGTTTCGCATAGACGAAACTATAATTTCGCGAAGACGAAATTGTAGTTTCGCCAGACAATTAAGGTAATATATGCGAGACATGAAGATAAATTCGACCAGGCGAAACAATAGTTTCGCTGGGCGAAACTGACTTTTTCTTGACGAAACTGTTAGGTTCGCTCGTGCAGCATAACCACACAGTTTCTAATAGTTTCGCTATATCATAAGAACTTTCGTTCAGTTTCGCTGGAAGATGGGGTAGTTTCGCAGAATGAACTGCGAGACTACCCATTCGTCATAATCAAATCCAGTCAAATGTGGGAAAGATTAGAGTACGAGGCTAATGTTCTGAGTTCCAAACTCACATCAGAAGTCTAAAACCGAGTCAAAATGCAACAGAACAAGACAGAGACGAAGATTTGAGACAAAATTCTATGAAAACCCTAAACAGTGCTTAGTTTCGACGAAAGTGGATTTTCTTTTTGCGAAAGTGAGCACTTTGATTCAAAACTATGTTTATGTACATAAGAGTTTCGCAGAGGAATAAAAATATAGTTTCGTCTGAGCGAAACTATACTTTCGGCACAGCGAAATTATAGTTTCGACTTAGCGAAACTATACTTTCGGCAAAACGAAATTATAATTTCTGCAATACGAAACTATAGTTTCGGCGGCGCGTAATTATAGTTTTTGCATTTCGAAGCTATAGTTTCTGTCATGCGAAATTATAGTTTCTGCAGGCGAAACTCCAATTTCGCAAAGCGAAAATGTAGTTTCGCAGAATCTTCACTAAAAATAAAATAAAATAAAATAAAATAAAATAAAATAAAATAAAATAAAATAAAATAAAATAAAATAAAATAAAATAAAATAAAATAAAATAAAATAAATAAGATAAAATAAAAAATAATAAAAAGAATTGTCTTTTGAATACTTTGTTGTCCCATGATATCAAAACTTATGAAAATTAAATAAGACTAAAATTAGAATAAAATTAAAATTAAATGGTAAGAAGGATATAGTAGCATGTTTTTCTCGAAGTGTTTAAGAGGATCATGACTTAGTGAGATTGCCGATATGTTTGTCCGCTTAAACCCATTCCCTGTTCTTTTCGACTCGTGATCTGCAGCTGTTTATCATGTTCTGAATTGTCTTAGTAACTTAGCAACTTGGTCCCCACTGATATTTGATAAAAAACTAGTCTCGTCATCGAGGTTTATAGAGCATAATCATTGATATTACCTGATCACTATACTGATTCTACTTAATGCAATCACACTGACTGGCATATATACAGATGGGACACTAAAATGTACAAATGCAGACACACATAAATGCAAGGTATATTCGTGAGATCCAGACTCAACCTATAACTAATTGATGAGAGCTTCAGGTCAATGCTTTCGCATAGCAGAGAAGATCATCTAGGTGTGTTGATGAGAGCTTCAGGTCAATGCTTTCGCATAGCAAAGAAGATCATCACTCCAGGTCAATGCTTTCGCATAGCAGAGGAGAAAAACAAACATCTTTTCTTATGTAAAGTATGAATGTATATACAAGAATGGACTATTTGAGATTATTTAATGTTTGACTTAGAGGGCGTTATCACCGAGTCACCATCCCAGTGGGAAACACCATAAGTTTCACATCAATAATCTATATATACAATAATAGGCTATTTGAGATTATTTAATGTTTGACTTAGAGGGCGTTATCACCGAGTCACCATCCCAGTGGGAAACACCATAAGCTTCACATCGATAATCTTTGACATCAATTAGCAACTCTCAACCAAGTTTTAGACAAGACTTGTATCTTTGTGCAGACCAAAATATCATGAGAATAATCCTTACAACTGATTTATGATCTTTAATTTGGCTGCATGATCACTTGTTTACTTCGTTTTTGGGATGAGTCTATCATGCGTATCCCAACGAAAGATGTCCCCTTGTTCTAACTTCATTTTCTTGAATTCCTGAGAGAATAAAAATTAAAACTTATTATTAGTATGAATCTCCCCCGAAATTTTCATTTGATAGCTTACTAAATAGAAAATTTCCTAACAACCAAAGTAAAAGAAATAAAAGAATAAAAGGTAAAGATCTATGGGACACAAGGCAGACAACCATCAAGACCGAAAAGAAAATATGTACATATCTACAGATTAAACAGTTGTGTTGCTCAAAAAAGATTTTCAAAACGATATTAATCCTAGCATAGAAATCAATTCATAAAAACGTGGTTTATCAAAGGTTTTTGTGAAAAGATCTGCTTTTTGATGTTTTGTATCAATAAGAATAATATTAATGAAACACTTTTCTTGAGCATCACGGATGGCATGAATCCGTGTCTCAATGTGCTTGGTCCGAGAATGATGAATTGGATTCTTGGCAATCCCAATGGCTGCTTCGTTATCATAAAACAATGGAGTATGAAGAAAGTTGATCCCATAATCCATCATTTGATGCTGAATCCATAACACTTGTGAACAGCAACTAGAGGCATCAATATATTCAGTTTCTCCTGTTGAGAGAGAAACCGTGGTCTGTTTCTTGCTTTGCCAAGAGACAAGGCAATTCCCCAAATACTGACAGCCTCCAGTAACTAACTTTCTGTTTAGCTTGCAGCCGTTGGAATCACTGTCAGAATAAGCATGCAAGTCAAAATTCCCACCATAAGGATACCAAAGTTCCAAACGAGAAGAACCCTTTAGATAACGAAAGATTCGTTTGACTGCTTTGGCATGAGATTCTTTAGGAGCTGATTGGTATCGAACACAATATCCAACAGTAAAGGTGATTTCGGGACGACTTGCTGTAAGGTACATGAGAGAGCCAATCATGGATCTATAGAGATGAGGATCGATTGGTTTTCCGTTTTCATCAGGAGTGAGACATGTTTGAGCCGTGAAGGGAGTCATATCAGAAGAAGCGTTGTCCATTTTGAATTTCTTTAATATTTCCTTAATATACTTTTCTTGATGAATGAGAATTCCATCTGGTTTTTGTTCAACTTGCAGCCCGAGAAAGAAACACATTTCTCCCATCATGCTTATTTCAAATCTGTTTCGCATAACCTTCTCAAACTCCCGACATAATTGAGGATTGGTAGAGCCAAAAATAATGTCATCAACGTAGACTTGCACAATCAACATCTCACCATTTACCTCTCTTTTGAACAATGTCATGTCAATGGTGCCTCGCGTAAAACCATTGCTTAAGAGATACTGATTCAGTGTCTCATACCAGATCAAAGGAGCTTGATGAAGTCCATAAAGTGACTTATCAAGCTTGTATACTTTGTCAGGAAAGTCTGGATCTTCAAAACCTGGGGGTTGACACACATATATCTCTTCATCAATGTCACCATAGAGAAATACGCATTTGACATCCATCTGATAGACTTTAAATTGCTTGTGAGCAGCGTGCGCCAAGAATATTCTAATAGCTTCAAGTCGGGCGACAGGTGCGAAAACTTCTGTGTAGTCAATTCCTTCTTCTTGAGCAAAGCCTTGAACCACTAATCTGGATTTGTTTCGCACCACTATGCCCCGATCATCAGGTTTGTTCTTGAACTCCCATTTTGTTCCAATGGGATACTTATTTGGTGGAAGATCGACCAGGGTCCACACCTTGAGTTTTCTGAACTGTTGCAATTCCAACTGCATTGACTTAACCCAGCAAGGATCTTGGAGAGCTGCATGTACGTTCTTAGGAACGGTTTGAGATATAAAACAAGAGAACAAGCAAACATTAATCAATCCAGATTGACTCCGTGTCCGAACTCCATCAGAAATGGAACCAATTATGTTGTCATGTGGATGATCTTTCAAAGTCTTGAAATCAGCAGTCATGGATGGGATGTCAGTAGGTGGATGGTTAAATGATGAGCTGGATGGTGAGGTAGAGTGTGGTAAAGGAGATGAAGAAGGTGATGTTGATATGGGTGGAGGTGGAAGGTCAAACGAAGATGAGGAAGATGCAGCATTGACTGAAGTATCATCAAGTGATGTAGTGACGTGAGGCACAATAGGTTCAGCTGGCGTGGGAGAAGGAGGAATGATGTTTGTTGTTGTATTGGAGATAGACACATCATCATCGAAAACTGGAACATTGAATGATTTGAACACCGTATCTGAGTCAAAGAACCAAGCTGGTTCTGAAGGAACATCAGAGGAATTAGATTCCTGCCAATCAACATAGAAGGACTCTTGAACGATACGTGTCCACTTGTTATATACCCGATAAGCCTTTTGGGAAGAAGAATAGCCTACGAAATAACATTCATCTGACACAGCACCAAATTTTGTCTTTTGTGCTTGAGTATTCAGGAGAGTGAACGAGCAACCGAATGGGCGAAAGAAATCAATCAACGGCTTTCTCTTGTGAAACAGTTCATACGGGGTTTTCATCTTATCCTTGACTATCAACACCCTGTTGAGAACATAAGAAGCACAATTCACAGCCTCAGCCCAAAATATGATGGGTAAGGAGGATTCTATTAACATTGTACGTGCAGCTTCAATGAGGGTGTGATTCTTTCGTTCCGCGACGCCATTCTGTTGAGGAGTTCTCGCAGCACTGAACTGTCTTAATATTCCTTTGGTTGCCCAAAAGGAGTCAAAAATTTGATTTTTGAATTTACTACCTTTGTCACTTCGAATAGCCATAACCTTCCTTTTTCTTATCGATTCAATCGAGAGAATCAACTTTTGCAACTCCTCAGTAGTCTCTCCTTTGTGAGCAAGAAACCTTACCCATGAATATCTAGAATAGTCATCTGCAATCATAAGACAAAAGGATTCCTTAGCAATAGATTTAACACTTATTGGGCCAAACAAATCAGTATGTAACAACTCCAGGGGATTTTAGATGCTATTTTCAATTTTAGGTTTGTGTGGTTTCTTATGTTGCTTTCCTTTTGCACATGACATACATTTCTCAACCACAAAAAAGTCTTTTAAAGGTAATCCCCGAACGAGATTGTTTTTAACTAATTTGTTTATTATCTTGAAATTAACATGGCCTAATCTACGATGCCATAAGAAAGACTCAGAGGTGGAAGCTTTAGACAAAAGGCATGTGACTGCGGATGAAGAGTCCTTTGAATTCAGGTCAAGGAGATATGTATCATGCTTTCTGGGAGCCCGCATGAGTACCAAATTATCTGGAATATCAATCTCAGATTTCAAAAAGAGACATTCATTAGACTTGAATAAGACCGGAATGCTTTTATCACAAATCTGAGAGACGCTCAATAGATTGAATGCAAGCTCGGGTACGTAATTGACTTTTTCCAAGGTGAGCGAACCATTACAAACTTCTCCTTGTCCTATAATTTTTCCTCCTTTCTTGTCTCCGGCGAATGCAACATAACCACCATCGATTATGCGGTACTTGGTCAATAAGTCTTTAAGCCCCGTCATGTGTCTGGAGCATCCACTATCAACATGCCACACGCTATTTACAAGCTTAGTGGATGACTCCTGCAATAATATCAAGAGAGAGTTAACCAGGTGTGATGGGCACCCAAGTTTGAACAACTTTAGGTTTCGCCGAAGAAGATTTCTTGCAAAAGAACTTATTAACTAATTGATTCAATTTACTCCCAAAAGAACTTCTATTAACATGTCTATGATGTAACTGAGAACAGTGCTTAACAACATGATCATCTTTACCACATTGAAAACAATGTGATTTTAATCTAGATTCATTATGTAATGAGGTAGAGATTTTATCAATGCATACTTCTTCATCATATTCATATAATCTTGAATCATCATCACTGTATACCTCATTCATGTTAACAGAGCTGAGTTTATTTGAAAATGAATGATTGTGTGCTGATGACAATGAAGTGTTATCTGAAATACATGTGGTACTAGTACCACTAGTACTTGCCTCAGATGAAGATGTAATCCTGTCATTAAGTACAAAAAATTTTGCAGATATAAATGATGGAATAGGATGAAAAAAGAATTTTTTAAAAGAGTTAGTTTTTGTTTCCTCATCGCTCTTCACAGTATTATCAGATAATGGATCAACACATTCAAAAGATGAATCAGAATCACGATCTACAGCATTTAAAGAACATACAGTAACATTACTAGAACAGAAGGAAATAGAGTCTTTTACAACATCACTAGAAACAAAGACGGAATTTAAGCTAGAGTTATGATCTAAAACAGAATGCTGAGGTTCATATGTACTAAGGCTAGAGCGTCCAAGCCCTCTAGTCGGTCCATAATCGTAGTCCTCACGAACATGCATAGGATTCACACCTTCTAAACCTGCAGACATACTGTTAGAATCTACTTTGATCAAATCATTAGAAGGATGGGGAATGGGCATCGGAGAGTAACCAGTATGTGCTAGGAGGAGGATAAACCTTAGCATTTTCATATCCCAAACCTGTTTTAATCCTAGCCCCATGTTGAGATATACATAGATCATCATGTTTCATTCCTGATATGGTCCATTTATCAAGTTTTGACTGAAGTTTGCTTGTTTCAAACTCCGCAAGGGCAACCCTTTCAGTCAAACTGTTTACCTCAACGTTTCTTTCTAAAACAATTCATTTTAAATGATCAATTTCTTTTAGCGCTTCATTTAATTTAACAAAGTATTTTGACTAATTCATTTTAAGTTCTTCATTCATTCTTTTCAAATCTTTTTCATTATCAATTAATAAACGGTTTGCCTTATAAACCCCAAATAATCTGATTTTACATGCAGATGAACACATATCCTGAATTACCTCATATGGAAGTCCCATCACCACCTTCTCAGCTGCAAGAGCTTTATCACATTGATACACCGGAGTACTTGACTTGTTTTCCTCTACGGTAGTAGCAGCATTGTCATCATTTCTTTCTAGCATAGTGGATTGAGTTCCTTGCTTTCCATACTCCTTCTCTTCAACTTCATCATGAAACTCCTTAATGGGATCAAATTCTTCCTCACTGTTCATCTTCATTTCCTTTTCCTGAATCTCAGCTACTAACGCTTGATTGACTTCTTCTATTGTCTTTTCAGCTTCTGCACTCCAGTAAAAGTTAGAAATTAGAGATGTTTCTTTCCTGTGGCTTGACTCATCTTTACTTCCACCAGCAGCCAATCTTGGAATTCTAGAGTTATTAGGATCAGTGACGATTGGTAATGGACATTCACGTTTAAAGTGTCCTAATTGCTTTCAATTGAAACATCTAAGCTTAGACTTATCAAAACCCAATTTGGAGTTGGAGCTTTGTCCTCCAAAGTTCTTTCTACCGGTCCTTTCCATAAATCTCAGAGCTCTAAGCGTCAGCATTGCCATTTGCCACTGAATATCGGTTTCTTCAAGATCATCTGGATCCACTTGATACATGTCCTCCATTGTCATTCCTTTACCTTTCAGATCATCTGCAACAAGTGCTTCATAACTTTGAACAAACATCCCAAAAAGTGCCATAGTCTCAGCAGGAACAGTAGTTTTAGTAGATGCTTTTAAATTCCCTTGCTCTTTCCCCGGGTTAATGCCACTTCCAGAAAATTCACACAAGGTCACTGCTCCTTGACACGATGCCTGCATTGGGGAGCTTGCAGCGGAATATAGTAATGTAGCATTGTGTGAATAACCGGATGTTGGCATGATGGATTGATTAAACTCCCTCCTTTTCAAATCCAAATCAAAAGACTTCAGCTTGTTAATCACGTCCATCAGCTTATAATTAGCAAAGTTTCTTTCTTGTTTCAACATTCTCACCTGTAAACTCCACTAGGGCGGAAGAGAGTCTAGGAGTTTATTCACTTGCTCATGATTTCCTAACTGATCGTCATATTTCTTTAAGGTACTTGAAACGGACAGAAAGAGATTAGTAATGTCAGTAAGATCTTCATTCTTGTGTCCCACAAATGAATTGAACTCCTTTTGAGCTTGAGCCTTCTTATCTTTCCTTAGATCCTCATTTCCATTTTAAAATTCACACAAGGCATCGAATAAAGATTTTGCATCTTTGTGTTCAGCAAAGCGATTGTAAATATCAGGTGCAAGACATAATGTCAAGGCTCCGAACGCTTTCTGATCTCGGTCATTCAGTTTTTGATCCTTTTCAGTGAATGTGGAGTAGTCCGTGTTTGGAGATACAGTTCCACCGACAGTAACGGTTGGCCTGTGTGGTCCAGTGATGATTGAATCCCATTGATTATGATCGGTGTAGAAGAAGAAAGCCTTAAGACACCTTTTCCAATCTTCAAAGTTATCTCCGTTGATGAGTCTAGGGGGTCTGTTGGGGGCAACACTCTCTAAATCATCCAGTGTGAGAGTAGTCATTTTGGACATAATAGTTTCGCTGGAGAAGAAGTAATTTTGGCAGGGCGAAAGTATAATTTCGGCAGGGCGAAAGTGTATTTTCGGCAGGGCGAAAGTGAAATTTCTACTGGGCGAAAGTGTAGTTAACTCTGGAATAGATTCGCTGAGAGCTAGTTTCGGCAAGGCAAAAGTGTAATTTCGGCAAGCTTAGTGTTGAAAGTTTCGGCAATCAAGAGATTAGTTTCGGCAGCACTTTCGCTAGCCAGAGACTATTTAGAGCTTAGTTTCGCTGGGAATTTCGCAGGAAACAAGCTTGAACTTTCGTTCAAATCACTTTCAGCAGAAAGTTCGCACAAATGTCACCCAATCAGGAATGAACTTTCGTTCAAAGATCACAGTTTCGCACCAAATGTCAAATAGGAGAAGATAGCAATTTCGCTGAAAGAACTACAGTTTCGCTGAAAGAAACTGTAATTTCGCTGGACGAACAGAAAACCCTCTTAAACCCCAAAAACAGTCGAATATCACCCAAATCTCAATGAATTTGAGAAGGAGTGATTCACAAAGCTTCCTCAATCAGAAACATGCAAAATACAATCAATTTTCATGACAAAAACACTCTGTTTTGATGTAAAATTGAGAAAAGAAGGTATTGAACAAAAATAACCAAAACCTCAAACAATCAAGAGCACTAAGGCTCTGATACCATATTGTTGGTCCAGTTGATCAGTTTTCAGTGCAGAAGAATGCTTGAATCGTTCAATAACAAACACACACACAAAAACACTAAGAGATGAAGATCAAAATAACACCAAAAAGCTTTCAAATAAGGTTTTAATGATGAACAATATTGAATGAAATGAAACAAGCACAATGTATTTAGAAATAACAAGCTTACAATAGCCTCTTGCAACAGTAATACACGATTAGGGTTTTTGCAAGGATGGCCAATAATGAACACAATGAAATCTATATATAGCAGTCTCAGTTTCGCACACAGTTTCGCTGGAGGCGAAACTGTGCTGCCGAAACTGTAGTTTCGCCCGGCAGAAACTGTAGTTTCGCCGGGAGAACTTGCAGTTTACTGTGAGCGAAACTGTAGTTTCACTCACAGTTTCGCTGGACTGCTATATGAACAAAATCAACTAAACAACTTACAAAATGAAACTAACATAAATCCTATTACATATAAAGATAACAAATACTAATCTAAGATGAGTCCAACCTATTCTTGATCTTCAACATGAATTCAAACAACTAAGCATGTCAAAAAATACAAACCTGAACACATAAAACACATAAGAACATGCACTCTCGGTTTCTTGGTCGAAAACACAGCTAAAAACGAGTCAATTAAGCATGAATTACTCACCTAAACTCAAAACTTGTTCTTCTTCTTCTTTTTCTAGGAACCGAGAGAAAACCCTGTTTTTCTTTCTTCTTCTTTTTAGTTCGACAAAAGCAGATGGAAAAGGTGATTATGGGCGGGCATTCCCCATAAATATTATAATATTTGAATTTTTGGACTATTTACACTTTACCTCCTTCCACTTTATTCCCTTTTCTTTTCCTTCTATATACTTTCTGTTTTCTTTTCTTTTGATCAAATTTCCGGGTGTTACAAGTCCACCCCCCTTAAAGAGGTTTCGTCCCTAAAACCCGTCACTCTTCGAATAACTATGGGTAATGTTGTCTCATCTCCTCTTCAGTCTCCCACGTAGACTCAGAACCCTTTTAGTGTTTTCACTGCACATGCACCAGCGGAACCACTTTGTTCCTCAATCTCTTTTCTTTCTGATCAATGATTGCCACTGGTTGCTCTATATAATTGAGCCGTTCATCCACCTCAATATCATCCAGCGGTAAAATTATATCTTCATCAGCTAAGCACTTTCTCATATGAGATACATGGAATGTGGGATGAATTCCACTTAACTCATCTGGCAATTCTAACCGATAGGCCACCTCTCCTACTCGTGCGATGATTTTGAAAGGCCCTATATACATCGGGCTTAGCTTTCCTCTCTTCCGGAACCGAATGATTCCTTTCCAACGCGAGTCCTTCAACATGACCCTATCACCTACGTTGAACTCGACCGGTCTACGCCTTTCATCGGCATACGACTTCTATCTATCTTTTCCTGCCTTCATAAAGGCTTTAATCTTTTCTAACTTTTCTATCATAGCCTCGATCTCCTTGATACTTCCCAACTCTTTCTGCCCGATATCACCCCAACATACGGGCGTCCTACATCTCCTACCATATAGCATCACATATGGTGGAATACCAATGCTGGCATGATAACTATTATTGTATGAAAATTCAGCTAACGGTAAGTGATCGTCCTAACTTCCTCTGAAATCGATCACGCATGCTCAAAGCATATCCTCGAGCGTCTGAATCGTTCTCTCAGACTGACCATCTTTCTGAGGATGATAAGCCATGCTAATATGTAGCCTCGTCCCCATCGCATCATGGAATCTCTTCCAAAATTTGGATGTGAATCGAGTGTCACGATCCGACATGATAGACACCGGCACACCATGACGAGCTACAATCTCATTGATAAATAGATCCACCAATCTTTAGGATGAATACATCTCGCGGATCGAAAGTGAGCACTCTTTGTCAGACGATAAACTATCACCTATATGGTATGGTACCCCCTCGCCGTGCGGGGTAACTTCATGATGAAGTCCATGGTGATGTGCTCCCACCTCCACTCGGGTACATCCAACGGTTGGATATTCCATGTATAGTTTCTGATGTTCCGCCTTTACTTGCAAACAATAAAGGCACTTACTCACATACTCTGCCACATCACATTTCATACCCGACCTCCAGTAGTCCTTCTTCATGTCTTGATACATCTTGGTGGCACCTGCATGAATGGAGTATCGAGTCTTATGAGCCTCATCCACAATTCGTCCCCTTAGATCTCTGTATCGGGGAATCCATATCCGCCCGAAGCAGGTTCTCACCCCGTGAGTGTTTTCTCCTAATTCAGTGACTAGACCTCTCATCCTTTCAGAGTTAAGACGATCTTCTTTCAACGCCTCATCTTGAAATCCATTAACTTGTGCCATCACTTCCAAAGTCATAGCCAACTGATAAGACTTCACCCGAATCAGCTCGGGTCTCTCTTTTCGACTAAGGGAATCGACCATAACGTTGGCCTTACCCGGATGATAATGGATCTCACAGTCATAATCTTTGATAAGCTCTAACCTTGTCCTCTGTCTTTTGTTGATATCCTTTTGCTCGAAGAAGTACTTCAAGCTCTTGTGGTCGTGAAGATGGTGCACTTCCTCCCGTATAAGTAGTGCCTCCAAATCATCAATGCAAAGACCACAGACGCAAACTCCACATCATGGGTGGGATAATTGACTTCGTGGGTATTCAGCTGTCAGGATGCGTAGGATATTACCATTCCACGTTGCATTAACATGCAACATAGCCTAGAATAAGAAGCATCTGAATATACCACTAAGTCTTCACTCCCTTCGGGTAATGTCAAAACAGGAGCTTGAGTCAATCTCGCCTTCAATTCCTCTAAATCACTCTCTTGCGTTTGACCCCACACAAACTTCATATCCTTGTGAGTCAAGTTAGTCAAAGGTGAGGCTATCTTGGAAAACTCCTGGATGAACCTCCTGTAATAACCCGCCAAACCCAAGAAACTACAGATCTACGATGGCGTCTTTGGAGACTTCCAATGCATCACCGCCACAACCTTTGCCGAGTCCATCATAATTCCTTCACCATTCACCACGTGACCAAGAAATTAAACTTTGTGCAACCAGAAAGCACACTTAGAGAATTTGGCATCTAGCTTCTCTCTTCTAAGTGTCTCTAACACTTCCTGAATATGACCTACATGTTCTTCTTCGCTCTTTGAATAAATTAGGATATCATCAATAAATACAATCGCTGATTTATCTAACATTGGCCGACATACTCGGTTCATTAAATCCATAAAAGCAGCTGGCACGTTAGTCAAATCGAAAGACATAACGAGGAACTCGTAATGTCCATAACGCGTGCAAAAAGCTATCTTAGGGATATCTCGCTCCTTCACCTTCAGCTGATGATAACCAGGTCGAAGATCTATCCTCGAGAACCAACTGGCGCATTGAAGCTGATCAAACAAGTCATCAATCCTTGGTAGCGGATACCGATTTTCACCGTCAACTAATTCAACACTCGGTAGTCGATGCACATCCGCATACTACCATCTTTCTTCTTCACAAACAATACTGGAGCACCCTAAGGAGAGATGCTCGGTCGAATAAACCCTTTATCCATTAACTCCTACAATTGAGCCATTAGTTCCTTCATCTCTGTCAGAGCTAATCAATACGATGCTTTGGCAACGGGTTAAGCACCGGGTATCAGATCAATCTAAAAACTCAATCTCGCGATCCGGTGGCACACCTGGTAAGTCTTCTGGAAACACGTTTGGGAAATCGCATACCGCTGGTACGTCAGAAAGTTGGGGTACTGACGCGTCAACATCTTTCACGTAGGACAGATAGGCACTACATCTACGTCTCATGCACTTTTCCACCACCACCATCGAAATCAGCTTTGGAACCATAGTGATGCGATCACCGTAAACCGTCACGAACTCTCATCGGTGCAACTAATCGAATCATCTTCTTAGGACACATGATGTTTTCCTGATAGGTTGCTTACTAATCCATCCCTAGTACTACATCAATCCGCCTAGAGGCATCATATGTAATTTAGCGGAAAACCTATGCCCTTCTAGTTCCATGGCACTAGCCTATATCATATTAGTAATTCTAGTAGACTTACCAATAGTAGTTTCTACGTCAAATGGTTCATCGATACTTCTACTACTAACAGACAGCTTAGCACAGAGAGCAATAGAAATAAAACTCCTACTAGCTCTAGAATCAAATAATACATAGGCACGAATTCGGTTTACTACAAACATGCCTAACATGACATCGGGGTCTACCCTGGCCTCCTCCCGCGTCATCGTGAATGCTCTAGCAGTTACCCTTTATCATCCATCTTCCGTCCCTTTCTTCGCTCCGAACTCTCGGCCCTTGGCTTCTTACACTCCCGAATCAAGTGGCCTACTTCACCACAGTTGTAGGACCTCACCACCCTACAATCCTTAGCGATGTGGCTAGGCTTCCCGCACTTGAAACAAATATTTATTCCCAGCCTACACTCACCAACGTGGTCTCACCCACATTTACCACACTTCTTTATCCCCGAGCTTGATGACCCCACCCTACGGTCATCCACCTTCATCCTCTTGTTGTTTGGAGTGAAACCGCCACGTCCAAATCGTTTCCCAGTCGAGTTCCTGTCACCACCACCTGTCTTCTTCGCCTCACTACTACTACCTCCATCTCATCGTACAACCTACCCGCCAGGTCTACCACCAAACGAAAGGTACCTGGCCGGGCAGTGATCAAATACCTGCGGATGTCAGCTGGAAATCCCTGAATGTACTTCTTGATCTTCCTCGACACCGACGTCACCTGATCCGGAACCAACCTTGCCATCTCATTAAACTTGGTGGTGTATTGTTGGTGTGTCATGGTGCCTGCCTCCAGTTGTTGGAACTCCCTCTCTATCTTGTCGAGTTCCTGGTGAGGACAGAATTCCTCGATCACCAGCTTCTTCAACTCTGGCCACCTCATCTTTCCAATGGCTCTGCTACCCTCGACCTGGACAATATTGTCCTACCAGCATAATGCCGAGTCCATAAACGAGTGTGTAGCAAACTTCACCTTCTGATCTTCTCAGTACTCACTAATAGCAAAGTACCGCCTCCATCTCCCTCAACCATCGGTGGCTAGTAGTAGCATTACCATTCCCATCGCATGTTGGGGGCTTGCATCTTGGAAATGCCCCACAGTCACATCCTCGTCCAGTTTCCTGCACCGCTTCCTCCTTCTCCTCCTCACTCGAGACAATCATCTCGGTCTCCGATCGCACCCTTTCCTCCCTTCTGGTGGTCCTTCTCCTCTCTTTTTTCTCATCCTCCATTACAGTTTTGATCACTTCAGTCACTATAGATGGTAGAATCGTCTGCATGACTTGATAGACTTCCTCTACCACCTCCTCTTTCACCGAGGCCGTTAAGTTCGCACTCTCATCACTACCTTCCTGGTGATGCATCTTCGGCTATTCACGGGCCCTCTCAGCAGTCTTAGCCTTATTCCTAGTAACACGCGGTTTAGCACTACGTCCTCCCTGTATTTCACCCTTAGAGGCCTTAGATGATCTACCTCCAGCCATTCTCTAATCACTATAAGATTCAAACACTAACATGGTCATTCAAGGAATAGCTCAGTTTATGTTAAGTATAGTAAGTCGCTAATTAGAGTGGCCAGTTATGATTAGCCACTTACTTACTCTTCACACCCCAAGCACTTCCTATCTTTACTACATCAGTATCAAAATCTAGTATAAGCACATATTCAAATAGCACATGCATATAACTCTAATTAACTTCGAGAAAAGAAATACTGATGGCACGTAGCTACTCGGGGTGGCTTCCTTTTCCTTTAGTCCCATTCTCAGTTTAAGATTAGGTTTTTAAGAATATTTTACCCAGTTCACTTAAACTTTAGCTCTGATACCAACTTGTAAGGCCCTATCCCTGGAGACCTCACAGTTGGTCATTCATAGCACTAAATATACATAATAATATACAATTCATAAAACGTTGCAACAGAATACATTAACAAAAGCCCATTCATTTCATTAATAAATTATTGTTATTATGCAATACAACATGTTAAGTTACAAAAGAAAACATATGTTAATTGCATTACAAAACAACAATAATAACATGAGTGAATGGATGCTAGTCTTACCCTGCTGAGTAGCCTCCACGTGTGCCATCCTCAGCAACATTACATGTCAACTGAAAATGCATAAAATTTAGCGTTCTAGAGTGAGTTATAGTTTTATAATTATTAAAATACCTTATGTGTTTTATATATGAAATACTTTACTTTCGTATACAAGCACAAATCATACGTACATTCAAACAATATTCATTGTTTATTTCTTTCTTTCATACTTTAAATACTATCTTTTATCATCGTATACATACTTTCTTTCCATTCTTCTCATTAACATTCGCTTTCAGATACATATTTTCATTTCATGCTTTTGGTCATTCTTTACTTTCATTCACATACTTTCTTTTTTATACTTTTCATCATATTTTACTTTCTTAATGATCGATGTACAATACCCCGAACATTATACACGAAGCTGATGCAGGGCCTAAGGTCTACAAATATACACCGAACATTGTGTACGAAGCTGACCCAGTTACCTAGGGCAAGTCATATCTCCCTTTAATTCGGACCAATGTGCAATACCTGAACATTGTGCACGAAGCTAATGTTGAGCCTGAGGTCTATAAATAGACCAAGAACATTGTGCACGAAGCTGACCCAGTCACCTAGGAAATACTTCAAGGGTCCTGTCAATCTCAATGATTGACCCTGTATGCATCCTTTGAGTTATTTAAACTGCACACAGTTGCGCTAACGACAACATGGTCGTGCACCTCCTTTCTATTTGCTTGCAAGCCATTCTTTGATTCATTATGTTTCACTTTTCATCTTTGTTATCTTTCACTTCATTATGTTATAATTTACGTTCATTCATACATTTGTCATACTACGTAAAGTCATAACATAATACTTAACGTATATTATATTATAATTTATATACGATTTGAAAACCAATAAAGGATAACACATCATACACGTATGCATATCATACATTCATCATATCATCATACTTATTATAACCACAGACCATCACATTTTAGTGCTCAAGATAGGCCAAAACAGTCCATAAGTCAAAGTAGGGTCAAACCCTAAAATTCTAATTTTTCAAAAATTCAGAAAAGTTTCTAAGTGTTTAGGCGCATGGACACTATTTGGGTGCCTGAGTACTGTTTTAGCGTTTCTCCACTATGCGGACGCATGAGCCTCACTTAGGCATTTTAATACTTAGGCTCATGAGCCTCTTGGGTTCATGGGCACTATTTGGGTGCTTCATCACATACTTACAATTTCTAAGTCAAATTTTTAGGTGCATGAGCCCTATTTGGGCGCATGACCATACTTGAAATATTCTAAGGCAAAAATATCAGGCGCATGAGCTCTATTGGGCGCATGACCTCCTACTTATATGTTTCTAACTACTTTTTAGTCCTAAATCTCATCTTAACATGTTATAAGCTCCTTACTAACATTCTAAGCCTTAACATAGCATTCACAATCATAAAATACCAACATACAAGCATATATACATACAATCATACATACAAAAGCTTTGAAAATATTTACATGCATTTTCAGCCCCAAAATCTTTAAAAGCAAGTAAAATGCGGGGTCTAGAAACTCACCTTTTGTAGTAAACAAGCCAAACTTCACCAAACTTCCTTCTACACAAATTCAAACACCTAAGTATGTCAAAACATACAAACCCGAACACATAAAACACATAAGAAGATGCACTCTCTGTTTCTTAGTCGAAAACACAACTAAAACCAAGTCAATCAAGCATTAATTACTTACCTAAAATCGAATACTTGTTCTTCTTCTTCTTCTAGGAACCGAGAGAAAACCATGTTTTTCTTTCTTCTTCTTTTTGGTTCGACAAAAGTAAATGGAAAAGGTGATTATGGGCGGCCATTGCCCATAAATATTATAATATTTGACTTTTTGTACTATTTACATTTTATCCCCTTCCACTTTATTCCCTTTTCTTTTCCTTCAATATACTTTCTGTTTTCTTTTCTTTTCATCAAATTTCTGGGTGTAACATTGTCCATGATAATTCTCATCTAAATTATAAACATGAACTCTGGTTATGAATATATGTCAGGTTAATAAGTTGAGAAACGGTGCTTTCTTGCATACCTTGATGATAGTTGATCTATCTAAGTCTATGCGTGGGTCACACGTTGTCATATCTAATTCAACCCTAATCAATCCAAGAACTGAAAAAGTAAGTTTACTGATTCTTTTGCCAAAAACACTCATTGTCTATCTTTGATCTTGTGTCTCCTTTGCTATGAAATCGCTGACCTAGAACACACTTGACTAGGATTTAATCATTGTCTATGATTATTCTTAATTTATTTTCTTTTAATGTACTGACCTTACCTGACATGATCTCACTGCAGGCATAGAATTAATTGTAAATATTAGATTTTTATTCTGCTTTAATTTTGATTTTATGCATGTTTTCTATGTGCAGGCATATTAACAATGATTAGTGTGCTCTTCATATGATAATTCAAGACACTTCTATGTTTTATTAAACTTAAAAGTTTAGGGGAGTAAAAAGTAAAAGTGTCTAAGAGAAAATAATTAAAATTCCAAGATATGAAAATTCAAAATTAAATGTTTCGAATGGAAAGGATGAAGCTAAAAAGTTCAAGCATGTGTGTGTTTTGTCATAATGTAAAATGAACTTGAAACATTTTAAAGTGGAAAAACTTATTGCAACATTTTAATATGAGATTGTTTGTTAAAATCAGAGACTAAAATGAAGGGATATTGTTTTTGAAAATTTAAAAACAAAAATAAAAAGGTCAAAACATAAAAAATAAAAGTTAAATTAAAAATAAAAATTTGAAATGTCAAATGTTCAAAATTAAGGGTCAATTATGTAAATTTTGGTGAAAGTCAAAGTTTGATAAATTGTTTAAAAATAAGTGTATAAAGAGAAACTAATGTTCACTATCAAAGAAGAACCAGAAGATTTTTAAAGACAAAAGAGAGGGAGAACATAAGATTGAAGATTTTGAAGACTGAAGACAATGTCAATCTTAGGAGGAGTATTGTAAAAGCCTCTTGGAGATTAACATTTAGTCTTTATTAGTCTTTTGTATGGTTTAGTCATAGTTTAGGGACTGTTTGCATAAAAAATATGTTCCTTATGTTTTCTTGATAGTATAAATAGCATAGATATGTATCGTGTAGGTAGACTAGAGACAAGAGTTAGTTGAATGAACTTGTAAATACTTCTACGTTTGTATTGCCTATGCTTACTATAAATGAACAGCTATGAATTTTTCTGATATGTTTGCATTGATTTGATTACTTGTGTATGTTTTGACTGAATTGCATTACAATATCATCATATATCGATCCATTTTGATCCTATCAAACCATGACTCCATAATACTTCTGGTATGTTGAGATTGTGGATACTCTGATGGATGTTGGAGTAAAACTGGAGAATAGGGATATTGTGAGAAAGTTCATGTCCTCTCTTCCTAGACAATGGACACACTATTATGTGGTCATTAAGAGGACTAAAAATCTCAAGACCCTCACTCTCACTGAGTTGTATGGCATACTCAGTGGTTGCCAGATGGAGACGAACATGCAAAATTCATCTGGCAACTCTAACAATCAACAGAGTTCTACCCTTCATGTGGTTGAAAGGGATTGTAGAGAACCTCAACACCATTTCATCTCTTATCCTGACAATTCACCCAAGGGCCCTTTCATCACCTTCCCTAAGACATCACAGAGCTACATCCAAGGTGTAAGGCCCCGTTCCTGGGCACCTTACGGTTGGTCATTCATCGCACATAAAACATTTCAAAACGTACACTTACTTTGCAGCGGAATTTAAAAACATTCGTTAGTAACTAAAAACATGTCATTTCATTACATTACAACATTCGTTTCATCTCAAAATACAATGACATGTCAAATTATGGATGCCAGCCTCAACAACTGAGTAGTCGCCCTGTGCCATCCTCAGTAACATACCTGCCAACTGGAAACACATCAAAGTCAGCGTTGCTGAGTGAGTTCTTGTTTTATATTAAAAACATACTTTTATTTCCTTTAAAACCGTTTCTTTACCTTTACGCTATCACACATCGTACGTACACATAGATAATATCATTATTATCTTCTTTTATCGTTCATTCTTTATCTTTAACTTTCATTCGTTCTCTGTCTGTCATTCGTTCCTTATCTCTCTTTAACTTTCATTCATTCTCTATCTTTTGCTTCTATCGAGATCCGGTCACACCTTACCCTCTTCATGGCACACAGCCATGATAACTGAGGTCAAGTGACAGGGATCCCGTTTCATACGTCATCATTATGTTCCTTCCGTTCCTTACTTTCATTCGTTCGCTCTTTATCTTTCATTACGTTCATTTTCTTTCGTTCGTTTCATACATCATACATACATACAGATAATAATTGTTATTATTATCTTCGTCATAATTCGTTCATTCATTCATTTCTTTACTCTTTACTTTTATCCGAGTCTGTTGCAACACGAAGTTGCTCACCTCACTATCTCATCTCGTGCAATTCGCACCAATAGAGTTGTCACTAAGACCAACTCTCCCAGTGTGTGAAAACTCTTGGGGTTTAGCCAACATCGCACGCCATCTCATGGGTTAGCCCAATATCGCACGCTATATAATCCACATGAGGTAGGCCAAAATCACACGCTACATAGCACACAGTAAATACCACATCGCACGCATCGGAGCAGTCACCAAAACTGAACTCCCACTGTGTCTATGTCCCCTTATGAGTTACCCCGTACATATATCACTAATCGCACCCACGGAGTGGTCACCTAGACCGACTCCCTCTGTGTGTGTGAGGGCTCTCGGGGTTTAGCCAACATCGCACGCCATCTCATGCGTTAGCCCAACATCGCACGCTACATAATCCACATGAGGTAGGCCAAAATCGCATGCTACATAGCACACAGTAAATACCACATCGCACGTATCGGAGCAGTCACCAAAACTGAACTCCCACTGTGTCTATGTCCCCTTATGAGTTACACCATACATATCGCACTAATCGCACCCACGGAGTGGTCACCTAGACCGACTCCCTCTGTGTGTGTGAGGGCTCTCGGGGTTTAGCCAACATCGCACGCCATCTCATGGGTTAGCCCAACATCGCACGCTACATAATCCACATGAGGTAGGCCAAAATCACACGCTACATAGCACATAGTAAATACCACATCGCACGTATCGTAGCAGTCACCAAAACTGAACTCCCACTGTGTCTATGTCCCCTTATGAGTTAGCCAAGATCGCACGCTATAATACACACACCTTTGAGCTGACAACTCTCAATGAGCCGTGAACCTCCTTCCCTTCTGCTTGCAAGCCAATCTTACTCTCGTTCATCTGGATCCTGTCTCCCGCAATACCGGAGTACGCGACAAGGACCTTTTTCGAGTTTGTTGCGACGCAGAGTCGCTCACCTCATACACTTACTTGCAAGCCTTTCATTCATTCATTATTTCATGTGTTCGTTTATTCATTCATTAATGCATGCATTCATTCATTACGTTCCTCTTTCATTATCTTTCACTTTATGTTATATAATACTTTCATTGCATTCATTAGCGTTCAACGTAAAGCCAAAGGAAGACATATATACATAATAAGGAACATACACATAATCCTAACATACATCATCACCATACAGGCATCATCATACACTCATAACACACATCCGACATACTATGCATCACACGCACCGCCAGGCATACATCACACATAACATCATGCACGTCATCGTCGTCACTTATCGTCATACATCGTCTTGCATCATCCATGCCCAACTCATCATCTACAACCCCGAGGGTCCGAATCTAAGTTCGCACTTTTCAAAAGTTGGACAATACCACGGACATTCAGGCGTATGGACACCCTTCAGTCGCCTAGCCTCCATGCGACAGGCCCTTCATTCGGGTAACTACACCTTCATTCGGGTGACTAGACCTTCATTCGGGTGAATAGACCTTCATTCGGGTGAATAGACCTTCATTCGGGTGACTGGACCTTCAGTCTCCCCCCATTCAGGTGACTGGCCTTCAGTCTCCCCCCATTCAGGTGACTGGCCTTCAGTCTCCCCCTATTCAGGTGACTGGCCTTCAGTCTCCCTCCATTCAAGTGACTGGGCTCCAGTCTCCCCTCATTCGGGCGACTGAGCTCCGGTCTCCCCTCATTCGGGCGACTGAGCTCCAGTCTCCCCTCATTCGGGCGACTGAGCTCCAGTCTCCCCTCATTCGGGCGACTGAGCTCCAGTCTCCCCTCATTCGGGCGACTGAGCTCCAGTCTCCCCTCGTTCGGGCGACTGAGCTCCAGTCTCCCCTCGTTCGGGCGACTGAGCCCCAGTCTCCCCTCGTTCGGGCGACTGAGCCCCAGTCTCCCCTCGTTCGGGCGACTGAGCTCCAGTCTCCCCTCGTTCGGGCGACTGAGCTCCAGTCTCCCCTCCTTCCGGCGACTGAGCTCCAGTCTCCCCTCCTTCGGGCGACTGAGCTCCCGTCTCCCCTCATTCGGGCGACTGAGCTCCAGTCTCCCCTCATTCGGGCAACTGAGCTCCAGTCTCCCCTCGTTCGGGCGACTGAGCTCCGGTCTCCCCTCCTTCGGGCGACTGAGCTCCTGTCTCCCCTCCTTCGGGCGACTGAGCTCCAGTCTCCCCTCGTTCGGGCGACTGAGCTCCAGTCTCCCCTCTTTCGGGCGACTGGGCCTAGCTGATGCAGAATGGAGTTCATCCCGACTGCAGCCGAGGGTTTTCGGCCCTCAAACCCTTCCAGACCTCGTTTGAGCTCAAATTAGCCCCTCTAATCCATAGGGAAACATACCTCGACCTCATACAAGCCTATCTTAGTCCGGGATCAAGCCCTAAACGTACCATACACATACACATACATACATACACGGGTTAAACACTCAAAACTCGAAAAATAGGGTTTTCAGATGTGTTCCAGCCCCAAAATCATTCAAAAACGTGTAAAAGAGGGGTCTTAGAACTCACCTTAGCAGCCTCCTCGGTTAGAGTTTCGATTTGACCCGCTATACGTCGATCTTGGCTCACGAACTCGCTTGAACCAACTTTCTTCTTCTCTTTTCCTCTTTCTCTCCTTTCTCTCTGATTTTGCAAGTATGGGGAGAGGGTAAGGGCTGCCCTCTCCCTTAAATACCCCTCGTCCAGTCGCCCGAGCTTCATGCGATTGGACCTTCAGTTGTCCAAGCTCTATGCGATTGAACTTCCCAGTCATACGATTGAGCTCCAGTCGTGCGGTTGAGCTTCAATCGCATGACTCCCATGCGATTGGACGCTCCAGTCGCATGACACTTCAAATCGAACTTTCCGGGCGTTACACAAGGAAGCCCATTCCAAGGTACAAGCTCATCACATGCCTTTGTATCCCATGATGAAAGCACATGCACCTTTTGTCTTCATTCTTGAATACTTGGACTGCATCCACCCAGACGACTCTGAGTACATGGAGATAGTTCAACAAATGGCTCTTCTCACTCACAGAGCCAAGAAGTTCTACAAAAGGACAGGGAGAAAGTTTTCAAGCAATGTATCCAGTAGAAAGTTTGGGCTGGATAAAAACAAAGTGAAGTGTTACAACTGTAACCAAATAGGAAACTTTGCTAGGGATTGCAAGGCACCCAGGACAAATGGTGGCCAAGCACGACCCAGGTCAAACTACATGAAGGAAGCTTCATATATTGAGAGGCCCAAGCAATAAGCTGCAGTTGCTATTGAAGAAGGAGGAATTGATTAGAGCTTCTAGGTAGAAGATGTGTCTCCAAACCAAGAACTGATGGTAGATCTAGATGAAGCTAAGGTATTGGAACATCTTTGTACCCCAGAATGCATTGCTAAAGTAAATAGATATAGGTCCTATAACTTAGAAATAACATTCGATCTTGTGTCCTTGAACATAATATTATCTAATTTCAAAAGGGCTGAAAATGAGTATAAGTTAAAAATAGAAGACCTAAAGAAAACCATTTTAACTCTTAAATATGAGCATACCAACTACAGGACTCAAATCAAAGATCTCATTACTAAGTTAACTGAGTGCTAGGCTGATCTAGTGATTAGCAAAGCCAAGGAAGAGAAGCCTGTTGTTGAAGAAGAGACCTTCAAGAACATCATATCCTCATCCCTACATTACAATATGTGTTATCAGAAGAAACATGGACTAGGATCTACTGAGATAGCTCCTCCACACACTCTATTGTCTGTAAGATCTCCAAGGTGTGGAACTAATCAAGATGAGCTGCCATCCATAGATCTTACTAATGAAGAGGATGAAGAGGAGGTAGTGAAGGATGGATCTAGGAAGAGTGAGGAAGATCATCCTAACAAGGGTCACTATACTCCTAAGGAATGGAAGAAGTCAGAGATGACTAAGTCAAAAGGAAGAACTTGATCCGAGCAGCAAAGAGAAGATCAAAGAGAGATTAGGAGATCAAGGCCACCTTCAACTCCAAGCAGAAAAAAGTCTTTATATTTACAGGTTTTGAAGTGGTAAAGTCTGAGGACACAACTTTGAACTCTAGTACAAAGAGTTCAAGTACATGTTCAGCTCATCCCTATAAAGGAATGAAGACTGATCAGCTGTGTAACATTGCTACATAGCATGAACCATCCACCTCCAAAGGCAAGCTTCACCTTAGGAGGTCTGCTGCAACATCTTCAAGATGGGGATGGCGATGGAAAGTGATCAAACCCAGTCTTCTATTCACAAGAAGAATCTCAGAAGAAAGCAATTTAATTGTATTATGTGTGGTAGTACTTCTTATCCTGTGAACGATTGCATCTAGAATCCCAAAAGTACTGTCAACATAGAAAAGAGGAAGACTTCTAAGAAGAACAAGAAGAAGAATGCTTTGGAAGAAATCAGTGTTTCTTTCGGAAGCGCTAAAATGAAAATGAAGACAAGTGAAAAATTGCCTTCGGAAGAAAATTTGGTCTTGGAAGAAAGGAATGCTTCCGAAGCACTAAAGCTTAGTGCAATAAAAGAAAGATCTTCCGAATATCAGTTTCCAAAATTCCAAAGTTATAAAAACTTCTGAAGCTTTAACAAGCCTTTCCTATGGCATAAAAGATGGAGTTGCAGGAAACATCCCCCTCAGTAGAAGTTTCTTCCTTTCTATCTAAGGCCAATGTGACAAGCCTTTCCTATGGCATAAAAGGATGTGCCATGTAAACTTTAAGAACATGAATAAACTAATTAAGAATGATTTGGTAACTAGAACTTTAAGAAGATGGAGTTGCAGGAAACATCCCCCTCAGTAGAAGTTTCTTCCTTTCTATCTAAGGCCAATGTGACAAGCCTTTCCTATGGCATAAAAGGATGTGCCATGTAAACTTTAAGAACATGAATAAACTAATTAAGAATGATTTGGTAACTAGAATGCCAAAGAAGGAATTTACAAGTAATGATCACGGTGCTGCATGCCTGAAAGGGAAACAACGCTTGGTGTCTCACAAGCCAAAGGTAAAGAACTTTATCACTACTCCCCTTCACTTATTACACATGAATCTCTTTGGCCCCACCAGTGTAATGAGTTTAGGAAGGACCTCATACTGTTTGGTGATCACACATGATTTCACAAGATTCACTTGGATTTTCATCCTTAGAACTAAGGATAAAACTCTTGAGATCTTAAAGAATTTCATTCTGAAAGTTGAGAATCAAATTGATCACAAGGTCAAGACCATAAGATATGATCAAGTAACTAAATTCAAGAACCAAATCCTTTACACATTTTATGATGAAAAAGGTATTACAAGATAATATAGTGCTCCTAAGACTCCTCAGCAAAACGAAGTTGCTGAGAGAAGAAACAGGACACTTATTGAAGTTGCAAAAACCATGTTGTCCGACTCTAAACTACCTATTACCTTCTGGGCAGAGGCAGTCAATACTGCCTGCTATATGCAAAACAGAGTTTTAATAGTTAAGACTCATGGTAAGACTCCTAATGAACTATGTCACAAAAGAAGACCTTGAATTGGTTTTCTCCAGTCATTTGGATGTCCTTGCACCATCTTGAATACCAATGATCAAGTAGCCAAGTTTGTTGAGAAATCCAATGATGAACACTTCATTGGATACTCCTCTCAAGCTAAGGCTTATAGAGTATACAATCTCAGAACTAGATTAGTTGAAATATCAACCAACGTGATCTTCAATGAGCATACTCCCTGTGTGAAAGGTTCTGGTTCTGATTGGCTATTTGATCTTGATTTAGTTACCAACTGTTTTAACAAATCTTGTGAAGATGTTTCAGGATCAACAGGTAACATACCAACATAAGATGCCGACCCAAGAACTGAGTTAAGAAGACCAAGATAGACTACATCTTCACCAACAGAGTATGATTATGAATGAAAAATGAAGTTGATATGGCTTCATCCCAGAAATTGATTGGAATCATGGCATCTGCTAACATTGCACGGGGCTGATTCAATCAATGTTCGGTTTTTCCTTTCTGCATCTCCGTTTTGTTGTGGAGTTCTAGGAGCACTGAACTGATGAGCTATCCCTTT
The DNA here is from genome assembly GCA_024085815.1 of Flaveria linearis. Lineage (NCBI taxonomy): Eukaryota > Viridiplantae > Streptophyta > Magnoliopsida > Asterales > Asteraceae > Flaveria > Flaveria linearis. The sequence goes on along the minus strand of CM044001.1, from coordinate 58,925,499 downwards.
TCCCGCACAGAAGATGTCAACATTAGCATTTTTGAATTCTGTTCCATTATCACTTCTAGTTATTTTTACTTTGAGATCAAGTTGATTTTCTACTTTAGTGATAAACTCTTTTAATAATTTAGCTGTTCAGATTTTGCATGCAAAAAGAAAACCCAAGAAAATCTTGTATATTTATCAAAGATAACTAAACAATACAATTTCTTTCCAATGCTCTGCACGTTTACAGGACTAAATAAATCCATGCGTAACATCTGTAGAGGCTTTGAATTTGAGTTTATCTGCTTGGACTTACAAGACGCTCTGTGTTGTTTTCCTTTCAAACATGCTTTACAGAGATCTGATGTAGCAAACATCTTTGATGGAATTTTTACTACATGACTTCCTGCTGCAAGTTTGTTCATGTTTTTGAAGTTGGAATGACCGAGACATCTATGCCAAAGTTGGCTTTCATCATTTGATGCGTGAGCAATGAGGCAAGTTGTTTCTGTTGAAGGATCAATATGAGACATATCTAACTTGTAGACATCTCTCTGCCGAACAGCTTTAACAACCACCCACTCATTCCTGATCTGAAATCCTGGCTTTAAAATATAACAATAAAAGTCATCAAATAAAGCAGAATATGATTTATCGTATATTTATGAAACACTTAAAAGATTAAAGTTCAACTGTTCACAGAAGTTGACTTTATCAAATCTTATAATCCTATTAGATACCATTCCTTCACTGGTTATGTTTCCACCTGCATCTCCGCCAAAAGCTACGTGAGTACCATCTTTTTTCATAAAGTCTTGAAGTAAGGCTTGATTTCCCATCATATGTCGGCTACACCCACTGTCAACATACCATGTGTTTACTAGTCTCCGCGGGTGTACCTGCATTCAAATACATTTAAGTTGAGTTAGTTACCCAAGCCGAGATGGTCTTGGGCTTTCCATATTTATCCACAATGGTAAAATACTTGAAATGGAATTTGTTTACATCAGGATTCTTTTGAAATTTTGGATTTTCAAATCCTCTTTAAAAAACTGTCTGATTATCTTTTCATTGTTTTGACCTCAAAGCCTTAAATCTATTTTCAAGGTCATTATCAAGAAAAATTGAACCATCATTTGCAAAATTAGAAAAGTTTTTCTTGTTAAATGTTTCATTTTTCATCCGCACTGAACATGGAATAAAATTTCCTTGATTGTACTGCTGTGATCTAACAGTATACTAATTATCATAATCAGAATTTATTCTTCTGAAGGATCTCAAACCCAGAGAAGGTTGTTTTGATAGATTTTGAAAACCATTATTATGATTTCTTTGAAAATTTGGATTAACATATCCTTGATTACCAAAATCCTTCCTAGGTGAGTTCTTCCTGAAGAAGCAATCCTCAGTATTATGATTCCGTTCATCACACAATGCACAGTATTTGTTAAAATAACAATTAGCTGTTGTGTGATTTGTTATATCACAGATGTGACAGTACTTGTTAAAATAACACTAAGATATGTTATGATTGTACATATTACATATATCATAATACTTTTGTGAATGATTAAACAACATTTTATTAACCCTTGATGTGGAAGCCACATTTGATTCATGTTTAGATTTAGGGGTAGTTAGGTTAATATGCTGTGTTTTTCATGTGAATTTGGTCTTTTGATTCTTAGGATTTTGCTTTTAAACTTTATCACAACTCTTTAACTCCTTAGATACAAATCTTTTTATGAACAGCGAAAGACTTAGGACCTGAACCTGTTTTCAGATCAGAGTTAGATTTGATCTTAGGTTTAGATGTTGTTTCAGAGATTGTGCTCATGTCAAAAGTTCATGCTGACACAAACTTCACTGGTTCAAGTTGAAATGATTGACTTGATTGATTGATTGGTTCGGACTTTTTAGCTTTAGCAGCTTTTCTTCCTCTTTGATTTCTTGTTCTTGATGAAGTTTTAGTGCTTTAGATTTTCATTGAATCTTGAGAATATTTTTTTTCACAATCTTTATTTTGATTTAATTCATTTGAGCTTGAATCATCAGAACATGAAGTGTCTGATTTCTCTTCTTCACATTTTCCTTTCATTTGTTATAGATATCATTAGTTTTTAACCCTTTTGTTCAGGTTCACACTGTTCAATAACAATCTCACTTTTTGGTACAAATAGCTTTTTGTTCATTTTTCGAGGTTCATAAGATTTTACTTTAATGGGATGACCATTCTTTATCTTTTCTGAATCTTTCTCCTTGAATATTTCAATGTTTATCTTTTCGATTTCACTCTCGACCTTTGATTGACTATTCTTTTTCTTTTCTTGAAATTCTTTAAGCTTAGCTTTATTCTCTGGTGAATGATCATGTGTATTAAAATTTGTAAGTAAGGTATTTGTAATAGATTCAGACATAGGTTCATGTGTGAATCCTAATCCTGTTTTATCTTCATCTTTCCTTCCATTCACCAGTTGCTCAACAATTGTCTTTGAGCTTTTCACTTTGGATAAGTCAATTTGAGTTGCTGCATGTGCCAATTTCTCTTGTTCAAGAGTTTTTGTCATCTCTTCAAGTTATTTCTTTACAAGTTCAATTTCTTTTAAAATTTTGTTCTAAGAAGCTTGAAGAGATATGATTTTATCATTAGAAATTTTATAATCAGTTTTCAGCTTATTATGCATTGACTCTTCTTGTTTAAGTTTATCACATATTATAAATGAGTATGTTCTATAGTGTTATACTTGTTCAAAACATGCTTTGGTGTACATTTTCTCCCTTACTTCCACTGGAATTTCTAGATAAGAATTTGAAGACTCAGTGTCAGATGATGAGTTCACAACCTTTGGTTGTTCTGACTGTGCCATAAGAGCAACTTCCTCAGAATTTTCCTTTGGGTCAGCTTTGTCACTACAGTGATAGTCTTCCTCAGTGTTTGATTCACCTTCTGTCTTTGGATCTATGTCTTTAGACCAGTCTTCATTGTTCATCCCAGTAATCAGTGCTAGACCAGTTGTAAGATCAGCTGTAAACTGTTCTGCATAAGCACTCTAATCATAACTATCCTTGATGCTTACAACTAATGCTTTCTTTGGTTCTTCAGTGGTCTTTTCATCTTTTAGTACTGGCATTGGTAGACTTTGATATGGCTTTTTAAATGTCTTCTGAGCCTGTTGATGGTATTTCTGACTGTTAGAACTACTTTGGCCATTTCCTCCTTATGTTCTTGGAGCTTTACACTCTCTAGAAAAGTGGCCATAGCTGGTACAGTTAAAGCACCTTGACTTTGACTTATCAAATCCAACAGTTTTGTTTGCACCTGGCTTGTAGTTTCTGTTGACATAAGAGTGTTTTCGAGTCCTGTAAGCTATCATCACCATCTGCGAGTTCAGACCTATCTCTTATACATCATCAGGATCCATCTCAAACAAATCCTACAAAATTAAATCAACTTGAGTTAAATGACTACCTTAATATGCTTGAAAACTTTCCATAAAGGCTGTAAAGGTAGATTTGGACTCTTCATCCTGTAAAAGGATGTTTATAACATCTTTAACTTTGCTAGGATTAGCAGAGCTAGAAGATGTGGTCTCATTTTAAGTTTTAGGCATTTGAGGTTTTGGAGGAGACTGTGGTTGTGGTTGAGTTGAGTAGACAGGTGTAGTAGTGAAGAATCCTGCTCCCACAAACAAATCACCCTTGTTAGGACCGTGTACGTACGAAGTACTAACTGATAATGCATGAAACCAGATCAAATAGTGCAAAATCCTATTTGATTGGTGATCCAATCAGTGAGAACGACAATCTGATCAATCCTATGATGAAACAAACGTTAAGAACGGACAAGAATTCATCAGAAACGAACTATGAAGTTGGGACAGGTTTTCTTGAGCCTCTGGACTGCTAGGGTACGATTATGTGCGTATGTACTTGAAATCTCTTCAATTATTATGTTTTTCCATTAATTAAGTGGTATTTATAGGTAAGGGTTTGTCAATCGTGCGACTGAACCATTAGTATGGTTCAGTCATGCAATTGAATCATACGATTGGTTCATACACACGACTGAAGGTTCAGTCGTGCGATTGAGCCAATCTTATGTCTCAATCGTGCGACTGATCTAGTCTCCTAGTTCAGTCGTGCGACCGGTCCATTAGCATGAAGTGTTCATGCGTATGGTCCATTAGCATGGTCCATTCGCATGAACACTTCATACTATTCAAAAACCTATATAGTTAGTTCACTATAAGTTATCACACTCTAAAAAATGAAGTATTAAACATTATAAGAATCAACCATAGATTGTATTTCATTCATACCCACTCAATTACATATATGCAAGACATGAAAGACATTTTACATTGAGCTCCTAAACTAGGTACACATGTATCAACAAACTCCCCCTTGGACCTAGTTTACATCACTATCTAACATTCTTCATCAGCTCATCAAACTTCTTGTACTTTTCCTCTCTTGTAACTCCAGCATTTATCTCAAACGCAAAACAGAGTCATATAACATTTTAAAACTGGAGGGCTTGTACAATGTCTTGCGAATCATAAAATAGTGGCCACTGGTACAATGTGTATACATCATCAGCAGACAAGTTAGTCAGCCACATTGGGTCAAATACACGAATAGTATCCATTTGGCTCTTTTTTGCAAGACTATAACAACTTCACCTGTTCTCCAATCATAGTACCACCACTTGAAGTGTGGAGTGATGTCCTGTGGCATTTCCCTTAGAGGGATTCTTGACATTATGCGTGGAGGACTCCACTTCAACACTACCTTAGGCTTTCCAGTAATGGAATCAACTTCAGACCTTCTGATATACCTCATCGGTTGTTGAGGTCTGAAGTTAACCCACCTGGTGTGCTTTTCTCTCCTCAATGCAGCCTCAAACCAGTCTGACTTCTTTCTTGGGTTAGCATACAACAACTTTAAGCGTGCCAGCTGGTTGAGCTCAAAACCGGGAAGAGTCTTTAGATCATGTGCAAATATAAAATACTCTATGCCCTTTTCTCTCTTCACTGCATATACATCCGGATCCTCAAAATAAGCCCATGCTATGATCTTGCCTGACACCTTTAGGTGTTTCTTGACTTTATATAGCTTGGTGTAGACGTTAGGCGTTTGTGCAGTACGCATGGCTCGGATCTCAGCAAAACAGACCGCCCATTCAGCCTTTTTAATGTCAACATCAGCGTCCGAGGCTTGGGCTTGACCCTCATTTCTCTTTGTCTCTTTCTCCATCTGATCCAGCTTATCAAATGTATCACTGCCGAGAGTACGACCCAAATTGGGGACTACATTTCCCTCTTGGTCAGTGTACTCTTGATAATGGTCAGTAGATACATCTTTTATATCGATTTCATCTATGTCATTCAGCTCGTCGTCACTAGTAACTTCGAACGTAGGAGCGTCCTTGACAATCTTGACCGGGTTGAGCAAGAACATCTCAGCAAGTTGTTCATCAGTAAGGTCATTAATGATTTCTCCTTCTTCAGGAGTATAGCTTACTGACCTTCTGATGATCCCTTGCAAATCAGGAATCATTGTAAGTTGAGACTTGATTTGCTGAAGGGGAGTAATATCATACTCATCTTGCTGAGATGATTGATCTGCTTGATTTAAACATGTAAATACATCAACCATTAGTAATTCATCAAGACAATCAACATTCTATAAAGATACATAAATATTAAGTACATAAGTTTAATACAAGTTTCAAGAACAAAAGCTTTCAAATACATAAATATCTAAGCATTACTTTTACCCTAAGCTGAGGTAGATGCAGCTGCATCTCCTTCTCTATCATCATCATCATTCTGCCTTTCCCTTGTCTCTTCATCATCACTGGCCTCATCATCATCACTATCATCATCTCCACCATCATCATCATCATCATCATCTCCTTCTCTTATCTTGAGCGGCTCATCCTTTGATCCCTTGAGCTTGAGCATGATGGTCTTGTTGGAAGCCTCCAACTCCTCTATCTTCTTTGTTGATTAGACATTATGCTCCTGGAGTTGGGCAATTTGCTGAGCTTGCTCTGAGATCTGCTATGCTTGGGTAACTTTTAGCTCCACAAGCTGATGTAGTTGGGCAGCCTTCTCTTCTTCAGCAGCGAACAGCTTCAGCACCATACGGTTAAGTACTGACAGCTGTTCCTCTACTCCAATAGGAGGTAAAGGTGATCCTGTGGGGAATGTTGGGTGGAATGGTGGTCTGGCTTGGTGGCTTGTGGTGGTAGTGGTGGCAGTGGTGAATATGGGTAGTGGTGTATAAATGGGTGGTGAAGTGTAGGCTGTAGTAGTGGAAGGTGGAGGTGTGGTAGTAATGGTGGAGGGTGTGGTGGTAGTAGTGGGTGGAGTGTAGTAGTGGTGGGTGGTGTCATAGTAGTGGTGGGTGCAGTGCTAGAAGTGGTTGTAACTGTGGTGCTGGTGGTGATCAATGTGAACCTGGGCCTCTTCCCCTTCTTGCCGTAGGGTTGAGCCATTCTCTTTCTCCTTTAGCCCTTGGATACAGTGGCACCCCCTTGGCTATTGGGCTCGACTGGGGTGTAAGATGGATTAGTAGCAGCCTCCCCAGACTTACACTGGCGTCCACCTACCGCCCTAATCCCCCTCTCGGTGGCAACCACCCCGCTGCCCACCGTTCGAGTCAACGGCTCCTCATCCGACTCCTCCTCCTCATCAGGTCGGAAGTCCTGATGGAATCCCGCAGTCTCTGCTCCTCCTCGGGTGGATGATGGAAATGTCACATCAGTAGTAGTGGCCCTAGATTGAGTGGGGCCAGCATCTCCACCATCACCGCTATCATCATCATCAGAATCATCATCCGGGAGCACAATCTGCTCAGTGTCTAAGTCAGTGTCATCGTGGCGCCACTTCCTTCGAGCTGGCACCACATAATCCTCAAGGGCCAGATGCCCAAACAGTCCCCTGACATGGGGTTTCACCTGCTTCCCCTGTACACCTTCATCCTGCCTAAGGTGGTATCATCCATCACCTCAAGCACCACGGCATCCTCCTTCTCCTTTGGTAGCAAAGGAGCTTCTGGTCAATAATCATCTACATAAAGTGAGGGTACATGCAAAAGCCCTCCTTGCCCTTCGCCTCTATGTTCTCCACCAGGTAGGTTAGGATCATCGTCGAGAAGCTGAATGGATGGTTCAGCACCAACACCACATTGGTGTTCTGAATCTGATCAGATAGCTCATCGAATCCTCCCTTCCTTGAGGCAATGCACTTAATCATCACATGGGCTAAGTACTTAAATTGGGGGCACAGGTTGCTCTTGTTGAGCACACCTGTGTTGATATCCCACGAGTACTTGGCACGCAGAAAACAGCCTCGTACAGTCAGTGGGTGTAGTCATGTAGGGCAGTCAGCATCATCCCCAAACTCCAAGACTGTCCTGAGATCGCCCTTAGTGATCTCTATAGCTTGACCAAAAATGGAGCTCCTGATATAGTGGGGCTCTGAGGACCTGTCGACAACAACGCTTTCCCAGAAAGTCTGCTGAACTGAACGGTACGGAGTGCACGGAGTTGATATAGTACGGAAGATCCACGATCTCCGTAAGAATGTAGTAATGCCCGAGAAATCAGCCGCGTTCCGGGAGGTCAGATCCAGATGAGCACAAATGTTATGTTTTGTGCTCATAGTCCAATGACTCACCATCTGTTGCACAATGTAAATAAACGTTAGTATGTGTCAATAAGTAACAATTTGATTCATAGGACTTGAAATCTTTTGTTCTATCAAGCGAACGAACTGTGCGACTGAGATCTAGTCATGCGAAAGAGCGCATACGAACGACTGAGCATGCGACTGGGTTCAGTCGGGCTACTGAGCATGCGGCTGAGTTCAATCGGACGACTGTGCATGCGGCTAAGTTCAATCATGTGGTTGTGCTCATACGCCTGGCTCATTCGGCCGATTGAGTCATTCGCTCAGTTCAACCGTGCGATTGAAATTCATTCAGAGTGACCAGTCGCATACCTCTCTGTTCGACACTTTAATCCTGAATCTAGGTCAAAACTGGAAGTTAAACATTGTTTTTAGATTCTTAAGACTCGCAGCGACTCTAATTGTCATATTATGTCTTTCATTTTAACCAATTTGCACGTTTATATGGTCTGTTTGATGATTATGACTTATTTCATGATTTTAAACACTTTGGGCCTGTTAGGGTTTGATTTCACTGCGCATTTTGTGCGATTTTGGTCGATAATTACCTGAAAATGATGTAACAACACGTCAGTATCACAATGGTAAGAAGAAATCGATTTAATCAGATTTTGGAAGAGTGTCGCTACTTTCGGGCGATTTTAGGGCGATTGAGGGGTGATGAACATATGCGACCGACTTTAGCCCTATTTATACTGAATCTATCTTCAATTGGGTGACTGGATCCATTCACACTCTTCAGTTATGCGATTGGATCCATTCGCACTCTTCAATCGTGCGATTGGCTCAGTCGGTCACATTAGGTTTCAGTCGTGCGACTTACTTATTCGATCACCTCCATTCATGCGATTAGTTCAGTCTTGTGGTCCAATCGTGTGAATTTACTCACGCTTATGGTCCAATCGCACATCTGGTCAATACGTGTGGGTTAGTCATGCGATTGGGCTCATACGTATGGTTCAATCGTACGGTTGGTCCATACTCATGGTCCAGTCATGCGAATGGCTCATACTTATGGTTCAACCGTACGACTGGTCCATACTCATGCTCCAGTCATCCGAATGGCTCATACATATGGTTTTGACTTGATGACCATTTGACACTTAGCCCTATTAACAATTGATAAAACATTTTAAGCATTAGATCATGTCAGACATGAACATTTTACTTAGAGAATTTTTGATCACCTCAGACGTGATCCTTTTAATAGTAAAAGCATTTTGTCACCTCAGACGTGACCCTTTTAACATTTGAAAACCCGTTTGGTCACCTCAGACGTGACCCTTTTTAGTGATTAAATCCTAGATAGAATTCCAATGCATAGTCCGATGTTTAATAACTAAACTGACTAAAAATTAAACAAATTAAACAACTAGAACTAAAAGACAAAACTAAAATTTATTTTTGTAATTTTTTGTGAGGTTGAAATCCTAAGATATGTATCTACCAGATTTTCCTTTCTAGACAGTATAGCATCAAGTTACATGGATCATAACTGGAACGATTCATTATGGAATCATACAGGTTTATCAAATCATTTGGGACATTTTATCAAATCCTTTTGATGCTAGATTCTTGTTTTCATTGAGAGTCATTAGCAAGTTTAGGAAATCATACTAGTGCTGTAAATCCATACACAGATTTTTGACACACACTGATGATGATTTAAGGTTTAATTATTTCAACAATCATTTGACGATCCCACACTTATATGGTAATCAAGATTACTCAGGAGATTTTTAAGCGGTCTACGGGTATTTTGACAAGAAGAAACTTTTCTAAGAGCTTTCAAAGAGATGCAAAGCCTCAGGTCAGTGCCATCGCACAGCAGAGAGGCGCAAACAACAATAAATTCTAGAATATTTAGGTTATGCTTATCCTCAGGTCAGTGCCACCGCACAGCAGAGAGGCACACAACCTACCTTCTTGTTTGAGCAATTATATTCCTTTTGCACAGATCGCACCAACAACATAGGTTATCAGCTAGATTGCTTTTTGCATTTTTCATGTGCTTTGCTCATTTTTATAGTCATCCGCACACATTTGTGGCGTTTATTTTGCTCGTCACCCCTTATTGGAACTTCGTCGGTTGTGTTAACCAAGGATAACATGATAACCCACAGCTTGTTGAACAACTTAGTTTGAACTTGAAATCACCAACGAGGTCTACTTATCTATTGTGTTGAATCTACTGACACATCATCTAATAATCTAGCAACCTCTAGGTCTACTTTCTCCGTGTTACCTTAGTAGCAGCTAGTTTTACATTCATTTTTCCTTTTATGTTGCTTAGACTTCTCTGACTTATACTTTGAATTTTGCATCTTAATCAGTTGAATTCTTTTAAAGTCCCAAACTCTTTGTTCCTGTGTTCTATCATTTTCCATAGTCATTGAATCAGTATCACATATATGATCTAATTTTTATTAACTAGACTTTCCTCCTCCTTTTTTTAAGTATTTAAATAAAGTAACTGATTTAATACTAAACTAACCTATTCTCCCCCTAAAATTCTAAAAACCAAAAATAATTTTTGAGTTTTTTTGGATTTTATAGAAACAGGAAATAAAATAAGAAAAATAAAAGAAAATAAAAAGAAAAAAATAAACAGTTGTCGGACTAAGCATGTTCATCTTCTGGAATCACTTCACCTTTCTTTTTCACGCCGTTAACCTCTAATAGATATAAAAATTGTGAAGTCACTAGATCGGTAAACATCCGAGCATGTTCTTGACGGAAGGATAAAAACCAAAAGACAATCAATAACACGAACAATAACCGAATGATTTTATTGATAAAACATAACGATTTTAAGCTCGTTACAACTTAAGAATCAAGGCTTTTGGCAAGGGGAGATCGAGCATGATCTCCCCTCTCATCCGGTAGCGCCTGGGCGCCGGGCACACTCTCTAAAACCCTCAGGTTTCTACACATTGAAACTGGTATATATAGGCCTCGGCCCATATTAGATGCGACTGGGCCCATTCGTACGATTGGACCATGCGTATGGTTCAATCGTACGACTGGACCATGCGTATGCCTCAGTCTTACGAATGCCCCAATCACATCTCTCAGTCGCACGACTAGTCCATTACCATGGCTCAGTCGTACGACTGAGTCTCATTCGCATATGCTCCAGCGAATGACCCAGTTTCATGTGTTTACAAGGTGTATAACATTAAGCCTAGACTATTCGTCAAGCGACGGACACACTATATATGACTATATATGCTCCAACAAATTCCCCCTCGGACGTTGCTTGCGAATAGTAAATAACACCTCTTACAATCTTCAGTCAATCTTTGCTCTGGTTTCCAATAGAATCAAACGACAACCATATTAGCCAACATTGCCGGTCCGTCAGGTTACCACAATATCCCTGAAAATGAATTTAGGCACAATAGCTTTCGTTTACTTTGCAGAACACCATCATAGCAGTAAGATTCCCCAAATGACTGATTTTTCCAGATAATGACATGACCAGTTTTCCATTGCTTCAATCTTCACATAGTCTAACCTGCTTAACATTTCCAACTGTAGAAATTCCCCCTCACGTTCAGCATATCCCAATATATATACATTGTGCTCTCCTGTCGTCTTCATTTGATGTATTGGGCAAAAGGTTGAAGGTTCCAATCCACAGCTGACAATATCAAACAAATCAGCATGCACGAAGATTCATCATCAGAAACCTGCTCACATCATCACCTTCTGATTGCGTCTTCAATTTCTCTATACATGGATTCCCCCTAAGAATGAGAATCCTCTCTGTGCGGATAAATATAACTTGATTGGCCCATAAATAGTCAGATGCTCCTGACTACCCCACAAAATCAGCACCGACAGCTAACAGCTTCTCTTCTCTCTTTCGTGTTCTAACAACATTCACCGATTCTGGAAGTCCAACGAATAATGGGGTATCCATCGAACTTGTTTGACATAAGAAACTCAGGGTGAATGTGCTTGGCTCATCCTCAACTCTTGCATAGACTCTCCAGGACAATCTTCACTATTGACCCGAACATGAACCGAAAATGACCCGATAATTTTCCCAAAAAAAAATTTATTTTACCAGACTTTTTCAGAAGGCTTCCCGACTGATAAAAATGGTTTAGGGAAAAATTCATGCAAGAAGCTGTTCCAGACTCTTTTTTTTTGGTCTGGTAGACAGCTCATTCATGCGACTTGAACAGATGAATGAAGACATACGTACGAATAGGTGATTCGTGCGAATGGATACTCCGAATGGGTCAGTCGTGCGAATGAAGTACACGAAAGGGTCAGTCGTGTGAATGAATGTTCATTCGTACGAATGGACATATGACTGGATTCGTTTTTATGATCTGAAGAAGATTCCGAGTCTGGTTTTAACAAACAAACATCACACGCAATGAGATTTGAGCAAAACAAGATGAACACGAAGAACACGAAGTGGGTTTAACGTCAAAGAACTGAACTTTGATCCAGAAATCAAGAGCTCGGGTTGCTAGAATGATTGTTAGATCATTCCAGCTGTAACCTGCTCTGATACCAATTGTGAAGTCGCTGGATCGGTAAACAACCGAGCATGTTCTTGACGGAACGATAAAAACCAAAAGACAATCAATAACGAGAACAATAATCGAATGATTTTATTGATAAAACATAACGATTTTAAGCTCGTTACAACTTAAGAATCAAGACTTTTGGCAAGGGGAGATCGAGCATGATCTCCCCTCTCATCCGGTAGCGCCTGGGAGCCGGGCACACTCTCTAAAACCCTCAGGTTTCTACACATTGAAACTGGTATATATAGGCCTCGGCCCATATTAGATGCGACTGGGCCCATTCGTGCGATTGGACCATGCGTATGGTTCAATCGTACGACTGGACCATGCGTATGGCTTAGTCTTGCGAATGCCCCAATCGCATCTCTCAGTCGCACGACTGGTCCATTACCATGGCTCAGTCGTACGACTGAGTCTCATTCGCATATGCTCCTGCGAAGGACCCAGTTTCATGTGTTTACAAGGTGTATAACATTAAGCCTAGATTATTCGTCAAGCGACGGACACACTATATATGACTATATATGCTCCAACAAAAATCTTTGTTTATCAAAAGCTTTTGTGTAGATGGCAGCGCATTAAAAAACCGTATTAATTTTAACAACATCGAGTAAATTCTTTCCAAAACAATCGCGTATAAAGTGATATTTAATTCTGATGTGTCTGGTCTTAGGATGTTGGACCGGATTTTTAGTTACGGCTATAGCAGTAGAATTATCAACAAATATAGGAGTGTTAGAGAATTTCAAACCGTAGTCCCGCGTTTGCTGTTGAATCTATATGATTTGTGAACAGCATCTTGCAACAACAATATATTCAGCTTCACAAGTTGACAGAGCCACCGATGTCTGCTTCTTACACTGCCACGTGACTAATCTTATCCTAAAGAATTGACATCCTGCTGAAGTGGACTTGTAGTTCATTTTGCAGCAGCCATAATCCGAATCACTATACGCTGTAAGCTCAAAGTCATTGTCATGAGGATACCACAACCCCAGTATTGGAGTACTCTTCAGATAATGAAATGTCTTTTTGATGCCTATGATATGGTTGACTTTAGGTTTCTCCTGATATCTGGAGCATAGACATGTCGCGTATATGATATCAGGTCTTAAGGCAGTCAGGTACATGAGAGATCCGATCATTCCTCGGTACATAGTGGCATCCACCAGATCACTATTTTCGTCGGGTGCGACATCATGGTTTGTAGCAAGTGGAGTCCCAGCTGCGGAAGCATTCTCGATATCAAACCGATTTGAGAATATCGCCTACATAATTGGTCTGATGCAGAAATATTCCCTTTGGTGTCTGATCCACCTGTAACCCGAGAAAGAACTTCATCTCACCCATGGCACTCATCTCAAATTGAGCTTTCATTACTGCTTCATGTTCTTTACATAATGCTTTGCTTTTGGAACCGAAGATTATGTCATCATAATAGATCTGAACTAGCAGTAAGTCACCATCCTTTTCTTTGATGAACAGTGTACAGTCAATCATTCCTCTGTGAAGGCCATGTTTCACAAGATGAGTCGAGAATTTGTCATACCAATCTCTTGGGGCTTGATGGAGCCCGTAGAGAGCCTTATCTAGTTTGCAAACTCTGTCCCGATGATACGGATCCTCAAATCCTTCGGGTTGACTGACGTACACTGTCTCCCGGATTTCAGCATGAAGGAATGCACTCTTTACGTCTAATTGATAGACTTTGATCTTCATGTAAGATGCACAGGCTAGGAAGATACAGATTGATTCCATTCTTGCAACAGGTGCAAACACTTCATTGTAATCAATGCCCCCGACTTGTCAAAATCCTTCAACTACCAATCGAGCCTTGTTTCTTATTATGACCCCTTGGTCATCTTTCTTGCACTTCAAGACCCATTTGGTGCCAATGACCTTAGCACCTTTAGGTCTATCCACTAGAGTCCATACTCCAAACTTCTTGAATTAAAGAAATTCTTCTTGCATGGCACTCACCCATGCCTCATTGTTTAGGGCTTCGCTAACATATTTTGGCTCAAATTGAGACACAAAACATCCATATGCACCATCGTGAAGATATCCTTTTTCCATTACCGAGGCATAATCAGCTGAGTATAGCTGATTTCTAGTCTGGACTCCTGATCTGACATCTCCAATGACATTTTCCAACAGATGATAAACATCCCAGCTCACGTACCGCTTTAATGGGCGAACAGCCTTTAGTCGAGATCCTGGAGTGGTTGGTACAACTACCTCATTTTCCAGATTGTGAACAACATGTTAGTATTTGAGGCAGTGGGAGTGTGTGGTTCTGAAGTGTCAGAGGTATCAACATCAGATGCTTGTGTACTTCGAGTAGTAGGAACCTGCTGCCCTTGATCCACCTGATCATTTGCTATGTCTTCATCATCAGAGGAGGAGTCACTTACCTCAAGTGCTCCCCTGAAGAACTAGAAGACTCACCTTGTGAAGCTGAGGTCATCGGATCCAGTGATGGTGTGTTACGTCGTACATCATTCTGGTCGATAACTCATCCTCAGGAGGAAAGAGAGGGATGTTGAAGGATTTAAAGAATCCATCATAGTCAAAAAAAATAGAGGGTCCTTTTCTAGTAAGGGGGTGGTGTATCTCTGTACATCAACATTGCACCACACTTCTACTAGACCCGTTGAGTTGTTGTAAACTCTCTTATTCGGTATGTTGTATCCTAAGAAAATCCCTTCTTCAGCCTTATCGCTGAATTTCCCTGACTGAGTTTTCTTCAGTAGTGTACATGGTGCAACAAACGGTTCGAGGTACTCTAGATTAGGTTTACGTCATTGGAGTAACTCGTAACACGTCTAACCATGACGCTTGACCACCAGGACTCGATTAAGGGTGTAACATGCATTAGCTACTGCCTCGTTCCAAAATTGGATAGGTAGTTTCGAGGCTGCTAGCATCGTCCAGGCTGTCTCTATCAAGCTGCAATTCTTTCTATTTGTAACCCTGTTCATTTGAGGAGTGTAGGCAGATGTGAATTGGTGCATAATTCTTTTTTCTTTACAGAATGCCTCCATCCATTGGTTCTTGAACTCGATGCCGTTGTCTGAGCGAACTTGCCTTACCTTCAGCTCGTAGAGAGACTCCAATGTAGTTACTAGCTCTTTGAATGATTCAAATGTCTCTGATTTGGATTTCAGAAACATCACCCAAGAAAATTTTGAGTAATCATCCGTAACTACATAGCAGTACAAATCACCGGCAATGCTCTTTGTACTGACTGGGCCAAACAGATCCATGTGAAGAAGCTCAAGAGGGAGGTCGATTGAATAAACGTTCTTCGCCTTGTGAGACTTCTTTGTCTGTTTCCCTTCTTACATGCGACACAGAAATCCGGTAGTTGGTGTTGGCTTTGTTAGAACATAAAATCATAGTTTAACCATTTAAACTTTCTGAAAACGTAGCGGAATTACAACTTTATAAACTCATTTATAAGCTGAAAAATATGTTCATTAGATGACCATATTAATGTATAAAACAAACCCAAAGAACAAAGGATCATTTATGTGAATAAGCAAGCTATGAACATATGTAAAACTACATAAAATCACAGCTTCATTGAGCTGTGAACCTACCTTACTGCAGCAGCAAAAAGTCGACCAAAAGAAGGTTGAATGATGTTGAAAATAGCCAAGACTTCAAAAGTAGAAGTCCTCAAGCTTGTATACCCCAAGCCCTTTGCAAACACCTCTTCTTGCTAGGTAGAAATCACCAAAAACAAAATGAAAACCCTCTAATTTTTCTGCTGAAAACCCTATTTTCAGGCTGAAAAATCCATAGCATATTAGAGAGGATGAGAGGATTTTGTGTTGTGTTGCATGCAAATGAGAATCATCATCATGGAGTGCGAGAACCTCTCTTGTTTCTTGCTGAAAAACCCTCTTTTTCAGCTTGCTAAAACCGTGGGATCTTGGGAGAGAAAAAGAGAGAGCTGATTTGAGTCTTGTATCTCATGTAATGTCATGAGTATGAGAGTATAATAGACAACTTAGTGGAGACTCAATTGCATGTGCTTGTTCTTCCTAAAGGCATTAGTGGAGCATGCATGTGCTTGGTCTTACCAAGAGAATCAAAAGAAAAAGAAACCTCTCACACATGCAAGTGAGTGGACGGTTTCAAAGATGAAACAAAGATGGTTTTCTTTTGCCTTTTAATTAAAACATACACATACACACATGTCTAGTCTTGTAACAATTAACCATTTAATTGTTTAAGTAGTATACTCTCATTATTATTTGGTGTTATACAACCAATTTAAATAACACTTCAAATAATATCATTGAACAAAATATCCTAATAAATTGTTCCATCTCATATGCAACTTATTTAGAAAACCCATTTTCTAAATTTGGTGTAAATATTTAATTGCATGATCATATCATCAATTAAATAGTAATTGGTGTTTGCTAAGCTTGTTATTGGGTATAACCCGACTTGGATCATAACGTACTAACCACATCAATATTCTAAGTGTCTTGGGCACATAGAATCCTACAATCTCCCACTTGCCTAAGATTCATAGAAGATTGATGCAAGCAGTAAATAACGCCTAACAACGGTTTACTACCCTTAATACGCATGACTTATGGCCATTCAATAACATCATCCCATTCAAGTACCCTACTTGAAATGATTTAGGTGAATCAATCATCTATCCTTTTGTTACAGATGTCATGTTAAATCCAAGAACACAAAATGATCATTCCTTGTTGATTTAACTTAATCAGGCCTTAGACATCTAACTCTCAACGAATAAGAGGAACAAATTCCATCTTGACTACGTACGTTTCTCACAACCACCTCGTATTATACCTGAACATACCCTTATGTACTGTCCACTATTTCAGGACAGTGAAGAATTAGCTCAAGGTATAATATTTGGTGAATATCAAAACCCAATATGTATCTCAGGTCGAAGGATACCAAATGATATTCGCCTTTACTCAAATTTAATTATGATCAATCGATAAGATTCCATGTAGTAAAATTTGAGATGCTGGTTAGTCGAATATTTTTATCCCACAAATATCTATGAACCTGGGTAGCAACCCATTGCTCTATATTCATCCTTATGAATATCAACCAATCCAAGTTCATAATAATCTTACCCTCACACTTGTTCCCACAAGTATGAACGACTACGGACATTTAGAGTAAATAATTTACTCATGGATTAAACATGTTAAATTGGAACATTAATTGAAACATTATAACCAAATAATTTTACTCAAATAATAAAGAGTTCCACATATTCAAATACAAAATTTGATCAAGTCCAATCACTAGAATATCAAAGTCCTAAGGCACAAGTGTGACTTTCATGCTTTGACCTATCTAGGAGCTTCGTCAATGGATCCGCAATGTTTTGATCAAAGTGAACTTTGCGAATACATATTTTTCTCTTTTCAACTTCATCCCTTATATAGTTGAATCTCCGCTCATTGTTCCTAATCTTTTGATGTGCACGGGGTTCCTTGATTTGAGCAATCACACGCTCGTTATCACAAAAGATTTCTAAGGGGTCTTGAATGGTAGAGACCACCCTTAGATCGGCGATAAACCTTTTATTCATGCAGCTTCCAAAGCTGCTAATGAGGCGGCTATGTATTCATATTTTGTAGTGGACAATGTTACCCTATTCATAATGGAGACATACCCTGATTGTATTCATATCAGTTTGGAAACTCGCATCCGTGTAACCCTTTACAACGAGTTCCTCTTTCTCAAATCCGTATATTAGAAACATATCCTTAGTCCTCCTAAGGTATTTCAATATACTTTTAACAGCCATCCAATGGCTATTACCTGGATTCTGCTGATATCATCTTGTCATGCTTAACGCGCATGACACGTCCGGTCTTAGTGCATATCATCGCATATATGATGGATCCTATAGCAGACGCATATGGTTGTCCTTCATACAATCTTGCTCATCCTTTGAGCTTGGACATTGAGATGCACTCAATATTGTACCTCTTTGAATAGGTACCATACCTTTATTAGAGTTTTCCATCTTGAACATTTTTCAAGATTTATCAATATATGCACTTTGGTTTAGACCTATCAACCACCTCGATCTATCCCTATAGATCTTTATTCCCAAAATATAGGCAGCTTCACCGAGATCTTTCATGGTAAAACAATTTCCAAGCCAGGTTTTAACACCTTCCATGGTTGGACTGTCTTTTCCATATAGTACTATGTCATCAACATACAATACTAAGAATGTGATTACACTCCCACTAGCCCTTTTATACACACAAGCCTTGTCAGTATCCAAGTTTCCATACATATTTATTTTCTTCTTGAAAACCCACTTGCATCCAACAAGTTTGGAGTTAAGTGGAGGGTCAACCAATTCCTAAACTTGGTTGTCATACATGGATTGCATCTCTACATTCATGGCTTCTAGCCATTTGTCACAATCCGAATTGGACATAACATCAAGGTATGTTGTTGGCTCATCGGAGTCAACTTCATAGTATCCATCCATGAAAAATCCATATATTTCAGGTGGAATGCTAACTCTACCAGATCTGTGAACGTTTTGTGTGTATTGATCAACCTCTTGATCATCATCAACAACCTCTTGTTGATAGCTAGTGTCAACCAAATGTGTATCAGCTTGTGGATCTTGATCTTCATCAAACTCCATTGTTCTATGCGTCATTCCTTCCATAAGGAACTTGGCTTCCAAGAACTCTGCCCTTCGAGCAATAAATTTCTTTTGCTCTGTTGGGTCAAAGAAGTAGTATCCTATACAGTCTTTGGGATATCCAACAAATATACACTTAGTGGATCGACTTTCAAATTTGTTTTGGGTGTTAAGCTTAATATAATCTTTACTACCCATACCTTTTAAATATGATAGTGATGGAACTCTTTCCATGCCATATTTCAAAAGGTGTCGAACCCTCTTTCTTGGTTTGGGCCATATTCAAAATACGAGCCGTGGAGATTAGTGTGAAACCCAAGATGATAAAGGTGGTAAGCTCATAGCCTTAATGAATTGAACCATATCCAAATAGGGTTCAGTTTCTCCTTTATCAGAATGAAGAACTTAGATAGTTATGTAGAGTTGATTTTCTACTTCATTATTGAAGTTTTTGAACATTTCAAAAGCTTCATACTTATGTGTCATCAAGTGCACACAATAATAGCGACTGTAATCGTCGGTAACAGTAACGACGTAATTTTTTCACCAATCTTTGTCATTGTCTTAAAAGGACCACATACATCCAAATGTATCATTCCTAATAAGTCTTTTAGTTCACACTTATCATGAAACATTTTCATTTGTTTCCAAAAGACCATTCTTTTGAAGTGTTTGAATCCAATTCTTGTTTATGTGACCAAGATGACAATGTCAAAGATAATAATAACTTAAACCGATTTTAAGTTTCTTGGTGCTTAATTTGTAAATGAGTTATTGTAGGACGAATTATCATGAACTAATTCATGAATATCATTAAAAGGCATATCCTTAAAATGAAATACATCATCCATAAAACTTAATACCATTATATACAAACTTTAAATCATGACCATATTGTTTTAATAGGAAACATTAATTATGTTGCTAGTCAAACTAGGTGCATACAAAAGGTTTTGAGAACAACTTCCAAACCATTTGTAAGTCTCAAAATAGAGTTTCCTTCTTTGAAGCGCACATTTCTTTTGAACCCTTTTGCAACAATTGCAAGTATGAGTCTCACATCCGGTATCCAATACCCATGTGTTTGAAGAAATGACATTTAATACGTTGTGAATCATGAAAATTGTATTCGAGGTTTGCCTAGCATCCCTCTTATTTTTCAACTCCTTGAGATAGGAGGGACAATTCCCTTTTATTGTCCTATCTCTCCATGCTCAAAGCATGGATCGTTCTCCTTTACTTTAGGCTTCATAAGCTTAGGTTTTTGAGGTTTCGCTTTAACCTTTGCTTTGATGTATTCCTTTCTTTTGGCAATAATTGCCTTAGGATCGAGATTGGCCATTTCTTATAGTCTCCCTCATTGATCGAGAGAATAGGTTGAACCTCTCTACCCATCCCTGCCACGGTTGCTTTGAGCATTGCGTCAATTTCACAGATGCTCTTGTCCCACCCGTTCATATTACAGTTTATTATGAATGTCTCAATCCTTTAGTTGGGCAATCAAGGATCAAATCCTTGGCCGACTACTTTAAGACAGGACATTTAAGCATCTTGAGGCTATCAACGTGGCTTTTCATCTTAAAAATATATAAGATGATATCGATTGGGTTTCTTCCATGTGACATGCATAAAGTGCTTGAACCGTTTCAAAGAAATCTTATTAATGTTTGTTGAAGGAACATTTCCTTCAACTAGATTATCATGTCATATGCCCTATAACGTTCCAAACCATTTTGGAGTTCGAGAATCATATTCCCAACATGAGGTAGGAAACTTGCACAGAATCCTTAATGTGCTTAAGCCAATCGTCAAAAGGCCTTAACATCAACAGCGTTGGTTGGTGAGACATGGGTTCGTCAAGGACATAGGCCTTTACTCATTTTGAGAACGATTCTCAATTTTCGAAATTGAGTCCATAAGGTTTTTTTCCTTTCTAAAATTGCTCTCAGTGATAGGGTATGGACGGTCGGGGTGGTAGCATTATTGTTTGCGGCCATTCTACGAAATTTACAAAGTTCTTATTAGTATTTCTGAAAAATTTCATTTTAATTATTAATACCCTTTTATGTCTCACAGACAATTAATAATTAAAATCTAGAATCCAACGTTACTTTCAAATAGTGGTTAGGTGACCTTTATCCCATTATTTAAATTAACAAGGTAGTCAACAATTGACAATTGCAACCTTTTGCAACTTCTAGCCTTTATGGGATCGGTTAAACATCTTATGTTTGGTTGGCAAGTTTAATCCCATCAACACCATTGTACCCCATGCTTCGGTGACCCTATGCACATGGTTTCCAATTCAAGTCATCCTACTTACACACACGTGTGAGTTTACTCATACAAGTGGTTAGGTGACCTTTATCCCACAAATATGTTAAGCCCACCTCAAAACACAAGTTCCCTA
Organism: Flaveria linearis; assembly: GCA_024085815.1. NCBI lineage: Eukaryota > Viridiplantae > Streptophyta > Magnoliopsida > Asterales > Asteraceae > Flaveria > Flaveria linearis. The sequence goes on along the minus strand of CM044001.1, from coordinate 58,904,187 downwards.
AAAGTGGTTAGGTGACCTTTATCCCACAAATAGTTCTCAAGTGATTCGAGTGTCGTGTAAAAGGATGGTGTTAAACTTGTTTCAAAAGGGATTTTTGGTTTTCATTAATTCTAGTTTTGAAAACACTATGTACTTGTCTTTGCATGCTTTCAAATACAAGATACCCTATGGTTCTTTTAATAAAATTCATTTTATTATAAAACCATTAATCCTTTTAATAACCATTTATTAACACTTAATGATTAAGAACCATTTTATATTAGCTTGTTAAGATCATTTTTAGTAAGATTGTTTATCATATCCAAATATCATACAATCATTCATAGAATCACAATCAAATAAGCATAATATAAACAACCACAATGTGCATAACCATAGCTACTATTGTGACCACACTTGTTTGCCATCACAAGTGTGGTCATTTGGTCTTTCCTAAGGGTTGAATACCACACAAAATAGAGGTCTTCATTGACTCCCACTTGAACTTGCATCCATATGCTTCAAGTCCTTCTTTTGTGTCTTCTTCTTGTGCTTCCTTCCCGAGCATCTTCTTTTACAAAATATATATCCTAATACATATTTTCTAGTAAAAGAAAAACACTCCTAATCTATTATTACATCCCAATGAATAAATAGAAAAATTACATTTTTAAACAAAGCACAAAAGAATAATATTACAACCCAAATGAAATTAACCAAAACAAACATTGCAAGCATCCAAACAACACAAGGCCAAAAGCTAGGTTATGCACCAATATGAACAATCATTAACATCATTCAACAAACAAAATAAACCCCATCAAACCCTAAATTTTCAGCCTACATAAACTGAAAATTTGGGTTTGTTTGTCCAAACAAACAACAACCAAACATGTCAACCAATTGATATATCTATCTTTCAAAGTTTAATCATAAGCATGAAGATATAACTTTGAAAGACATGGGGTTTATTCAATCAACCAAAATCAGCCCCTAATTAGTTGATTAACATCCTTTAAAACGATTTCTAAAGGGTAAGAACAAGCAAGCTATCCACATAACCGGCTCTTGATGCCATTGTTGGGTTTGTTAGAACATAAAATCATAGTTTAACCATTTAAACTTTCTGAAAATGCAGCGGAATTACAACTTTATAAACTCATTTATAAGATGAAAAATATGTTCATTAGATGACCATATTGAAGTATAAAACAAACCCAAAGAACAAAGGATCATTTATGTGAATAAGCAAGCTATGAACATATGTAAAACTACATAAAATCACAACTTCATTGAGCTGTGAAACTACCTTACTGCAGTAGCAAAAAGTCGACCAAAAGAAGGTTGAATGATGTTGAAAATGGCCAAGACTTCAAGAGTAGAAGTCCTCAAGCTTGTATCCCCAAGCCCTTTGCAAACACCTCTTCTTGCTAGGTAGAAATCACCAAGCACAACATGAAAACCCTCTAATTTTTCTGCTGAAAACCCTCTTTTCAGGCTGAAAAATCCGTAGCATATGAGAGAGGATGAGAGGATTTTGTGTTGTGTTGCATGCAAATGAGAATCATCATCATGGAGTGCAAGAACCTCTCTTGTTTCTTGCTAAAAAACCCTCTTTTTCAGCTTGCTAAAACCGTGGGATCTTGGGAGAGAAAAAGAGAGAGTTGATTTGAGTCTTGTATCTCATATAATGTCATGAGTATGAGAGTATAATAGACAACTTAGTGGAGACACAATTGCATGTGCTTGTTCTTCCCAAAGGCATTAATGGAGCATGCATGTGCTTGGTCTTACCAAGAGAATCAAAAGAAAAAGAAACCTCTCACACATGCAAGTGAGTGGACGGTTTCAAAGATGAATCAAAGATGGTTTTCTTTTGCCTTTTAATTAAAACATACACATACACACATGTCTAGTCTTGTAACAATTAACCATTTAATTGTTTAAGTAGTGTACTCTCATTATTATTTGGTGTTATACAATTAATTTAAATAACACTTCAAATAATATTATAGAACAAAATATCCTAATAAACTGTTCCATCTCATATGCAACTTATTTAGAAAACCCATTTTCTAAATTTGGTGTAAATATTTAATTGCATGATCATATCATCAATTAAATATTAATTGGTGTTTGCTAAACTTGTTATTAGGTATAACCCGACTTGGATCATAACGTACTAACCACATCAATATTCTAAGTGTCTTGGGCACATAGAATCCTACAGTTGGAAGGTTTGAACATTTACTCCACGCACTAGATCATTCTTGATCAAGTGATTCATCTTTCGGGGATTGATGTGTCCTATTCTCCTATGCCAGGAGATGGAGTCTTTTTCTGTTGCCTTTGACAAGAAGCATTGTACTTGATGATCGGTTGTGGTGGCCTTTGAGTGGTCCAAGACATACAAATTGTTATATCTTGAAGCTGACATTAACACTTGGTCCTCCAGGATGACATAGTCCTTTTTCAGAACATAGCACTTCTTGTTGTCAAATACAACTTTGAACTCTTTGTCGCATATCTGCGAGACAGAAAGTAAGGTATTTTGAAGTTGTTGAACATAGTTTACCTTATCAAACTTCACTTTCTGATTTCCCACTTCTCCTTGTGCAGTGATATAACCTCCTTTATTTCTAGCAAATGAAACGTGTCCTCCTTTAATTTGTTTGACGTTTAACAAGAGAGACAGGTTTCCAGTCATGTGCCTTGATGCACCGCTATCAACAATCCAGGTATTCATAGAAGCACTATAGCGGACACCCTGCACATTCAAAGGAAATGATTAGTTTAGCTTAGGGACCCAAGCCTTAACTGGCTTGGGTGACCCGAAGGAATTGTGTGACACCAGTGTGACTTTAGTTTCTTTGGGTTTTGACACTTCTTGTTTAGATGTTTTGACTTCTTTAACAAAATTCATTGTTTGAACATGTTTAATATCTTTACCCTTTTGTTTATTTGGACTATGACATGGTGCTCGAGATTGGTTAAATTGTTTGGTCTTTGGGTTCTGAATTAGACATGTTTGAACCCGACTCCACCTTAACCTTTGCAAATTGTTCATCCAAATTAACAATAGGCATCATACCTTTTGACTTTAAAGTGGTCTCCTTCCGTTTAGTGAAAGGTTCAATAGGTTTACTTGTGGAATCTGGATCACTTACAAGAGGAGTGGACACCACATGATCCTTGATTGGGTTATCATTAATTGGTTTGCATTTAGCATTCAACAAGGTCTCATGTGGTGGTGGAACCACTTTGTGACCCAAACCCTCCCCGTGGTTTCGTTCTTTCACTAAGTGTTGAACTATGTGAGAAGAACTAGTCCAACTGTCCAGTTTTTGTTTTAAAGAATTTACATCGACTTCCAAAACTGATTTTTGTTTCTTAGTTTCTTCTAGGGATTTTAAATAGAACTTTATGTCATTTTCTTGGTTAAATACCACAACTTTGGTTTCCCTTTGTTGTTTATTTAACAGTTCTATTTTCTCTTTATAACTGTGCTCATTTTGTTTAAAAATCGGTTTGCTTCTGTGCATAGTTGTAAATCATTTACTAAGCTATCATTGTGATCTAATTGCCTAGCAAATTTTCAATCTATGCTATCCCTAAATTTATTACACTCAGAACAAGCATGATTATCAAAAATTTGGTCTGTGGAACTTAACTGAGAAGGTTCGGTTGAATCAGCCATCATCATGGAGTTTGACTGTTTGGGTGCTGGTGATTCTGAACATGTTGTGCTGGGACCTTCTTCATTTAGGTGAGTGACCACGGTAGCAGTATCTTCATGTTCTGACATCACGAGTTCCACAGCTATATCACCTTCGCTTGCAGAGTCGTCATCCAAACCCTCAACACATGCAATGTTGGATTCTCCCAGAGACACAAAGCGAAAGGTCCAATCTTGTCCTTCATCATCTTGTGCAGTCAAGGCCTTAGGATCCTTGCTTAATGATGTAGCCCCATTGGTGGGTTTATCTTGACGATTGAAAGTGGAGAATGGATTACCATTACTGTCTCCTTGGGCTTCACACATTCACGTTTGAAGTGCCCCTTTTCTCCACAATTGAAATAGGTAACTTTGGTTTTGTCAAAACCAAAGGTTGTATCCTTTATGGCTATCAAGTTCTGTTCGGTCTTCTTAACAAACTTCTTCGCCCTCCGGACAGCACTAGCCAATGCCCACATGATATCCATTCTTTTGAGTTCAGTTTCATCTACCTGCTCGTAGTCTTCATCGGCGAGATGGTAGTTTCCAATCTTCCCCACAACTAGACTGTCATAGGAGTGAACGACAGCTTCTAGGAGATCCATATGCTCCTTTGCTACCTCTACAGTCACATTACCGAGATTGTTGGTCTTCAATTTCATAGCATTGGCTTCAGGTGCTATGTATTGGGTGCAAGATGACCTGACGTGTCAGATCCGGAAGTAATGGCTTGGAACGGAGCAGCTGAACTGGACACGAATGTTGTTTGGAGTGGTGCTCCGGAAGTTTTTGGTTGAGGAGTTGAGTTTTAAAGTGACGGGTTCTGATCGTATGAACCTTTTTAGGACCTGTACTTCATCGTCAACTCTTCCTCTCTCAGCTTCAGAATGAAATCTTTAATATCTAACTTTGTAAGCTTATCATTCTGTCTTAGATTTGACACAAATGAGACCCACTTCTCTGGCAATCCATCTGCAAAACTTGACACCTTATCTTCCATTGACGTGGTAACTCCATGAGTGTGCAGCTCACCCACCAAAGGTAAGTTTTACTTCATCAGCACAAACCGGTATGCTATACCCAGTCTCGATTGATTCCCACAGATTAGGATCCACTCCATTTAAGTATCTCTCGAACCTTTGCTTCTATTGTGGGTAATCGTCTAACGTTATGAGCTTAGGGGGCTAATTGTGATTACCAACTTTGTTTTCCAGAAGCAATAGATTCTGGATCCTTGAATCCCTTCTGGCAGTGAAATCTGAGTACTGATCTTCCATTTGAATTAACTTTGAATTTCAAACTTAAACTTTTTCACACGTGTGAATGGAGAGGGCCGAATAGGTTAAACGTGCGATTGAACTGTGCGGATGGCTCAATCGTGCTATTGAACAATGCGAATGAGTCAATCATGCGATTGGACAAGGACGACTGGACAATGCGAATGAGATTGTTCAGTCGTACGAATGGATGAATGACTAAGTTCAATCATGCGTATGGAAGGTGCGAATGAGTTCAGTCGTGCGATTGAGTCAATCGTGCGACTGAAGTTGCTAGTTTTGAAAAATTCGACAGTTTTGGATATTTCGACACACAAACACAAATTTTTATGAAACCCTAATCTGCCATAATCCGGAAAACGTGAACTTTTTGATCTTGAGACGTCAAAAACACTGTTTTAACCAAAATGATGGTGTTTTTGAATGAAAAAAGTGATTCTTACACCAAATCGATCGAATCACACGTAAAATCAAGAGCCAAAGCCCTAATACCACTTGTTAGGACCGTGTACGTATGGAGTACTAACTGATAATGCATGAAATCAGATCAAATAGTGCGGAATCCTATTTGATTGGCCATCCAATCAGTGAGAACGACAATCTGATCAATCCTACGATGAAACAAACGTTAAGAACGAACAAAAATTGATCAGAAATGAACTATGAAGTTGGAATAGGTTTTCTTGAGCCTCTGGACTTCTAGGGTACGATTATGTGCGTAGGTATTCGAAATCTCTTCAATTGTTATGTTTTTTCATGAATCAAGTGGTATATATAGGTTAGGGTTTGTCAATCGTGTGACTGAACCATTAGTATGGTTCAGTCGTGCGACTGAATCATACGATTGTTTCATACGCATGACTGAAGTTTCAGTCATGCGATTGAGCCAATCTTATGTCTCAATCGTGCGACTGATCCAGTCTCCTGGTTCAATCGTGCGACTGGTCCATTGGCATGAAGTGTTCATGCGTATGGTCCATTAGCATGAATACTTCATACGATTTACAAACCTATATAATTAGTTCACTATAAGTTATCACACACTAAACAATGAAATATTTAACATTATAAGCATCAACCACACATTTTATTTCATTCATACCCACTCAATTACATATATGCAAGACATGAAAGGCATTTTACATTAAGCTCCTAAACTAGGTACACATGTATCAACAACCCTCATCTTCAGGAGTTGTTTCATCCTTGGCAAGAAAAGCATTCTCAATAGTATTTGTTGGAGAAGCAACATACTTGTATTGAGAAGTTGATGCAGTTCCATCATTATTTCTTGAGCTTTCATCAATTTCAACTGACTCAATCTTAGCAATAAGAAGATCAAGATCCATCGGAAACTTTTTAGTATGCTTTAACAAAGTCACAGTTTGTTTCCAAGATGATGGAAGTGCATTCAGAAATATATCCTTTAGGTCTTTAATATCATTCTTAACCCTAAAGTTGACTTTTCCGTTGTAAGTTGCACATATCTATTCATCATCTGATTTATGGTTTCTCCTCAGATATGCTCAGACAGTTCAAGTTGCCTTTTCAATTTCTATGTTTTAAGATCTTGAATTTCTTTTCCTTTTTCATAGATAATTTTCAAGGCTTTGTACACGGTGTACCCAGTTTTGTAATTCTCAAGCCTTGATAGTACTTCCAAAGATACCCCTTTACACATGAGAGAATAGGCTTTAATATCATTCTTCACCTTTTTCAGATCATCCCAATGTAAACCATCTTTTGGGTAAGGTTCTTATGAATCTTTTATGTACACAAAACCTTTATCAGGACCATCAAAAGTGACAGGAAATTAAGGTCTTTTTTCTATTGATTTCCATATATCAGTATCAATATAATTCAAATGATGTTTCAGCTTGAGTAACCAGTTCTTGAAGTCAGCTATGTTCTTCAACTTTGGTACTCTATTCTTTGAATCTTCAGACTTAACCATGTTTAAGTTTTGAATTTAAGAAAATATATTATTTTTGTTTTTATTAGATTTAAAATGAAATAAAGAAATGAAAATATTTTTGGATTTTAGATTTTGAAAAATTTTCTAAGTGTTGAAAGAAAAGTATGAATGTGATGCGACTGAATAGTAGTGAAACGCCCACTTTAACTTAGAAACTTATAAGGGAATGCCTTGGTGTATTTTTGAAACGCCCAAACTAGAAACACCTAAATAGTTGCAAAACATTCAAACAGTTCTAAAACGCCCAAACAATGATGAAGCGCCAGAACAGTTCCAAAGCGTCTAAACAGTTCCGAAGCGCATGGGACTTTGTTTCTGAAAAACATCCAAATAGTGCAAAAACACTCACAAACAGTGTCAAAATGTCCACTCTGAAACGCCTAAACAGTGCTAAAGCGTCTGAATAGTGTTCATGCACCTAAACACTTAGGAATTTTCAGATGATTTCATCACACCAAACACCTAATTCATTCTCTTCGTAACAACCTGATCTTAACAAACTTTTCAAAACTTGATTAATTGATCTCAAACTATTCAATCAAGTGTAGAATGTAGCGATTATCAATCCTTTAACATCATTTTCCTTTAATTAACAACAAAAAATATGAATTTTACTAAAATTTGTGTTCGAACAACGAAGAACTATTCGCAAAAAAATCTGATAAAAATTCATATCTGAAGGTGTCAAATCACTCAATTGTGATTCAATTCATGTTTCTAATGATGAAACACAACTGAAATCAACAATTAATTAAACAATTGATATTAAAACACAGATTTAAGTGATTCACAGGTACTCAAAAGTCGTTTCAAGCTCCAATCACTGAACCGAAGGCTCTGATACCATTTGATAGGTTCAAATGGATCGATTCTATGCTTGTAATTAAGGAATTATCAATTATATGAACAAAGTAATCAACACATGGAAAAATTCATAGTAGACTTTATTGATAGTTGTAAAGGATTACAATGTACAATTGACAGAGTTCTAAGTATTCTCTAAACCTCTCTAAACGTCTACCTGCATAAAATACATATATTCCTATTTATACTTATCAAAGAAACTAAAGGAATATATATTTACAAATAAGTTCCTATACTACGACAAAAACTAAAACTAAAGACTAAATGCTAATCTTCTAGGGCTTCAACAATATCACTCACACGTACACATCATAAACCTCGTCACATCACCATGCACACATCAAGCATAAGCCATCACATCGTAACAGGGCCTATCTCCCCATTATACCACTCAAACAACTTTGAAAATCCTAAGTCCGAAATGGGCGCATGGGACTTTTCAGGTGCATGAGCATAAAAATTCTTATTGTAAAACAGTCAGGGTGCTTTAGCACTATTTAGGTGCATGAGCCCTGTTTGGGTGTTTTACTACTATGCAGGCGTATGAGGCCTGCTCAGGAACATCAACACTTAGGCGCATGAGCAACTCTAGGCGCATGGATACTATTTGGGCACATGGGCACTACTTGGGCACATGGCAAAACTTATGCGTTTTAGCAAACTCGGCTCATGGGTACTATTTAGGCGCATGGCCACACTTAGGCGCATGGGCAGTTTTCTGGGTGCATGACTACTATTTGGGCACGTGCACATGAGAACACTTAGGCGCATGAGCACTCTTAGCAGCATGAGGTCATTCTGGGCGTATGGGAACCTCCTGAAATAGTTTCTATGCTACAAGCAACATGTGATTTCCATTCGAAACTCACCCGAACACTGATCTCACATACTAAGGCTCTTAGACATGCTAAACATCAATTCTAACCCAAGAACATCCCCTAAAAACATACCACAACAAGGTGCATTCGAATAACATACTAAGACTCACGGTTACTTTTAAAAGTTGTTTCTTTGGTGTGCATAATAGCCCCAACACTTTAAAATCAGTAAAAAGGGGTTCTAGTAAAGTACCATGCAACAGATCTTTAAATTAAGCACTTCCACTAGCAAATTCAACTTCAAATTCTCAAACACAAGCACTAAAACATCGAGAATCTCGGTTAAGAAGTTGTGAATTTGGTTAAAACCTTAGCATATACTCAAGAAAACTCACCTTTACAACTTCTTCTTCCTCTTTCTCTCTCTAAAACCGAGAACTTCTTCTCTTTTCTTCTTTTTCATTGGAGGATGAGGAAACCAAAATGGGCGGCCATACCCATTTATATAATAAAATAATAAGGTTTGTACCTTTTACACTTTGGCCCCCTCCACTTTTGTTCCTTTTCCCTTCTCTCTAAAACCGAGAACTTCTTCTCTTTTCTTCTTTTTATTTTCTCTTCTTTTAAATAAAATTCGGGGTGTCACACTGTTGTTTAGGAATACAACATTGTTCATAAGTTATAAAAACATTGTTTGGGGTCTATTTGTAGTCCTCTGGCCCAGCATCAGTTTCAATGTTTGGGGTATTCTACATTGGTCCGGATGAAATGGAAAGATGGCATGTCCTAGGTGACTGGATCAGCTTTGTGCACAATGTTCGGGGTCCATTTATACAGCTTAGGCCCAGCATCTGCTTTGTGCCTAATGTTCGGGGTATTACGCATCAATCCATATGAAAGTAAAAGATGATGAAAAGTACAAATCGAAAGTATGAGAATGAAAGTAAAAGATAGTGAAAAGTACGAAATGAAAGTATGTATATGAGAGAGAATGTTAATGAAAAGTATGAAACGAAAGTATGTGTATGAGAAGGATAGATAACAATGAATGTACGAAAGAACAAAATAAACAATGAATATTGTTTGCATGGCACACGGGGAGGCTACATGGCAGGGCAAGACTGACATCCATTCACGTATAATATTATTGTTGTTTTGTAATGCAATTAATCAGTTGAGCTAACGGCAACATGGTCATGCACCTCCATTCTATTTGCTTACAAGCCATTCTCTCGTTCATTATGTTCCTGTTTTCATCTTTGTTATTTTTCACTTAATTACGTTATACTTTACATTCATTCATACATACATCATACTACGTAAAGTCATAACATAATATGTAATTTATTTATAGCATAATATATACCTTTTGAAAACCGTTAAAAGATAACACATCATACACATATACATATGATAACATTTATCACATCATACTCCTCATCACATCATCATACATACTCTAAACATAGACCATCACATCATATCAGTGTCTATCTCAATCACACACCCCTTAAAACCTCTTATGTGACCTCTCGTGTTTTTATTCAACTTTATTTAACGTCGTTAATACCGGTAAAGGGTTGTTTTGTTATTAAAACAAATACGAGGGCTCATTTGTAATCCTTGATCTTATTTTAGTATTTATCATTATTATAAATTGTTTTATTATTATTAATTAAAGTAATAATAATAATATTATTAATAGTAATAATGATAATAATAACTAAAATAAAAAATACATACAATACTAATAATAATAATATGTCAATAATAATATTAATAACCATTACGGGTGTTAATCTATGAAATAAATAAAAATTTAGAAGTCTAATATTTTTATTTAGAAAACTTGTAAATATTATCTTTTGGCATAAAATAATAAAGTTAAAAACTTCAGGGACTAAATTGTAATTTATTTTAAACTGAAATTTAATTTTGGAAACTAAATTAATAAAGCATTAAACTACGAGGGGCCAAAAAGCAATACTAGACTTTTAAAATTTTATTTATTTTATAGACTAACACCCCTAATGGTTATTAATATTATTAAAAATTATTATTATTATTAATATTATTATTATTATTATTATTATTATTATTACTATTGTATGTATTTTTTTAATTTTAGTTATTATTACCATTATTACTATTAATATAATAATGATTATTACTTTAATTAATAATAGTAAAACAATTTATAATAATGATAAATACTAAAATAAGATCAAGGATTATAAATGAGCCCTTGTATTTGTTTTAATAACAAAACAACTCTTTACCAGTGTTAATGACGTTAAATAACGTTGAATAAAACACGAGAGGTCATAGTCTCCCCAACTTTAAGAAATTTCATCCCGAAATTTAATTTCAAAGGAATCTTATGATGAAAGATGAGTGTACTAACGGACTGTGATTGACGTTTGATTACGGGTGAGATGCTTCACTTTGCGAATTATGGAATTTACAGGGTTCTTGACAAGATGTATGCAAATTTGAACTCTTCCGGTGGAATGCGAAAGTTATCATTGACAAACTAACTCTCTGTGATTTGACACATGAAACGTTGGAAAACGATGATGGGTTCTTAGGGGCATAATATACTTATAAGTCACTTTCTCACTACTCTCAAACATCTAGAATGAAATTATGTAATAAGGTGTCATCTTGAAGCCTATGAAAAAGTCCCGTAATTGTATGAAAGTTTAACCGACGGAATTTAGAAAGCCCAAGTGCCACTATATAAAATGACACAAGCTTAACACATATTTTGAGAGGTTGTATCGTTCTTTCAGCTTTGTTTCGCAAATGATGAATTGTACTAAGATAGCCTTGTGTTTTCAAAGACGGTTTAAAGGTTTGACTGGGACGAAAAATAGATATACCATAATTGTCAAAGATTTGCAAGACACACCATGGTGGCTGACTCTTTCATCGAAGGTGATACGAGTAAATTTCTTGACTTGATATTTCTCAAGAATCGATAAGCATTGCACCGGTTTAGTCTTTCGTTCAATAATGAACCAAGTGTTATTATGGTGTTTAGACTTTAAGAGAAAAGTGGGTGATAAACTTTATCGATGAACGTTTCCTTTTACACACAGAAATGTCAAGTTTAACAAGGATTCAAAGGAATACTGATTTTTGGCTTTGATTTTTTTTGAGCAGGTAAAGTACTTGAACAAACTATATCCCCTTTTACTTTATGCCAAACCATGAATACTAATCACGAAAATTCAAGAACCTTTATATCCGTATTAAGATGAAGGTAATAACGAGTCCCCTAAGTCACAATCATGATAGAGATTTAGAGATTTTCAAGATTAAGGATTCAACGATGACCCAGGAAGTAGCGCAAACAATGAATTGAATTTATGATTAAATGATCAAGGAAGATGTCGTTCGTAAACGTGTTAAAATTTGATTGATTTGAGGATATTGCCGATAAAGAAAATCACTATAAATTTCAAGTACGGCTTGCACACGCGGTTCATCAAACCCATAAACACCGCCAAAATTCATATGGCTAGAAAGACAAGTACAAAATTGATAATGATTTTATTTAGTAAAAAGATCATTTTAAGAATGCTACCATCGTGCAATTAGGTTTTGATGATAATTCAGAATGAAGGTCGATAAGTAAGAAATAAAAGGTCCCATAAAGCTAGATCAAATGTCAAGTTGAAACATAAAAGCGTGAGAGAAGAAATTGTTTTAAACTTCAAATGTTCCAGACTTGGAACTAAGATTAACCTAAGGTGGCAAAGACCTCTTTTGAGTTCCGGAATCATGCTTTAGCTTGACTGGTTGGAACACTATTGTCGATAAGTCAGATAACAATGTTCACCCTTCAAGTTATTACATGTTTTTTTTCAATTGAAGTCTTAAAACCTTCGTAAGTTTGAGATCAAGGAGTGGAAATAGTCACCAAGATGTGGTTATCACTCCTAGCTTGGTGGTGTATTTCCCAAGGTATGACTCTTAACTAACAAGCGAGAGCTTGATCATAACTTATTGTTAAGGATCCACAGGAATAAAATGAGGTAACTTACCATTAAGGTAAGGATAATCACTCCACAATGGTGAAGTTTCATAGAAGAAAAATAGCAAAGTGAAAAGCTTTATCAAAGTACAGAATTCACTCCTACTTTGATGAGGTCATTTCATTTGAGGAAAATACCATCCATAAAATTTTACACGGGTGAAATTATCATCATGGTATGGATTTCACGCTTATCTTGATGATTGGATTTCATAATAACAAGAAAACAGTCGAGAATTGACAGCTGTCACCAAATTACGGGTTTCAATCCTATTTTGGTGAGGTCATTTCATTCGTGAAATACGAGTTCTAAAAGAAAATGATTGAAATCTGTCCTCAAGACAAGGAAATCACCCCGATTCAGAGGATGAAATTTCATAAAACACATAATTGAAAACCATCATTGAGGTATGAAATTCACTCCTATTTAAGAAGGTAACTCCATTGGTAATATATGAATTAATAAAAACAAGAAAAAAATGATCATCAAGGTAAGGAATCACTCTTGTCTTGATGATAAAATTTCATAGGAGCAATAATAGCAAATGGAAAATCATTACCAAAGTATGGGAATCACCCATGTTTTGATGAGATGGATTTATTTAGGAGACATGAGTGTCTTTATTCATAAGTTGACTTGCAGACTCTTGTATTGCCTACAGTGCAAAACGGTTAAAACATTTTACAAAGCTCGGCTTAGCAAACGAAAAGAATATCGCCTAGAAATTCAGAAACTTCAAATTATACCACTGTAACATTAACAGGAAAAGAAAATCATGCTTGCTAGAATTAAGGTTGAAGTTCGGGATAACAGAGTCAATTGTGATAGGTTCTAAAATCTTGAATGGTTTAAATCAGGAAAACAAGATCAATGACGAAAATGATTCAATACAATAATGAGATGTAAACATTCGGTTCGAAATAAAAAGGAAATGCGTTGACTTCTCAAAGTGTTAAGTCAACCAAAACTTTACTGAAGACACACGTACCTATAAGCGAACACTCATCTCATGAGTTTTAGGTCAGGTAAATGGATCCAACGATCGAATCGGATTAATGTGTATACCTTGCCTAGACAAATTATCCCGAGATGCAGGTATTTCACCATTCAGTATTGCATAATTTCAGTTATGGGACACCCTATAAGGAGATTTGAAAACCTTAGGTAATAATTTAAAGTTTAGAAACTATTCGATTTAGGCACGATGCCTTTAAATATGCATTAAGATTTATATACGCATTGACCAACGTATTGAGATAGTTACATGAGGCACATGATGGATAACGATGCTTTAACTATAAAAATTGAGGAGTAAAACATTTTTTAGATTTATAAAACGTATTTAGGATGGTTCCATTTGGTAACAACACAACCAATAGGAACATGGACACATCAAGGTGACTTAATCCCAATTATCTTTGGGAAAATTTGTATTTTGACCATAATTTAGCACTCATCCTGAAAATCCCCAGGTAAGCATAACAGGTCCCGCAAGGGGATTTATACGAGATGCTTGCCTTAGCCCGAGGGCCTTATTTCCAGGAAATCCAGAATACAGGTGTTTATGTGTCACACACTTCCCTAAGTTTATTAGAATTAAAACCTTGATGAGATTTTCAAGATTTAGACATATCGTCTAAGGAATTGTTCCACCTCATAAGATGCGTAGATTTACACACATAGTCGAGAATAAGATTAAGATATATTAAACGCGTAAGACTTAAAGGTATAAGGGAGGATTAGGAAGTTGGGGTTTACAAGGTTCAAGGAAAAATCCTAGGCACCATTTATAAATATAAACGAATAGCACGTAAGGAATTTAGCATGTAACCAGGAACAACATAAGATGGACATACAAGCAAGCTTACAAGATCATAACGAGTTTTCATGAAAGGGTCCCTAGGTTAACCATAGTCTAGGCCACCATTTCTAATAACCTAAATCCCTATAGTTATGGGTTCTGATACCAATCTGTCATAGCCCAACCTTAACGGCGGAAACGTCGAGATGTGAGGGTTAAGATTGTTCATGCCAGACAACGCTATTTGCAAAGTGTCAATAATATACATTATCAAGGTTAATAAGATACATTAAGTATAAAACAAAAGATTCTATAGCATCATGTAACAATATAAGTCATTTTATTATTCTAGGTCCAATCCTAGATGTGATCAAGTCTTTGTAACACCCGGAAATTTTTCTAAGCGAGTCAAGTAATAATAGTGGGCTCAGACGAAAGCCATTTAATAAATATAAAATGGTTGTGGGTGTTAGACCGAGTTAACCCTTCGGGTCACGAGATTAACGAGTTTGGGGTCGCAGGAACGCCTGGCATATATATAGATGGATCACCTGAACAACTCTCATTTGCACTCAAACACCCATTTCTAGAGAGAGAAAGTGTAGAGAGAGAAAGTGTCAGATCAAGGCTCGGTTGGTCAAGAATCGAAGGCTGGTGTTCGTGGACTCCTAAACAACAAGAATCGAGGTAAGAAACGTAGTATAATTGCTCCATTTGGTGAAAACCCGGATTTGGGTTTTTGGGGTTTTAAAAGTGGCAAAAATCGCCCAAAAACGCACGTTTAGGGTAATAAAACATGTAAGAAGCTTAGATTTAGGTTCCTAGATGATAATCCAAGGGTTTGGGTGGAAAAGATTGGATTTTTGGGTTAAAATGAGCTGATTCGTAAATTTCAGCTCGTTCTGCGAATTTAAGCACTCATCCAGCGAATCTATAAGTTCGTCCAGCGAAACTAGGAGGATTTTCAGCGAGAGTACAGTTTCGCTGCAGCGAAACTACATTTTTTCTCAGGCGAAACTATAGTTTCTATGATAACTTCGCTAATGCCCAGGTTGACCCTTAGACATTGCGAAACTAGGGAATTCTAACGAAAGTTGGGCGCTTAAGGTAGCGAATCTGTCCAGGGAAACTGGTAGAATGCTGCCCAGCGAAACTAGCAGCGAAACTACTGATTCGCCTGGCGAAATTATGGGCGAAATTACGGGCGAAGTTATGGGCGAAACTGGTAGCGAATTTAGGCAGAAATTAACCCTTTTGAGTGTTAACTTATCTGCAGGCGATGTAGTGTGACCCGCATCTGTAATGCTTGATTGAGAAGCTGCTTGTCAAGCACAGGTGAGTTTCTAGGACCCGTCATTTACTTGTTTTAAATGATTTTGGGGCTGGAACACATATAAACCTGTTTATTGAAATATGTACGTATGGCCCATTTGGGTATGATGTTGTCATGTACGTTTAAGGTATGATTGAGGACTTGGGCGTGTTGTATGAGGTCCTAGCATGAGTCCCCAAGGTCTGGGAGGGACAATTAAGGCTGTTGTACCCAAAATGATGCATAGTTAAGTCCCGGCTTTCGGGAAAGATACGGAAGTAAGTGCCTGCAGATGACTGATGATGTAGACTATGTATGTATGATGATATGTATGATGACGTATGTATGATGCTATGTATGATGATGTATGTATGATGCTATGTATGATGATGTATGTATGATGGTGTGGTGTGTGTTCCTTGTGATGATGTATGAATATCTTTCACGACTCATGTAATATGACGATGAACGAACGAAGTGTTATGTACTTAAAGTGAAAGATAATGAAAGAGGAACACGATGACGAATGCATGTATTAATGAATGAATGAATGAGTAATAAGATGATGAATACATGCATTAACGAACGAACGAATTAAGTCTTGCAAACATTGAATAAGTCGATTGGTCCTTCTTTGTGATTGGCCATGGTCATGGTACCTCTACCGTTTACCTACTAGTACTATGGCATACGCTTAGATTCACGGCCCAGTAGCTAAGGCTACTGTGGCATACGCTCTATTGATTCACGGCCCAGTAGCTAAAACTGATCGGGGTATAGCATATGGTATTGGTACATCAGAATTCAATGTGCAAGTAAGAATGAAACAGGATCATTGTCATTCGACCACAGTAATCGTAGCCGAGTGCTATGAAGTGGGTAAAGCCTGACAGGATCCATATGAGAAGTTAAAGACGATGATGTATAACGAATGATGAAGATAATAATGAATATTATCTCTATGTACGTATGATGTATGATCACATGAAAGAATGGTTTCTAATGGAAATATAATATATTTATTATAAAACTATAACTCACTCAGCAACGCTGACTTTTTATGTGTTTCCAGTTGGCAGGTAGTGTTGCTGGGGATGGCACGAGGCGGCTACTCAGCTCTTTTAGGATGGCATTCTCCTTTTGATAATGCTGCACGCACTGGAAGTGTGGGTGCATAATACATGCAACAAAGTATGTTGCATGAGAGTGTCAAGAGTTCCTTAAGGGTTTCGATGTACGGAAGTACTTAAGGAAGAAGTACTTAAGGAATCTTCTTTATGATGAATAATTTTATGTTTTTATAATAGAGGTCAATGTATATGACCCTATGATTGTTGAGGATTCACATAAATGGGATTATTTAACAAATCCACGGTTTCATATGCTTCAGCAGCAATCATTGTAAAGCTAGGCAATGTAAAGAAAGCTTGTATTTTGTAACCCAGTTAACGATGTAATGCATTGTAAAAGCTTTTATGTTGAAATGAGAATGACCCCTTTTATCAATTCCACTGCATTATTTTATTGAGTTTATATTAAATATATGTTTTATGTGTGATGACGACCAACTGTGAGGTGCCCGGGAGAGGGTCCTTACAAGTTGGTATCAGAGCCAAAGTTTAAGTGAAATGGGTAAATTTTCCAAATAAACCTAAACTTAAACTGAAAATGGGACAGAAAGGAAGGGAATGCCATCTGAGTAGCTGCGTGCCATCAGGTATTTTGTTAAAGATTAACTGGTATTATGTGCGCATGTATGTGGTATACGTGTACTGTTAGATTTAGATGCTAGTGTAGTCATGACAGGTGTTGCTTAGGGTGCGAAGAGTAAAGTAAGTGACTAATCACAACTGACCACTGAATTAGAGACTTACTATGCTTGAAATAAACTGAGCTATTTCCTTGAATGACCGTGTTGGTATTTGAACCTTTCAGTGTGTGATAGAAGATGGTCGGTGGTAGATCATCAAAAGCCCCACGTGGTGGAGGCGGGGCGGAAGTGGTGCGGAACCACGAGCCACAAGAGGAAGACCTAGACTAGAGAAGAAGGTTCCTGAAGAACCTGATACTACTCCTCCGGAGGGAGTGGATGAGAGTGTTGATTTGAGGGCCTCGGTAAAAGAGGCAGTGGTCGAGGAGGTGCACCAGGTCATGCAGACGATCTTACCATCTGTAGTGACCGAGGTGATAAAGGCTGTATGCGAAGATGAGAGGCGAGGGAGGAATCGATCCTCAGGAAGACAGCAGCAACAAGAGCCGGAAACAGTTCTTTCTGATGATGAAGAAGAGGAAGAGGAGGAGGAGTCAGTGCCTGAGACAACACGAGGTTGTAACTACGGGGCGTTTATGAGGTGCAAGCCCCCTACTTTTGATGACTCTGGCACCGCTGCTGATGCTCACCAATGGGTGAGGGAAATGGAGGCTGTCCTCAATATTAGTGATTGCCGGGAGGACAAGAAGGTGAAGTTTGCTACCCGTTCTTTTACGGGGTCGGCCTTATGCTGGTGGGACAACATAGTCCAGGCCGAGGGTTGCAGGGCCATTGGAAAGATGAAGTGGTCCGAACTGAAAAGGATGGTGATCGAGGAGTTCAGTCCTCGTCGAGAAATGGACAAGGTTGAGAGAGAGTTTCTGCAGCTGGAGGCAGGGACGATGACCCACCAACAGTACACCACCAAGTTTAATGACATGGCGATAATGGTGCTGGACCA
This sequence comes from Flaveria linearis, assembly GCA_024085815.1. Classification (NCBI taxonomy): domain Eukaryota; kingdom Viridiplantae; phylum Streptophyta; class Magnoliopsida; order Asterales; family Asteraceae; genus Flaveria; species Flaveria linearis. Next base: position 58,885,695 of record CM044001.1, on the reverse strand, counting down.
GGTGACGCCGGTGTCTCGAAAGATCAACCGGTATATCCAGGGGCTGTCGGCCGACATCCGCACGCACTTGATTACTGCCCGCCAAGCACTTTTAGGTCGGCAGTGGATTTGGCTGGGTGGATATACGATGAAAGGGCTAGGGTGGTGAAGGCTGAGAGTGGTAAGAAGGGAGGTGGCGAGAAAAGTTGGCAGGGAAAGAGGTTTGGTCGAGGTGATACCTCGACAAGTAACAAGAAGGCAAGGGTGGATGACCGCCGTGTGGTCATGTCAGGAGCAGGGTTGAGGAAGTGTACCCAATGTGGGAGAGAGCACTTGAGAGAGTGCAAGTGGGGATCCAACATCTGTTTCAGGTACGGGAAGGCAGGGCATATGTCAATGGATTGCCGGATGGGCAAGTGTTTTAACTGTGGGGAAAGTGGTCATATGAGCAGAGATTGCAAGAAGCCGAGGGCTGAGGGCTCCGGAGAGAAGATGACGGGAGGAGAAGCACCAAGGGCAAAGGCCAGGGCATTCACGATGACACAAGAAGAGGCTAGGACGGACCCAGACGTTGTGTCCGGTACGTTCCTGATAAACCAAATTTTAGCCTCTGTGTTATTTGATTCGGGTGCCAGTAGAAGTTTTATTTCTACTACCTTCTGTGCTAAACTTCCTGTTAGGAGTAAATGCCTTGATGAGTCCTTTGACGTAGAAAATGCTATTGGTAAGTCCACTAGGGTTATGGATGTGATAGAGGACTGTGCTGTAGAATTAGAAGGTCATAGGTTTGCTGCCAAGTTACATGTGATGCCCCTAGGAGGATTTGATGTAGTATTAGGGATGGATTGGTTAGCAACCTACGAAGCGAATATCGTGTGCCGAAAGAAGATGATTAGGCTGACGGCGGCTGACGGAAGTCCGGTGACAATATATGGCGATCGAGTTATGATGATTCCGAAGGTGATCTCGATGGCGGAGGCGGGAAAGTGTATGAGGCGCGGATGTAGCGCCTACTTATGTTATGTAAAGAATGTAGAGACGCCAACACCATAACTATCTGATGTACCAGTTGTGCGTGACTTTCCAGATGTGTTTCCCGAAGACTTATCGGGATTGCCACCTGACCGAGAGATCGAATTCCAGATCGACCTGATACCGGGTGCCCAACCTGTCGCAAAAGCACCGTATCGCTTGGCTCCGATGGAAATGAGAGAGTTGATGGAGCAACTGCAAGAACTGCTAGATAAGGGGTCATTAGACCAAGTATCGCACCTTGGGGTACTCCGGTTCTATTCATAAAGAAGAAGGATGGTAGTATGAGAATGTGCATTGACTACGCGAGCTGAATAAGTTGACGGTGAAGAACAGATACCCCTTGCCGAGAATTGATGACTTGTTTGACCAACCTCAAGGCGCTACCTGGTTTTCAAGGATAGATCTTCGATCGGGCTACCATCAACTGAAGGTAAAGGAGCAGGATATCCCTAAAACTGCCTTTCGTACGCGCTATGGTCATTACGAGTTTCTCGTTATGTCTTTTGGTTTGACCAATGCGCCGGCTGCTTTTATGGATTTGATGAACCGAGTGTGTCGGCCAATGTTAGATAAATCAGTGATTGTGTTCATCGATGATATTCTGATTTATTCGAGGAGCGAAGGAGAGCATGCCGGTCACATTCGGGAAGTGTTAGAGACTTTGAAAAGGGAGAAACTGTATGCTAAGTTCTCTAAATGTGTTTTCTGGTTACGCGAGGTGCAATTTCTGGGTCACGTGGTAAATGCAAAAGGGATAATGGTGGACCCAGCAAAGGTTGAGGCGGTGATGCAATGGATGTCACCAAAGACGCCATCCGAGATTCTCAGCTTCTTGGGATTGGTGGGCTACTATAGAAGATTTATTCAAGACTTCTCCAAGATAGCCTCGCCTTTGACAAAATTGACCCGCAAGGACGTAAAATTCGTGTGGGTTCGAGAACAAGAGGATGCCTTTGAGGATTTGAAGACGAGACTGACACAAGCTCCTGTCTTGACATTGCCCGAGGGAAATGAAGACTTAGTGGTCTATTCGGACGCATCTTATTCTGGGCTAGGTTGCGTATTGACGCAACGTGGAAAGGTGATAGCCTATGCATCTCGACAACTGAAGACCCACGAAGTCTACTATCCCACACACAATCTAGAACTAGCTGCGGTGGTGTTCGCGTTGAAGATTTGGCGGCACTATCTATACGGGACGAAGTGCACCATCTTCACGGACCACAAAAGCTTGAAGTACTTCTTCGAGCAGATATATCTGAACATGAGGCAAAGGCGATGGTTAGAGCTGATCAAAGACTATGATTGTGAGATCCACTACCATCCGGGCAAAGCCAACATGTTGGCGGATGCCCTTAGCCGAAAGGAAAGGCCCGAGCCGATTCGGGTAAAAGCTTATCAGCTAATTATGACCTCTGATGTGATGACACAGGTTAAGGAGTTCCAAGACGAGGCTTTGAAAGAAGATCGTCTTAACTCCGAAAGGATGAGAGGTCTAGTTACAGAACTGGGTGAGAACACTCTTGGTGTTAAGACCCGATTTGGGCGAATGTGGATTCCTAGGCACGGGGATCTACGTGGAAAGATCATGGATGAGGCCCATAAGACTCGATATTCCATTCACCCCGGTGCTACCAAGATGTACCAAGACATGAAGAAAGACTATTGGTGGTCGGGCATGAAGCGTGATGTGGTGGAATATGTAAGTAAGTGTCTGACTTGTCTACAAGTAAAGGCAGAGCACCAGAAACCTTACGAGAAGATCCAACCGTTGGATATACCCGAGTGTAAGTGGGAGCACATCACCATGGATTTTATCATGAAGCTACCGCGTACCCCGAAAGGGTATGATGCTATATGGGTGATAGTCGATCGACTGACGAAGAGTGCCCACTTCCTACCGATCCGCAAGACGTATTCATGTGAAAGATTGGCGGGTCTATTCATCAAAGAAATCGTAGCTCGTCATGGCGTGCCGGTGTCCATCGTGTCTGATCGTGACACCCGTTTTACATCGAAATTTTGGAAGAGATTCCATGATGCGATGGGGACGAGACTACATATCAGCACAGCTTATCACCCTCAGACGGACGGTCAGTCTGAGAGGACGATCCAGACACTCGAAGACATGCTTCGGGCGTGCGTGATCGATTTTGGAGGAAGTTGGGACGATCACTTGCCATTAGCAGAATTCTCGTACAATAACAGTTATCATGCCAGCATTGGCATGCCACCTTACGAGATGCTGTACGGTAGGAAATGTAGGACGCCCGTATGCTGGGGAGACATTGGGCAGAAGGAACTGGGAGGTGTCGAGGTAGTTGAAGCAACGATTGAGAAGTTAGAAAGGATCAAAGCCTTCATGATGGCGACGAAAGATAGGCAAAAGTCGTATGCGGATAAGTGGCGGAGACCGATATAGTTCAAGGTTGGTGACTGAGTCATGTTGAAGGTCTTGCCCTGGAAAGGCATTATCCGGTTCAGAAAACGAGGTAATCTAAGCCCGAGATATATAGGACCTTTCCGAATCATCGCACGAGTACGAGAGGTAGCCTGTCGGCTTGAACTGCCAGATGAGTTAAGTGGAATTCATCCCACGTTCCATGTATCTCATTTGAGAAAGTGCTTAGCAGATGAAGATATGATTGTTCCACTGGAGGATATTGAAGTAGACGAACAGCTCAATTACGTTGAGCAACCAGTGGCAATCATTGATCGTAAAGAAAAGAGGTTAAGGAATAAAGTGGTTCCTCTTGTGCGTGTACAGTGGAAGCACAGGAAGGGATCCGAGTCTACGTGGGAGACTGAAGAAGAGATGAGACAACATTACCCACACCTGTTTGAGGAATAACAGGTTTCGGGGACGAAACCTAAATAAGGGGGGTGGACTTGTAACACCCGGAAATTTTTCTAAGCGAGTCAAGTAATAATAGTGGGCTCAGACGAAAGCCATTTAATAAATATAAAATGGTTGTGGGTGTTAGACCGAGTTAACCCTTCGGGTCACGAGTTTAACGAGTTTGGGGTCACGGGAACGCCTGGCATATATATAGATGGATCAGCTGAACAACTCTCATTTGCACTCAAACACCCATTTCTAGAGAGAGAAAGTGTAGAGAGAGAAAGTGTCGGATCAAGGCTTGGTTGGTCAAGAATCGAAGGCTGGTGTTCGTGGACTCCTAAACAACAAGAATCGAGGTAAGAAACGCAGTTTAATTGCTCCATTTGGTGAAAACCCAGATTTGGGTTTTTGGGGTTTTAAAAGTGACAAAAATCGCCCAAAAACGCACGTTTTAGGGTAATAAAACATGTAAGAAGCTTAGATTTAGGTTCCTGGATGATAACCCAAGGGTTTGGGTGGAAAAGATTGGATTTTTGGGTTAAAATGAGCTGATTCGTAAATTTCAGCTCGTTCTACGAATTTAAGCACTCATCCAACGAATCTATAAGTTCGTCCAGCGAAACTAGGAGGATTTTCAGCGAGACTATAGTTTCGCTGTAGCGAAACTACATTTTGCTCGGGCGAAACTATAGTTTCTATGATAACTTCGCTGATGCCCAGGTTGACCCTTAGACATTGCGAAACTAGGGAATTCCAACGAAAGTTGGGCGCTTAAGGTAGCGAATCTGTCCAGCGAAACTGGCAGAATGCTGCCCTGCGAAACTAGCAGCGAAACTGCTGATTCGCCTGGCGAAATTACGGGCGAAATTACGGGTGAAGTTATGGGCGAAACTGGTAGCGAATTTAGGCAGAAATTAACCCTTTTGAGTGTTAACTTATCTGCAGGTGGTGTAGTGTGACCCACATCTGTAAAGCTTGCTTGAGAAGCTGCTTGTCAAGCACAAGTGAGTTTCTAGGACCCCTCATTTACTTATTTTAAACGATTTTGGGGCTGGAACACATATAAACCTGTTTATTGAAATATGTATGTATGGCCCATTTGGGTATGATATTGTGATGTACGTTTAAGGTATGATTGAGGACTTGGGCGTGTTGTATGAGGTCCTAGCATGAGTCCCCAAGGTCTAGGAGGGACAATTAGGGTTGTTTTACCCAAAATGATGCATAGTTAAGTCCCGGCTTTCGAGAAAGATACGGAAGTAAGTGCCTGCAGATGACTGATGATGTAGACTATGTATGTATGATGCTATGTATGATGACGTATGTATGATGCTATGTATGATGACGTATGTATGATGCTATGTATGATGATGTATGTATGATGGGTGTGGTATGTGTTCCTTGTGATGATGTATGAATATCTTTCACGACTCATGGAATATGACGATGAACGAACGAAGTATTATGTACTTAAAGTGAAAGATAATGAAAGAGGAACACGATGACGAATGCATGTATTAATGAATGAATGAATGAGTAATAAGATGATGAATACATGCATTAACAAAACGAACGATGTAAGTCTTGCAAACATTGAATAAGTCGATTGGTCCTTCTTTGTGATTGGCCATGGTCATGGTACCTCTACCGCTTACCTACTTGTACTGTGGCATACGCTTAGATTCACGGCCCAGTAGCTAAGGCTACTGTGGCATACGCTCTATTGATTCACGGCCCAGTAGCTAAGACTGATCGGGGTATAGCATATGGTATTGGTACATCAGAATTCAATGTGCAAGTAAGAATGAAACAGGATCATTGTCATTCGACCACAGTAATCGTAGCCGAGTGCTACGAAGTGGGTAAAGCCTGACAGGATCCATATGAGAAGTTAAAGACGATGATGTATAACGAATGATGAAGATAATAATGAATATTATCTCTATGTACGTATGATGTATGATCACGTGAAATAATGGTTTCTAATGGAAATATAATATATTTATTATAAAACTAGAACTCACTCAGCAACGCTGACTTTTTATGTGTTTCCAGTTGGCAGGTAGTGTTGCTGGGGATGGCACGAGGCGGCTACTCAGCTCTTTTGGGATGGCATTCTCCTTTTGATAATGCTGCACACACTGGGAGTGCGGGTGCATAATACATGCAACAAAGTATGTTGCATGAGAGTGTCAAGAGTTCCTTAAGGGTTCCGATGTACGGAAGTACTTAAGGAATCTTCTTTATGATGAATAATTTTATGTTTTTGTAATAGAGGTCACTGTATATGACCCTATGATTGTTGAGGATTCACATAAACGGGATTATTTAACAAATCCCCGGTTTCATATGCTTCAGCAGCAATCATAGTAAAGCTAGGCAATGTAAAGAAAGCTTGTATTTTGTAACCCAGTTAACGATATAATGCATTGTAAAAGCTTTTATGTTGAAATTTGAATGACCCCTTTTATCAATTCCGCTGCATTATTTTATTGAGTTTATATCAAATATATGTTTTATGTGTGATGATGACCAACTGTGAGGTGCCCAGGAGAGGGTCCTTACAGTCTTCAAGAGTACTTAAGCGGTAACAAGTCCTGAAACATGTTAAAAATAAAATGGTCAACATAAAGTTGGTGAGTTTTCCAAAGTTTTCATACGTAAATATATAAAAGATGGCAATTCATGTCATAAGTTAGTGAATAAAGTAATTAGGTATGTATGAATAGATGTAAAAATCAAACCTTGACAGATTACAAGATTACAAGATTACAAGATTAAACGATTAGCTAAGTGTACTTGGGTTAACTAAGTAGGCTTGTCAGACCCATAGATCTATGACATCGCCAGGCTAGCAATAGTTAATGATAGTACATATAATAGTCATAACGTGGTAATTACCAAAGTTCAACTAACCGCGACAAATAAAATGAATTTGCCCAAGTGTTTACAAGATTCAAACGAGTTTACAAGTGCAATGATCATAAGGTTAACATGTTTCACCCCAAACTGTGAAAATATATAAAAAGTGGTATGGAAAAACTCATATGATATATAATGTGTACTTTTGAGCAATAATAAGAAAATAAAATTCCCAACGTTTTTCCTCCCGATTCAACCTATGGGTTGATGTCTTTGTGTTAGAATAAAGATAAGATCAACGACTAAACATGGATTAGGGTTTCAATTGAAATTTGGGTTTTGATAATTAGGTTAAATAAAATAATATAGCCAATTATATTTTATTTCCATAAAGATGAATAAATTTATTAAATAGTTAAGATTGAAACGATAGTGAATCATTAGTGAATTTGAACAATAAGTATTAGCCAAATATTAATAATAATTGATTAAGTAATGGTTGTGTATAAAATGTGAAAAAAAATAATAAATCTAAAAATTAATTATTTAAAATTTGATCAAAATAACTACTTGGATAATTTATTATTTATTTTCCTTGCAAATAGCTTAAAAGTATTTAAGTTTGATTTATAATGTTTTTAAACTTTTGAGTAATTCTTATTAAGGTTTCATAATATTAAAACCTTTCAAAATAATGAACTAGGAAATTATATGATTTAGAATTTTTTAGGAATTAAACAAAAATTTTAAAAATATTTTTTATAAATATTTAAAGCTTGTAACTAAATTATATATTTTTATAACCTATAAATCTCATAAAACAAAATTAACAAACTTTTTCTATTATTAAACTATTTATTTATTTTGAAAGGTTTTAATATTATGAAACCCTAATAAGAATTACTCAAAAGTTTAAAAACATTATCAATCAAACTTAAATACTTTTAAGCTATTTTGCAAGATAAATAAATAATAAATTATCCAATTAGTTATTTTGATCAAGTTTTAAATAATTAATTTTTAGATTAATTATTTCTTTTCACATTTTATACTCAACCATTGCTTAATCAATCATTATTAATATTTTGTTAATATTTATTGTTCAAATTCACTAATGATTCACTATCTTTTCAATTTTAACTATTTAATAAATTTATTCATCTTTATGGAAATAAAATGTAATTGGCTATATTATTTTATTTAACCTAATTATCAAAACCCAAATTTCAATTGAAACCCTATTCCACGTTTAGTCGTCGATCTTATCTTTATTTTAACACAAAGACATCAACCCTTAGGTTCAATCGAGAGGAAAATCATTGGGAATCTTATTTTCTTATTATTGCTCAAAAGTACACATTATATAACATGTGAGTTTTTCCATACCACTTTTATATATTTTCACACTTTGGGGTGAAACATGTTATCCTTATGATCATTGCACTTGTAAACTCGTTTGAATCTTGTAAACACTTGGGCAAATTCATTTTATTTGTCGTGGTGAGTTGAACTTTGGTAACTACCATGTTATGACTATTATACACACAATCATTGACTATTGCTAGCCTGGCCATGTCATAGATCTTTGGAGCATCGCCCTCTGCCCCACCTACCTCCCCATCTGCAAAAGACCCGGCCGGCAAAATTAAATATTAGATGTCTATATATTATTAAACTTTTGTTCTTGAAATCATGTATCAATGTTTATTTAAATAAATAAATGAAAAGTTGAACTGCCATTTGTCATGTGAATCATGTATACTAACTCTTATTGTGTTTGTTTATTTCTTTAACAGGTTCAACTAAACAGGCTGACAAGCATGATGTGGTACTCCTTTGACAAATCAAGACTCAATTGACAATGATTCTTGATTTGCAAGGGATTGTACATCGCTCGGCCAGCTACACATCTGAAGAGGAAGAGATAATCCAAGATATGACAAATGAACAGATTGTCGAACTGTTCAGTCTAAATCCAGATGAATTTGTGAAGGATGCTCCCAAAGTCGATGTAGTCACTGATGAGGAACTACAAGATGTCAATGAGGTGGAGATCGAGGATGTGACTGCTGACCATTATCCCCAGTATACTAACGCCGAAGGCGAAGTACTACCAGATCTAGGAGAAACATTTGGCAGCAGTGCATTTGATAAAGTTGAAGAAAAGATAGCTAGAAAAGAAGTTATAGGAGAAGTTCCTCAGGCGGATGATGCTGATCTAGCAACCAAAAAGGCTGAGTGGGCAGCCTGCCTAGAGGAAATGAAGAAACAGCAAGATCCTGTAAAGTCAAACGCCTACACCAAGCTTTACAAGGTAAAGAAGCATCAGAAGGTGTCTGGCAAGATCATAAGCTGGGCGTATTTTGAGGACCTCAATGTATATGTTGTCAAGAGAGAGAAGGGCATAGAGTATTTCAGATTCCCACACGATGTAAAAACACTCCCTGGATTTGAGCTTAACCATCTTGCCAACTTGAACCTCCTTTATGCTGTTCCCGGAAAGATATCGGGATGGTTCGAGAAGGGAATGGAATGGGAATACCATACGAGGTGGGTCAACCTCAAACCTCAACAGCCCAAAAGGTTCATTCATAAGACAGAGGTTAACCCTACCTCAGGAAGACCAAAGGTAGTCTTGAAATGGCACCCTCCGCGGACAATGTCTCGTATTCCATTGAGGGAGATGCCACAAGACTTTACACCCCATTTCAAATGGTGGTATTATGACTGGCGCACTAGAGAAGCCGTCATAGTTTTGGATCGGGAGGGGACTGTAGAGACAATAAGGGTATTTGACCCAATGTGGCTCACAAACTTATCTGCAGCTGATGTTTACACATTGTACAAGTGGCCACTATTTTTTGATACGCAGGATATCGTGCAAGCACTTCAATTTCAACATGTTATACGTTTATGCTTTGCAGTTGATATTCATGCTGGGGTTTCAAGAGAAGAACGAGCTAAGAGATACGAAGAGCTTACCAAGGAAGTCGAAGAATAGATAGTACTAGGTCCAAGGGGGGGTTTGTTGGTACATATGTCCCTAGTTCTAGTTCTAGTGAGCTTAAATGTAATTGACTTTCATTTTGCTACACGGATGTAATGTTTGATAAATGTAATGAAAACTCTTCGTTGAATGTTTATTGGTTGTTGAATGTTATATCTATTCAGATGATTGACTATTACACGCTTATGTGAACATGTTATGTTAGTACTCTAGAAAGATTAACATTTAGTCTTAGTGTGTCTTTTAAAATTTTGTCATAGTATAGGGACTAGAATTGTAAATAGATAGTCTCTAGTTTGTTAGTAGTATATATAGCTTAGACTTGAGTAGAATTAGAGGACGTAAGATTTTGTATGTACTGCTTTCTTACTCTTGTAATTGTCTTTGCTATATCAATGAAATCATGTATTTTGTTGATATGTGCTTGATTTGATTACAATTGTTTGTGTTTTCTTTGAATTGTTTACATAATTCATTACAGATTGATGCATTTGATCCTATCAAATGGTATCAGAGCTTTCGGTTGAGTGTTTTTGAAGTTCTGTCGAACGTAGAAACTTCAAAAATTCATTGAAATCTGTAATTGATTGACAATTCGAGTGAAATATTGTGAATTAAAGTTGTGTTTCAACATCAGAAACATGATTTGAATCACAAATCGCAGTATATTTCATCAAAATTGATTGAATCAGTGAAAAAGTATTTGAAAAAGTTCTTGAGTTTACGGACTGAAATTCTGGAAATTGAGTGGATTCTTGTTGATAATTACTGAAATTGATGCAAGAAGAATGATTATTGGAATTACATTGAACTAATTGGAAAGTTTCAGTTCAATTCATCAACATTTGATGGATTTCAGAAATTCAGAGTTCGTTATATTCATATGAACATGATGAATGTGGCGCATTACGGTTAAAAATCATGGAATTTTGCCTAAGTGTTCGGGCGCTTGAACACTGTTTAGGCGTTTTTCAACTGTTAAGGCGTTTTCACCTAGGCGTTTTACCACAGTTTGGGAGTTTTGATACTATTGAGCAGTTTTGGAAATCAAGAAATTCTAGGCGCATCAACTTGGGCGTTTTGGAAGATTGTCTAAGGCAATCCCTTAGACGTTTGTCAACTGTTGAGGCATTCCACCACTGTTCAGACGCATCTTCTTAGATACTTGGACATTTTTCTTTAAAAAATTGAAAAATCCAAAAATATTTTTTAATTCTTTTCATAATTCAAAAACTTAGAAAATTAACAAAAATATAAGAATGATGAAATCAGAAACTCTGAAAATAGAGTTCCTAAACTTAAAAATAGAGCTGATTTCAAGAACTGGTCTCTTAGGTTAAAGCATCATTTGAATTCCATAGACACTGAGTTATGGAAATCAATTGAAAAAGGACTTTATATCCCAGTGGCTACTGATGGTCCAGATAGAGGTTTTGTGTATACTAGAGATACACAAGAACCTTATCCTGAAGACAATCTACATGGAGATGTTCTAAAGAAGGTGAAAAATGATATCAAGGCTTACTCTCTCATGTGCAAAGGGCTACCATTGGAAGTACTATCAAGGCTTGAAAATTATCAAACTGGATATACAACATACAAGGCCTTGATAGTTATATGTGAAGGAGGAAATGAAATTCAAGATCTTAAAAAACAGAAACTGAAAAGGCAACTTGAATTATTTGAGCATATCTCAGGAGAGACAATTAATCACATGATGAACAGATTTATGCAACTTACAGCAGAAATGTCTACTTTAGGATTCAAGAATGATCTTGAAGATCTAAATAACAGACTTCTGAATGCACTACCATCATCCTGGAAACAGACTGTCACTTTGTTGAAACACACTGAAAAGTTTCCAATGGATCTTGATCTTCTCATTGCAAAGATTGAATCAGTAGAAATTGATGAGAGTTCAAGAAACAATGACATACATGCATCAACATCACAATATAAGTATGTTGCTTCTCCAACAAATACAGTAGAGAATGCATTTCTTGGAAAAGATCAGACAACTCCTGAAGATGAAGGTGATTTGTTTGTGGGAGCAGGATTCTTCACTAGTACACCTCCTAGTCAACCACAACCACAGTCCCCTCCTAAAGCTCAAATGCCTAAACCTCAAACTGAAATTCCTTTCTCAAACTCTGCCAATCCTAGCAAAGTAAAAGATGTCATTAATATTCTTTTACAGGATGAAGAGTCAAAATCTGCCTTTACAGCTTTCATGGCAAGTTTTCAAGCTTACCAAGGCAGTTATCTGACTCAAGTTGAGTTAGTTCTACAAGATCTGTTTGAGATGGATCCTGATGATGTAGAAGAAATGGATCTCTACTCGCAAATGGTCATGATAGCATACAAGACTCAAAAGCACTCATATGCTAATAGAAACTACAAACCTAGTTCAAACAAAACTGTTGGGTTCGATAAATCAAAATCAAGGTGCTTTAACTGTAATAGCTATGGGCATTTTTCTAGAGAGTGTAAAGCTCCGAGGAATCAAGGATGAAATGGTCAAACAGTTAGAAATATCAGCAACAGGCTAACAAGACATTTCAAAAGCCTTACCAAAGCCTACCTATGCCAGAACCTAAAGAAGAGAAGACTAGTGAGGAACCAAAGAAGGCACTGGTTGTAAGCATCAAAGATGGTTATGATTGGAGTGCATATGCAGAACGGTTTACTGCTGATCTCACGTCTACTCTTGCTCTAGTTGCTGAACTTAATGATGAAGACTGGTCTTAAGATAAGGATCCTAAGAAAGATGGTGAATCAGATCAAGAGGAAGATTATGACTGGAGTGACAAATCAGATCCAAAAGAAAGCACTGAAGAAGTTGCTCTAATAGCACAATCTGAACAACCAAAGGTTGTTAACTCATCTTCTGACACTGAATCTTCTAATTCATATCCAGAAATACCAGTGGAAGTAAGAGAGAAAATGTGCACTAAAGCATGTTTTGAACAGGTTGAACATTATAGAACATACTCCTTCAAAATATGTGACAAACTCAAACAAGAGGAATTAAAGCACAACAAGCTAAAAACAGATCATAAGATTGCTGATGACAAGATCATATCTCTTCAAGCTTCTTGGAACAAAACACTTAAAGAACTTGAACTTGTTAAGAAACAACTTGAAGAGATGACCAAAACTCTTGAACAAGAAAATTGGCACATGCAGCAACTCAAATTGATTTGGCCAAAGATAAAAGCTCAAAGAAAATTGTTGAGCAACTGGTGAATGGAAGAAAGGATAAAGATAAAACAGGATTAGGTTTTACACATGAACCTATGCTTGAATCAATCTCAAACACCTTACCTGAGAATTTTAACACTCATGATCATTCACCAGAAAATAAAGCTAAACTAAAAGAATATCAAGACCAAAAGAACTTCACAAAGATAAACATTGAAATTTATGAAGAAACAGACTTAGAAAAGATAAAGCATGGTCATCCAATTAAAGTCAAATCTTATGAACCTCAACAAATGCATAAAAAGCTGTTTGTACCAAAATATGGAAGTGTTATTGAACAAAATGAACAAAAGATTGAAAAATCTACTGATGACAATAACAAAATAAAAGGAAAATATGAAGAGCTTAAATCAGATAATACTTTTTCTGATGATTCAAGTTCAAATGAATTGAATAAAAACAAAGATTGTCAAAAAGAATCTTTTCAAGATTCAATTAAAATTCAAAGCAACAAAGCATCATCAAGATTAAGAAATCAAAGAAGAAGAAAGCCTGCTAAAGCAAAGAAAATTGATTTAATCAATCAGTCAAAGAAAAAAAATTCAAATTAAACGAGTGAAGTTTGTGTCAGCGGGAACTTTTGACTTGAACACCATCACAGAAATGACTTCTAAACCTAAGATCAAATCCAACTCTGATCTGAAAACAAGTTCAGGTCCTAAGACTTCCGCTATGCATAAAAGATTTGTATCTAAGGAGTGAAAGAATTGTGATCAAGTCCAAAAGACATATCCTAAGAATCGAATGACCAAATTCAAACCAAAGAAATAACAAATTAATCTGCCTAACCCTAAATTTAAACAAGAATCAAATGTTTCTTCCACTTCAAGGGTTAACAAAATATTGTTTAATCACTCTAAAAAATATTGTGATATCTGTGATATGTATAATCATGATATTTTAGAATGTTATTTTAGCAAGTATTGCCATATATGTGATATGACAAATCACACAACTGCTGATTGCTACTTTAACAAATACTGTGCATTGTGTGATGAACAAATGATTGCTACTTTAGAAAGAACTCATCAAGGAAGGAATTTAGTAATCAAGGATTTGTAAACCCACAATTTAAAAGAAATCATAATATTAGGTTTAACAATTCACAACAACAACAACCTTTCTTAGGTTTGAGATCTTTCAATAGAAACAATTCTGATTATGATAATCAATATTTTGTCAAATCACTGCAATACAATCAAGGGAAGTTTATTCCATGATCTGCGAGAATAAAAAATGAAACATTCTCAAATGCTTCATATAATGATTCAAGATTTCTTGATGATGATCTTTAAAACAGATATAATGCTTTGAAATCAAAACAACAAAGAGATAATCAACATGTTTCTCATAGAGGATTTGATAATGCTAAATATCAAAAGAAACCTGATGTAAACAAACTTCGTTTTAAACAGTTTACAATTTTTGATAAGTTTGGAAAACCCAAGACCATATCGGCTTGGGTTACTAACTCTTATTAAAATGTTTTTGAATGCAGGTACGCCCGCGGAGACCAATAAACTCATGGTATGTTGACAGTGGGTGTAGCCGGCATATGACGGGCAATCAAGCCTTGTTGCAAGACTTTAAGTTAAAAGATTGAACACACGTTGCTTTTGGAGGTGATGCAGGTGGAAAGATAATAGGAGAGGGAATAATGTCAAATGGGATTATTAGTTTTGATAAAGTCAACAACTGTTCACAGTTGAACTTTAATCTATTAAGTGTATCCCAAATTTGTGACAAATCTTATTCTGTTCTTTTTGATGATTCTTACTGTTATGTCTTGAAACCAGGTTTTCAGATTAGCAATGATTGGGTAATAGTTAAAGCTGCACGGGACAGAGACGTATATAAACTAGATATGTCTCAAGTGGATCCTGCAACAGAAACAACTTGTCTGATTGCTAAAGCATCGAATGATGAAAGCCAGTTGTGGCATAGACGACTCGGACATTCAAACTTCAAAAACATGAACAAGCTTGTAGCAGGAGATCATGTCATTGGACTTCCTTCCAAGAAGTTTTCAACAACTGAACACTGCTCAGCATGTCTGAAGGGAAAGCAACATTGAGCATCTTATAAGTCCAAGATGATAAACTCAAACACCAAGCCACTCCAGATGTTACATATGGACCTTTTTGGACCAACTAATGTTAGGAGTATTGGTCGAAAATCATATTGTTTAGTTATCATAGATGACTATACAAGATTTTCTTTGGTTTTCTTTCTTCATGCTAAATCTAAAACTGCAGAACTTTTAAAAGAATTTATGAATAAAGTTGAAAACCAACTAGAGCCTAAGGTGAAGATAACAAGAAGTGATAATGGAACGGAATTTAAAAACGCTAACATTGATTTATTTTGTGCAGAAAAAGGGATAGTTCGTCAGTTCAGTGCTCCCAGAACTCCACAACAAAATGGAGTTGCTGAAAGAAAGAACCAAACTCTGATTGAAGCTGCCCGGTCCATGTTAGCTGATGCCAAAATTCCAATCACTTTCTGGGACGAAGCAATATCCACAGCCTGTTTTGTTTAGAATAGAATCTTACTTGTGAAAGATAAAAAGAAAACTCCATATGAGTTAATGTTTGACAGGAAACCAAACATAAATTTTTTAAAATCATTTGGTTGACCAGTTATGATTCTTTACTCAAGTGACCATTTAGGAAAATTTGAAGAAAAAGCTGACAATGGGTTTTTCATTGGATATTCATCTGTTTCCAAAGCCTATCGAGTTTATAACTCTAGGACAAATACTATTAATGAAACATTCAATGTTAACTTTCCGGAAAACTCTTTTCCATCAGTTTCAAATGGTCCTGCATGGTTGTTTGATTTAGATTCTTTGGCAAACTCATTTCAATCTAACTTGTTTAATCAATCTGATGATTTTACAGGTAAGAAAAACTCTAGAGGAGACCTTGGATCTTTTAGTTACAATTCGGATTCTGATGATACAGATGATTCACGCCCAGATTATCCATTCTTCTCATTTGTCAAGGATTCAACGATACAATTCAATGGCAATGATCATGCTAATTCAACTTCAGATCATTCAGTCTCGTTAGATCAAGAAGGATCACAACCTATTCCTAATGATGGTATAAAAATTAGACAACCTGAGTCTGGCACATCATCCATCTCTGGAGATGCAATTGATCATAGTAACTTTGATTACTTTATCAATTCACCGAATCATGTTCCAAATTTCACTCCATATTCTTCTACCTTGTTGTATCAGCTCTCCAATCTGAACCAAACTAATCTGGATGTTAATGTTCAAGGAACTGAGATACCAACATCTCGTATCCACGGGAACCATCCAACATCCCGGATTATTGGTCCTATGAATGAAAGAACTACTAGGAGTAAATCTGAACAAGCAAATGTTTGTTTATACTCCTATTTTCTTTCACAGATTGTTCCTAAAAATGTCACCGAGGCGTTACAGGACAATGGTTGGATTGAAGCAATGCAAGAAGAACTTCTTCAATTCCGCAAACAAGAAGTGTTGACTTTAGTGGATTTACCTGAAGGTGAAAATGCGATAGGCATGAAATGGTTGTTTAGAAACGAGACTGATGATCGTGGTATCATAATACGGAATAAAGCAAGACTCGTTGCACAAAGATACACACAAGAGGAAGGAATAGATTATGATGAGGTGTTTGCTCCAGTCGCAAGACTTGAATCCATTCGAGTTTTTCTGGCATATGCTTCATTCATGAAGTTTAAGGTGTATCAAATGGACGTCAAAGGTGCATTTCTATATGGTCCTATAACTGACGATTTATTTATGAAGCAACCCCAAGGCTTTGAGGATGCTGAATTTACACATCGAGTGTATAAGCTGAGTAAGGCATTATATGGACTACATCAAGCACCAAGGATTTGGTATGAAGCATTGTCACCACACTTAATCTAGAATGGATACACAAGAGGGAAAATCGATCCAACTTTATTTATAAAGAAGGATGATGATGATCTCTTATGTGTACAAGTGTATGTTGATGACATCATATTCAGATCTACAAGCTCCAAGTTGTGCAAAGAATTCGAGGAAATTATGAAGTCTCGCTTCCAGATGAGTTCTATGGGAGAGATTAACTTCTTTCTCGGACTACAGGTCAAGCAAACAGAAGATGAAATCTTCATAAATCAGGAGAAGTTTGTCGACAAACTCTTGAAAAAGTTCAAGTTGCAAGACTGTCAGTCTATCAGAACTCCTGCAGATGTTATCACCAAGATTGAACCTAATCCGAAAGGAAAATCTATCGATCAAACGCTATACAGATCAATGATTGGCTCGCTGATGTATCTTACGGCATCGCGTCTAGACATTATGTATGCAGTTTGTGTCTGTGCCATGTATCAATCAGACCCAAAGGAATCACATCTAATTGCTGTCAAACGAATATTTCGGTATCTCAAAGGTAAACCAGCATTAGGGTTATGGTACCCTTATGATGGGAATTTTGAGTTAAATGGATATACATACAGTGATTACGGTGGTTGTTGTCAAGATAGAAAATCGACAACGGGTTGGTGTCAATTTCTGGGTCCCCGATTAGTCTCGTGGCAATGTAAGAAACAAACCAACGTCTCTGCGTCTACAGCAGAAGCTAAGTACATTGCTGCTTCAGCGGGATGTTCTCAAATCCTATGGTTGCAAAATCAACTATTGGATTACGAGTTGAATTTTTTGAAAACACCAATTTTTATTGATAACACAGCTGCTATGTTTATAACAGCTAATCCTGTCCAACATTCCAAAACCAAACATATCGAAATTCGATATCATTTTCTCAGAGATAACTCTGAAAAAGGTTTAATCATTTTAATTCAAATTGCAACTGAAAAGCAGTTGGCTGACTTATTCACCAAAGCCTTCTTACCAGGCCGGTTTGAATATTTAGTCGAGTTAATTGGTTTAATCAACCATATTTGAACTTTGATTTGAATGAAAAATGATACAAACCCTCCCTTATCTAAACAAAAATTTTTCATTATCAACTGTCAATATTAATTGCCTTCTATGTATATAGTGTGTGCATGTGTGCAGTGTATGAAAAAGAAAATACAAAAATAGAAAATAAATACTACTTTAGTATTAGTTTACATTTCTTAGGGATTGAATCAAATCTATGATATATGAGAGATGATAGTACATCAGTTGGTTCAGTTGCATACTTCACTCATCAATAAAGTCTGACATGATCAGATCAGATGTGTAGGTAAGGTCATGCAATTAGACTGAACAAGTAAATTCTTGTGATTCAACTAAATCCTCTATGCATGTATGTGTATTCATCTTAGTACTGATGAGTAGCATTAGCTAATCAGATAGTATGCTTGTAAAGTTACAACACTCACACCTGGTGGTGATATGATTAACCATGAGGTATGTTAAAGGCATAAATTCACTTCTCTGTTATGAGTCATCATAGACCTGAAGTGATGAGATATCCTCTGTTGTAAGGAATTACAGACCTGGATTTTCTCCTGATGTCAAAAGATGCCAATGTGCACAACCCATTAAACATGAGTGGTTAAGAGATTATCAGATGGTTATCCATGATAATTCTCAATTAAATTATAAACATGAACTCTGGTTATGAATATATGTCGGGTAATCAAGTTGAGAAGTTTGTACTTTCTTGTATCTCTTGATGATAGTTGATCTCTCTAAGTCTTTGTGTGAGCCATGTCATGTCATATTAAAATCAACATCAATCAATCCAAGAATTGAAAAAGTAAGTATGCTGCACCGTTTACCAAAAACACTTTGCATCCGTCCTTAGATCATGTGTCTCCTTTGCTGCAGTATCTGCTGACCTGGAACACACTTGATCAGGATTTAATCAGTGTCATTGACTATTCACATTTTATTTTTGTTCAATGTGCTGGACTTCTACTGATATGATCTCACTGTAGACTTTGATTCATATGTGTTTGTTAGTTTTCTATTCTGATTTCATTTTTCTTTTATGCATGTTTTGTGTGTATGTGAAGGCTTATTAACATGACTTGTGTGATCTTCTTATGCTATTTTTAGAAACTTCTAAGTTTGTTAAACTTAAAAGTTTAGGGGGAGTAAAAAGTAAGAAGATTTCAAGAGAAAATTCAAAATGGAATGTTTTGGATGGAAAGGATGAAGCTAAACAACTTAAGCATGTGTGTTTTGTTTTTCATAAAACAATGAACCTGAAGCACTTCAAATTTGGAAAAGCTTCATGCAAAATATTTTGTGAGTTTAAAGTTGGTTAAATTTAGAGACTAAAATGACAGGAAATTAATTTCAAAAGTTAAACAAAAGATTAATAATTGAAATGATCAAAAGTTAAATCTTTAGGGCTCAAATTGTAAAATGTTCAATTTTGAGGGTCTAAAATATAAATTTTGGGAAAAAGTCAAAACTATGCAAAAATTGTTTAAATATTAGTATGAAATATTACTAATGTGTTTAAACAGTGTGCAGGTGAATGATTTGAAAAATTCACAAGAAGTCATCTCACGTGCCTAAATAGTGGCCATATGCCTGAATAGGAGCATGAAAAAAATTCAGAAATTTTAACAAGTGTTGGGCGTTTTGCATAAACCCATGCGTCTTAAACAGTTGTCATGAGTCTGAAATTTAGACCAAGTGTTGGGCGTTTTGCGTAAACCCATGCGTCTAAACAATTGTCATGAGTCTGAAATTTAAATCAAGTGTTAGGCGTTTCATGTTGCTCATGTGCCTACACAGTTGTCACGGAGTGATTTCTTCAACTCTCGTGCGGCAATTAGATTTGATCTAAGTTCAGCCTTTGTGACCCAAATGATATAAGTAACAATGCGGAAGCGTTTACAAGCGAGTAATACAAACCAACTTTGTATTGCTTACAAAGATGATACAAGAGTGTTTTACAAGTATTGCACAAGACTTGTAGGTGTTTTTTTGGGTGATTACAAATGACGGCTTCACCACCTATTTATACTAGTTCATGTTGTCTAGATCCTTCATGATCTAGACATTTCTATGTACCAAATATCTAGATTTTTACAAGGTTACATCCAGAAGTTTCTATGGCAAATATCTATGACATTTCAAGCATTTTCTAGAGCTTTCTTGATAGCTCTAGGGCTGGAAAATTCCAGGCCTTTCTTGGCCATTTTAGGGCTGGTCCCAAGTATTGAAATGATGCTACGTTGTTCCGGAGTCGTGTGGGCTGTTTTGGAGACTTCCGGGCAGCTCTAAACGCATCGATATGTGTCTTGAAACTTCCGGAATCCGAGTAATGCGATTTCATTTTAGGCGGGTCGTGACATTCTCCCCCACCTAAACCCATGATGTCCTCGTTGTGATTCTTGCATGACCCCTGGCTTGTTCTCATGAGTCACAAGACGGTTAGTGTTTTGCCTTGATGACTTGATTCCATCATGACAGAGTGTACTTGATCGTCTTTGATGATGTACAAAGTGTTTAGGAATGTTGCTGGAACGGATTTTGCTTTTCGGAAAAAGTCCATCCCGAGCACGATCTTGTAGTTGTCCAATGGTGCTATCGAGAAGTCAAGTTTACCTTGCCATGTCCCGATCTTTGTCTTGACAGACCATGACATTCCCTCGATCGCTTTATTGTTCCCATTGGCATCTCGCAGAAATCCATCTCGTGTGGATATCCTTAGGCCGAGTCTTTTACCCTCTTCTCATGTCATAAAGTTGTGACTTGCTCCGGTGTCAATCAGTGCCTTTGCAAGTTGTCCATTTATTTCCAAGTTCACAAACAGAAGTCCTTTTGCCTCCGCGCTCGTGATGTTGCCCTTGTGCTCCATCGAGCAGGACCTAACCATTTTTAACGGCTTCCCCTCATGTGTCATTAAAGCATTCAATACTTGTAGTTGCATTGCCCCGAGACGAACCTCCTTGTCTTCGTGGGATGCATCATCATTTCTAGCCACCATGGCTTGCAGACTTTGTTTCTTCGGGCAGTCCCGAGCGTTATGCCGTCCATCACATATAAAACAGAATTTTGGAGGACGCTTTTCATTGTCGTATCGGGGTGGTCTCCTTGGATCCACCTTTCGATCATGATTGTGCTTAGCTCCCCCACCTTTCTCGTCATCACTTTCTTCATTCATGGGCTTGTATGGTTGTTTTTCTTTATGATCGATCAAGCTTTCAGCTATTGCAATGGCTGAAGCTAGATCTTGAACCCTTCATCTTTCCAATTCGATCTTGGCCCATGATTGTAATCCATTGAGAAAGAAGAAAAGGGAGTCTTTATCCGATAAATCCGGGATCTCAAGGACAAGTGTTGTAAACTCTTTAACATACTCCTTGATAGTACCGGTTTGCTTGAGCTTACGAAGTCGACTTCTGGCTTCATGCTCAGCGTTTACCGGATAAAATTGTCTTTTGAGCTCTTGAACAAATTCAGCCCAAGTTTTGATTGTACACGTACCTCGTTCAATATCCATGCTTCGACGTCTCCACCACAGCCCCGCTGTATAATTGAGGTACATTATAGTTGTCTTGATCTTGGTGGCATCATCCAAGATTTGTACCCCTCCAAGGTACTGCTCTATTTCCCAAATAAAGTCATCAACCGCCCAAGCATCCCGTTTGCCCATGAACGGTGATGGTTTGGGAATTTGAATTCTTGGAGTAAAGTTCACGACATTTCCTCCACTCGTGATCAAGGCTTTGTTGCAATCAACAATTTTAGTTTCCAAGCCCATTAGACTTCGATGCATGTCGCTTGACAGCTCATCCATGTTTTTTTGTAGCTTGGTAGCAACATCTTTGATTGCATCTTTGATCATCAGCTTTACTTCATCTCGAAGTAGCTCCATAACAGCCTTGAGTCCTTTCCGGAGCTCACTGAAATCTTCCTCCAAAGCATCCAATCATTGGAAACACAAGTCTACTTGAGTTCCTATCACAACAAGACCTGTCTCCATGTCACTAACTCGTTTTTTCAAGGTACGATCCTTGGAAGTACCTCTATCCTTCCTTGATTCCTTTTGGGATTCATCTTGTCCTCGTTTCTCTTCCATGGTTACGAGTTTGGTTGTTTCGGTTGCCATTCCCGAATGAACCAACCTGGCTCTGATACCACTTGTCACGGAGTGATTTCTTCAACTCTCGTGCGGTACTTAGATTTGATCTAAGTTCAGCCTTTGTGACCCAAACGATATAAGTAACAATGCGGAAGAGTTTGCAAGCGAGTAATACAAACCAACTTTGTATTGCTTACAAGGATGATACAAGAGTGTTTTACAAGTATTAAACAAGACTTGTAGGTGTTTTTTTAGGTGATTACAAATGAGGGATTCACCACCTATTTATACTAGTTCATGTTGTCTCGATCCTTCATGATCTAGATATTTCTATGTACTAAATATCTAGATTTTTACGAGGTTACATCCAGAAGTTTCTATGGCAAATATCTATGACATTTCAAGTATTTTCTAGAGCTTTCTTGACAGCTCTAGGGCTGGAAAACTCCAGGCCTTTCTTGGCCATTTTAGGGCTGCTCCCAAGTGTTGAAATGATGCTACGTTGTTCCGGAGTCGTGTGGGCTGTTCCGGAGACTTCCGGGCAGCTCTAAACGCATCTATATGTGTCTGGAAACTTCCGGAATCCGAGTAATGCGATTTAATTTTGGGTGGGTCATGACACAGTGGTCAGAATTCTCAGGGTTTAAATGTCAAGTGAAATTCATAAAGTGTTAGGTGTATCAGAAACTTCATGTGCCTGAACAGTGCAAAAGTGCCTGAACAGTGCAAAAGTGCCTGAACAGTGCAAAAGTGCCTGAACAGTGCAAAAGTGCCTAAACAGTGCTTATGCTCCTAAACAGTGCTCATGCGTCTGATCTCATATGCATAAACAGTGCTAATGCGCCTAATAACATAGTGAAATTTAGGTCATCATGTGCACAAACAGTGCTAATGTGCCTAAAAAATTTCACTTATTATAAATAGAACACTTGTGCAATTTTCATTTCATTTGCACATTCAAAACTCAAACTCTCCACTGAACCCTTGAACTCTCGGTTAACCCCTTTTTATCGATTCAAATCATTCAATCTTTTAATCATAGATTATTGATAGGGTTTGTGAGATTGTGAACGTAAGTTTATAGTCTACATTTAATCTGTTTTGTGACCAAATGATGATTTTGTTATGGGCGTTCGACACCTATTCGGGCGCTAGAACCCTAAAATTGTCAAAAACTCATATTTGAGTGTATAAATCGATCAATCTCATAAATTGATCATTGAATGTTGTTCATCATATGATTTCGAGCATATTGATATATTAAACATAGATTGAAATGAACTTTGATTGAAGGTCTCGGTTAACTGTTCATCGATGAACAGTGACTTGAAGATGAACATGAAGAAGAAGATGAACAGTTCAATTTTTTTTAAATAAAATAATGAAAATAAATAAAAATTAATAAAATTCATTTCAAAAAGATTAAAATGTTCAATAAAATTGATAAAAGATAAAATAATCAACTGTGTTTAACTTTTAATAAAATTCAACTTGACAATTAAAATTTTATAAAAACATAAATGTTTTACACTTAACATTAATTAATAATTCAAGTTGAGTTTATAACTCAAATTCATTAAACACATTAGTTTATTATATCTTATATCATCACATGTTCAAACTCTCATTCAATCTTTTGCTTTAAAATTCACACATTTACTATTATCATTGCTTTAAACTTGTGCAGATGGCTGAGTTGAAGTTTGAGCCCAAGCATAATGCCGCTGCTTTGCTCAGTAAAGATGTCCAAGATGCCATATCATATGAGGAGATGATTAGATTTCTTCAGGAAGTTTTGGAGCACTGCTGTAGTTGAAGTGAATGATGAAGGAAGTAAAGTGTTGAGAGGATTTGTGACTAACGATCGTATGATAGAAGTATCAGAAGAGTCCATAAGGGTTGCTTTGAGACTGGGTAACAATAATCCAGAAGATCTCTCCGAGCTTACATTTAATGAATGTAGAGAGACATTCATGGAAATGGGTCATCCTGATCATTTCCCAAAGAAACAGTTTTTCAGAGCTCGTGTATATAACCATTGGAAGCTTCTACGCTGTATCTTTCAACACTGCATGTCCAAGAGAAGTGCTGGGTGGAATTCATTCCCAGTGGACATTGCATCTCCAATTGCAGCCATTGTAACAAATAGAAGATTTAATATGGCTAGATGGATCTTGAATGGATTCATATTCAATTTGGAGAGAGGTATAAGGAACAAATACCTTATGTACCCTAGATTTCTTCAAATGATCATCAATGAGGAATATCCTGACTTCATGTCTATGGAGTTGGAGGAGATAGACTTGAATTGGAACATATGTCAGAAATAACATATAAGAGGTTATCTATGTTGACTGGGGCTCAAAATGTTCCTATGTTTGAATATATGAGGAATGTTGCTAATGATAAGGTAGATATTACACCGGATCACTATCATTTATTGGAAGGTGAACCAATAGATCCAGCTTATCTGATTGATGAAGTTCCTCTGAATCTTATTCTAGATGATGATGAGCAAAATGATGATGATGATAATGAAGATGCTCAGGATGATGATGATAGCTCTTCTAGTTCTAATGATGATAATGATGATGATGGTGGTGTAGCTGAAACACACCAAACAGTAAGCAATGAGAGAACGATGTCTGAGCATGTCGATGAAGCTCAACATGAAGGGGAAGGAATATCTGGTGGTGATTTACAAGATAATGATATGAATGAAGCTCCTGAAGATGTAGATGATGTGATTCATGATGAATCTGTACATGAAGTTGAAAATGTTGTTGATGAAATAAACATTCAGAATGAAGAAGTTGAGCATGAGGCTGATATGCAAAATCAAACAGTTGAGTATGATTTTATGGATGCTTTTATGTATAATCCTGAGAACACATCATCCATTCAAACTCAAGAAATGCTTGTAAGTGCAACACATAATGTGGCTGTACAAACAGAGGAGATAGTTGATTTGGATGAGTTACAAGTTCTTAAAGAAGAAAATGTATCTAAAGAGAAAGTAATTGCTAATCTTAAAGTCGAACTTGATAAGTTGCGAGAAGGAAACTTGAAGTATGAAAAGGATTTTAGTTTGATGAAAGATGTAAATAAAAAGCTCAAAGAAGATATAAAAGACAAGAATGAAAAGCTTGAGAGTTATGCAAAGGATAAAGATGATGTCATAAAGAATTTTGAGCTTATGATTAAAGATTATGATCTTTTGGAAGAGAGATTCAAAAGATTATCTGAGGAGAATGAGAAATTGAAAGAACAACTAAGGAAGAATCAAGAGCCTCAAAAGCCAACATCTCTAGATATTGTAATAGTATCTGAGATTAATCCAATAGATGTTAAAGCTCCTCAAATTGTAGATGAAGATCTTAAAGTGATAAATAAAGGTAAAAGAAAGATTGATGATGTTGATGATTCAATTTTACCTGAAGCTTCCTCTAAAATTCAAAGAGTTGAAGAAGAAATTGAGAGAGAAGGTAATGAGGAAGAAAGGATTGATGATGAAAGTCAAAAAGTTCAAGAGAAAGTGTCTCAAGAACAGATTGCAGCGTTAGATGATATAGAAGATGAATTTGAGTATGATTGGTATGATGAAGTTTTGAATGATGAGGATATTGATGAAGTAAACTTTGAAAGAACTTTATCTCCTATTGCTCAATCTCATGATCAAGATAAAATTCTTGTTGACTTTAAAGACAGATATAATTATCTGGTGAGAATGAAGTATAACAGAGTATATTTGGATGGATTAATTGTGTCTCAGATCAATGATGAATATGAGAAGTGTGTCACAGCTGAGTCTGTAGCACCAATTGATCCAAATGAGATAGTAATCAAACATGGAGAATGGGTTAGAGCTCAAGAGGTAATCAATGTAGATGATTTACCAAAGTCTTAGTTACATCACCCTAATCCTGACGATAAGAATGTGATAGCATTGAGGTCATGGTTACAAGCAAGAAATTACCCATGGAAAAGTCTTAAAAGACTCCAGTCCACCTCATTGAGGAATCTTGTTAGATGTTTTCAGGAAACTGAAAAGATTGCTAATAAGATTATTATTCTTGACACAGTCAACCCTCAATATCTAGAGATTACAAAAAGATCAAGGATTTTGAAACCAAAAGAAATTCAGTCTATGGCAAGGAGGTCCAACAATTATGATAGCAGAAAAGATCTGATGAAGATGTTTGCTGGTACTGAGAAAGAAGCATATAAAGCCACTCCTGAGCAAAGGCATATATTGGATAAATCAAGAAGTACAGGAGATATGGTTAGAAACATATTGCAAAAAAGACAGTCAGTAGCTTAACTGATGAATGCAATGATTGCTCCTGATTTCTCTAATCAAGTTAAAATCATTGCATGGAAGCACGGTGAGATATTTGATGTCCTTTTGATTAAAAGAGTAAATGCTGTATGTGATGTCTATCATTTTTACTCAAGCATAATTAAGCTTCCAGTGCAAGATTTGAAGGAGTTAGACAAATTACCTCTGATTAACCCATCTAATGCTAAACGTGGGAAAATGTTTGTTGAATTACTTCACAGAGGTATGAGTCAAGATATATGCTTTCTTCAGACAAGATGTGAACAAGAAGATAAGGAATACTTCACCGAGTTGAAAAAGCAAAACAAATATCAAGGAATAATGAAAGATGAAGAACATTTCATATCGGAATTCTGTGATCATTATTTCCATAAAGTTACCAATCCGGGGTTGAAAGTAATAGAAGGTACTCAAAGAACAAAACCTATCTTGAGATGGTTTTACAATTCTGAGACTTTTGAACTAAAATTGGTACGAAATCTTGAGAATTAGGATGTAGATATGATTACTTTGTTTGGAGTTTTTGAGCTCAAACTGTTACATCCAAGTTATATCTCTTTTCTTGCGGTTCAAAGTTTTGAGAAGGTGAATCTTGAGATTGCTGAGAATGATAAGAAGTATTTTTTGTCAATGATTAATGTAATGAATGCGGCTATGGAAAGAATTTCATTGAGGAAAGCTCTCGCTTATGCAAATATTGTAAAGAGAGACATTAATGACATTGAATTTATGAGAATCTCAAGGAAATGAGTACTGGAGGTGTATTGCAAAGAAAGTAAGCGTCCTATTGAGTTGTATGCAAATGTTGACATTGCATGCTTGTCAAAGGATACTTTGGAAAGAATGAAGCAGATGGAGACAAAGACAAATGAATCAAAATCTGAACAAGCTGTTCTTGCTAGCAAATTCAAGTCATCAATTGAGAATACACTGAAGGAGCTAAAGATGTACAAGAAGAAACCAATGTTCAAGATAAAAGAAGAACCAGAAGGTTTCTTTGATGCATGAAGATAGAAGACAGAATATTAAGAGAAGATGGATAGCTAAAGTTAAAGAGAAGATAAAGATTCAGAAGCAAAGACAAGAGAAGATAAACACAAAGAAAAGACTTTTGTAGACCGAAGACAAATGTCAATCTTAGGGGGAGTATTGTTATTCACATTTAGTCTTAGTGTGTCTTTTACAATTTTGTCATAGTATAGGGACTAGAATTGTAAATAGATAGTCTCTAGTTCGTTAGTAGTATATATAGCTTAGACTAGAGTAGAATTAGAGGACGTAAGATTTTGTATGTACTGCTTTCTTACTCTTGTAATTTTCTTTGCTATATCAATGAAATCATGAATTTTGTTGATATGTGCTTGATTTGATTACAATTGTTTGTGTTTTCTTTGAATTGTTTACATAATTCATTACAGAGAATTGTTTACATAATTAATTACAGATTGATGCATTTGATCCTATCATGTTATATAGGTTTACATTTGTTACACATAGTTCTATATCGTTAAAGGTTCAGGAATATGTTTAACTAAGTCTCATGATTCAGTCGCACGATTGGACCATGTGAATGGGCCAGTCCCACGACTGAACCAGGTGATTAAGTCAAACGCACGATTGAGTTATAAGACTGACTCATTCGTACGAATGAATCAATCGTACGGCTCAGTTGCACGACTGAGCCCTACGCATGGCTCAGTCGTACGAATGAAAACTATAACCTATAAATACCACTTAATTCGTGGTAAAACGTAACACTTCGAGAATTCTTAACTCTAGTTGTCCCTGTTCGTCCAGAGAGTCCCTTCCAACTTCATAGAATGTTTCTGATCACTTCTAATCAATTCTTAACGTATTCTAATCGTTAGTTTTGATCGGATTAACGTTCTCCCTTATTGGATCGCCAATCAAATAGGATTCCGCACTATTTGATCTGGTTTCATGTTGAATCAGTTAGTACTCCGTACATACATGGTCCTAACAAGTGGTATCAGAGATTTGGCTCTTGATTCTACGTGGATTCAATCACGTTTTTGCAAAAGTCAACGTTTTCAATGAAAAGATCCGTTCTTTTTGCATTAAAATTCAGTTTTTACGAGTGCATGTGTTCAAAAGTTAGTCTTTTTCGAGTTTCAGCCGATTAGGATTTTCAAAATTGTGTTTTTAGGTCGAATTGCGTGAAAATTTTGAAAAATTTCGACTTCAGCAGTCTCAGTCGCACGATTGACCCAATCACACGACTTAACTTCATTCGCACAGCACAATCGCATGATTGGCCCGGTCGTTTGTTCAATCGCACGATTGTCCTAGTCGTCTGCTCAATCGTACGACTAAGATCAATCACACGGTTGAGTCTCAGTCACACCCCAGTCATATCCCCAGTCGCATACCCAGTCGGTTTGTCAAGTTTTCAGACTATTTCATTATGGATACACAGAACTTTGATCTCTCAGCCGGGAAGGACTCCAGAATTCAGAATCTCTTGCTATTGGAGAATGAGATCGGGAATCACAACAAACCACCAAAGCTTCTGTCTCTTGACGAATATCCTCAATGGAAGCAACGGTTTGAAATTCATCTTAATGGAGTGGACACAAACTTATGGAGCACTATTGAGACTGGCTACAATATGCCAGTTGGAGCTAATGGTATTCCACTGAGTCTAAGTGGTTTGAGTGACGCACAAAAAATTTCATACATTGCTGAGAAGAAGGCCTATGCATTGTTAATTTTCGAAAGATATTTTCCATCAGTTCTTAGAACATAAGCAGTGCAAAATGTTATGGAAGGCTCTTGAGAAACGTTATGAAGGAAATTCAACACTCAAGTCTCTAAAGGCTAAAGCTTTGAAGAAGGAATTTGATAACTTCTCGTCAATTGGGAATGAAAGTTTGGATGATGTGATCGACCACTTCTATCATTTGATGAGTGAACTGCACACTCATGGGGTTAAAACGTCCATGGAAGATAAGGTGTCAAATTTGGCTGATGGGTTACCTGATAAGTGGGATTCATTTGTTTCCACTTTAAGACATAATGCTGTGCTGGGGACATTGGACATAAATGATTTTATTCTGAAATTGAGGGAGGAAGAGGTACGACATAAGTACAAGTCTAAGAAGGGAACCTACTTTCAGAATCCTTCTCTTTACAATGTGACTCCTACTACAACGTCTTCTAGTACACCCTTGCAGACTGCTTTCATGTCTAACACATCTGCAAACGTTCAAAGTGCATCTTTAGGTGGTGAGTCAAATGTTTCATCAGGGGTTCAACACAGTTTTGCAGAAGCTCAATCCATGAAGTTAATGATAGAGCATCTGGGCAACGTAACTGTGGAAGTGGCTAAGGATCATATGGATCTACTTGCTGCTATGGTACATTCTTATGACGGGTTAGTAGCAGGAAAGATTGGTAACTGCCACTTGGCCGATGATTATGAGCAAGTGGATGAAACTGAGCTGGAGCGGATGGATATCATGTGGGCTCTCGCTAGTGCTGTGCGTAGAGCAAAGAAGTATGTTAAAAATACAGGACAGAACCTGGTGGCTACAAAGGATACAACTTTTGGATTTGACAAGTCAAAAGTCACCTGTTTCAACTGCGGTGAAAAAGGCCATTTCAAGAGAGTGTGTCAAACCTAAGAAGACAGGAAATGGCAACCCGTTTTCATCATTTAATAGGCAGGATAAGGACAAAAAGGCAACATCAACTAGCCATGACTCCAAAGCAATTGTAGCACAGGGTGATGAAGGACAAGACTGGTCCTTCCGTTTCTTATCTGATGGTGAAGCTAACATCACATTGGTTGATGATCTGAATGATGACTCAGCGAGTGAGTGGGAGAAATCAGTTGAGCTTGATACTGCTGATGTGAATGAGACTATGGTTGTTGTTGATCAACTAGTGGAGGATGAACTAAATGCAGAATCTGCAGCACACAAGGAACCCCAGGCTGCTTTCATGGCTGGTACCTCTACATCTGCACAGGTAGAATCGAAAGACGATCTCTTTGACAAACATGCTTGTGTTGAATGTAACAAGTTTAGGGAATGCATCGATCTGAAATTTGCTAGGTTATTAGAACATAATGATAACTTAGTAAATGACTTAAAAACTTTTCACTGAGGCTAATAGAGTATTAAAGCAAAATGAAAGCAGTCTTAAAGAGAAAATTGAATTGCTGAGAAAACAATTAAATGAAACTGAGGTTGTTGCTTTTAACCAAGAAAATGACATAAAGGTTTACATAAAAATAATTAAGGAAACTAAAAAGGACAGAGCTCTTTTACAAGTTGAAATTGAATCCTTAAGGCAAAAACTACATAGTTTAGCTAGTTCCTCTCACATCTTGAAAAACTTGGTTAAAGAAAGAAACAATAGGGAAGGGCTGGGTTATAAAGTTGTGCCTCCGCCACATGAGATCCTCCTGAACACCAAACAGAGACCGATTAACAATAATCCCATCAAGGACCATGTGGTGACTACTCCTCTGGTCAGTGATTCGGACACTGCAGTTAAACCTGCTCCTCCGGTTGCCGATCAGAAGACTTCAACATCAGGCACAACGGATAAAACCGTCATTGAGGACCGGGTAGAAAAGGATGATAATGTAACTCTTGGGTCGGGTTCATAATCTGCTATAACACAACCTAAGACTTTAAACCTACTCAGTCGAAATCGGTTAAGCAAGATCTCAGTCATTCTAAAAGACAAAGTAGTGATAATGTTAAACAAATTAAATTTGTCAAAGAAGGTGAAAAACCTAAAGTTGAGACCAAAAGACCCATGCCTGAAGTGTACTCCCCACCCCACAAGAGATCTCCTAGTCCTGTTGAAAGGAGATCATGCTATAATTATGGACAAAGAGGCCACATTTCTTCACACTATCCTCGCTATCAGACACCTAGGCTTAAAGTTGAACTAGATCAGGAAATTAAATTGTTTTCTTCAAAACAAAGATCTAAGACACCTACTAGGTCTAAAACACCTGCTCGGTCTTATGCCTCTCCCCAACACCACAGACAACACAGACAAGTCACTGGCAAGTCTATGATGCTTGTGGTGAAACCTGCCCTTGAAAATAAATTTAAATTTCAAACTGCAAATCAGTCATCGGTTTACCATAAACAAGCCTTACACAAGGATGGTCTATGGAAAGCTAAAACATCTGATGTGTCTGCTATTGTTGATAAGCAGAAGAATGAGGTTTCTCCAACTCCAAAAGGACAGTGGGTCAAGTTTGTGATGTGCGATGCCTCTGGGAAACCCAAGCCAGTAAAGGCTTGGGTCCCCCCCTTAACTAATTATTTTCTGTTGGTGTGCAGGTTGTCCGCTATAGTGCTTCTACCAACACGTGGATTGTAGATAGCGGAGCATCCTGGCACATGACGGGAAATCAGTCTCTCCTTTTCAAAGTCAAACAAACTAAAGGGGGACATGTTTCTTTCGCTGGAAACAAAGGAGGATACATTACCTACAGGACCGGTGAAGGGTAGCACTTACAACACAACAACACAATGAGGAGAGTGTATAAGAACGCATAACAGATCAAATAGGGAATTGGTTATGATGATGCAAAGAACACAAGTAAACAAAGAAACAGAACAAGATAACAACACATGTAGTTGGTTTTCAAGGATGCTATATATTGCTTTTCAAGTTCAAAGTTACAAGTATTCAAGAATAAGGATTTGCACACCTTCTAAGTTATAGGACTTGAGACACTATATACTACAACCTACAGCCGGCTATACTATGAAAACCAACTGGATACATAAGATTAGACAACTATAAAATCAAATGTAGAGTCAAAAGGTAGATTGCCTTTTGACAGGTGACTATGACATGCCATAGCTCAAATCCTAATATATTACAAAAAGGATGAAGGTACATAAAGTAGAAAGCACAGACTCAAGACCTCAATGTACAGTTTTCCTAAAGCATGGAGCTTTTCACCATCTCATGCAAGTTGGTGACCAACCAGAGTGGCAGCGGAAAGTGGTTCAGCTTTATAGAAAAAGTACATCAGATAATAGCATGTCTGATAAAAGTCTTCGGAAGAATATGTCTTGGTTCTTTGGCTTGGGAAGACTTCATTTCTGTCTTCGGAAGGTATTGGTCTTGGCTTCGGAAGATTTTACACTTAGAATATTTCTGAAGTGAAGTGTAAAACTTCCGAAGCATTTCTACTTCATGTTCTTCGGTGCGGCATGCAGGAAGACTTAGAGTGTTTTGGCTGCATC
This sequence comes from Flaveria linearis, assembly GCA_024085815.1. NCBI lineage: Eukaryota > Viridiplantae > Streptophyta > Magnoliopsida > Asterales > Asteraceae > Flaveria > Flaveria linearis. The sequence goes on along the minus strand of CM044001.1, from coordinate 58,853,081 downwards.
AGACTTATAGGAATCCTTACAAACTCCCCCTAGGCTGATGCTACCAAAACACTTGAAGATATTCAGCTGTTCCCAGTCCTCAACATGATCATGACTATTCCGTTCTTCATTAGAGGGTCAGGGTCACTCGGACTTAAGATGTATCTTCTCATGTCAAAAAGATCATGCAGAGGTAAATTGAAGAGGTCTTCCCAAGAGTAGACATTCTCTTCACCTTGATCTCTGACTTCATGCCACCTCTCTGGATTAGTTGAATAAGTCCAGGATAAGATGGGTCTTCCTGATGCAAGAGGAGCCATTTGAAATGAAGGTGATTGGGCTTTCTCTTCTTGCACTTCCTTAGGATGTTCTGATTCACCCTGGGGATCAGAGGAGTTTGATTTTGACTTCTTCTTCTTTGACTTTGATTTAGAAGCCATCCTCTTCTTCCCCTTTGCAGTCTTTAACTGAGAAGACTGGCCTGCAGCACCTTGTTCACCTGCTATGTTTTCCTCAGTTGGGTGTTCCTCCCTCACAGGTTCAGAAGGAGAGGGAGTTTGACCCTGTTGTGGGTCAGATGACGAGGCTGCCCTTTGACCTTGCTGTGGGACAATAGATGAAGGGGCTGTCCTTTGACCCTGCTGTGGATCAGAGGATGAAGCAGGAGGTTCAGTTTGTGTTGTCTTATGTTGTTCAAACTTAACCTCTAGTTTAGGTGGAGCTTGACTTGGAGGAGTGTGTAAGTCAACAAGCTCTCCACTCTTGATCTTCTGCTTGATTACCCTGATATGCTCATCCATAGTGGATAGAGACATAGGGCCAAGTCTCCTTCCGGAGAATCCATACAGCTTCAAGAAGCTCATCATTGTTTGTCTATCAGCAGACTTTTTCAAGTTCTTCTGAATGAGAGCTCTTGACTTTGCAGCTTCTTCCCTTAGTTTTTCTTTGTTGACTTGTTCTCTTTGAGTACTTGAAGTTCAAGTTGTTTGAGATACTCAAACTCAATGTACTCATAGGACAAGGGAAGAAGTACTTCAGCCTGGTAGAAACCTATGGCACTGATGTAGTTTATCATCCTTTGTCTATCTGTTTCTTTATCTACCTGAGGTTCTTATGTAGCAGCCACAGCCTCTTGCACAGGGCTTTCTTGAACTGGTGAGAGAGTGGGAACATGCTTGTATAGCCTTTCTTGTCTTTTCTTCTCTTTGTTCTCAATAAGAATTCTTGCATCTTTAGCTTCCTTCCTCTCTCTTGACATTTCCATGTCAGCCAGATCATTTAATTCCTCTATGGGGAGAGAGATAATCTCATCTATGTCACAGTTCCTGGTCTGTAAGTAAGTAATCCTGACTGCCCTCAACTCATCATCTTGAGTGTTTGGTCTGGGGGCAGCCCTGATTGCAGCTTGCATGAAGCTTGAAGACCCAGTGGAACTTACTCCCCATAGCTTCCTCTTTCTCTCTCTTTCCTCCTCCTCACTCTCCTCAGGGGTTAGAACCCTTTTCCCTTTGTCACCCACAGACCTTTGTAACTCAGGGTGGAGAGAGCTTTGGCCTTCATTGCTTGGTGTAGCATCCAAGCTCTGGCTAGAGAGAGACTGTGATACACCTTCACCAGTTGGTGTTTCACTGAGGGGTTGTGTTGCTGAAGTAGTTGTTGTTGTGATAGGTGTTTCAGTCTCTGTCACTTCATCAATTGATTGTAAGACAGGGCTCTCAGGCTCTATCACTGGGCCTTCAGTCAAGGTTTTCCTTTTGATGCTAATCTCAGGGTCTACCTCAACATCCAGTTGACCAATGACATTACCTGATTGCCTTGGTCTATCTTCTTCAGCTTCTTAAGTAACCTGAGCCAACCTACTAGCTTGTTGAGGTTGAGTTGTTTGAGTAGATGGCTCATGAAGGATGATGGCTCTGCTATCAAATGGCATCGCCCTTGGTATACCCTCCTCAAAGAGACTCTGAAACAAGTAGTCTACGAAGTTCACATCAATCTAAACTTGAGGAGGTTGCTGAGCAAGTAGAATTACAAGAGAGGATGGTGAGTCCTTAATGTCCATACTCCTTGAAGAACTCCCAGGTTCTGTGATTGTAATGACTTTCTCCCCCTTTTTGGTAGCATCACCCTCTTGTATAGGTGAGCTAGGAGTTAGGTCAATCATATCCACATGTTCTTGTGTTCCTGGTTGAGCTCTTCTTAAAGGTCTCCCCGCTAGTTTTTCCTTCAGATAAGATATCTCAAGTTGCTGATCATTGACCCTCTTGTTTAAGGTAGTCACTTGAAATTCAAGATGACTAACCTTTGAGACTAACTAGGTGCATGTTTTTTTATTGTTTTTGAACCTTTAGTCTCAGATTCCCCTCATCTTCATCAGAAGAATCATGGGGGGATGAGAGAATTGGAGTTAAGTCCTTAGTTTCATCACCAGCTTGGTATTATGGGTGCTGGATTTCCTCTGCTCATTGACAGCTTCAGATGAAGTGTCAATGGGCTGAGTTGCCATGGTTGAGGTCTTAATGATGTAATCACTTGCAGAAGTGAGAGCCTCTTCCATATGGATCCCCTGAACAGGTTTAGAAGGACCCATCTCAGTAATGGGTGACTGACGTGGGGTAGACATAGGGAATTCAGAAGCACTCCTCTCTCTTTGTGTAGGTGATGAGTAGAGAGATTCAAGGTGCTCACTGAAGCCTAAGTCCTTATCAGTGTAGAATATAAGGTTAGGAATATGGTTATTTAAGTCCAAAGGCTAGGGATGGTAACTGTCCCCTGAAGATTGTTCACTTGAGTGTTGAGACTCAGAGTGAAGGCTTAAGGCAGTTGGGCTTATGAGCTCATCAGGCTAATCATGAGGAACATCAGCACTGATTCTTGAAGAGATGGGAGTGGTTTGCTCCTCAGGAGAAGTGGTAGCTCCAGTATCCACTTCTTCCTGTATGGGTGAGTGTATGGGGGCCTGCACAGGCTCAATCACCTGAGCAGGGGTTTGTTTGGATTTTCTTTGGTAAGTGTGGGTTATATGGTATCTTTTTGAGAGTAAGGAGATGATAGGTGTGGGTTCAACACTAGCTTGAGTTACTAGGTTGTCATCTTGAGAAATGAGCTATAACATTTTGGGGACAAGGGCTGTTTCTACCCCTGAGAAACCTACAGTTGGCTTCTTCATAATCTTAAAGATGCATGGCTTCATCTGTCCCAATTTAAGAATATTATTTTTTTCCCTCAACTGTGAGCTAAGTTCACAATTGAGAATGTGTTGAACATATCTAGGAAACATATAGTATTCTAAGGAGTCCAATCTAGCAAGCAAATTTGTTTATACAAATTAAGAGTACCTGAACTTGACCCCCTGCACCATTCCATGAACTATAAAGGGGAGATCCTCAAGAATCTGGTCCCACCCACCATGCTTGTTAGACAAGCTGTGAATCACTACATGGAGTAGGTATTTCCACTGGGATGAGACCTTCCCTTTCCTGAAGGTCTTTACAAAAAAATCTTCCTTATAGCCCATCTGCTCAAAGGAATAGTTAACAGCTTCCTTTGGGAAAGACAGTTCACCTTCTTCATCATCCAGCTGAAGATGGGTGTTGATGATGGCTGGGGTGATAAAGCCTATCCTCCCCTGCACTGTGCCAGACAGTGCCTTCTCCCCATCCATGATAACCCCTTGACATGTCCTCCAAAAGTCAAGCAGATGATCCTCATAAAGAGTAGGATAAATGGTGAGGGAGGTGTAGTAGTTGGATAGAGCCACAAAACGACAAATGCGGATTGAGAGAGATTAGGTTTGAGGTATGGTGTGAATTTGGAGCAGGAAGACGAAAGAGGGGTAACCGTTGGGTATTTGTATGAATTGGATTAAGACAAAGTAAATGAAAGAGGATAAACATTGAAATCCATGTGTCGGTCCCACCTCTAAAAAGCAGTTTTCTTTTGCCCAAAAAAATAGTTTTCTTGGAAGTCGAGAAATCTTCCGAAGGTTATTTAACTTCGGAAGTTTTGACTGAAAAGCTTCCGAAGGCAAATTTTGCATCAGAAGATATTTCAAAATTTTTGAAGAATTTTTTTTCGGAAGCAATTTATATCAATTTCATTCTGAGATGAATAAAAGCTTCCGAAGGCAACTTTAAATCTTCCGAAAGGTAAAAAGAGAAAAATTCTAAAAAATCTAAGGAATATCTTAAAAGGTTTTTCTTCCGAAGAGAAACTGGGGCTTATTAAAGTGATAGAATGGACAACATAGAACACACATAGTTTTAGAAATAATATGATTAAGTTTTAAGAAAAGCTAATCAAAGTAAATCATCGCAATAGCTGATAAAAGATATTTAAGTCTCTGTTCATCAAAAGCCTTTGTGAACAGATCAACATATTATTCATCTGTGTGAACCTTGATTAGTTTGAATAATCCCTTTTCAAAATTATCACTAATCAAATGATACCTGATGTTGATGTGCTTAGTTCTTGAGTGCTGCACAGGATTCTCTGTGATTGAGATAGCACTGTTGTTGTCTATGTGAATGGGAGTCTCTTTGAAGTTGAATTCATAGTCTAGCATCTGATTTTGAATCCAAAGCACTTGAGCATAGCAGTTTGCAGCAGCAATGTATTCAGCCTCACCAGTTGATGCATACACACAGGATTGTTTCTTGCATTGCCAAGAGACTCTCCTTCCACCAAGAAATTGACACCCCCTGATGTAGACTTTGCAGTAATATTGCATCCACCATAATCACTATCTGTATATGCATACAGATGGAAGTCAGAGTTTTTGGATACCAAAGGCCAAGAGATGGAGTTCCCTTAAGGTATCTTAAAATTCTTTAGATAGTGATTAGGTGTGACATCTTGGGGTTGGCCTGATATCTTGCACATATGCAAGTATCAAACATAATATCTGGCCTGCTAGCTATAAGATACATAAGAGATCCAATCATAGCCCTGTATAGATGCTCATCAACATACTCCCCCTCAAGATCAGGTCCAAGGGAGTGGTTTCTAGCTATGGGTGTCTTAGCAACCTTACATTCAGTCATGTTGAATCTTTTAAGTATGTCTTGCACATACTTTGACTGACTTATGAAGATACCAATATCAACTTGCTTCACTTGAATTCCTAGAAAGAAATTGAGTTCCCCCATGGCACTCATTTCAAATCTATCCTTGATCAGCTTCTCAAAGTCTTTGCAGAGCTTTGGATTAGTTGACCCAAGGATGATATCATCCACATATACTTGAACTAGCATTAAGTCATTCCTTGTTACTTTGATGAAGAGAGTTCCATCAATGGTACCCTTTTGTAGCCATGCTGACAGAGATACTGAGATAGAGTCCCATACCACTTTCTTGGTGCCTGATGTAGCCCATTGAGAGCTTTGCCAAGCTTGTAGACATAATCAGGATGATCAGGATCTGCAAAACCAGGTGGTTGTCTGACATGCACCTCTTCATCAATCACTCCATAGATAAAAGCACACTTGACATCAAGTTGATAGACCGTGAAATTCGTGGATGCAGCAAAAGCTAGGAATATCCTAATAGCTTCAAGTCTTGCTACAGGAGCAAAGAAATCTATGTAGTCAATCCCTTCTTCTTGAGTATAACCTTGAAAACTAGTCTAGCCTTGTTTTTGATGACAAGTCCTCTATGTTGGGTTCAACAATTGGATAAACTGAAGCTTTCCAAATCACAATCACAGCCGACTGAAGATCTCATTGTACAAGTTCAGAGACCAAGTTGATTATAACAAAAACAACAATACAAGACAACTCAACATGACAAAGTCAAGATCAAGACACATAGAAAAGTCAAAATTAGGTCATGTTGTAATAATAATATAAATACACCCACTAGTGCATTTTTGCATGTGTGGCCTTTTGTGTGTGTTTCTCATGGTGTAAATCACCACCCAAGGAGAAATCCTCTCCTTTGGGTGGGTTTGATTTCACCAGCCATTTATGATTCTCGTTGTAACTTGTTATCAACATCAATGAAATCATAACATTATTATTATCCATGTCTTTGTTCTTTGATTCACACACATCGACCCATCTTAATTTTGAATTTTCAGATCTGAAAATGATGAATCCTAAGATCCAAGCTCAACGAATCTGAAATATTGATTCAGCAAAATGGTATCAGAGCTGTTGGTTGCTGGGTTCATATATTTTTCAGATCTAATTTCATCTTTAATGATATTTAGAACAAAGAAGAAACAAAAAATGACGAACGAAGTCCCTGTTCATGAAAACCCCATCTGTTCATCACAAAAATTAAGAAGAAAATCAACAAATCTGTTCTACTATGGTACGATTTGAAGACTCATGAACATGTTCATGATTATTCCTTTAAAATTCGATGCAATTGAACAAGATTATCATCAAAAAAAGGAAGAAAACCCGTTTGTTCATCTCAAAAGTCAAAAAGAAAAGTCATCAGATCTATTCTAATATGGTACGATTTGAAGAAATATAATCATCCCTTGGATTATTCTTTCAAAATGCGATGCAATTGAACACGATAATCATCAGAAACAAAGAAAAGATGAAGAAATCGAAGCTACTGCTGATTTCCCGACCTGCACTGCAGTGTGAAATCGTTTTTGTTCGTCTGAAAACAAATGCGGATGAACAAAACAAATGCGGATGAAGCTTGATCAAATGCGGATGTGTTATACACAAATGCGGATGACTTGTCACCAAATGTGGATGACTTGGCAACAAATCCGGATGCCTTGTCACCCAATGCGGCTGACTTATAAACAAATGCGGATGACTTGTCACCAAATGCGGATGACTTGGAAACAAATGCGGATGCCTTGTCACCCAATGCGGCTGACTTGCAAACAAATGCGGGTACTTTAAGCACAAATGCGGATGCATTGAAGTCAAATGCGGATGAATTGAAATCAAATGCGGATGCCTTGCAAACAATGCGGATGCTTTGCAAACATGCGGATGTTAGAAAAGAAATGCGGATGTGTTGCAAGAAATGCATATGAACAGCTGATGAACGGGACTTCGAAATAAAGAAAATATCATGAATGCGGACGATTGCGACCAACAGGCACGTCCATTTTGAGCATTCAAAACAAAAGAAGAAATCAACTTTGGTCACATAATCAATGATTTATTCAAGGATTTGTACAACTGTCAGAAACACTTTCTGAAGCTCATGATGCTACAATCAAAGATGATCTTTTGCACCCGTGTCTGACTACTGAGCAGAACAGTTAGACGGACTGTAATCAAGGGGACCAATGATTAGCTGAAGAATGCAAGATTGTGAAGTCATTTCAGAAATTCAAATAAGTTGAAGTGTTTTCAAGATTGATTTATGTTCCTGATGCAATTTATTGAAGTTCAAAGCCTCATCATATGCCTAATACATACTAATCCTTTGAGTGTGATATGAACAACAGTAATCTTAAAGTGATACACCTCATATCCAATGCGTTAAGTGTTCTCAAAGAGATTCTATCCTCTATCAGAAATACATTAGGAGAAGCTTAATCTGAGGGGGAGAACTACAGTGAATTATGTCAGAATATCAGTTGATCATGAAAACATATGACAGAGAAGATCTTCAAAGTTAGAGTTTCGCAAGAATCAGTTTAGGGGGAGTATTGTTGGGTTCAATAATTGGATAAACTGAAGCTTTCCAAATCACAATCACAGCCGACTGAAGATCTCATTGTACAAGTTCAGAGACCAAGTTGATTACAACAAAAACAACAATACAAGACAACTCAACATGACAAAGTCAAGATCAAGACAAATAGAAAAGTCAAAATTAGGTCATGTTGTAATAATAATATAAATACACCCACTAGTGCATTTTTGCAAGTGTGGCCTTTTGTGTGTGTTTCTCATGGTGTAAATCACCACCCAAGGAGAAATCCTCTCCTTTGGGTGGGTTTGATTTCACCAGCCATTTATGATTCTCGTTGTAACTTGTTATCAACATCAATGAAATCATAACATTATTATTTCCATGTCTTTTTTCTTTGATTCACACACATCCACCCATCTTAATTTTGAATTTTCAGATCTGAAAATGATGAATCCTAAGATCCAAGCTCAACGAATCTGAAATATTGATTCAGCACTCTATCATCCTTCTTATTCCTGAAACCCCATTTTGTACCTATGGTAGTCTTCCCTTGAGGAAAAGGACATAGGTTCCAAACCTTTTGCCTCTTGAATTGAAGCAACTCCTCTTGCATAGCTTCAACCGAACTTCCATCCTTTAGAACTTCATCAATCTTCTTTGGCTCTATTTGGGACAAGAAACAAGTGTGAAGACAGATGTTGGCATTATGAGACTGTCCTCTTGTTCTTACACATGTACCAACATCTCCAATGATGTTTGTAGAAGGGTGAGACTTGTGGATCCTTAGTTGAGGGATCACAGCAAGTTGTTTAGACAGATCTAAATTGGAGAAATTCTGATCTAGCAAGGAGGATTCACTTTCTACAGCAGTACACTTATCAAGATTAACTTGATCCAATGAGTGTGTGACATTATTAAGATTTTCTTCAATGGGATGGTTCTCAGCATCAAGAAATTCCTGATCACTGTCACCACCACCATGTTCTCCAACATTTGAAGTTCCAACATTTGTGTTTTGTGCCTCAAAACTGGAAGATGAAGGCAACTCAGATGTATCCGCAGGATTTGTCTTTGATGTGCTGGTAAAAGCTTCATTTGCAGGATTAGTTACCACTAGAGCTGAAGATATGTACCTTGAAGGTCTTCTTAGCTCAAATCTAGGATCAGAATCAACTGTAGTCAATATATCTGTGGACCCTAAAACATGCTCACAAGATTTGTTAAAACAGTTGGTTACTAAATCAGGATGAAACAGCCAATCCAGACCAGAACCTTTCACACTAGGAGTGTGTTCATTGAAAGTCACATTGGCTGACTCCTCAACTACTCTAGTTCTGCGATTGTATACTCTATAAGCTTTAGCTTGAGAAGAGTATCCAATGAAGTGTCCATCATCTGATTTCTCAGCAAAGTTAGCAACATGATCTTTGGTATTCAAGATGGTGTAGGGACACCCAAATGACTTGAGAAAACCAATAAAAGGTTTCCTCTTGTGCCAAGTTTATAAGGAGTCTTACCATTTGTCTTAACTACTAAAACTCTGTTTTGCACATAGCAGGCAGTGTTGACTGCCTCTGCCCAGAAGGTGATGGGCAGTTTAGAGTCAGACAACATAGTTCTTGCAGCTTCAAGTAGTGTCCTGTTTCTCCTCTCAGCAATACCATTTTGCTGAGGAGTCCTGGGAGCACTATATTGTCTTGTAATACCCTTTTCATCACAAAATGTATCAAGTATTTGATTTTAGAACTCAGTTCCTTGATCACATCTTATGGTTTTGACCTTGTGATCACATTGATTCTCAATCTTTAAGATGAAATTCTTTAGAAACCCAGGGGTCTCATCTTTAGTTCTAAGAAAGAAGACCCAAGTGAATCTTGTAAAATCATCTGTGATCACTAAACAATAAGAAGTCCTTCCTAAACTCATTACATTAATGGGGCCAAAGAGATCAATATGTTACAAGTGTAGGGGATTAGTGATGGAGTTTCTTTCCTTAGGCTTGTGAGATACCTTGTGTTGCTTCCCATTCAGGCATGCAACACAATGATTATCACTTGTAAACTCTCTTTTTGGTATTCCAGTTACCAAATTATTCTTAATTAATTTATTCATGTTATTAAAGTTTACATGGCACATTCTTTTATGCCAAAGGAAAGACTCATCACTATTTTCTTTAGATAGAAAGCATGAAACTTCTCCTGAGGTAGATGTTTCTTGCAAATCCATCTTGTACATGTTCCCTTTCCTGGGGGCTCTGAGTAGGATATTCTCATGAGGAATGACCACACCGGGTTTGAGAACAATGCACTCATGCTCAGTAAACAACATGTTATGATTCTGATCACAAAATTGAGATACACTCAAAAGATTGTATCCAAGCTCCTTGACAAAGTTTACCTTTTCAATACAGAGCTTACCATTTGTGACCTTGCCCCTTCTAGTAATGTAACCACCTGCATCTCCTACAAAAGCAACTGGTCCTCCATCAATTCTTTCAAACTTTTGGAGTAGTGACCTATCGCCTGTCATGTGCCTGGAACAACCACTGTCAATGATCCACACATTTTTGTTTGACTTTAGCTATTTCTGCACAAAGAGATAGATAGTTACATTTGGAAACCCAAGCCTCATTGGTCTTGGGCTCATTTAAAATAGTTGAAGACAATACAACAGTAATAGATCCTATGGTTGTGCTTTGAGGATCTTATGCTGTTGTTGATGAAGAACCTTTAGTCATTTGGCCTTTCTTTGACTTCCACACCACTTTTGGAAGTTTGGACTTGACCTTTAATACTTCGGAAGTTCTTAAAACTTCAAAAGTTTTGATGACTGGACCTTTGGAAGAACTTGCCTTTACTACAGCAAACTTCAGTACTTCGGAAGCATTCCTTTCTTCCGAGACCAATTTTTCTTCCGAAGGCAGTTTTCCACTTGCCTTCTTCTTTATTTTGGAACTTCCGAAGGAAACAGATTTTCCTTCCGAAGCTAAGTTCTTCTTGGAACTCTTGGAAGCCTCTTTGTTCATCATGTGAAGAGTACCTTTAGGATTATATGGACAATCCTTGGCCAAATGAGAAGTACTCTCACACATGACACACTTTAGTTTCTTCTTCCCAAGAGTCATCTTCATAGAAGACGACTGACTTTGGTCACATCCCTTCTCCACCTTCACCTTTGCAGGAGCTGAGACAGTTCTTTTGTGTTGAGAACTGTTCTTGGAGTTGGATGGTCCAGGCTGTGTAGCAGTAACACACAACTGATCAGTCTTCTTCTTGTTGCTGAGATGAGTTGCACATGAACCAGAGTTCATGTCATCAGTCTTAACCACTTCAAACCCTGCAGAGATAAAAACTTGTTTCTGCTTAGAGTCAAAAGTGGCCTTGATCTCTTGAGCCTTCTTTGATTTTCTTTTGGCTTTCTTGATCAAGTTCTTTCTTCTTAACTTGGTCATCCCAAAGCTTTACTCTCCTCATAGGGATGGTGACCCTTCTTAGAATGCTCTTCTTCACTCAAACTAGAGTCATTCTTCACCATCTCCTCTTCATCCTCTTCAGTCAAAGGATCTATAAAGGGAAGCTCATCTTTACAGGCTCCACACCTAGGAGATCTTACAGACAAGATGGTGTGTGGAGGAGATATCTCACTAGATCCCAGTCCCTGCTTATTTTGATAATACACTTTTGCATGCAAGGATGAGGATATTATGTTCTTGAAGGTTTCTTCTTCAAGAACACAGTTTTCTGCCTTAGCTTTGCTGATCCCAAGCTCAGCCTGGCATTTAGTTAACTTAGCTATGAGACCTTTGATCTGAGTCCTGTAATTTGTTAGCTCATGTTTAAGAGTTGAAATGGTTTTCTCTAAATCTTCTATTTTGAGTTTATAATCATTTTTAGCTCTTTTAAAATCAGCTTTTAAGATGTTTAAGGACTCAAGGTCAGATCTCAGCTCTATGTTAGATGACCTGTATCTACTAACTTTAGCAATGCATTCAGAAGAGCAAAGATTTTCCAATACCTTGGTTTTATCATGGTCTGCCATAAGAGCTTGGTATGGAGATGCATCTTCTATCTGAAAGCTCCAGTCAAAGCCTCCTTCTTCAATAGCAACTGCAACTTGCTGCTTTGGCTTCTTATTCTGGTGAGCTTTCTCAGTGTAGTTTGGTCTGGTTTGTGTTTGGCCACCATTTGGTCTTGGTGCCTTACACTCTCTTGCAAAGTGGCCCATCTGGTTACAGTTGTAGCACTTTACTTTGCTTTTGTCCAGCCTAAACTTTCCGCTGGATGTATTGCTTGGAAACTTTCTCCCAGTTCTCTTGTAGAACTTCTTGGCCCTGTGAGTGACAAGAGCCATTTGCTGAACTATCTCCATATACTCCAGATCATCTGGGTGGATACAGTCCAGGTCTTCAAGAGTGAAGAGAAAGTTGCAAGAGGTTTCATCAGCTGAGACAAAGGCATGAGAAGAACTTGTCTCTTGGAAGAGACTTCCTTGAGTATAGCTTTCTCTTGGTGTCTCTGGGAACGTGATGAAATGCCCCTTTTATAAGTTGTCAGGGTAGCATAGCAATTGATGTTGTGGTTCAATGCTTTCCCTTTCATCCACATGAAGAGCTAAACTCAGTTGGTTATTGGAGTTACTCGAGGAGTTTTGCATGTTCATCTCCATCTGGAATGCACTCAGGATACCATACAACTCTGTAAGAGTAAGAGTCTTAAGGTCCAAAGTTCTCTTGATCACAACACAATAATGTGTCCATAGTATAGGAAGAGAAGATATGAACTTCCTTACTATGTCCCTATTCTCAAGAGTTACTCCAATATCCACTACAGTGTCCACTATCTCAACATACCTGACGTATTGTTGAGTCAGGGTCTCACCAGCCTTGAAAGTGAACTTCTCAAACTGCTGCTTTAAGAGATCCTTCTTGTTCTCTTAAGTTTCCTTGGATCCTTCATACATGAGCTTCAGCGCTTCTCATAAATCTTTAGTTGTCTTGCACTTCATTGAAGCCTCTGTAGATGGAGTTTGGAGAGCATTTTAAAGAGAAGTCATGGCCCTTTGATCAAGCTCTATTCTTTTCCTATCTTCTTCTGAGTAATCATCCACATCTTTTGGGATGATACGATTACCAGTTGCAGAAGTAGTGATTGGTATGAAAGGACCATTAACAACAGAGTCCCACATCCTTGAGTCTTGGCACTTGATGAAGCGTTCCATTCTTATGCACCATGTGTCAAAGTCTTCAGGAGTGATCAGTGGGGACTTGGTCATGGTACCAGTTTACATATCAGCTTTAGAAAGAGCTGCCATTTGAGTTGTTAAGTATTTTGTGTGTGGGGGGGATTTTAAGATGGTGAGATCTTATATTAAGAGCCTAGAAAGCTCTGATACCAAATGCAGGACTGGTGAAGGGTAGCACTTACAACATAACAACACCATGAGGAGAGTGTATAAGAATACTTAACAGATCAAATAGGGAACTGGTTATGATGATGCAAAGAACACAAGTAAACTTAGAAACAGAACAAGATAACAACACAAGTAGTTGGTTTTGAAGGATGTTGTATATTGCTTCTCAAGTTCAAAGTTACAAATATTAAAGCATATGCGTTTGCACACCTTGTAAGTTATAGGACTTGAGACACTATATACTACAACCTACAGCCAGCCATACTATGAAATCCAGCTGGATACATAAGATTAGACAACTACAAAATCAAATGTAGAGTCAAAAGGTAGATTGCCTTTTGACAGGTGACTATGACATGCCATAGCTCACATCCTAATATATCACAAAAAGGATAAAGGTACATAAAGTAGAAAGCACAGACTCAAGACCTCAATGTACAGTTTTCCTAAAGCATGGACCTTTTCACCAACTCATGCAAGTTGGTGACCAACCAGAGTGGCAGCGGAAAGTGTTCAGCTTTATAGAAGAAGTACATCAGATAAAAGCATGTCTGATCAAAGTCTTCGGAAGAATATGTCTTGGTTCTTTGGCTTCGGAAGACTTTGTCTTTGAAGCTTCAGAAGACTTCATTTCTGGCTTCGGAAGATATTGGTCTTGGCTTCGGAAGATTTTACACTTAGAATATTTTTGAAGTGAAGTGTAAAACTTCCGAAGCATTTCTACTTCATGTTCTTCTGTGCAGCATGCAGGAAGACTTAGAGTGTTTTGGCTACATCAGACATATAGGAATCCTTACATTACCGCACAAGGAGAAGTAGGTAATGGAAAGGTAATGTTTGATAAAGTAAATTATGTTCAACAGTTAGAAAACAATTTGCTTTCAGTTTCTCAGATATATGACAAAGGCTTCAAAGTAATGTTTGACAATAGGATGTGTTACATTCTGAAGAAGGAGATGGAGATTCCTGAGGAGTAGGTATTAATGTCAGCGTCAAGGTACAACGATTTGTACGTCTTGGATATGTCAAATGCTTCTACTACTGAGTCAACTGTTCAGTTCTTTTTATCAAAGGAAACAGAGAAGGAGACCATCCCATGGCACAAGAGAATGGGACACATATATCATAGGAAGATACGTCTGGATATGTCAAATGATTCTACTACTGAGTCCACTGTTCAGTGCTTTTTATCAAAGGCAACAGACAAGGAGTCCATCTCATGGCACAAGAGAATGGGACACATAAATCACAGGAAGATGAATCATCTAATTCATAACAACCTAGTTGAGGGAGTTACTATAAAGAACTTAAAACTTCCAGATTTTTATGTCTCGTGCAAGAAGGGAAAGCAGACCAGGAAGTCTCACAAGACCAAGCACGTTAACTCTATCGAGATGCCCCTGGAGTTACTGCATATGGATCTTTTCGGTCCTGCCAGCACAAAGAGTATCGCTGGAGATTGGTATTGCTTTGTAGTCACAGATGACTACTCATGTTTCTCCTGGGTGATGTTTCTAAAAGCTAAGTCTGAAACATTTGAATCGTTCAAGGTGCTCGTCACTACACTGGAGTCTCTCTACAATCTGAAGGTTAGGAAGTTTTGTTCAGACAATGGAACTAAATTTAAGAATCAGTGGATGGATGCTTTCTGCAAGGAAAGGGAATTGTTCATCAGTTCACCTCTGCATACACGCCACAGAAGAATGGTGTTACTGAACACAAGAATAGGAGCATGATCGAGACTGCAAGGACTATGTTGGCAGATTCAAAACTGCCAGTACAGTTCTGGAATGAAGCTGTTGCCAATGCGTGCTACAAGCTTAATTGTGTGTTAGTAGTCAAGCGGCATGGGAAGACTTGCGATGAGTTGCTTCAGAAGCACAAACCTAACCTGGAGTATCTGGAACCATTCGGAACCATTCGGGTAAGTTCAGCGAGAAAGAAGATCAGGGGATCTTTCTTGGATACAACATACCAGATAAGTGGGTTTATAACAACTCGACAGGTCAGATAGAAGTGTGGTGCAACGTCGATGTGCAACGATACACCATCCCCCCAGCTGGAAAAGGTCCGTCGTAATTCTTCGACTACGATGGCTTTTTCAAATCATTCAACCTTCCTCAGATAGATTCAGATGAAGAGATTGCTACTCAGATGATGTACGATGTCCTAAATACACCGAATCTGGATATCAGCAATATGGCACCGGCTAGTGGTGCTTCGAGATCTTCAGCAGCTGCTCAGGATGAGAGTGATGATTCATCAGACAATAAAGAAGCAGTTGAGACAAGCAATGAGCATAACGTTAATAAAAATGGAAGCTCAACAAATGTTGAGAATGCATCAGGGAATCCGGATACTGAACCTCCCATCATAAATCTGGATAATGAAGTTGTCGTTCCTACGACACCTGTGACTAGGATCAGTGTGAATCATCCCCTGGAGACTATCATTGGGGATCTTTACTCCGGTGTGCAGATGAGAAATCATCTATACTCTGTTGATTATTTTGCGATTATGGAAAAGGGCTGCCTGAATGATGGGGCTTTTAAATGTTTTGTTTCTCAAGTCGAGCCCAAACACGTATGTGATGCCCTAAAGGATGCAGCTTGGGTCAACACTATGCAGGAAGAGCTGCTACAGTTCAAGAAGCTTGGAGCGTGGACACTCGTTGATAGGCCCAAAGGTGTTAAAGTGATAGGCACCAAATGGGTGCTACGCTGCAAGAAGGACGACCAAGGTGTCATAATTAGAAACAAGGAAAGATTGGTCATTCAAGGATTCAGACAAGTCGAGGGAGTTGACTACAATGAAGTGTTTGCACCTGTGGCTAGAATGGAAGCAATCCATATCTTCCTAGCCTATGCATCTTATATGAAAATCAAAGTCTATCAACTAGATGTAAAAAGTGCATTCCTTCATGGGGAAATCCGTGAAGAAGTCCACGTCAGTCAACCCGAAGGATTTGAGGATCCTTATCATCGGGACAGAGTCTATAAGCTGGACAGGCTCTGTATGGGCTACACCAAGCTCCTCAAGCTTGGTATGAGAAGCTCTCCACCCACCTGTAAAAGCCTAGTTTTTGTCGAGGTGTGATTGACTACACGTTGTTTATAAAAGAGAAAGATGGAGATTTACCAATGGTGCGGATTTATGTGGATGGCATAATCTTTGGTTCTCGAAACAATGAATTATGTAAAGAATTCGAATCTGTGATGAAGGCAGAATTTGAAATGAGTGCAATGGGAGAAATGAAGTTCTTCATAGGTTTACAGGTGGATCAGACACCTACCCGTATTTTTCTGCATCAGACTAAGTATGTTGGAGACATTCTAAGTCGATTTGATATGGAAAATGTCACTGTTGCCAGTACCCCTCTGGCCACAAACCATGATGTGGCACCAGATGATAATGGCGATTTTGTGGATGCCACTATGTATCGTGGGATGATCGAATCTCTCATGTATCCCGTTGCCTCTTGTCCAGATATCATGTATGCCACATGTCTATGCTCCATATATCGGGCCAAACCAAAAGTAAATCATCTCATCGGGGTGAAAAGGATTCTTCGTTATCCGAAGGGTACTCCAACACTGGGGTTGTGGTATCCTCATGATGATGACTTCGAGCTAACAGCGTATAGTGATTCGGACTATGGTGGCTGCAAGATGAAGTTCAAGTCAACATCAGCAGTGTGTCAGTTCTTTGGAAGGCGTTTAGTCACATGGCAATGTAAGAAGCAGACAACTGTTGCTTTGTCAACATGTGAAGCTGAAAACGTTGCTGCTGCAAGTTGCTGCTCTCAGATCATTTGGATTCAACAGCAAATGCAGGACTACGGTTTGCAATTTTCTAATACCCCTATTTTTGTTGATAATTCTGCTGCCATAGCTATAACTAAAAATGTTGTTCAACACCCTAAAACAAAACAGATCAGCGTAAAGTATCATTTCATACGTGATTGCTATGAAAAACAATTAATTGATGTGGCTAAAATAAACACAGACTTTCAACGGGCCGACCTCTACACTAAACCGTTTGATCAACGCAGATTTTTCTATCTGCTAGAGGTCAACAGCGTGAAAAAGAAAAGTGATGTCATTGCTGAAGATGCAAATGCTTAGTTTGACACTTGTTTCATTTCTTTTTCTTTTTAATTTCATTTTTATTTTTTTTGTTAGTTTTCCTGTCTTACAAAATCCAAAAACACAAAAAGATTTTTTGTTTTAGAATTTTAGGGGGAGATTAGTTTAGTTTTAGTATTTATTTACTTAAAAAAGGGGAGTGTGGCAGAGCTAAGCAACAGATAAGCTAAAAAGGTAAAAACAAAAATTAAGAATGAGATTCAATATAATGGAAAGTGATAGTACACAGACGTCGAGTTACTTGGAACACCAAAAAGATTTTCAATTTTTGCAATCTTAGCTTAATTAAATCCCAAAAATTTGTTAGTTAGAGAATTCTAAGTCTAACAAATTGCGAAAATGATAGTACGCTTGTTTATAACTGTAATTACACGGAGAAAGTCGATCTAGGAAGGTGCTAGTTCATTATATGATGTGTCGGTAGATTCAACACAGTAGACTAGTAGACACCATTTGTGATTCAACTTAAAATTAAATCAATCAACAAGTTGTAGGTTACCATAGTAACCCTGGTTTGCACAATCAATCAATTTCCAATAAGGGGTGAGGAGCAATTGAATGCCATAAATGTGTGCAAAGACCGGAAAAACAGAGCAAAAGATGACAACAGTTACTGGTGAAATGTATATTATAATATATTGCTCTAAGAAGAAGACAGGTCTTGCGCCTCTCTGCTGTGCGATGACACTGACCTGAGGCTTAGCATAACCTATCCGTTCTAAGAATTCATTGCTATTTGCGCCTCGCTGCTGTGCGATGGCACTGACCTGATGCTTTGCATCTCTTTGGAAGCTCTTAGAACCAAAATCTTCTTATTCCCCAGACCGCTCAAAAATCTCCTAGGAAGATTGATTACCATATACCTATGGGACACACAAATACTTGTTGATCTAATTCACCTAATTAATCACTGATGTGTGTCAAAAATCTGTGTATAGATTTAAATGGACAAGTATACTGACAATCGTTATGGCTGCACTGCCTGATGTTCAAAATCAACGTGTGTTACATAACAGATCCAACATGATTTCCAGTTAGCGCTTAGAAGTTTCAGATGAATGGGAAATTGTGATATGTAAATATGTTTGTTTCATTTCAATATATCTACAAAAGTTCCAAGCAATTGCGTTTATGCCTATCTGATTCCATATGAATCTGTCTTAGAAATGACGTTAATGCTTATAGGCTATTCTACCCTACCCTAACAAAATCACAAAAACATGTTTATTTTGTTACTTAGTTTAGTTTTCAAGTTATTTGTAAAGTGTGTCAGTATTGGACTGTGCTATGTTATTCATCTCCGTAAATGTCACAAAATGAATTTAAAGTTAATCTTGAATCACTTGTTTCTGAAAAAGTAAAAGGATCACGTCTGAGGTGATCAGGTGGATAAATGGATCACGTCTGAGGTGATCAGGTGGATAAATGGATCACGTCTGAGGTGATCAGGTGGATAAATGGATCACGTCTGAGGTGATCAAAGGTTCTTTAATTTAAAATGGTCATGTCTGAGATGAGCAACTGCTCAAAATGTTTTATCTACTGTTATAAGGGGCTAAGTGTCAAATGGTCAAAAAGTCAAAATTTCACAAGTATGACCCATTCACACGACTGGACCATGAGTATGGACCAGTCGTACGATTGGACCATACGAATGAACCCAATCGTACGATTGGAGGTGACCGACTGTGACAATCGCATGAATTACCCTCAATCGTACGATTGGAGGTGACCGTATGGGCGAGTCGCACGACTGAAGCTCAGTTGCACGAATCAATCATGTGACTAGGCCCAGTCGCACGACTGAAGGTTGCCCTAGTATAAATAGAGGGGGAGTCGGTCACAGTCGTTTCATTCACCCTAATCGCCTCTCAGACGCACGACACAAACCCTTATTGCCAAAACTTCATTTGATCTTTAAACATTGATTGACGCTCTCTGACATTTTGTTTGATTATACAGGTACTGCGCGACAATGTTAGTATGAAAAAACAGTTACTACACGTCTAAAAGATCAAAATTATGACCTAATGTTATCTGAACCTAAATGTGACTAATAAACCACTAAAACTATGCATTTTGATCAATTTAAAGTTATTAGGGGTTTAGTCGGTCATCTGCGAACCTAATGAGTCAGTCCACAACGTTTAACATCAAATATTCCTCAAAAATTTAATTTGAATGAACAAACAGTCGAACATGCGATTGGACACCCTGATGAACTTTAATCGCATGACTGAGCTATGCGAATGGCTCAACCGCACGACTGAGATGGACGAATGGTTCAATCGCACGACTGAACCATGCGTATAAGCTCAATTGCACGACTAAGAT
The DNA here is from genome assembly GCA_024085815.1 of Flaveria linearis. NCBI lineage: Eukaryota > Viridiplantae > Streptophyta > Magnoliopsida > Asterales > Asteraceae > Flaveria > Flaveria linearis. Next base: position 58,833,600 of record CM044001.1, on the reverse strand, counting down.
AAACGCATGAGGGAACATACGACAAAGTCCAGTCGCATGACTCAGTCGTACGTATGAGATCATTCGCACGACTAGAACTCAGTCCCACAGCTCATTCGCATGACTAGATCTCAGTCGCACAGCTCATTCGCCCGACTAGATCTCATTCGCTCAGCTCAGTCGCACGACTGAACAAAATTATCAATTTCATGGAACAAAACTAGTATTCTTTGACACGTACTAATGTTTGTTTACTTTGTGTCACAGATGGTGAGTCGGTGGACGATGAGCACTAAGCACAACATCTGTGCTTATCTTGATCTCTCATCCCGCAATGCTGCGGAGTTTGCCGGCATTATTTCTTTTCTACGTCGATCGAGGATATTCCAAGCTATCTCGACACAGTGCACATCTTACAGATCAGTACAGCAGGCTTTCTGGGAAAGCGCTGTAGTTGACAGGTCCTCTGAGCACCATCGTATAAGGAGTTCCATATTTGGGGAGGCCATAGAGATTTCAGAGGAAGATATCAGGACAATGTTAGAGTTCGGGGATGATGCTGACTGCCCCACTCGATTACATCCCCTTGCTGTTTGAGGTTGCTTCATGAGGGCTAAGTACTCGGGGACATCAATGCAAGTATGCTCAACAAGAGCAACTTATGCCCCCAGTTCAATTACTTAGCCCATGTACTACTGAGATGCATCACCTCAAGGAAGGGTGGCTTCGATGAGCTCTCCGATCAGATGCAGAACGCCTACATGGTGTTGGTGCTGAATCATCCATTCAACTTTTCGAGGATGATCTTCACCTACTTGGTGGAGAACATTGAGGCAAAGGGGAAAGAAAGTTTCTGTATGTACCCACGCTTTCTGCAGATGATTATAGATCAGAAGCTCCCATTGCTGTCCAAGGAGAAGGAGGATGTTGTTGTCTTCGAGGTGATGGATGACACAACACTGGGGTGCACGAAGGTGTATCGGGGCAAGCAAGTGAAGCCCCCGGTTAGGAGATTATTCGGGCATCTGGCCCGGGAGGACTATGTGGTGCCAGCTAGGTGAAAGTGGCGCCACGATGATAGTGAGTCTGATACAGAGCAGATAGTTTTACCTGATGATGACTCTGATGATAGTGGTGATGGTAGAGATGCAGGTTCTTCTCATACTCAAACCACTATTGCTGATGTTACGTCTCTACCATCTCCATAAGGTAATTTAGAGATTACGGGGTTCCATCAGGACTTGCATCCTGATGAAGAGGAGAAGTCGGAAGAGGAGCCGCTGACTCGGACGGTGGGTAGTCGGGTGGTTGCCACCGAGAGGGGGATTAGGACGGTTGGTGGACGTCCGGGCGGGTCTGGGGAGGCTATTTCAGATCCATGATACACCCCAGACCAGCCCAATAGCCTAAGGGGAGCCTCCGGGTCCAAGGGGACTCGGATGAAGAGGATGGCTCTGCCTTACGGTAAGAAGGGGAAGCGGCCGAGATTCACACTTCTACTACCACCACTATAACTACATCCACCTCTACCACTACACCACCCTCTACCACTACACCTTCCACCACTACTACTCCACCTTCCACAACCACACCTCATACCTCTCCACCCATCCACTCACCACCACCCATATTCACCACAGCCACTGCTACCACCACCAGCTACTAAGGCGGCCCTTCCACATACCCCACCGGATCTACTCTACCCCCCACTGGGGTAGAGGAACAGCTGGCAGCACTGAACAGAATGGTGCCGAAGCTGTTAGCCGCTGATGAAGAAAAGACCGCTCAGTTACGTCAGCTGGGGAGCTCAATGCTTCTCAAGCTCAGAAATTTCACAGCAGGCACAACAGATTGCTCAACTCCAAGAGAATAAGGAGGAGTCTACCAAGAAGCTGGAGGAGTTGGAGGCTGCAAACAAGAAGATAATGCTCCAACTCAAAGGATCTAAGGATGAGCCTCTGAAGCTCGGTGAAGGAGATGATTGTAACATCCGAAAAATTTAATATTCGTTTAATTGTTAAGACTAGTGTTCAGTCGCATAACATGCATGCGAATGAACCACAGTCGCGCGCCTTACGTGCGTATGAGGCTCAATCGCATGAATCACATGCGTATGGGCCCAAGTCGCATAACTCTCAGTCGCCTGGCCTCCATTCGCCTCTCCTCCAATCGCCTAAGGCGGTTAACACTAAATATTGAATATATTGTTATATATGTGCAGAAGAGATAAGCACACACACACATACCAAACATATACACATCCCGTACACTTCCTGAACTCGAACAACCTTCGAACCTTCAATTGATCAATGACTTCGGCTCCGTTTTGGTAAGTTTCGCTTGGCACGGATCCATCCTTGAATGCATTAAGCTATGTATGTGATTGAAATTGATCCAAAAACATGCTTAAATCTATATTTTGATTCAATCTTTTGTTAAGTTGAAAACCGAGAATTCGGAACAGAGTTTTTGTGAAATTTTGGTAAAATAAGGACCCAAAGTTGTTGTAAAGGATGTGTACATGTTCAGTATTGAATATGACATGATCTGAATGGTTAAAACTTGAGTTTTGGATCAAAAACGTCAAGAACACAGCTGCTGATTCGTTGCAGGCGAATGAGCCCAGTCGCATGACCCATTCGTGCGAATGTGCCAGTCACGTTACCCAATCGTGCGACTGAAGTCCAGCCGCCTGAGCCAATCGCACGAATGGAGGTCATTCGCACAAACCCTTTTATAGCTCATTCGTACCTCTGTCGTATGGTTCATTCGTACGATTAAGCTCAGTCGCATGTTCAGTCGTACGAATGAGTCCATTCGTATAGCCTTAGTCGCATGAAGTGATATGTTAGGAATTGACTGGACTAAGTTAGGGTTTATTGCTTTAGATTTGGACTGAAGAGGAGAGTTTTAGCTGCCTAGCATATTTGAATTAGTATACATCTGATGAAAGCATTTAGGTGAGTTCTAATTGCCCTTTTAATGTGTTAATGATATTTGACAATGTTGTTTGACAAAATCGGGCACCGGCATGCATACAGATAAATAAAAATGAGAATGTGAATTTGGAAGTGGTAAATTGTGGTGAATGGCGAGGTGGAGTTTTGACCCACCAACTATTGACGGAGTTTTGACCCGTCAACACCAACTATAGACGGAGTTTTGACCCGTCAACGCGCGAGGTGGAGTTTTGACCCGCCAACTATAGACGGAGTTTTGACCCGTCAACGCGCGAGGTGGAGTTTTGACCCACCAAAATAAATTGACAAAAAGAAGTCTATAAATGCCTTGTGGTTTTTTTATATGCATATCAATACTGGGACAAATAAATGGACTAATGGATGTTTGTAAATTATTTGATGTTATTACAGTTGATAAGTTGTTATTATTAAAACGTGGTGGTGTTTGAACTCACCAGTTTATCTGATTTAGTGTTTATTTTCTTATGCATGCCAGGTAATAATAGAGGTATTCGTGATGGTGCCCCACAGAGTTAAATTCCTATTCCGGTGTATGATACTGGCTAAAATGTTGGGTTTTTAAGAAAGATATACATGAAGTTTGATAAAGTTTTGAGATGTCAGTTAAAATGTTGTAGTGATTGTTAATGATGAAACAGTTTTTAATGTATAATATATAAAAATTCGCTGTGTTTGTAATCTCTAAATGATTATAATAACCCAACGCATAGCACCCTCCTTGTTATATTATTATTAAATTGAGGGTGTTACAAGTTGGTATCAGAGCCTTAGTTAAAGAGATTTGAACATTTGATTGTTTAAACTTTAACTGAAAATGTGGGAAGTGCCAGTATCTACAACCGGAAGTGGGGTGAAATACTGTGTGGATGAGTATTTAATTGTTAGTGATAATTCAGTCAATTGTTAAATGAAAGTAATTGTCTAAATTGAAAATTAGTATTACGTGTATACATAATTCTATGGTTTAGATAGAGTTAGAAATAAACTGTGAAAAGATAATGAGAAGAGGCAGGATGATGTGAATAAGTAAATAATTGATAACACCGGGCCGATGTTATGAGCAATTTACATTATATGCAGCATCCTGGTATAACTCATTATTTGCTTATGGTTTATTTCTTATCGTAGATGGAGAAAACTGGTAATACGAGCCCTAGACCCGAAGCTAAGATCTCAGGTGATGAACTTAAGGCGGCTATAGGTGATGAAGTCGCCCGAGTGTTGCGTACTACCCTACCTGAAATGTTGAGTGACCTTAGGAAAGGTGGTGAATCATCTTCCCAACCAACTCCTCCACCTGTTATTGTTGAGCTGTAGTGGAGAAACCAGTGTCATATAAGCATTTTAAAGAATGTGACCCGCCTAAGTTTGAAGGCCAAAAGATGTATTAGTAACTTATAAGTGGCTACGAGAGATGGAAGCAATGTTTAAACTTAGTAGGTGTAAAGAAGACCAGAAGGTGGGCTTTGCAGTGCATTCGTTCCAAGCAGAAGCTTTGTACTGGTGGGATACAGTGGAACAAGCAATGGGCGAGACTGTTATGACTCAGATGACGTGGGAAGCTTTTAAAGCACCGGTGATAGAAAAGTTCTATCCAAAAGGCGAGATGGACAGGATTGAGATTATGTTTTTACAGTTTCAAGCAGGCAGTTTAAGACATAAGGAGTATACTTCCAGATTTGAAGAAATGGCTTGTTTGGTACCTTATTTAGTAACCCCTGAGGCGAAGAGGATTACTAGATATATCCAGGGACTACCCCCTAAAGTGAGAATGCTGGTAAAGTCCAATTCTCCTTCTACTTACCAAGCCACGGTAAATTTGGCTGCGGACATGTATGAGGAAGTCGCTGAGTCTGAGAAACCTGTGGTGAAAGAGGAAGTGATTAGCCGTCGGGAAACTTCATTGAGTTCTAGGCCCATGTATGGACAGAGTATTCCACAGAAGAGAAAGTTTAATGCTAGGGGTTTTGTAGGTCCCCCTCCTCGATGTAATAAATGTGGGAAGTTTCATAGAGGAGAATGTAGATTGAATCACCCAGCATGTCATAAATGTGGGAAGCCTGGGCATTTTGTTTCTAGGTGTCAAGAAATTCGGTGTCATGAATGTGGGGAGATGGGACATATGAAATCCGAGTGTCCAAAGTGTAGACCTGGACCAATTCCTATTCGTGCCGTGGGAGGACCGTGTAAAATCAGCGCGAGTGGTAGTAGTGGTACTGCGGGGAGAGCATTTACAATGACTACGGAAGAGGCTAAGGCATTACCGGATGTTGTGTCGGGTACGTTTCTTGTTAATGATGTACCCGCTAGAATTTTATTTGATTCGGGGGCTAATAGAAGTTTATATCAATAAAATTCCATGCTTTAATAAAAGTTAGACCATCGACATTAGATGTTGCTTTTTCAGTAGAGAGTGCCTCTAATGAATTCATAGTTGTTAGTGAAGTAATAGACGATTGCTTTGTTGAATTAGAAGGTGTAAATTTTCCTGCCAGATTGCATATGATGAAGTTAGGAGGTTTTGATGTAGTATTGGGAATGGATTGGTTATCTATGTTTGAGGCTCAGATAATATGTAAAAGAAAGATGATTGTGTTGCGAGCGCCAGAAGGTAATTCAGTGATGATTTTGGTGATGATCATAATAGTGTAGTAAGAGTTATATCTATGGTTAAAGCCAAGAAATTATTGAGTAGGGGTTGTGAATCATTTTGGCATATGTCGTTGATGCTGCTAAAGAGACGAGGAAATTAGAAGATGTTCCAGTAGTTTGTGACTTCCCTGATGTATTTCCTGAGGATCTACAAGGTATACCTCCTGATAGAGAAATTGAGTTTAGGATTGATTTAGTACCTGAGGCAAAACCTGTCGCTAAGACCCTTATAGACTTGCACCAGCTAAGCTGAAGGAACTCCTGAAGCAATTGCAGGAACTATTAGATAAGGGCTTTATTCGACCAAGCTCTTCGCCGTGGGGTGCTCCTGTTCTGTTTGTAAAGAAGAAGGATGGTAGTTTGAGGATGGGCATAGATTATAGGGAGCTAATCAAATTAACTATCAAGATCAAATATCCGTTACCCCGTATAGATGATTTGTTTGATCAACTCCAAGGTGCTAATTGGTTCTCAAAGATAGATCTTAGATCCGGATACCATCAATTAAAGGTGAAAGAAGAGGACATACCAAAGATAGCTTTTCGTACGCGATATGGGCATTATGAGTTTTTGTTGATGTCGTTTGGATTAACAAATGCTCCTGCTGCATTCATGGATTTGATGAACAGAATATGTAAACCGATGCTGGATAAATCGGTAATTGTGTTTATAGATGATATTTTGATCTATTCAAAGAACGAAGGAGATCATGCTTGTCACATTCGAGAAGTATTGGAAACATTAAGGAAGAATAAATTGTATGCAAAATTCTCGAAGTGTGAATTCTGGTTAAGGGAAGTGCAATTTTTGGGCCATGTGGTGAATGCGGATGGAATATTGGTGGATCCTGCAAAGATTGAAGTTGTGATAAATTGGGAAATTCCTAAAAACCCTTCAGAAATCCGTAGTTTCTTAGGGATGGCAGGATACTATAGAAGATTCATTCAAGACTTTGCTAAAATTGCTTCTCCGTTGACGAATTAACTCGAAAGGACGTTAAGTATGAATGGAATAAAGAACAGGAAGTTGCTTTTCAGGAACTAAAGAACCGGTTAACTCAAGCCCCAGTATTGGCAATACCAGAAGGTGAAGATGATTTAGTAATATATTCTAATACATCATAACAGGGATTGGGATGTGTTTTGATGCAACGTGGGCGAGTTATTGCTTATGCTTCTAGACAATTGAAGACCCATGAAGTTAATTATCCAACCTATGATTTAGAATTAGCGGCTGTGGTTTTTGCTCTTAAAATATGGCTACATTATTTATATGGAGTGAGATGTACTATCTTTACCGATCATAAGAGCCTGAAGTATTTCTTTGAGCAAAAATATCTGAATATGAGGCAATGGCGATGATGGCTGGAATTAATCAAAGATTATGATTGTGAAATTCTGTATCACCCCGGGAAAGCAAACGTGGTTGCTGATGCATTAAGTAGAAAGGAGAAGTATGAACCAATCAAGGTCAAGGCGTATAAACTTATAATTACTCCTGACTTTATGCAACAATTAAGAGAAGCCCAATTAGAAGCACTAAAGGAAGGAAATATAAAGAAGGAAAGAATGGTTGGTCAGGAAAAGTATTTAGAAGAAAATAATTATGGTGTTAAAATCAGGTTTGGTCGAATGTGGGTTCCGTTGGCTTTACGTGATAAGGTACTTGATGAAGCTCACAAATCTAGGTATTCCATTCACCCAGGCATGACTAATGTAAGGCCCCGCTCCCGGGCGCCTTACGGTTGGTGGTTCATCGCATATAAAACATACATAATGTATATAATCATAAAATAACGCAGCGGAATTAATAAAATATACATTCTGATTCATTCATAAAAGTCATTACATCATTAACATGATTACAAAATACAGCTTTCTCTGCTTTGCCTATCTTCGCTATGATCGCTGCTGGAGCATATGAAACCTTTGATTATGTAAGTAATCTCGTTCATATGAATCCTCAGCAACCACAGGGTCATACACAGTGACCTCTATAGAAGATATTAAGTTCAAAAATATAAAAATTATATTTTATACTAATGAATATTCCGTAGGTAATTCCGTACATCGGAACCCTTACGGAACACTCTTGACACTCTCATGCAACATACTTTGTTGCATGTACTATGCACACGCACTTCCGGTGCGTGGCAGCATTATCAAAATTAAAGGAGATATCTTAAGTAATCACTTTTATGGGAATCCTCAAGAAATCTCATGATGGCATGCAATGTGATGAGTTGCGTGCGTTATAGGCCCACAATGCATGACGTTGCAGCATTATCAAATGGAGAATGCCATCCCAAAAGAGCTGAGTAGCCGCCTCGTGCCATCCCCAGCAACGCTACCTGCCAACTGGAAACACATAAAAAGTCAGCGTTGCTGAGTGAGTTCTAGTTTTATAATAAACATACTTTGTTCATATTAAAACGTTCATTCTTTACACGTGATCATACATCGTACGTACATATAGATAATATCTTTATTATCTCATTCGTTCATTCGTTCGTTCGTCATACACCGTTATCTTTCACTTCTCGTTTAGGTCCTGTCAGGCTTTACCCACTTCATGGCACGCAGCCATGATTACTATGGTCGAATGACAAGGACCCCGTTACATCTTTTCTTGCACATTGGATATCTTTTGTACCACTACCATCTGCTATACCCCGAACGTTATTAGCTACTGGGCCGAAGTCATTAAATGAACAGCAAAACGTATGCCACGGTACTAGAGGTAAGCGGTAGGGATACCATACATATGGTCAATCACTAAGAAGGACCCGTTAAACTTATCCAATGTTTGCAAGTCATCTTTCGTTAATTCGTTCGTTAATGCATGTATTCATCATCTTTTAATCATTCGTTCATTCATTAATACATGCATTCGTCATCGTGTTCCCCTTTCATTATCTTTCACTTTACGTTACATAATACTTCGTTCGTTCGTTCATTAATACGTAAAGCCATAGAAAGATATTCACGCGTTATTATAAGGAACACACTCATCATACATACATCATCAAACATAGCATCATACATACATCGTCATACATAACATCATACATGCATCATCATACATCATCATACATAACCTCGTACATACATAGCTTACATCATCAATCATCACTAGGCACTTACTCCCGTATCCTTCCCGAATCCGGGACTTACTATGCGTCATCTTGGTGCAGTAGCACTAACTGTCCCTCCAAGACTGTGGGGACTCATACTAGGACCTTATATAACGTGCCGAGTCCACAACCATACCTTAGACGTATAACACAACATTATACCCAAATGGGTCATACATACATACGTCAGTAAACAAGTTTATATGTGTTCCAGCCCCAAAATCATTTGAAACAAGTAAATGAGGGGTCCTAGAACTCACTTGTGCTTGACAAGCAGCTTCTCAATCAAGCCTTAAAGACGCGGGTCACACTACACTGCCTGCAGATAAGTTAACACTCAAAAGAGTTAATTTCTGCCTAATTTCGCTACTAAGTTCGCAGGTAGTTTCGCCCGTAAATTCGCCCGTAAATTCGCCCGAAGTTTCGCCGGGCGAATTAGCAGTTTCACTGCTAGTTTCGCTGGGCAGCATTCTGCCAGTTTCGCTGGACAGATTCGCTACCTCGAGCGCCCAACTTTCGTTGGAATTCCTAGTTTCGCAATATCTAAGGTCAACTTGGGCATTGGCATAGTCATCAGCGAAACTATAGTTTCGCTCAGGCGCATATGTAGTTTCGCCGAAGCGAAATTGTAACTTCGCTGTAAATCCTTCCAGTTTCGCTGGACGAACTTACAGTTTCGCTGGATGAGACCTTAAATTCGCAGAACGAGCTGAAATTTACGAATCAGCTCGTTTCAGCCCAAAAATCCAATCCTTTCCACCCAAACCCTTGGATTATCATCCAGGAAGCTATATCTAAGCTCATTACACGTTTTCTTACTATAAAACGTGTGTTTTGGGGTGATTTTTGCCACTTAAAACCTCAAAAACCCCAAACTCGGGTTTTTCACCAAATGTAGGAATTTAGATACGTTTCTTACCTTGATTCTTGTAGTTTTGGAGTCCACAAACACCAGCCTTCGATTCTTGACCACCCGAGCTTCATTCCGGCACTTTCTCTCTCTACACTTTCTCTCTCTAGAATGGGCGTTTGAGTGAAAATGAGAGTTGCTCAGCTGATCCATCTATTTATATGCCAGGCGTTCCCGGGACCCCAAACTCGTTAAACTCGTGACTCGTTGGGTTAACTCGGTGTAATACTCGCAACCATTTATATTTATTAAAGGGTTTTTCATCCGAGCCCATCACTATCACTTGACTCGTTTAGAAAATTTTCCGGGTGTTACAAGTCCACCCCTCTTATTTAGGTTTCGTCCTCGAAACCTGTTATTCTTCAAACAGATGTGGGTAATGTTGTCTCATTTCTTCTTCAGTCTCCCACGTAGACTCAGATCCCTTCCGGTGCTTTCACTGTACACGCACAAGAGGAACCACTTGTTTCTTAGCCGTTTCTCTTTTCTATCGATGATCGCCACTGGTTGCTCCACGTAGTTGAGCCGTTCGTCTACTTCGATATCCTCCAGCGGTACAATCATATCTTCGTCGGCCAAGCATTTCCTCAGATGAGATACGTGGAAGGTCGGGTGAATTCCACTCAGCTCATCTGGCAGCTCCAACATGTAGGCCACCTCTCCCACACGGGCGATAATTCGGAAAGGGCCTATATACCGCGAGCTCAGTTTACCCCGCTTTCGGAACCTAATAATTCCTTTCCAAGGCGAGACTTTCAACATGACCCGATCACCGACCTTGAATTCTATCGGTCTTCGCCTCTTGTCAGCATACGACTTTTGTCTGTCTTTCGCCGCCTTCATGAAGGCTTTGATCTTTTCTAACTTTTCAGTCGTTGCTTCAACCACCTCGACACCACCCAGTTCCTTCTGCCCAATGTCTCCCCAACATACAGGCGTCCTACACTTCCTACCGTACAACATCTCGTAGGGCGGCATGCCAATGCTGGCATGATAACTGTTATTGTACGAGAATTCTGCTAACGGTAGGTGATCGTCCCAACTTCCTCCAAAATCGATCACGCACGCTCGAAGCATGTCTTCGAGTGTTTGGATCGTCCTCTCAGACTGACGTCTGTCTGAAGATGATATGCCGTGCTAATGTGTAGCCTCGTCCCCATTGCATCATGAAAACTCTTCCAAAACTTGGAGGTAAACCGGGTGTCACGGTCAGACACAATAGACACCGGTACGCCATGAAGAGCTACAATTTCTTTGATAAATAGATCCGCCAATCTTTCAGATGAATACGTCTCGCGGATCGGTAGGAAGTGGGCACTCTTCGTCAATCGATCAACTATCACCCATATAGCATCATACCCTTTCGTGGTACGTGGTAGTTTCGTGATGAAATCCATGGTGATGTGCTCCCACTTCCACTCGGGTATATCCAACGGTTGGATCTTCCCGTACGGTTTCTGATGCTCTGCCTTGACTTGGGAACAAGTCATGCACTTACTCACATATTCCACCACATCACGCTTCATGCCCGGCCACCAATAGTCTTTCTTCATGTCTTGGTACATCTTGGTAGCGCCGGGGTGAATGGAATATCGAGTCTTATGGGCCTCATCCATGATCTTTCCACGTAGATCCCCATACCGAGGAATCCACGCTCGCCCAAATCGGGTCTTAACACCAAGAGTGTTCTCACCCAGTTCTGTAACCAGACCTCTCATCCTTTCAGAGTTAAGACGATCTTCCTTCAAAGCCTCGTCTTGGAACTCCTTAACCTGTGTCATCACGTCAGAGGTCATAATTAGTTGATAAGCCTTCACCCGAATCGGCTCAGGCCTTTACTTCCGGCTAAGGGCATCAGCCACCACATTGGCTTTGCCCAGGTGGTAATGGATTTCACAATCATAATCCTTTATCAGCTCCAACCACCGTCTCTGCCTCATGTTTAGATCCTTCTGCTCGAAGAAGTACTTCAAGCTCTTGTGATCCGTGAAGATGGTGCACTTCGTCCCGTATAGATAGTGCCGCCAAATCTTCAACGCGAAAACCACCGCAGCTAGTTCTAGGTCGTGCGTGGGATAATTGACTTCGTGGGTCTTCAGTTGTCGAGATGCGTAGGCTATGACCTTTTCGCGTCGCATCAATACGCAACCCAGCCCAGAGTAGGACGCATCCGAATAGACCACCAAGTCTTCATTTCCCTCGGGCAATGTCAAGACAGGAGCTTGTGTCTGTCTCGTCTTCAATTCCTCAAAAGCGTCCTCCTGTTCTCGACCCCACACGAACTTTACATCCTTGCGAGTCAATTTTGTCAAAGGTGAGGCTACCTTGGAGAAGTCTTGAATAAATCTTCTATAGTAGCCCGCCAGCCCCAAGAAGCTGCGAATCTCGGTTGGCGTCTTCGGTGACTTCCATTGCATCACGGCCTCAACCTTTGCTGGGTCCACCATTATTCCTTCTGCATTCACTACGTGACCCAGAAATTGCACCTCGCGTAACCAAAAGGCGCACTTGGAGAACTTGGCGTACAATTTCTCCCTTCTCAACGTTTCCAATACTTCCCGAATATGCCCGGCATGCTCTTCTTCACTTCTTGAATAAATCAGGATATCATCGATGAATACAATTACTGATTTATCTAACATTGGTCGGCACACTCGGTTCATCAAATCCATAAAAGCAGCCGGCGCATTGGTCAACCCGAAAGACATGACAAGAAACTCGTAGTGACCATAGCGCGTACGAAAGGCTGTTTTAGGGATATCTTGTTCCTTCACCTTCAGTTGATGGTAACCCGATCGAAGATCTATCCTTGAAAACTAACTGGCACCTTGAACTTGATCAAATAAGTCATCGATCCTTGGTAAGGGGTATCTGTTCTTCACCGTCAGCTTATTCAGCTCGCGGTAGTCGATGCACATCCTCATACTACCATCCTTCTTCTTTACGAACAGAACCGGAGCACCCCAAGGTGAGATACTCGGTCGGATAAACCCCTTATCCAGCAGCTCCTGCAACTGTTCCATCAACTCTTTCATCTCCGTCGGAGCCAAGCGATACGGTGCTTTTGCGACAGGTTGGGCACCCGGTATCAGGTCGATCTGGAACTCGATCTCTCGGTCAGGTGGCAATCCCGATAAGTCTTCGGGAAACACGTCTGGAAAGTCACACACCACTGGCACATCGCATAGCTGTGGTGTTGGCGTCTCTACATTCTTTACATAACATAAGTAGGCGCTACAGCCGCGCCTCATACACTTTCCCGCCACCGCCATCGAGATCACCTTCGGAATTGTCGTAACTTGATCGCCATATATTGTCACCGGACTTCCGTCGGTCGCCCTCAGTCTAATCATCTTCTTTCGGCACACGATATTCGCTTCGTAGGTTGCTAACCTGTCCATCCCTAACACTACATCAAATCCTCCTAGAGGCATCACATGTAACTTGGCAGCAAACCTATGGCCCTCTAATTCTATGGCACAACCTTCTATCACATCCATAACCCTAGTGGATTTACCAATAGCGGTTTCTACGTCAAAGGACTCATCAAGGCATTTACTCCTAACAGGCAATTTAGCACAGAAGGTAGTAGAAATAAAACTCCTACTTGCACCCGAATCAAATAACACAGACGCTAAAATTTGGTCTATTAGGAACGTACCGGACACAACGTCAGGGTCCGTTCTAGCCTCCTCCTGCGTCATGGTGAACGCCCTAGCCTTTGCCCTTGGTGCTTGTCCTCCCGTCTTCTTCTCCCCTGAGCCCTCAGCCCTCGGCTTCTTACAATCTCTGCTCATATGGCCACCTTCCCCACAGTTAAAACACTTGCCCATTCGGCAATCCTTGGCCATATGCCCAGTCCTTCCACACTTGAAACAGATGTTGGATCCCCACTTACACTCCCCCGAGTGCTCTTTACAACACTGTCCACACTTCCTCAACCCTGCTCCCTTTGCGACCACTCGGCGGTCGTCTACCCTTGCCTTCTTGTTACTTGTCGAGGTATCACCTCAACCAAACCTCTTTCCCTGCCAACTCCTCTCGCCACCTCCTTTCTTACCACCCTCAGCCTGGACAATATTGTCCCACCAGCACAATGCCGTCCCGTAAATGAATGGGTAGCAAACTTCACCTTTTTATCCTCCTGGCAGTCACTGATATCGAGGACCGCCTCCATCTCTCTCACCCATTGGTGAGCATCGGCAGCTGTACCAGAACCATCAAAAGTCGGGGGCTTGCACCTCATAAATGCCCCGTAGTTATAACCCCGTGTTGTCTCACGCTCGGCCTCCTCCTCCTCCTCCTCTTCATCATCAGAAAGAACCATTTCCGGCTCTTGTTGCTGCTGCCGCCTCCCTGAGGCTCGATTCCTCCCTCGCCTCTCATCTTCGCGTACAGCTTTTATCACCTCGGTCACTACAGACGGTAAGATCGTCTGCATGACTTGGTGCACCTCCTCGACCACTGCCTCTTTCATCGAGGCCCTCAAATCATCACTCTCATCCACTCCCCCCGAGGGAGTAGTATTAGGTTCTTCAGGAACCTTCTTCTCTAGTCTAGGTCTTCCTCTTGTGGCTCGTGGTTCCGCACCACTTCCGCCACCGCCTCCACCAAGTGGGGCTTTAGATGATCTACCACCGACCATCTTCTATCTCACACTGAAAGGTTCAAATACCAACACGGTCATTCAAGGAAATAGCTCAGTTTATGTTAAGCACAGTAAGTTGCTAATTACAGTGGCCAGTTGTGATTAGTCACTTACTCTACTTTTCGCACCCCAAGCATTACCTTTACTGACTACATCAGTATCTAAATCTAACAGCACACATAAACCACATTACACGCGCACATAACTTTGATTATTTTTAAGAAGATACCTGATGGCACGCAGCTACTCAGATGGCATTCATCCCCTTTCTGTCCCATTTCTCAGTTTAAGTTTTAGGTTTATATTGAAAATTTACCCATTTTACTTAAACTTTTGCTCTGATACCAACTTGTAAGGCCCCGCTCCCGGGCGCCTTACGGTTGGTGGTTCATCGCATATAAAACATACATAATGTATATAATCATAAAATAACGCAGCGGAATTAATAAAATATACATTCTGATTCATTCATAAAAGTCATTACATCATTAACATGATTACAAAATACAGCTTTCTCTGCTTTGCCTATCTTCGCTATGATCGCTGCTGGAGCATATGAAACCTTTGATTATGTAAGTAATCTCGTTCATATGAATCCTCAGCAACCACAGGGTCATACACAGTGACCTCTATAGAAGATATTAAGTTCAAAAATATAAAAATTATATTTTTATACTAATGAATATTCCGTAGGTAATTCCGTACATCGGAACCCTTACGGAACACTCTTGACACTCTCATGCAACATACTTTGTTGCATGTACTATGCACACGCACTTCCGGTGCGTGGCAGCATTATCAAAATTAAAGGAGATTTCTTAAGTAATCACTTTTATGGGAATCCTCAAGAAATCTCATGATGGCATGCAATGTGATGAGTTGCGTGCGTTATAGGCCCACAATGCATGACGTTGCAGCATTATCAAATGGAGAATGCCATCCCAAAAGAGCTGAGTAGCCGCCTCGTGCCATCCCCAGCAACGCTACCTGCCAACTGGAAACACATAAAAAGTCAGCGTTGCTGAGTGAGTTCTAGTTTTATAATAAACATACTTTGTTCATATTAAAACCGTTCATTCTTTACACGTGATCATACATCGTACGTACATATAGATAATATCTTTATTATCTCATTCGTTCATTCGTTCGTTCGTCATACATCGTTATCTTTCACTTCTCGTTTAGGTCCTGTCAGGCTTTACCCACTTCATGGCACGCAGCCATGATTACTGTGGTCGAATGACAAGGACCCCGTTACATCTTTTCTTGCACATTGGATATCTTTTGTACCACTACCATCTGCTATACCCCGAACGTTATTAGCTACCGGGCCGAAGTCATTAAATGAACAGCAAAACGTATGCCACGGTACTAGAGGTAAGCGGTAGGGATACCATACATATGGTCAATCACTAAGAAGGACCCGTTAAACTTATCCAATGTTTGCAAGTCATCTTTCGTTAATTCGTTCGTTGATGCATGTATTCATCATCTTTTAATCATTCGTTCATTCATTAATACATGCATTCGTCATCGTGTTCCCCTTTCATTATCTTTCACTTTACGTTACATAATACTTCGTTCGTTCGTTCATTAATACGTAAAGCCATAGAAAGATATTCACGCGTTATTATAAGGAACACACTCATCATACATACATCATCATACATAGCATCATACGTACATCGTCATACATAACATCATACATGCATCATCATACATCATCATACATAACCTCGTACATACATAGCTTACATCATCAATCATCACTAGGCACTTACTCCCGTATCCTTCCCGAATCCGGGACTTACTATGCGTCATCTTGGTGCAGTAGCACTAACTGTCCCTCCAAGACTGTGGGGACTTATACTAGGACCTTATATAACGTGCCGAGTCCACAACCATACCTTAGACGTATAACAGAACATTATACCCAAATGGGTCATACATACATACGTCAGTAAACAAGTTTATATGTGTTCCAGCCCCAAAATCATTTGAAACAAGTAAATGAGGGGTCCTAGAACTCACCTGTGCTTGACAAGCAGCTTCTCAATCAAGCCTTAAAGACGCGGGTCACACTACACTGCCTGCAGATAAGTTAACACTCAAAAGAGTTAATTTCTGCCTAATTTCGCTACTAAGTTCGCAGGTAGTTTCGCCCGTAAATTCGCCCGTAGTTTCGCCGGGCGAATTAGCAGTTTCACTGCTAGTTTCGCTGGGCAGCATTCTGCCAGTTTCGCTGGACAGATTCGCTACCTCGAGCGCCCAACTTTCGTTGGAATTCCCTAGTTTCGCAATATCTAAGGTCAACTTGGGCATTGGCATAGTCATCAGCGAAACTATAGTTTCGCTCAGGCGAATATGTAGTTTCGCCGAACCGAAATTGTAACTTCGCTGTAAATCCTTCCAGTTTCGCTGGACGAACTTACAGTTTCGCTGGATGAGACCTTAAATTCGCAGAACGAGCTGAAATTTACGAATCAGCTCGTTTCAGCCCAAAAATCCAATCCTTTCCACCCAAACCCTTGGATTATCATCCAGGAAGCTATATCTAAGCTCATTACACGTTTTCTTACTCTAAAACGTGTGTTTTGGGGTGATTTTTGCCACTTAAAACCTCAAAAACCCCAAACTCGGGTTTTTCACCAAATGTAGCAATTTAGATACGTTTCTTACCTTGATTCTTGTAGTTTTGGAGTCCACAAACACCAGCCTTCGATTCTTGACCACCCGAGCTTCAATCCGGCACTTTCTCTCTCTACACTTTCTCTCTCTAGAATGGGCGTTTGAGTGAAAATGAGAGTTGCTCAGCTGATCCATCTATTTATATGCCAGGCGTTCCCGGGACCCCAAACTCGTTAAACTCGTGACTCGTTGGGTTAACTCGGTGTAATACTCGCAACCATTTTATATTTATTAAAGGGTTTTTCATCCGAGCCCATCACTATCACTTGACTCGTTTAGAAAATTTTCCGGGTGTTACAACTAAGATGTATCAAGATTTGAAGCATGATTACTGGTGGCCAGGAATGAAATTTAACGTGATGCAGTATGTAAATAGATGTTTAACCTGTGCCCAAGTGAAAGGTGAACATCAGAAACCTTATGGATTATTGCAACCTTTAGCCATCCCAACTTGGAAGTGGGATGATCTGACCAAGGATTTTATAACAAAGTTACCCCGTACACCAAAAGGTTATGATACTATTTGGGTAGTGGTAGATCAGCTAACCAAGAGTGCTTTATTTCTACCTATACGGGAAACCTATTCGGTGGAAAAGCTAGCTGATATTTTTACTAAAGAGATAGTTAGATTGCATGGAGTTCCAAGGAGTATTACGTCTGATAGAGATGCCAGATTTACCTCCAGGTATTGGAGGAAATTTCATGAAGCAATGGGGACTAAACATTACTTTAGTACAGCCTATCATCCCCAAACAGATGGCCAAAGTGAAAGAACTATTCAGACATTAGAGGATATGCTACGGGAATGTAGCATTGATTTTGGAGGTAGCTGGGATAGTCATCTTCCTTTAGCTGAATTTGCATACAACAAAGTCATCAAGCTACCCTTCAGATGTCTCCGTTTGAGATGTTGTACGGAAGAAAGTGCAGAACTCCACTTTATTAGGGAGATATGGGGCAACGTGAATTGGGGAATAGTGAAATAGTTGAAGAAACAATGTCAAAGTTTGAAGTAGTTAAAAATCATATTAGAGAGGCAAAAAGCAGGCAGAAATCATATGCAGATCGTAGAAGGACACCACTAGAATTTAAAGTTGGGGATTTTGTTTTGTTGAAAGTTTCTCCATGGAAAGGCATTATTCGATTTAGAAAGAGGGGCAAACTAAGTCCACGTTTTATTGGACCTTTCTGAATAATAGAAAAAGTTGGGTATGTAGCTTATAGATTGGACTTACCAGAAGAACTCAGTACTATTCATCCAACCTTTCACGTCTCTCAGTTACGCAAGTGTCTAGCTAATGAAACTCAATACATACCCTTAGATGATATTGAGGTTGATGAGAAGCTCAATTATGTTGAATGACCTGTGGCCATTATAGATCGTAAGGAGAAGAAACTTAGAAATAAGAGCATTAGCTTAGTCCAGGTGCAGTGGGCGCATCGCCAAGGATCTGAATCAACCTGGGAACCAGAAGAAGAGATGAGACGAAACTACACCCATTTGTTTTAACCAGGTTTCGAGGACGAAAGCCTAAATAAGGTGGATAGACTTGTAACATCTGAAAAATTTAATATTCATTTAATTGTTAAGATTAGTGTTCAGTCGCATAACATGCATGCGAATGAACCTCAGTCGGACGCCTTACGTGCGTATGAGGCTCAATCGCATGAATCACAGGAGTATGGGCCCCAGTCGCATAACTCTCAGTCTCCTGGCCTCCATTCGCCTCTCCTCCAATCGCATAAGGCGGTTAACACTAAAATGTTGAATATATTGGTATATGTGTGCAGAAGAGATAAGCACACACACATACCAAACATATACACATCCCGTACACTTCCTGAACTCGAACAACCTTCGAACCTTCAATTGATCAATGACTTCGGCTCCGTTTTGGTAAGTTTCGCTCGGCACGGATTGATCCTTGAATGCATTAAGCTGTGTATGTGATTGAAATTGATCTAAAAACATGCTTAAATCTAATTTTTGATTCAATCTTTTGTTAACTTGAAAACCGAGAATTCGGAACCGAGTTTTTGTGAAATTTTGGTAAAATAAGGACCCAAAGTTGTTGTAAAGGATGTGTACATGTTCTGTATTGAATATGACATGATCTGAATGGTTAAAACTCGAGTTTTGGATCAAAAACGTCAAGAACACAGCTGCTGATCCGTTGCAGGCGAATGAGCCCAGTCGCATGACCCATTCGTGCGAATGAGCTAGTCGCGTTACCCAATCGTGCAACTGAAGTCCAGCTACCTGAGCCAATCGCACGAATGGAGGTCATTCGCACAAACCCTGTTATAGCTCATTCGCACCTCTGTCGTATGGTTCATTCATACGATTAAGCTCAGTCGCATGTTCAGTCGTACGAATGAGTCCATTCGTATAGCCTTAGTCGCATGAAGTGATCTGTTAGGAATTGAATGGACTAAGTTAGGGTTTATTGCTTTAGATTTGAACTGAAGAGGAGAGTTTTAGCTGCCTAGTATATTTGAATTAGTATACATCTGCTAAAAGCATTAAGGTGAGTTCTAATTGCCCTTTTAATGTGTTAAGGCTATTTGACAATGTTGTTTGACAAAATCAGGCACTGGCATGCATACAAATAAATAAAAATGAGAATGTGAATTTGGAAGTGGTAAATTGTGGTGAATGGCGAGGTGGAGTTTTGACCCACCAACTATAGACGGAGTTTTGACCCGTCAACGCCAACTATAGACGGAGTTTTGACCCGTCAACGAGCGAGGTGGAGTTTTGACCCGCCAACTATAGACGGAGTTTTGACCCGTCAACGCGCGAGGTGGAGTTTTGACCCACCTAAATAAATTGATAAAAAGAAGTCTATAAATGCCTTGTGGGTATTCGATATGCATATCAATACTGGGACAAATAAATGGACTAATGGATGTTTGTAAATTATTTGATGATATAACAGTTGATAAGTTGTTATTGTTGAAACGTGGTGGTTGTTAGAACTCATCAGTTTATCTAATTTAGTGTTTATTTTCTTATGCATGCCAGGTAATAATAGAGGTGTTCGTGATGGTGCCCCACAGAGTTAAGTTCCTGTTCCGGTGTATGATGCTGGCTAAAATGTTGGGTTTTTGGGAAAGATATATATGAAGTTTGATAAAGTTTTGAGATGTCGGTTAAAATGTTGTAGTGATTGTTAATGATGTAAATAGTTTTTAATGTATAATATATAAAAATCCCGCTGTGTTTGTAATCTCTAAATGATTATAATAACCCAACGCATAGCACCCTCCTTATTATATTATTATTAAATTGAGGTTGTTACAATGATGATGGAGATGATGATGAGGATGATGATGAAGATGATGACAGTGATGATGATGATGGTGATAGAGAATCAAGAGGGAGGCATGATGATGTTGAGGACGATGAAGGAGATGCAGCTGCATCTGCCTCTGTCATGCTCAAAAGCAAAGAACGAAGAAGAGACAAGACCAAGGACCATCGTCGTCTGCCCCACATACCTCCCCATCTGCAAAAGACCCGGCCATGATTCAAGGCAAAATTAAAGCTTAGATCTCTATATGTTATAAAACTTTTGTTCTTGAAATCATGTATCAATGTTTATTTAAATAAATAAATGAAAAGTTGAACTGCCATTTGTCATGTGACTCATGTATACTAACGTTTATTGTGTTTGTTTATTTCTTTAACAGGTTCAACTAAACAGGCTGACAAGCATGATGTGGTACCCCTTTGACAAATCAAAACTCAATTGACAATGATTCTTGATTTGCAAGGGATTGTATATCGCTTGGTCAGCTACACACCTGAAGAGGGAGAGATAATCCATGATATGACAGATGAACAGATTGCCGTACTGTTCAGTCTAAATCCAGGTGAATTGGTGAAGGATGCTCCCGAAGTCGACATAGTCAGTGATGAGGAACTACAAGATGTTGATGAGGTGGAGATCGAGGATGTGACTGCTAACCATTATCCCCAGTATAGTAACGCCAAAGGCGAAGTAATACCAGATCTGGGAGAAACATTTGGCAGTAGTGCATTCGATAAAGTTGAAGAAAAGATAGCTGGAAAAGAAGCTATAGAAGAAGTTCCTCAGGCGGATGATGCTGATCTAGCAACAAAAAAGGCAGAGTGGGCAGCCTGCCTGGAGGAAATGAAGAAACAGCGAGAGCCAGTAAAGTCAAACCCCTACACAGAGCTCTACAAGGTAAAGAAGCATCAGAGGTGTCTGGCAAGATCATAAGCTGGGCGTATTTTAAGGACCTCAATGTATATGCTGTCAAGAGAGAGAAGGGCATAGAGTATTTCAGATTCCCACATGATCTGAAAACTCTCCCTGGATTTGAGCTTAACCGTTTTGCCAACTTGAACCTCCTTTATGTTATTCCCGGAAAGATATCAGAATGGTTCGAGGAGGCAATGAAAAGGGAATACCATACGAGGTGGGTCAACTTCAAACCTCAATAGCCCAAAGGGTTCATTCATAAGATAGAGGTTGACCCTACCTCAGGAAGACCAAAGGTAGTCTTGAAATGGCACCCTCCACGCACAATGTCTCGTATTCCATTGAGGGAGATGCCACAAGACTTTACACCCCAATTCAAATGGTGGTATTATGACTGGCGCACTAGAGAAGCTGTCATAGTTTTGGATCGGGAGGGGACTGTAGAGACAATAAGGGTATTTGACCCAATGTGGCTCACAAACTTGTTTGCAGCTGATGTTTACACATTGTACAAGTGGCCACTATTTTTGATACGCGGGATATCATGCAAGCACTTCAGTTTCAACATGTTATACGTTTATGGTTTGCACTTGATATCCATGCTGGGGTTTCAAGAGAAGAACGAGTTAAGAGATACGAAGAGTCTACCAAGGAAGTCAAAGAATAGATAGAACTAGGTCCAAGGGGGAGTTTGTTGGTACATATGCCCCCAGTTCTACTTGTAGTGAGCTTAAATGTAATTGACTTTCATTTTGTTACACTGATGTAATGTTTGATATATGTAATGAAAACTCTTCTTTGAATGTTTATTGGTTATTGAATGTTATATCTATTCATATGATTGACTATTACACGCTTGTGTGAACATGTTATATAGGTTTACAGTTGTTAGACATAGTTCTGTATCGTTAAAGGTTCAGGAATATGTTTAAATAAGTCTCATGATTCAGTCGCACGATTGGACCATGTGAATGGGCCAGTCGCACGACTGAACCAGGTGATTAAGCCACGCACGATTGAGTCAAAAGACTGACTCAGTCATACGAATAAATCAATCGTACGATTCAGTCGCACGACTGAGCATTATGCATGGCTCAGTCGTACGAATGAAAACTGTAACCAACAAATAACACTTAATTTGTGGGAAAACGTAGCACTTTGAGAATTCTTAACCCTAGCCGTCCCTGTTCGTCCACAGAGTCCCTTCCAACTTCATAGAACATTTCTGATCACTTCTAATCAATTCTTAACGTATTCTAATCGTTAGTTTTGATCGGATTAACGTTCTCCCTGATTGGATCGCCAATCAAATAGGATTCCACACTATTTGATCTGGTTTCATGTTGAATCAGTTAGTACTCCGTACGTACACGATCCTAACAACCTTATAATTATTGAACTTGTAAACTCGTTTGAATCTTGTAAACACTTGGGCAAATTCATTTTATTTGTCATGGTTAGTTAAACTTTGGTAATTACATGTTATGACTATTATATGTAAAATCATTAACTATTTCTATCCTGGCGACGTCATAGATCTATGGGCCTGACAAGCCTACTTGGCTAACCCAAGTACACTTAGCTAATCGTTTAATCTTGTAATCTTGTAATCATGTAAACTGTCAAGGTTTGACTGTTACATCTATTTGTACATCCCTAATTACTTTATTCAATAACTTATGACATGAATTGCCATCTTTTATATATTTATGTATGAAAACTATGGAAAACTCACCAACTTTATTTTGTCCCTTTTATTTTAACATGTTTCAGGACTTGTTAGTGCTTAAGTGCTCTTGAAGAGTTGATCACATCTAGGATTGGACCTAGAATAATAAAATGACTTATATTGTTACATGACGCTATAGAACCTTTTGTTTTATACTCAATGTATTTTATGAACCTTGATAATGTATATTATTGACACTTTGCAAATAGCGTTGTGTGGCATGAACAATCTTAACCCTCACATCTTGACGTTTTTGCCGTTTAGGTTGGGGTGTGACAGATTGGTATCAGTGCCCATAACTATAGGGATTTAGGTTATTAGAAATGGTGGCCTAAACTATGGTTAACCTAGGGATCCTTTCATGAAAACTTGTTATGATCTTGTAATCTTGCTTGTATGTCCATCTTATGTTGTTCCTTGTTACATACTAAATGCCTTACGTGCTATTCGTTTATATTTATAAATAGTGCCTTAGGATTGTGCCTTGAACCTTGTAAACCCCAACTTCCTAATCCTCCCTTATGCCTTTAAGTCCTACGTGTTTAATCTATCTTAATCTTATTCTCGACTACGCGTGTAAATCTACGCATCTTATCTGGTGGAACAATTTCTTAGACGAAATGTCTAAATCTTGAAAATCTCATTGTGGTTTTAATTCTAATAACCTTAAGGAAGTGTGTGACACATAAACACCTGTATTCTGGATTTCCTGGCAAAAAGGCCCTCGGGCTAAGGCAAGCATCTCGTATAAATCCCCTTACGGGACCTGTTATGCTTACCTGGGGATTTCCGGGATGAGTGCTAAATTATGGTCAACATATACATTTTCCCTAAGATAATTGGGTTTAAGTCATCTCGACGTGTCCATGTTCCTATTGGTTGTGTTGTTACCAAATGGAACCATCCTGAATATGTTTTATAAATCTCAAAAATGTCCTTGTTTTTGTTGAACTCGTTTTACTCTACAATTCCTATGGTTAAAGCATCGTTATACATCCTCATGTAACAATCTCTATACGTTGGTCAATGCATATATAAATCATAATGCACATTTAAAGGCATCGTGCCTAAATTGAATAGTTTCTAAAATTTAAATTGTTACTTAAGGTTTTCAAATCTCCTTAAAGTGTGTCCCATAATTGAAATTATGCAATACTGAAAGGTGGAATACCTGCATCTCGGGATACTTTGTCTAGTCAAGGTATACACATTACTCTGATTCGACCGTTGGATCCGTTTACCTGACCAAGAACTCATGAGATGTAACACCCCGAAAAGTCAAAACGAGACGCCGGGGATAATGGGCTTAATTGTGGTATTTAATAAAGAAAGAAAAATGGATTATGGGCTAATTAGGCTAATGGACAAGAGCCTAAGTGGATTGAGGCCCATAATCAGCCCTTAACCTACCCAAAGCAGCCACCATCTTCTTCATTTCAACCGTAACTCCAAAAATCCATAGAGAGGGAAAGTAGAGAGAGAAAGTGCAAGAAACACAAGATTTGAAGCTTCTAAGATCAAGGGATTGAAGATCTGAGTGTTTGTGCATCAAATCTCAAAGAAAGAAGCAACAAACAAGGTAAGAATCGTCCTCTAAACCACTCTGTTGATCAAACCCGGATTCTAGGGTTTTGTGGTTTTAAAAGTCTCAAAGAAACACATAAAGGTCGAATTTTTACGTATGAAAACGTGTAAAAATGCTAGAAATGGTTTCATGGAAGGTAAACCAAGGATTTGGACGTAAAAAGTTAAGATTTTTGGTTAAAAACAGGTTGGTTCGTCATTGATATGCATCCAGCGAAACTGTGCCCCGATCCAGCGAAACTGTGCACTCATCCAGCGAAATTACTCAACGAAACTAAGAGAAGTTCAAGCGAAACTACAGTTTCGCTGGGGCGAAACTATTGTTTCGCTGATATGTTCGCCAGTGCCCAAGTTGACCCTTAGATATTGCGAAACTAGGAAATTCCAACGAAAGTTGGGCGCTCAAGGCAGCGAATCTGTCCAGTGAAACTGGCAGAAATGCTGCCCAGCGAAACTGGCAGAAATGCTGCCCAGCGAAACTGACAGCGAAACTGCCAGCGAAACTATGGACGAAATTATGAAGAAAATGATGTTTGTGTGTATTAACTTTCGTGCAGCCAGAGCATTCGGACCATAGATTAAGTAACATAGGATTTAAGCTATTTGCTAAGTTCAGGTGAGTTCTAGATCCCCTTATTTAAACGTTTTTCCATGATTTTAGGGCTATTATGCATAGTAAACATAAGGTTTTCAAGATAAGGATTTCAAGGTGTTTTAACAAGAAAATACAATTTTCTAAAGTAAAATGTGACATTCAAATAGCTCAAAATAATTTTCGGGCGTTGCCCCTTGGACCCCACTAGGGACTGCTGCCCCTAGGACCCCGCTGTCAGGGGCTGCCGCCCCCGAACCCCCGCTGTCCCGCGGAGGGTCGGTTACGTGTTATGATGACTAGTACTTGTTATGTTGTGTACTTAATAAGTTACGTATTATATATTAAGTGAAAGATAATATTAATGAGAAGTGGAACTTAATGAATGTTACCCCCGGGCCCATATGATGATGAAAAGTCTTGCAAGCACTATGATAGACTTCACTTATGTGAGTCTGATGTATGATGATGGATCCGTATTCATGAGCAGGCTATGTGCCTTGCAGTGTGGATCAACTGTCGGGAGTTAGCTACCGTTTTCATGTGTACCGACAGGGATTGGCATTTGTTGCCAATCAACATGGAGCTCTTGCTTTGTGCAATCTCATTTATGCTAAAGTGGAAGATATTAATGAATGAAAGATAATGAACATGCTTATTATGATGAAATGTATGTATTACGTATGTGTGGTCATTATATAAAAGACAAACTTATATTTACTATTTACTTAAAACTAGAACTCACTCAGCAATGCTGACTTTTATGCATAATAGTTGGCAGGTAGGTGCTGATGCTGAGGATGGTACTGTGGAGCTACGTGGGGAGATGTGGATGGCATTCCTGTTTATGAAATCTCTATTGTAATTTATGAACAAGTATTATGTTTTGTTTACAATTAAAAAGGACATGTATTTGAGCATGATATGGTTTTTAAGTATTAAATGAATGTTTTAATTATTTCCGCTGCGATGTTTTGCTATTAAACTGATTTTATGCTATGAATTGCCAACTGTGAGGTTTCCCGGGAATGGGGCCTTACATGAGACGAGTGTTCGCTTATAGGTACGCGTGTCTTCAGTAAAATTGTGGTTGACTTAACCCTTTGAGAAGTCAATGCATTTCCCTTTTATTTCGAACCGAACATTTACATCTCATTGTTGTATTGAATCATTTTCGTCATTGATCTTGTTTTCCTGATTTAAACCATTCAAGATTTGAGAACCTATCACAATTGACTCTGTTATCCTGAACTTCAACCTTAATCCTAGCTAGCATGATTTTCTTTTCCTGTTAATGTTACATTAGTGTAATTTAAAGTTTCTAAATTTCTAGCCGATATTCTTTTCCTTTGCTAAGTCGATCTTTGTAAAATGTTTTAACCGTTTTGCACCGTAGGCAATGCAAGAGTCTGGAAGTCAACTTATGACTAAAGACGCTCATGTCTCCTAAATGAATCCATCTCATCAAAACATGGGTGATTCCCATACTTTGGTAATGATTTTCCATTTGCTATTATTGCTCCTATGAAATTTCATCATCAAGACAGGAGTGAATTCCTTACCTTGATGATCATTTTTTTCTTGTTTTTATTAATTCTTATATTACCAATGGAGTTACCTTCTTAAAATAGGAGTGAATTTCATACCTCGATGATGGTTTTCAATTGTGTGTTTTATGAAATTTCATCCTCTGAATCGGGACAATTTCCTTGTCTTGAGGACAGATTTCAATAATTTTCCTTTGGAACTCGTATTTCACGAGTGAAATGACCTCACCAAAATAGTATTGAAACCCGTACTTTGGTGAAAACTATCAATTCTCGATAGCTTTCTTGTTATTATGAAATTCAATCATCAAGATAGGCGTGAAATCCATACCTTGATGATAATTTCACCTATTTAAAATTTTATGGATGGTATTTTCCTCAAATGAAATGACCTCGTCAAAGTAGGATTGAATTCCGTACTTTGGTGAAGCTTTTCATTTTGCTATATTTTGTTTCTATAAAACTTCACCGTTAAGATAGGAGTGATTATCCTTACCTTAATGGCAAGTTACCTCGTTTTATTCCTGTGGATCCTTAACAATGAGTTAGGATCAAGCTCTCACTTGGTAGTTAAGAGTCATACCTTGGGAAATACACCACCAAGCTAGGAGTGATAACCATATCTTGGTGACTATTCCTATTCCTTCATCTCAAACTTACTAAAGTTTTAATACTTCAATTGACAAGAAATATGTAATAACTTGAAGGGTGAACACCATTATCTGACTTATCGACGATAGTGTTCCAACCAGCCAAGCTACAACATTATTCCTGAACTCAAAAGAGGTCTTTACTACCTTAGGTTAATCTTAGTTCCAAGCCTGGAACATTTAAATTTTAAATCAATTTCTTCTCTCACGCTTTTATGTTTCAACTTGATGTTTGATCTAGCTTTATGGAACCTTTTATTTCCTACTTATCGACCTTCATTCTAAGTTATCATCAAAACCTAATTGCACGATGGTAGCATTCCTAAAATGATCTTTTTAATAAATAAAATCATTATCAATTTATGTACTTGTCTTTCTAGCCATACGAATGTTTCGGCTATGTTTATGGGTTTGATGAACCGCGTGTGCAAGCCGTACTTGAAATTTATGGTGATTTTCTTTATCGGCAATATCGTGAAATCAATCAAATTTTAACACGTTTACGAACGACATCTTCCTTGATCATTTAATCACAAATGTAATTCATATTGTTTGCGCTACTTCCTGGGTCATCGTTGAATCCTTAATCTTGAAAATCTCTAAATCTCTATCATGATTGTGACTTACAGGACTCTTTATTACCTTCATATCAATGCGGATATAAAGGTTCTTGAATTTTCATGATTAGTATTCATGGTTTGGCATAAAGGAAAAGAGGACATAGTTTGGTTAAGTACTTTACCTGCTAAAAAAATCAAAGCCAAAAATCAGCATTCCTTTGAATCCTTGTTAAACTTGATGTTTCTGTGTGTAAAAGGAATCGTTCATCGATAAAGTATATCACCAACTTTTCTCTTAAAGTCTAAACACCATAATAACACTTCGATCATTGTTGAACGAAAGACTAAACCGGTGCAATACTTATTGATTCTTGAGAAATATCGAGTCAAGAAATTTACTCGTATCTACATCAATGAAAGAGTCAGCCACCGTGGTGTGGCTTGCAAATCTTTGACAATTATGGTCTATCTATTTTTAGTCCCAGTCAAACCTTTAAATCGTCTTTGAAAACACAAAGCTATCTTAGTACAATTTATCATTTGCGAACCGAAGCTGAAAGAATGATACAACCTCTCAAGATATGCGTTAAGCTTCTGTCATTTTATATAGTGGCACTTGGGGTTCCTAAATTATGTCGGTCAAACTTTCATACAATTACAGGACTTTTTCATTGGCTTCAAGATGTTTGAGAGTAGTGAGAAAGTGACTTATAAGTCTAATATACCTCAAGAACTCATCATCGTTTTTCAACTTTTCATCTGTCAAATCACAGAGACTTAGTTTGTTAATGATAACTTTCGCATTCCATCGGAAGAGTTCAAATTTGCATGCATCGTGTCAAGAACCCTGTAAAATTCCATAATTCGCAAAGTGAAGCATCTCACCCGTAATCAAACGCCAATCACAGTCCGTTAGTACACTCATCATTCATCATAAGATTCCTTTGAAATTAAATTTCGGGACGAAATTTCTTAAAGTTGGGGAGACTGTGATCTCTCGTGTTTTTATTCAACGTTTATTTAACGTCGTTAACACTGGTAAAAGGGTTGTTTTGTTTTTAAAACAAATACAAGGGCTCATTTGTAATCCTTGATATTATTTTAGTATTTATCATTATTAGAAATTGTTTTATTATTAATAATTAAAGTAATAATAATAATAATATTAATAGTAATAATGATAATAATAAGTAAAATAAAAAATACATAAAATAATAATAATAATAATAATAATAATAATAATAATAATAATAATAATAATAATAATAATAATAATAATAATAATAATGTTAATAATAATATTAATAACCATTACGGGTGTTAATCTATAAAATAAATAAAATTTTAAAAGTCTAATATTTCTATTTTGAAAACTTGTAAATATTATCTTTTGGCATAAAATAATAATGTTAAAAACTTTAGGGACTAAATTGTAATTTATTTTAAACTGAAATTTAATTTTGGAAACTAAATTAACAAAGCATTAAGCTACGAGGGGCCAAAGTGCAATTTTTTAAAACTTGATTTCTTTCCCCTTACTGTCTCTCCTCTTTCGTGATTTTCCGGCCACCGGCCGGTGGAACTCCGGCACGACGCCGGCGAGGCCAAATGGCCGATTCTTCATGTCGTTTTCCTCCTAAAACGTTCCTAATCGATTCAAGGACCAATTTCAAATCCGAGTATGACCTTTAATTCGAACATTAACGCGGTATTGGTGCCATAAAACCCACGAACCGAATTCATCAAAATCCAATCCGTTTCGACCTTTAAATCATCTTTATCATCAAATTAAAGGGTCATAAACCATCCTTTAATCATTTAGAAGCTATTAATAACAATAAACACGCCTGAAATAACATTAAAGCCATTGAAATCAACCTGAAACGGCCTACCTTAAAGCTTATAGCCGTTGGACATGTTTGAGTTCGAATTGAACCTCTAAATTAGAGGGCTTTTGCTCGAAATGGGTTTCCTAAACTCTCTGTAAACTCAATTTCAAAATCAATACACTCACACATTGAAATCTCTGTCAAGAACAGTCGAAGGCATATCGAACTTTAAATCGTTGATTAGAACTTCGAATCAGGTAATTACATTAGGGCTTATGTTCAGTTTTACATAAGGAATCAAAGCTCTATGTTTGATTTCGTTAACTACATCATTTGGATGTTCAATTTGATGCAACCCAAAACTAGGGTTCATATGGATTTGGGAATTTCTAAAATATTATTTAGAAATCTTAACCAGAAACGGGGCCTTAGCCCACTGGTCAACATCATGTACTTATGCAGCAGGTGTCCCTAGTTCGACCCCGGGTACCCTAAAACCGGTTTTTTAAACTTTGTTTTTTAATTAAATCACCAAAATTATATATATATTAAAACCTTTGGTCGGTGGCTACAGTACCACCGGCCAAGGTTATTTTAGGTAATTCATATATCAGATATTTCTAGCATTTACCTCTTCTACAACATGTAGTACAACCACATTAAAGCAATACATACAGCCTCTATCACTTTTGGCTTTCTCTCTCTATCGTTTGTTTCTCCGACCTCACCCACCGTCTACCAGAGAGAGTGATCGTATTACTCCGGTGGCTAAGGTAACACAAAGTCCTTCAAACGACTCCACTCGATCTGGCATTGATAACAGGTGGTGATTGTCGCGATGGAGAAAGCAAAGAGAAAGCTGGGGTTAGGTCAGAGAAACCACTTTCGAATTGATGAACAGTTGTATCTTCCGTTGTTCACAGTTACGATCCCACTTTCGGTGAGTTATCTTTTTTTGTTTTCTTCTAATTTGATTTCTTTGTTCGTCGATCTTACCCAAGGAGGAGTATTACAGAGTTACCCCAAGAGAGAGAGAAAGGCAACGACGAGGAGAAGAGAGAGAGAGAGAGAGACTTGGCCATGACGGTGATGCGGTGGTCGGGTGATGGTGGTTTTCTAGGGTTTGGGTGTTCCGCTTTTCTCCTCTGTTATAGTGGTGGTTCAGTGGTGGTCGTTTCTAGGGTTTCGGTGATGACTCTTAACAATGACTCTTCTTGAAGCTTCTTTTGCTGCCATTTCTTGACATTTGGTGAGTTGTTTTTTCGCTGACATTTGGAGAGCTAAATTTGCCTCTGCCTCTGTTGTTTTCATTTGGGTTTGTTAATCATATGTTGGGGGTTGCATGTTCTTATGTGTTATTGATGTGGGTTTTTTTATATGGATACTATGTGCTATTGATTTGGGTTTTTTTTTTCATAGTCGACAATGTATCCAGGTTGTATTCTACAACTATACATCATATCGCAATCCAAGTTGCATGGTGTTGTTACTTTAATTTATTGAATTATTATAATTGACGATATGCAACTTATTTTGTAGCTTTCTTTTTTTGTATGTTGACATGCGGGATTTTAGAGCTTTCATTTGTTGGTTCGGATATTTTTTTAATTCTGGTTATACAATGAATCTAGCTTAATAATTACCATGTTTTTTTAATTGTTCAATATTCAGGTCCCCTACGAGCTGCTGATTATGCATTTTAAATATCTTGAAAATCTCATGAAGCTCCCGGTTGATGAATATGTGTAATGGTGATGATTTTCTAAGATATCAAGAGGTGTAGAATATGAATTGTCAGTAAGCTTTTTAACTTAGAGCATCATGATTGCATTAACAAGAACAAAAATTGTTTTAAATAATGACTTGAACCTCATTTTAGGTGGGGCACGTAAAGTTTTGATGTGGTCTGTGGATGCAATCTGATTTTTAGAAGGGTTGCTACAAACCACATGGCTCATTGGTAAGAATGTCTACTTTAAGACTCATTACTCATACAATGTATGGATTTAACTAGATCATACAACAATGATGCAAATTAACCTAAGAATAAGACTAAATGTGTTTTGAATTTTTTCCGAAAAAAAAAATCAATAGAACTGAAGGATGTTCTAGGATTAAAGTATTGCTAAGTTTTACAATTGGTAAGAAAATTAAACCAAAAACTTAAAACATATACTAACTTTTGTTGCAATTGTTGTGTGAGTCCCACCTTTACACAGATCAATTTTAAATGTTTTATTTTCTTTGGTGATTTACTTTATAGTTTTGTATAAAGTTGTGTAGATATTTGATTTGGGGACAAAGTTTTCATCAAGGAACCTATGTATAGGTATATTTACATCTTATTACATATGTTAACATATAATTTTTCTAACCTTTGCCTATGTAGGGATTTGATTTCGATGTATGCAAGTTTTAAGGCTCTTGATGATTCCAGATGTGAATTGTTAGAGTTTTTGTATATGGACAGTTTTCCTCTTTCTTTCTTTCCTTATCGTAATTTTTTGGCTATTTTTTATATTTGCTGCAATTTCAAGGCTTCTTAGGTTCATGGATACTACAGGAAGATCGTTCAAGAATAATGCCTTGAAGGATATCTATCTAAGGCTGAATCTACTCTCAGTTTCTCATTTTTAATTTACAGAGAAAGTAATGATAACTTACAAAAATTACAAGCAGCTGGATTTTCAAAAAATGAAAATGGACTTCTGAATTGTGATCATCCCTTGGGAAGAAATATTTTATGTCCTTAAATTTTGATGTAGTTTTTAAATTGGAGTTTTCATATGTTTTACTCATTCATCCCTTGGAGTAGTATCTTAGGTTCTTAATTTAAATTAAGTGTTTTGATTTAGGAATTTAATTAACTTTAGTAACTTTTCTTTTTAACGTTTATTTATGTTTGCCATTTGGGTTTTTATGTTTGTTTTTATTTAGTCTTGATATTGATTTTGTCAGGTTTAGAAAACTTTTAAAAAAATGAAGGTTGACCTTACAGTGGACTTTATCAAGATGAAGCTCGATTAGGCGTTTGAGGCCATCTCTATGGTATGTTCAAGCATACATAAAAGTGTTATGACCATGAAAGTTGCTTTAATCATATTTTAGTCACATATATATGGTCTAATGGAACAACTGTTCTGTAGATTGTTTTTCCATAATAGCTTGACTTTTAAAAGTCAATATACCGGTTAATTTTCAATTTCTAGATGAAACTAATTTTATGTCCACATTTAGTTGACTACTACTATTGTCTTCCTTTACAATCTAGATTTATCTTCAAACAGTAGTAACATTTTCAATAGGCAACATTTATGACATGTAATATAAACAAACTTTTCATCAAGTATCATTTTAAATATAATACTAGATCATGTTTTTTAATTCCATTCAAGTGGATAAAGCAGGTCTTCAAGTCAAACGAGACAGTGTACATGAGTACAAGTTTAGGATTCTTGGTTTAGCAAAATCGCACATCAGGATATTTTGCGACCTTTGTTTAGGATGCAGTGAACTAAGGCACAATCGATAAATAACATGGAGTTGGAACGCTTACCTTTCATGGCAATTCAAAAGTTAGCTTGCGTTCATTACGTGAGGGCTCTTCTGCCATAGGTCTAAGAATCGCAAATGTGTTCGCTGCATAAATTATTGTTCTTTGTAACCTTCAAATCTCAATGCCTAATAAATCTCTTTTTAACTTATAGTTGTTCTTGGTTCTTTTTCTGATTTTCATAATATTATTACATGATTTCACATCTTGCTCTACTATATTGTTTTAGGGATTCTTTAGTTTGTATTTTATGAGATCCAAGTTGTTCGTTTGGATATTGCAGTTATAATTAACAACTTCTCTAGGTATACTTGAGCTAATTTTCCTCCTACCAGCAGCAGCAACTCAAGCTGTGCCCCACTTCCAATTTCATGTAACAGAGTTGGATTCATAGGTCTACTTTCATTTGCATTTTTTATATTCATGTCTGAGCCGGAAGGTAAGCGGTGATAGAGGCTTTGCTGGAACTTGAACCTACAGGTCTCTGTCTTTTACTAGAATAATAGTTTTGTTAAGCCATTTATTACAATTATATGATGACAGAAGCCCCCGTGCAACGGCGGGTGGGAAACACCGAGCTATTATTATTCTATTAAATTGAAATAAAAATTATGTGATACTTAAATTTAATTAAGACATTATTAATTTAATTTCTGAAAAATTATAACAATATAATCTACTATTTCAAAACAAATAGTTTAATAATATAAAAACTTTTGTTAATTTTTTTATGAGATTTATAGGTTATAGAAATATATATTTAGTTACAAGCTTTAAATATTTATAAAAATTATTTTTAAAATTTTTGTATAATTCCTAAAAAAATTCTAAATCATATAATTTCCTAGTTCTTTATTTTGAAAGGTTTTAATATTATGAAACCTTAATAAGAATTACTCTAAAGTTTAAAAATATTATAAATTAAACTTAAATACTTTTAAGCTATTTTGCAAGACAAATAAATAATAAACTATCGAATTAGTTATTTTGAACAAGTTTTAAATAAATAATTTTTAGATTAATTATTTCTTTTTACATTTTATACACAACCATTACTTAATCAATTATTATTAATATTTAGCTAATACTTATTGTTCCAATTCACTAATGATTCACTATCGTTTCAATCTTAACTATTTAATAAATTTATTCATCTTTATGGAAATAAAATGTGATTGGCTATATTATTTTATTTAACCTAATTATCAAAACCCAAATTTCAATTGAAACCCTAATCCATGTTTAGTCGTTGATCTTATCTTTATTTTAACACAAAGACATCAACCCTTTGGTTGAATCGAGAGGAAAAACGTTGGGAATCTTATTTTCTTATTCTTGCTCAAAAGTACACATTATATATCATGTGAGTTTTTCCATACCACTTTTTATATATTTTCACACTTTAGGGTGAAATATTGCAGGACCAGTGAAGGGTAGCACTTACAACATAACAACAAAATGAGGAGAGTGTATAAGAACACTTAACAAATCAAATAGGGAACTGGTTATGATGATGCAAAGAACACAAGTGAACGTAGAAATAGAACAAGATAACAACACAAGTAGTTGGTTTTCAAGGATGCTGTATATTGCTTCTCAAGTTCAAAGTTACAAGTATTCAAACATAAGCATTTGCATACATACTAAGTTACATTACTTGAGACACAATATACTATAACCTACAGCCGGCCATACTATGAAAGCCAACTGGATACATAAGATTAGACAACTACGAAATCATATGTAGAGTCAAAAGGTAGATTGCCTTTTGACAGGTGACTATGACATGCCATAGCTCACATTCTAATATATTAGAAAAAGGATAAAGGTACATAAAGTAGAAAGCACAGACTCAAGACCTCAATGTATAGTTTTTCCTAAAGCATGGACCTTTTCACCAACTCATGCAAGTTGGTGACCAACCAGAGTGGCAGCGGAAAGTGGTTCAGCTTTATAGAAAAAGTACATCAGATAAAAGCATGTGTGATAAAAGTCTTCGGAAGAATCTGTCTTGGTTCTTTGGCTTCGGAAGACTTTGTCTTTGAAGCGTCGGAAGACTTCATTTCTGGCTTCGGATGATTTGTTCTTGGCTTCGGAAGATTTTACACTTAGAATATTTCTGAAGTGTAAAACTTCCGAAGCATTTCTACTTCATGTTCTTCTGTGCAGCATGCAGGAAGACTTAAGAGTGTTTTGGCTGGATCAGACTTATAGGAATCCTTACAAATTCCCCCTAGGCTGATGCTGCCAAAACACTTGAAGATATTCAGCTGTTCAGAGTCCTCAACATGATCATGACCATTCCTTTCATCATTAGAGGGTCAGGATCACACAGACTTAAAAAATATCTTCTCATATCAAAAAGATCATGCAGAGGTAAATTGACGAGGTCTTCCTAAGAGTAGACATTTTCTTCACCTTGATCTCTGACTACATGCCACCTCTCAGGATTAGTTGAATAAGTCCAGGATAAGGTGGGTCTTCCTGATGCAAGAGGAGCCATTTGAATTGAAGGTGATTCGACTTCCTCTTCTTGCACTTCCTTAGGATGTTCTGATTCACCTTGAGGATCAGAGGAGGTTGATTTTGACTTCTTCTTCTTCTTTGACTTTGGTTTAGAAGCCATCCTCTTCTGCCTCTTTGCAGTCTTTAACTAAGAAGACTGGCCTGCAGCACCTTGTTGATCAGCTATGTCTTCCTCAGTTTGGTGTTCCTCCCTCACAGATTCAGAAGGAGAGGGAGTTTGACCCTGTTGTGGGTCAGATGATGAGGCTGGCCTTTAACCTTGCTGTGGGTCAATAGATGAAGAGGCTGGCCTTTGACCCTGCTGTGGATAAGAAGATGAAGCTGGAGGTTCAGTTTGTGTTGTCTCATGTTGTTCAAACTTAACCTCTACTTCAGGTGGAGCTTGACTTGGAGGAGTGTGTAAGTCAACAAGCTCTCCACTCTTGATCTTCTGCTCAATTACCCTGATATGCTCATCCATAGTGGATAGAGACATAGGGCCAAGTCTCCTTCCGGAGAATCCGTACAGCTTCAAGAAGCTCATCATTCTTTGTCTATCAGCAGACTTTTTCATGTTCTTCTGAATGAGAGCTCTTGATTTTGCAGCTTCTTCCCTTAGCTTTTTCTTTGTTGAATTTTTATCTTTGAGTACTTGAAGTTCAAGTTGTTTGAGATACTCAAACTCAATGTACTCATAGGACAAGGGAAGAAGTAATTCTGCCTGGTAGAAACCTATGGCACTCAGGTAGTTTATCATCCTTTGTCTATCTGTTTCTTTATCTACTTGAGGTTCTTGTGCAGCAACCAAAGCCTCTTGCACAGAGCTTTCTTGAACTGGTGAGAGAGTAGGAACATGCTTGTATAGCCTTTGTTGTCTTTTCTTCTCTTTGTTCTCAAGAACAATTCTTGCATCTTCAGCTTCCTTCCTCTCTCTTGACATTTCCATATCAGCCAGATCATTTAATTCCTCTAAGGGGAGAGAGATAATCTCATCTAGGTCATAGTTCCTTGTCTGTAAGTAATCCTGACTACCCTCAACTCACTATCTTGAGTTTTTGGTCTGGGGCAGCCCTGATTGCAGCTTGCATGAAGCTTGAAGACCCAGTGGAACTTACTCCCTTTAGCTTCCTCTTTCTCTCTCTTTCCTCCTCCTCAATCTCCTTAGGGGTTAGAACCCTTTTCCCTTTGTCACCCACAGACCTTTGTGACTCAGGGTGGAGAGAGCTTTGGCCTTCATTGCTTGGTCTAGCATCCTAGCTCTTGCCAGAGAGAGACTATGATACATCTTCACCTGCATGTGTTTCACTGAGGGGTTGAGTTGCTGAAGTAGTTGTTATGACAGGTGTTTCATTCTCTGTCACTTCATCAATTGATTGTAAGACAGGGCTCTCAGGCTCTATCACTGGGCCTTCAGTCAAGGTTTTTCCTTTAAAGCTAATCTCAGGGTCTGCCTCAACATCCAGTTGACCAATGACATTACCTGATTGCCTTTGTCTATCTTCTTCAGCTTCTTGAGTAACCTGAGCCAACCTACTAGCTTGTTGTGGTTGAGTTGTTTGAGTAGATGGCTCATGAAGGATGATGGCTCTGCTATCAAATGGCATTGCCCTTAGTATACCCTCCTCAAAGAGACTCTGAAACAAGTAGTCTAGGAAGTTCACATCAATGTGAACTTGAGGAGGTTGCTGAGCAGGTACAATTTCAAAAGAGGATGGTGAGTCCTCAATATCCATACTCCTTGAAGAACTCCTAGGTTCTGTGATTATAATGACTTTCTCCCCCTTTTTGGTAGCATCACCCTCTTGTATAGGTGAGCTAGGAGTTAGGTCAATCACATCCACAGGTTCTTATGTTCCTGGTTGAGCTCTTATTAAAGGTCTCTAAGTTAGTTTTTCCTTGAGATAAGATATCTCAAGTTGCTGATCATTAACCCTCTTGTTTAAGGTAGTCACTTGAAATTCAAGATGACTAACCTTTGAGACTAAGTAGGTGCATGTTTTTGGTCAGTTTTTGCACCTTTAGTATCAGATTCCCCTCATCTTCGTCAGAAGAATCATGGGGGGATGAAGGAATTGGACTTAAGTCCTTACTCTCATCACCAGCTTGGTATTCTGGGATGCTGGATTTCCTCTGCTCATTGACAGCCTCAGATGAAGTGTCAATGGGCTGAGTTTCCATGGTTGAGGTCTTAATGATGTAATTACTTGCAGAAGTGAGAGCCTCTTCCATATGGATCACCTGAACAGGTTCAGAAGGACCCACCTCAGCAATGGGTGACTGACGTGGGGTAGACATAGGGAATTCAGAAGCACTCCTCTCTCTTTGTGTAGGTGATGAGTAGAGGGATTCATGGTGCTCACTGAAGCCTAAGTCCTCATCAGTGTAGAATTCAAGGTTAGGAATTTGGTTATTTAAGTCCAAAAGTTAGGGATGGTAGCTGTCCCCTAAAGGTTGTTCACTTGAGTGTTGAGACTCAGAGTGAAGTCTTAAGGCAGTTGGGTGATGTCGAAATAAAAGTCTAATAAAAAGGAACTAAATTAGACTAAAAATGAACTAAGTAATATTCTAGACTCGCTAAAACTAAACCAAAGACAGGCAAGTGTACCTATCGACTCTAGTAAAGCAAACGTAAGTCCGGATATCGAACCCACGAGACCCCTAAGAGCACGAAAATTAACTTTAAAAACTAATTTACTAAAAAGTCCAAATAAAGATTTTTATTATTAAATGGGGGGGTTTTCTAGCAAATCCTAATACAAGTAATCAAATTAAATTATAAAAATAAATATTAACTAAGAAAATGATGACGATTTCAAACGAAATTTAAATGACGAAACAGACACTACCTATGCTAGAATCCTTTATGTGTTTAACTAGTCTCACATTGGTTTATGGGTTTACTTGTGAAATCGGGATCTAGAGATACGTAACTAATCAAACCCTTAAAGCAAACTCAACCCTTCTCAAGTATGACAATTAAGGTTTTTAATAGTTATTGAAAATTACCGGTTAATTAACAAACAACCTCACAGCAGTTTATTGGTTCATTGAAATACCCTAAGTTTATCTAAATGTTTCACAACACAAGACAACTTTTCATTTTAAATGACGGGTTAGTTATTGCATTGGTTATCTAATTTGATTTACAAGGAAAGACGACACTTTAACTAGGTGGATTTTCTCACGAATACCCTAGAGCTAGCCAATTGACAATCCAAGACAAATCAATAACTTTTAATCTCACAATTAACAAGTTTAGTAGAACATTTAGATCTATTCAAACTCATGATTATCAATCCTTATGATTCAAGACGTCAATTAAACCATAAACTAGTCGATAACACCAAGTACACGACCTAACATACACCTAACCATTGAAAGACATTCATATAGGAGTATATGGAACCAAGAATCATGATCAAGAACCTGATCTAAACATGCATGCACATCAGAAATCAAAGCAATAACAATTAAACCAATGATCATCACAAGTTTATTCCATAAAACCAATATTTAACATGTTAAAACCATAAAATCATCATCACATAGGTAGTGTTATTAGATCTAGCCTACAACCATATCAAAAGAGTAGCTAAAGTTCATAAACAACACAGTAAACATGATTCAAAAACAAGAGTAAACAAGAAGAATATGAAACCGATGGATAACACCCTTGAATCTTCAATCCTTTTGCTCAATCCTTGCTCCTTGATGCTTCCAATTACTTGTTCTCTGCTTGGGATCTCCAAAATCGTCTCTTTGATCGTCTGGAAGTCGGGAGGGGGCCTCCATAGAATGTGTTAAACATTCTATTTAAATGTGAAAATTAGGGTTTGGCCGTGTCACATGCCTTCGCGCACCGTGTACAAGCTAACTAAGCTGTGCGCGCATCGCGAAGGGACAAAATAGTCGGGGGCTGCGAACCCTCTCTTCGTGCAGCGCGTACAGAGTGGTTAGCTCGTGAGCGCTGCGCGAAGACCCTATTTCTCTGCAATTTTTCTTTATTTTTCAATTTTAACAACTTGCAACTCCTTCACTTGTCCAATGCCCTCGTTTCCGATTCGTTTTCCATTCCTTCCTGCATCCAAACACCTACAAATGGCAAATAACAAAAACATTAACTTATTCTAATAAAATTAAACACAATAGACGTATAAAGACTCAAAACCCGACTCTAAAAACATATGTGTTTTGCAACACATCAAACATACCCACACTTGACTCTTTTTCGTCCCTGAAAAAGTATGCAAATGGAATCATAATTAAGAAAACAAACCAATCTCAATAAGTGAAATGGGTCACTCACAGCAACAAATTCTAGTTATAGTTCAAGTGAACTCCCTAACACTAGTTACTTAGGTCCCTTTTCATGTCAATGTTTATCGTTTACGTTCAAAAACTAGGTACATCTAAAAGGGTCTCACATCTAGGAAGCCACAAATCACCAAATTATTTTTGCAATGAAAGGCACAGATTAAACCATTTAGGTTTACCCAAACCGTTATAACCTGAAAAACTAACAAATTTAATAGAAGCTCATATTCACAGATGAAAATTAATGGAATGAGGTTTTGAACATTTTAGTAAACCTTGGTTAACCTAAAGACTCTAGACCCACATATTCCACAACGCCTCACAATTTATCACTCCACTCGGCTATTTTTCTGGAAACTAGTAAAAGATGTACTAGTATTTTTTTTTTAGCACTAAAATACCGAACCATGACACGACATTATCATAAGCTTGTAAAGGAATCCAGTTTCCACCAAATGACGCATGAACTATGCCCAAATCAAGGTCTTAACAGGGTTGTAACGTGGCTAGGGTTAAGGGTAGGAAGACAAACTGGGAAACAAACGAAAGGTGATTAGACAAAACCGGTCTTTACTAAGCTAAAAAGATAAACAAAACTAAACACAAACCAAAACCGAATCATACTTTGGGTCCAAGCCAACTATCAATTGCTACATACGGCATTTTTTTTGTTTTACCCCTTTCTTCTTCTTTTCTTTTCTTTTTTTTTTCCAATAAACATAATCACTAGATACAATGAAAAAAAAACAAATTATAAACGAAATTAGACATTAGCTCAACCGGTTCATCTAAACACACAGGCCAAAACAGGTGGGTTAAACAAGATAAAAAAAGGTTAAGGCTTCACGGGGTTAAACAAAGAAAGAGAGAATAACAAACAAGCTCAGACGGGCTGACTAAGGGAAAAACACATGTAGGGTAAAGAAAAGGGAAGGCTTCAAACAAGGCTTAAATCCTAATTACCCCTACCATTTCTGTGCAAGTTCATCAGTCTATGGTCTCAACCAGTATATCCTAGACAAGTTCTGAAATGTACATATCATGTGGTGATCACTCAACCAAGCAGATGCACATAAAATGCATATAAAGAACAAGTACAAATAGGCTTACCTCACAAATTGAAACTGAAGGGGAACAGGGTATAAGTTGTGGAAAATGTGTAAGTCTACTAACCCTAAGTTAACCTCAGTTTACATGTTCATTATGGAATTTAATGGAGCGCCACTAATATTCAAATTTATTTGCATAAACAAGACAGTAGTGTGCTGAATTTTTGTGAGTAATAAGCTTCTATTATACCGTTAGTTTAACAGCCTATAAGGGTGCCTGGTTTTTCTAACTTTTGGTTCTTTGTTTCTCCTAGAATGAGCACCCACAAGACCCCCTAGTTTACTTAAATTAATTAAGACATTTGAAGAACCTCTGTAA
This sequence comes from Flaveria linearis, assembly GCA_024085815.1. Classification (NCBI taxonomy): domain Eukaryota; kingdom Viridiplantae; phylum Streptophyta; class Magnoliopsida; order Asterales; family Asteraceae; genus Flaveria; species Flaveria linearis. Next base: position 58,792,089 of record CM044001.1, on the reverse strand, counting down.
CTAATTGGGTCAACTAGAATTTATTTAGATCACTTGATTTCCTAATCCTATCATTTTCCATTAATTGCACATTACTTCAAAGGACATTTTCCGACTCTTTTCCATTTTTTTTATAAAAGTCCCAACAAAGTACTAATACCCAATAGTAATACCCATACCCACAGTTAAAATTCATATTGTCCCCAATGTGAACAAGGCATAGACAAAACTAAAGAAATAAAAACACAGGAAGAAAAAATGACCACTACGATGCAAAAAGAAAATAAAAAGAAAAGACCACTACGATGCAAAAAGAAAATAAAAAGAAAAGAAACTGAAACTCCCCTGAGTTAGTAGAGCATTAAACTAAGCAAAACCAAATTCCATCCGGTGGGTAAGATTCAAGACTCCAAGAAAGTCCCACACAGTTCCAATCAGAGACAGTAACCGGCAGTCAGCAATCAACAATCAACACCCTGTATCAACATCCCAAGACTCACAAGACAGAGTTGAAGAATTAAATGCAATTACAATCCATAGAGCATGACATCTCAAAGAGAAAATAAAACTAGTACTGAGTTTAATACAATCCAAAATAAGAAAAAAGAAATACATAGATAAAAATAGAAATCAAAACTACCAACCAAAACTGCTACTCGTCCTCAGCATCATCATCATGAGTACCACTATGACCTGCGCCTGAACTTGAAGCGCCATGTCCAAAGGGCTGGAACCAATTGGGAGGGGGTATGCGCTGCTGCTCAAAGATACGCCTGAACAAGTCATCTGTGCGATCAAATCGCTGCTGAGTGTAACTCTGCTGGTCCTGAATCCTTGAGTAAATCCCATCCTGCAAAGTCTGCATATTAGTTTGAAAATGCGTTTGCATACTATCCAGGCGAGCAAAGATCTGATCACGCAGCTCAACAAAACTGAACGGGTCCGTCAAGGGAGCCTGAGCCGGAGGCTCTCTAAGGGGAAAAGGCTGTCGAAACCTCTCATGGTGGACAGGAATCTAGCGACGCGTGGGAGCATCCTGCTGAATGATATCGGCTGCCAAAGATCCCAAGGGAGGGGGAACCTGTGGTCCAAGCCTAACCGCTACCCATCTGGGGGGCTCATCATAAGTAACCATCCCTGCCTGACGCAGCACATCTAAAGGGATAGCCTGAGTAGGTGGTCCTAACGTGAGATGTTCCCTAGGAAATTTATCAAAAACTCCTAGGTTCGTTGCCAACCAACCAATATAAGGACCCAAGGCTAAACTAGCTGAATCCCCACCCCTATGAGCTCTAGCTATAGAATGGATAAACAACATAGCCAAATTGGCTTCCACCCCATTCATCATGCAATAAAGAATAACTAACTCTAACGAATTCACCTTATCCCTACCCTGGCGTCTGCCAATAAACGTACCTGCTAAAACCTTATAAAGAAATCTAATCACAGGATCTCTAAAACCAGTCTCAGTAATACTGCTAGAGTAGGAACCTTCGCCTACAGTCATCCAAAACTCCCTCAGATCACCATCACCTACTCCTATATCCCCAGACTTCTTAATTTTTCCTCGAACACTGTTAAGAAATGCTGGGGACTGAACCTCATTCAATTGGTAAAAACCTAAATGAACAGCAAATTGGGGAATGCTCATCTCATAAATCTGCCGACCTAGGGAAAAGCTAACAGCATCTCCCTGCAAAAAGTACCCGGACCTATATTGAAATGTACAATAGAACTCAATAGTTAACTCCAAGTACTGGTCCCAACAACAGGTAATAGCATCCATCCACCTAGGTCCTAACATCCCTTCAATCCTACCTCTCAGTCCTAAAATATTAATGACATCCCAGTCTATAGTCTTATGGACAAGCAGATGGATATTCTGAAACTTAGTGAATTTCTCCCGCTCACCTGTTGCTAACCCAAACCTCAAACAAGTATGCGAGAGAAGGCCCCGCTGGTCGACAGGAGTAGGTGCCTGATCCCGCCTGGGAAAAACTGCTGCCTCTAGATAATCAATAGAACGACGAATGCCATCATCAGCAGTTCTACGTCGTCGACGAGACATATCTACAAAAGAAATAAGCAGTTAGGGCCTTGAATCAGCAACAAATGGAAAACTGTATAGCATTTCATTCGCAGTTTCCAAATTAAAACACACCAAAACAAATGAGAACAAAGAAAGGGACACTTGGTTTACAAAATGTAATCATAAATCCGATTAAACTCTGCCTGAATGGAGATTGAGTACAGGCAATGGTAAAACTAATCTATGCAATTAAAAGATGCAAGCAATCCCAAAAACACATATCACAAATAAAAAAAAATAAAAAAAAATAAAAGGAAACCTATCTAAGAAAAGAAAATAAGGAAAATAATATAAAATTAATAAGACCTAGGGATTAAACAATATAAATTGAACCCAATCATATAAACAAAACCCGGAAATCATCATCCTAACATCAAGATATAAACCAAACAAACAATCACACCAAACCAAATAAAAGTGGTGAATATATATATACCCACACTTAAACTTTAGAATTCACCCTACTCACGAGACATATCATTCAAAATAACATGCATCAAGCAGTATAACATACCATCCCAAAACCAAGAGACCATAATTACTAGCGCACATGGTACAAAGATCAAGTTCCAATTAACAATCCTGTCCATTCTGACCTTTTGCCCATGCTTAGCCGCCCAATACGTATAATATCAACATATTTCACTAAAAATAGTTCATATTCATCATGTGTTACCCAAAACAACAAAATCACAAACAAGAGCTCATGACAATAGCAACCCACACTCAATAATCACAGCACACAGCCACGAACAATCCAATTAACAATGTCCAACACTAGATCTATACTAATTCTATAAGTACTTAACCTAAAAAAAAACAAAAGGCATAAACAAATCTATGCTTACAGAAAAAGAAACGTACCTGATAGATGTCGAATTGAACAAGAACATAAGTACAATGAGAAAATGACGGGTGGTGATGGTTCACGGTGGTCAGTGGTGGGGAATGGTGGCTGCCGGAGGTGGAATGGTGGGGTTTGGTGGCTGCCGGAGGGGGGGTTATGATTCACGGTGGTAGGGCGGCGAAGGTGGAGTGGTGGGGGATGGCGGTGATGAGGGGAAGTGGTGGCCGGAGGTGGGGTTATGATTCACGGTGGTGGGGCGGCGGAAGGTGGAGTGGTGGGGGATGGTGGTTGCCGGAGGTAAAAAGGGGAATTTTTTTGTGATTGTGTGAAAGCTGCTAAACCCGTCTGTTTTATGTTTCAGGGTTAACGATGTCTTCGCGCAGCGCGTACGCGGGGGTAAACCTTGAGCGCAGCGCGAAGAGGTTGTTTGTTGACCCATTGACCAGAGTGTTCGCGCATCGCGTACAGGCTTATAACCTATGCGCGCATGGCGAAGATCCCTTATGAAAAATTTAAAACAAAATCACGAAAAACTTACCTCGTCTTGTGAATCTTGTACGCTCCGAACCCGAGGTTAAATCAACCGTCACTAAAATGCATTCCTTGTGTCTCCTCTACACCGTTCCAAGTACGAATCCCTGCAAAATATGAAAAACACACCGAGCAAAAACGAAAAGAAAAAATATACACAAAATTTACACTTGGATTTTCATCCAAGACTTTCAAGCCTTTGTCTTTTCCGGGATCTCGAGGAGGGTTTCCTCCTCTTCATTCACATCTAGGGATCCTCCAATGTAGTGCTTCAATCTGTGCCCGTTCACCTTCCAGGTGTTTCCATCAACATCATTCTGCAACTCGACTGCACCATATGGAAATACCACTCTTACCATATACGGTCCCGTCCACTTAGATCTCAATTTTCCTCCAAACAACTTGAGACGGGAATTGTACAGTAACACTCGATCCCCTTTCTTAAACTCCTTCAACCCTCTCAATCTCCTATCATGCAACACCTTCGTTTTCTCCTTAATACTCAAAGAACGTGCATATGCTGCATCCCGAAGCTCCTTTAATTCATGAATCTGAAAGAAACGTCTTCTAGCTGCTTCGGTGAGATCAAGATTAACCGTCTTCAGAGCCCACAATGCTCTGTGTTCCAACTCAACGGGAAGATGACATGCTTCACCGTAAACAATCATGAATGGCGTGGTGCCTAACGGTGTTTTGTAGGCTGTTCTGAAAGCCCACAACGCGTCATCGAGCTTGTCGGACCAATCCTTCCGACTCTTTCCTACTGTCTTCTCCAGAATCCTCTTCATTCCCCTATTAGCATTCTCCACTTGACCGCTCGTCTGTGGATGATAAGCGGTGGAGAAACGATGAGTGACTCCGTAGCGAGCTAACACCTTTTCCATCAAGGTGTTACAGAAATGGGTGCCACGGTCACTTATACGCGCACGAGGGGTACCAAATCGAGTGAACAACTTCTTAAGAAATTTCACCACCACTCGGGCATCATTAGTAGGCAAAGCTTGAGCTTCAACCCATTTTGAAACATAGTCAATCACCACGAGGATGTACCGATTCTTGTTAGAAACAGGAAACGGGCCCATGAAATCAATGTCCCAAACATCAAAAATCTCGAGAACCTGTATGGGATTTTGGGGCATTTCATTCTTGGATGAAATATTACCAGTGCGTTGACAAGCATCACACTGTTTAACGAATTCGAGGGCATCCTTCACCACTGAAGGCCAATAGAAACCACAATCAAACACCTTCTGAGCGGTGATATGATGACTGTGATGTCCTCCAGTCAATCCCTCATGAACATGTCTAAGGATCTCCCATCCTTCCTCCTTACTCACACATCTCCTCAGAACTCTATCTCCTCCAACCTTATACAGAAACGGATCATCCCAAACATATCTACTCACATCCTGGAAAAACTTCTTCTTCTGCTGCGTGGTCATCCCCTTGACCACCACTCCATTAGCTAGGTAATTTGCCAGGTCGGAGAACCATGGCATACCTTGCTGCTCGGCCTTCACAAAATCTACTGACTCGTGAGGGAATCTACCTCCAATCGCCTCCTCACGAATCTCCTCCCTCTCAGGATCCTCTAATCTAGAAAGATGATCTGCAGCCACGTTCTCGGCTCCCTTCTTATCCTTGATTTCGATGTCGAACTCGGAGAGCAAAAGAATCCACCGTATGAGACGAGGTCTGGCATCTTTCTTCGCGAACAGATATCGCAATGCCACATGATCAGTGAATACGGTGTTCTTAGAAAGCACGAGATAGGAACGGAATTTGTCGAAAGCAAAAACAGCCGCTAGAAACTCCTTCTCTGTCGTGGTGTAGTTCTCCTGAGCATCATTCAACGTCTTACTGGCATAATAGATGGGATGGAAATGTTTGTTACGCCTCTGCCCTAAGACTGCCCCGATTGCATAGTCACTAGCATCACACATGAGCTCGAAAGGCAAGCTCCAGTCGGGTGAAACAAGAATGGGTGCACTAACCAAGCACTCTTTTAGAAAATCAAACGCTTTAAGACATTCCTCGTCGAAGACGAAAGGAACATCCTTCTCCAAAAGACGGGTCATGGGGTGAGTAATCTTAGAAAAATCCTTGATGAAACGCCTATAGAAACCCGCATGACCAAGAAAACTACGAATAGATTTAACACTCGTGGGCGGTGGAAGTCTACTAATCGTGTCAATCTTCGCCCTGTCAACCTCAATACAATCTCGAGACACCTTGTGCCCCAACACTATCCCCTCAGTTACCATGAAATGGCACTTCTCCCAATTCAACATCAACTTCGTCTCCGTTCACCTCTTCAACATCTTCTCCAGATTAGTCAAGCAGTGAGAAAAAGAACTACCATAAACAGAGAAGTCGTCCATGCAGACCTCCATAGATGACTCGATCATATCCTGGAAAATAGCAACCATGCAACGCTGAAAAGTAGCTGGAGCATTACATAACCCAAAAGGCATCCTACGATACGCATAGGTGCCATACGGGCATGTAAAAGTGGTCTTATGCTGGTCCTCTGGAGCAATAGGAATCTTGAAGTAACCCGAGAAACCATCGAGGAAACAGTAGAACTGCTGACCAGCTAGACGCTCAAGCATTTGATCAATGAATGGAAGAGGGAAATGGTCCTTTCTGGTGGCATCATTGAGTCTCCTGTAATCGATACAAACACGCGAACCAGTGACCGTACGGGACGGAATGAGCTCGTTTTTCTCATTAGTGATGACAGTCATCCCTCCCTTCTTGGGGACAACCTGAGTCGGGCTCACCCAACTAGAATCAGAGATAGGATAGATCAAACCAGCTTCCATGAGCTTCTTAACTTCTGTCTTCACAACCTCCTGCATGTGTGGATTCAATCGCCTTTGAGGTTGCACCACAGGCTTATACTCATCCTACATGAGTATCCTGTAGGTACAGTAAACTGGGCTGATGCCCTGAATGTCGGAAAGCCTCCACGCAATGGCTTGCTTGTGCGTATTCAACACATCAAGCAGACTCATCTTCTCCTCCTCCGTCAGTCTAGAAGAAATGATGACGGGTAAACTAGAATCTCCACCTAGGAAGGCATATTCTAGGTGACAAGGAAGGACCTTGAGCTCTAAAAGAGGAGGTGACTCAAGGGACGGCTTATGACTCTCTTCAGGAACTTCATCAATCTCAAAAACTTCGGGAAACAGAGGGGCTTCTTCTTCATACACCAACGGCTCCTCTTCACGATCAACAACCAAGTCAGCTCCATAGATGTAATCAAGACAACGGTCCACTCGGGAGATGAAGGAATTAAGGAAGTAAACAGAATCAGATGGACCGTTGTAAACATCCTGATCACCAGGGTGATTCAAGGATTTGATGACATCAAATGTGACATTCTCATTTCCTACTCGAAGAGTGATCTTCCTATCAAAGACATCGATGATGGCCTTGGCAGTATTCAGAAATGGACGTCCCAAAATCAAAGGTACCTTGTCGTTGGCTTCCATATCAAGAATCACAAAATCCACGGGGAAGACAAATTTATCGACCTTCACTAGCAAATTTTCAACGATGCCCCGTGGATATTTGACCGATCGGTCAGCAAGAGATAATGTCATGCACGTTGGAGTCAGATCACCAAGGTCTAGCTGCTCGTAGAGAGAGTACGGCATCAGATTGATGCTAGCACCTAGATCTGCCAACGCGTGGCTCAGAGTGTCACTACCAAACAAACACGGGATCGTGAAGATTCCCGGGTCTGTCAATTTCTCCGGTAGCTTGTTCAGAACCACCGCAGAACATCCAGCACTTAGGGGAATATTTGAGAGTTCCCCCAACCTATCTTTCCTTTTTAGGAGATCTTTCAAGAATTTTGCATACTTGGGCATATGCTGAAGAGCTTCAATGAACGGGAGATTGATTTTCAACTGTTTGAACATTTCAAGGAAGTGCCCATAATCTTTAGTATACTTCTGATTAGCAACACGAGCGGGATACGGAACACGAGAAAGATCAATTTCAGGAGAGGGTCTAACAAAAACAGGTGTCGTTTTCACGACCTTCTCAACTTTTGGCTCACCGTTCGGTGCGGTACTTGCTGGGACTAGCCTCGGTTGCACCCTAGCAGGAGTTTCCATCTCAATGTGCTCATCAACTTCCTTATCAGATTCTTCTTCTACTACTTCAACTGGGGGTGTCACAGGATCTCCACCTCTTCCACTACGAGTTGTGACTGCTTTGAGTTAGGTGGCTGGGTTGGGTTGAGTGTTGCCAGAAAACTGGCCTGGAGGAGTTTGTTCCAACCGCCTAGCAATGTCACCAACAAAACGCTGAAGGTCTAGGAAAGCAGATTGTTGATTTTTAAGAATGATGTCGTGTTCAGCTAAAGTTTTCTAAGTGGTTTGATCCTTGACAATTAATTGGGTTAACAAATCTTTGATTTCATTAAGATTGGTGTTATTATTATTAACCCCTCCCTGATTTGTTCCCGAACCCCCACTAACAAACTGACCCTGCCCCTGGTTATGATTTGGATTCGATTGGAAACCAGGTGGATTTCCAGAAGATCTCCAGTTTTGGTTCTGAGCACCCCTCCAACCCGAGTTATAAGAATTGTTAAAAGGATTAGTTGGAGCACGGTTTGGGCCTCCCACGTAGTCAACTTGTTCTTGTGGCATCACTGGGCACTCAACAGTGTCATGTCCTCCTCTGAAAATCTCACATCTGTCAATCTTCTTCATCAGACTCTTCATATCCTTGGCTAAAGATTCAAGAGTGGCGGCTACACTAGTATCCATAGTGACGTGGTGAACACCTCGAGTGGACGAGGGTGCACTAGTTACAGGAATGGAATTCCTGATAGCTGACCGTTGCTCATATTCAGCTTGAGCAAAACTTTCAAAGAGATCATTACAACCGACAACATCCTTCTTTCCTATGAGATGACCTCCAGCAGAAGTATCAAAACGAGCACGAGTTTCATAGGTCAGGCCATTGTAAAATTTCTCAACGAGGGCCCATTCAGTCAGACCATGATTAGAACATCTGCTAAGCAGATTCTGGAAACGCTCCCAGGCGAGATAATAGGGCTCATCAGGTTCCATCCTGAAACAATGGATCTGGTCACGGAGCCTGGAAGCTTTGGGTGGAGGAAAGTATTTCTCAAGAAATTTGTCATGAAGACCGTTCCAGGTGGTGAAAGTGCCAGCAGGATGAGAATCAAGCCAAGAAGCGGCTCGACCAGAAAGAGAAAACGGAAAGAGGTGAAGAAATTTAGCATCATCGGTTGCTCCCTGAAGATTGAAAGTGCCTAGAATACGAGTGAGACGTGAAATGTGTGCAGGTGCATCTTCGTCGTCGCGACCCTGAAACTGACAAGTGTTTGTGATAGCAGTCATGACATAGGATGGAATCTGCCAAGAACTTTCGTTGACAATGTTGGGAACAGTGATGGGAGAGTTAACTCCTGTGAAGCCTTCAGTGGCTCTTTGGTGAATTGTGCGGTTAGCCATGTGGAACGGTTTGGTGATGTGGGTGCAGTGGGTGTGGAGCGAGTAGGTGAAGGAGGGGGAGTAGAAAGAGGGGAAGAGGTACTAACCTCTAAGTCTTCAACGTTAGCGCTCTGAAAGAGGTCAGTAATCCCTGAAAAATCTGGTGGTCCCTGCGATCTGGTACGTGGCATGAACTGCAAATCCAACAAAGAAACTGTAAGAATGCAATTAACCAAGACACAAACGAAAGACCAGATGAAAACTAAAAATTAAAACTTAAATAGAAAGAAAATAAATAAGCAAACAAAATTTACCAAAAACACAAACTTAGAAAAGAAGTTATCAAAGCTAATAAACGGAATTGCCTAGAGGTCCCCGGCAACGGCGCCAAAAACTTGATGTCGAAATAAAAGTCTAATAACAAGGAACTAAATTAGACTAAAAATGAACTAAGTAATATTCTAGACTCGCTAAAACTAAACCAAAGACAGGCAAGTGTACCTATCGACTCTAGTAAATCAAACGTAAGTCCGGATATCGAACCCACGAGACCCCTAAGAGCACGAAAATTAACTTTAAAAACTAATTTACTAAAAAGTCCAAATAAAGATTTTTATTATTAAATGGGGGGGTTTTCTAGCAAATCCTAATACAAGTAATCAAATTAAATTATAAAAATAAATATTAACTAAGAAAATGATGACGATTTCAAACGAAATTTAAATGACGAAACAGACACTACCTATGCTAGAATCCTTTATGTGTTTAACTAGTCTCACATTGGTTTATGGGTTTACTTGTGAAACCGGGATCTAAAGATACGTAACTAATCAAACCCTTAAAGCAAACTCAACCCTTCTCAAGTATGACAATTAAGGTTTTTAATAGTTATTGAAATTACCGGTTAATTAACAAACAACCTCACAGCAGCTTATTGGTTCATTGAAATACCCTAAGTTTATCTAAATGTTTCACAACACAAGACAACTTTTCATTTTAAATGACGGGTTAGTTATTGCATTGATTATCTAATTTGATTTACAAGGAAAGACGACACTTTAACTAGGTGGATTTTCTCACGAATACCCTAGAACTAGCCAATTGACAATCCAAGACAAATCAATAACTTTTAATCTCACAATTAACAAGTTTAGTAGAACATTTAGATCTATTCAAACTCATGATTATCAATCCTTATGATTCAAGACGTCAATTAAACCATAAACTAATCGATAACACCAAGTACACGACCTAACATACACCTAACCATTGAAAGACATTCATATAGGAGTATATGGAACCAAGAATCATGATCAAGAACCTGATCTAAACATGCATGCACATCAGAAATCAAAGCAATAACAATTAAACCAATGATCATCACAAGTTTATTCCATAAAACCAATATTTAACATGTTAAAACCATAAAATCATCATCACATAGGTAGTGTTATTAGATCTAGCCTACAACCATATCAAAACAGTAGCTAAAGTTCATAAACAACTCAGTAAACATGATTCAAAAACAAGAGTAAACAAGAAGAAGATGAAACCGATGGATAACACCCTTGAATCTTCAATCCTCTTGCTCAATCCTTGCTCCTTGATGCTTCTAATTACTTGTTCTCTGCTTGGGATCTCCAAAATCGTCTCTTTGATCGTCTGGAAGTCGGGAGGGGCCTCTATAGAATGTGTTAAACATTCTATCTAAATGTGAAAATTAGGGTTTGGCCGTGTCAAATGCCTTCGCGCACCGCGTACAAGCTAACTAAGCTGTGCGCGCATCGCGAAGGGACAAAATAGTCGGGGGCCGCGAACCCTCTCTTCGCGCAGCGCGTACAGAGTGGTTAGCTCGTGAGCGCAACGCGAAGACCCTATTTATCTGCAATTTTTCTTTATTTTTCAATTTTAACAACTTGCAACTCCTTCACTTGTCCAATGCCCTCGTTTCCGATTCGTTTTCCATTCCTTCCTGCATCCAAACACCTACAAATGACAAATAACAAAAACATTAACTTATTCTAATAAAATTAAACACAATAGACGTATAAAGACTCAAAACCTGACTCTAAAAACATATGTGTTTTGCAACACATCATTGGGCTTATGAGCTCATCAGGCTGATCATGAGGAACATCAGCACTAATTCTTGAAGAGATGGGAGTGGTTTGCTCCGCAGGAGAAGTGGGAGCTCTAGTATCCAATTCTTCCTGTATGGGTGAGTGTTTGGGGGCCTGCACAGGCTCAATAACTTGAGCAGGGGTATGTTCGGATTTTCTTTGGTAAGTGTGGGTTATATGGGGTCTTTTTAAGGGTAAGGAGATGATAGGTGTGGGTTCAACACTAGCTTGTGTTGCTAGGTTGTCATATTGAGCAATGAGCTCTAACATTTTAGGGACAAATGCTGTTTCTACCCCTGAGAAACCTACAGTTGACTTCTTCATAATCTTAAAGATGCCTGGCTTCATCTGTCCCAATTTACGAATATTATTTGTTTCCCTCAACTGTGCGCCAAGTTAACAGTTGAGAATGTGTTGAACATATCTAGGAAACATATAGTATTCTAAGGAGTCCAAGTTAGCAAGCAAATTTGTATATACAAATGGAGAGTACCTGAACTTGACCCCTTGCACCATTCCATGAACTATGAAGGAGAGATCCTCAGGAATCTGGTCCCACCCACCATGCTTGTTAGACAAGCTGTGAATCACTACATGGAGTAGCTATTTCCACTGGGATGAGACCTTCCCTTTCCTGAAGGTCTTTACAGTGAAATCTCCCTCATAGCCCATCTGCTCAAAGGAATAGTTAACAGCTTCCTTTGGGAAAGACAGTTCACCTTCTTCATCATTCAGCTGAAGATGGGTGTTGATGATGGCTGGAGTGATGAAGACTGTCCTCCCTTGCACTGTGGCAGACAGTGCCTTCTCCCCATCCATGATAACCTCTTGACATGTCCTCCAAAAGTCAAGCAGATGATCCTCATAAAGAGTAGGATCAATGGTGAGGGAGGTGTAGTAGTTGGAAAGAGCCAGAAAACGGCAAACCTCCGAGAAACTATCATCTTGCTCAGAGTGCAACAAAGCAACCTGATTGTGTTGCCTATGGAGTTGCATGGAGAAATCAGGGTTGTTTCTGTTTTGAATATCGGCCATTTAGAAAAGCTTAAGGGTGAAGAAAGGTGAAGAACAGATGTGATTTGAGAGAGATTAGGTTTGAGGTATGGTGTGAATTTGGAGCAGTTAGAAGAAAGAGGGGTAACCGTTGGGTATTTGTATGAATTGGATTTGAGACAAAGTAAATGAAAGAGGATAAACTTTGAAATCCATGTGTCGGTCCCACCTATGAAAAGCAGTTTTCTTTTGCCCAAAAAATAGTTTTCTTGGAAGTCGAGAAATCTTCCGAAGGTTATTTAACATCAGAAGTTTTGACTGAAAAGCTTCCGAAGGCAAATTTTGCCTTGAAAGATATTTTAAAAATTTTGAAGAATTTTTGCTTCGGAAGCAATTTATACCAATTTTATTCCGAGATGAATAAAAGCTTCCGAAGGCAACTTTAAATCTTTTGAAAGATAAAAGGAGTAAAATTCTAAAAAATCTAAGGAATATCTTAAAAGGTTTTTCTTCCCATGAGAAACTGGGGCTTATTGGAGTGATAGAATGGACAACATAGAACACACATAGTTTTAGAAATAATAAGATTAAGTTTTAAGAAAAGCTACTCAAACTTAATCATCCCAATAGCTGATATAAGATATTTAAATCTCTGTTCATCAAAAGCCTTTGTGAACAGATCAGCATATTGTTCATCTGTGTGAACTTTGATTAGTTTGATTAATCCGTTTTCAAAATTATCTCTAATCAAATGATACCTGATGTTGATGTGCTTAGTTCTTGAGTGCTGCACAAGATTCTCTGTGATTGAGATAGCACTGTTGTTGTCTATGTGAATGGGAGTCTCTTTGAAGTTGAATCCATAGTCTAGCATCTGATTTTGAATCCAAAGCACTTGAGCACAGCAGCTTGCAGCAGCAATGTATTCAGCCTCAGCAATGTATTCAGCCTCAGCAATGTATTCAGCCTCAGCAGTTGATGCAGACACACAGGATTGTTTCTTGCATTGCCAAGAGACTATCCTTCCACCAAGAAATTGACATCCCCCTGATATAGACTTTGCAGTCATATTACATCCACCATAATCACTATCTGTATATGCATACAGATTGAAGTCAGAGTTTTTGGATACCAAAGGCTAAGAGATGGAGCTCCCTTAAGGTATCTTAAAATTCTTTTTGACAGTGATTAGGTGTGACATCTTAGGGTTGGCCTGATATCTTGCACATATGCAAGTAGCAAACATAATATCAGGCCTGCTAGCTGTGAGATACATAAGAGACCCAATCATAGCCCTGTAGAGATGTTCATCAACACACTCCCCCTCACGATCAGGTCCAAGGGAGTGGTTTCTAGCTATGGGTGACTTAGCAACCATACATTCAGTCATGTTGAATCTTTTAAGTATGTCTTGCACATACTTTGACTGACTTATGAAGATACCAGTGTCAACTTGCTTCACTTGAATTCCTAGAAAGAAATTGAGTTCCCCCATGGCACTCATTTCAAATCTATCCTTCATCAGGTTCTCAAAGTCTTTGCAGAGCTTTTGATTAGTTGACCCAAAGATGATATCCTCCACATACACTTGAACTAGCATCAAGTCATTCCTTGTTCCTTTGATGAAGAGAGTTCCATCAATAGTACCCCTTTTGTAGCCATGCTGACAGAGATATTGAGATATAGTCTCATACCACTTTGTTGGTGCCTGATGTAGCCCATAGAGAGCTTTATCAAGCTTGCAGACATAATCAGGATGATCAGGATCTGCAAAACCAGGTGGTTGTCTGACACACACATCTTCATCAATCACTCCATAGAGAAAAGCACACTTGACATCAAGTTGATAGACCTTGAAGTTCTTGGATGCAGCAAAAGCTAGGAATATCCTAACAGCTTCAAGTCTTGCTACAGGAGCAAAGACATCTGTGTAGTCAATCCCATCTTCTTGAGTATACCCTTGAACAACTAGTCTAGCCTTGTTTTTTATGACAAGTCCTCTATCATCCTTCTTATTCCTGAAACCCATTTTGTATGATAGTCTTCCCTTGAGGAAGAGGACATAGGTTCCAAACCTTTCGCCTCTTGAATTGAAGCAACTCCTCTTGCATAGCTTCAACCCAACTTCCATCCTTTAGAGCTTCATCAATCTTCTTTGGCTCTATTTGGGACAAGAAACAAGAGTGAAGACAGATGTTGGCATTATGAGACTGTCCTCTTGTTCTTACACCTGTACCAACATCTCCAATGATGTTTGTAGAAGGGTGAGACTTGTGGATCCTTAGTTGAGGGATCACAACAAGTTGTTTAGACAGATCTAAATTGGAGAAATTCTGATCTGGCAAGAAGGATTCACCCTCTATAGCAGTACACTTGTCAAGATTAACTTGATCCAATGAGTGTGTGACATCATTGAGATTTTCTTCAATAGGATGGTTCTCAGCATCAAGAAATTCCTAATCACTGTCACCACCACCATGTTCTCTAACATTTGAAGTTCCTACATTTGAGTTTTATGCCTCAAAACTGGAAGATGAAGGCAACTCAGATGTATCATCAGGATTTGTCATTGATGTGCTGGTAGAAGCTTCATTTGCAAGATTAGTTACCACTGGAGCTGAAGATATGTAGCTTGAAGGTCTTCTTAGCTCAAATCTAGGATCAAAATCACCTGTAGGCAATATATCTGTGGAGCCTAAAACATTCTCACATGATTTGTTAAAACAGTTCGTAACTAAATCAAGATCAAACAGCCAATCCAGACCAGAACCTTTCACACTGGGAGTGTGTTCATTGAAAGTCACATTTGCTGACTCCTTAACTACTCTAGTTCTGAGATTGTATACTCTATAAGCTTTAGCTTGAGAAGAGTATCCAATGAAGTGTCCATCATCTGATTTCTCAGCAAACTTGGTAATATGATCTTTGGTATTCAAGATGGTGCAAGGACACCCAAATGACCAGAGAAAACCAATAAAAGGTTTCCTCTTGTGCCAAAGTTCATAAGGAGTCTTACCATGTGTCTTAACTACTAAAACTCTGTTTTGCACATAGCAGACAGTGTTGACTGCCTCTGCCCAGAAGGTGATAGGCAGTTTAGAGTCAGAAAACATAGTTGTTACAGCTTCAATTAGTGTCTTGTTTCTCCTCTCAGCAACACCATTTTGCTGAGGAGTCCTGGGAGCACTATATTCTCTTGTAATACCCTTTTCCTCACAAAATGTATCAAGTATTTGATTCCTGAACTCAGTTCCTTGATCACATCTTATGGTTTTGACCTTGTGATCACATTGATTCTCAATCTTTAAGATGAAATTCTTTAGAAACACAGGGGTCTCGTCTTTAGTTCTAAGAAAGAAGACCTAAGTGAATCTTGTAAAATCATCTGTGATCACTAAACACTAAGAGGTCCTGCCTAAACTCATTACACTGGTGGGGCCGAAAAGATCCATATGTAACAAGTGTAGGGGATTAGTGATGGAGTTTCTTTCCTTAGGCTTGTGAGATACCTTGTGTTGCTTCCCTTTTAGGCATGCAACACAATGATCATCACTTGTAAACTCTCTTTTTGGTATTCCAGTTACCAAATCATTCTTAATTAGTTTATTCATGTTATTAAAGTTTACATGGCACATTCTTTTATGCCAAAGGAAAGACTCATCACTATTTGCTTTAGATAGAATGCATGAAACTTCTCCTGAGGGAGATGTTTCTTACAAATCCATCTTGTACATGTTCCCTTTCCTAGGGGCTCTGAGTAGGATGTGCTCATGAGGAATGACCACCCCGGGTTTGAGAACAATGCACTCATGCTCAGTAAAAAGCGTGTTATGATTTTGATCACAAAATTGAGATACACTGAAAAGATTGTATCCAAGCTCCTTGACAAAGTTTACCTTATCAATGATGAGCTTACCATTTGTGACCTTTCCCCTTCTAGTAATGTAACCACCTGCATCTCCTCCAAAAGCAACTGGTCCTCCATCAATTCTTTCAAACTTTTAGAGTAATGACCTATTGCCTGTCATGTGCCTGGAACAACAACTGTCAGTGATCCACACATTTTTGTTTGTCTTTAGCTATTCGTACATAAAGAGATAGTTAGGTACATTTGGAAACCCAAGCTTCATTGTTCTTGGGCTCATTTAAAACAGTTGAAGACAATGCAACAGTAATAGGTACATTTGGAAACCCAAGCTTCATCGCCAACTGGAATGCACTCAGGATACCATACAACTCTGTAAGAGTAAGAGTCTTAAGGTCCGAAGTCCTCTTGATCACAACACAATAATGTGTCCATAGTTTAGGAAGAGAAGACATGAACATCCTTACTATGTCCCTGTTCTCAAGAGTTACTCCAATATCCACTAGAGTGTCCACTATCTCAACATACCTGAAGTATTGTTGAGTCAGGGTCTCACCACCCTTGAAAGTAAAGATCTTAAACTACTGCTTTAAGAGATCCTTCTTGTTCTCTTTAGTTTCCTTTGATCCTTCATACATGAGCTTCAATGCATCCCATAAATCTTTAGCTGTCTTGCACTTCTTGAATCCTCTGCAGATGGAGTTTGGAAAAGCAGTTTGAAGAGAAGTCATGGTCCTTTGATCAAGCTCTATTCTTTTCCTATCTTCTTCTGAGTAATCATCCACATCTTTTGGGATGATACGAGTACCAGTAGCAGAAGTAGTGCTTGGTATGAAAGGTCCATTAACAACTGAGTCCTACATCCTTGAGTCTTGACACTAGATAAAGCCTTCCATTCTTGTGCACCATGCGTCGAAGTCTTCAGGAGTGATCAGTGGGGACTTAGTCATGGTACCAGTTTTCATATCAGCTTTAGAAAGAGCTGCCATTTGAGTTGTTAAGTGTTTTGTGTGTGTGAGGGATCTTAAGATGGTG
Organism: Flaveria linearis; assembly: GCA_024085815.1. Lineage (NCBI taxonomy): Eukaryota > Viridiplantae > Streptophyta > Magnoliopsida > Asterales > Asteraceae > Flaveria > Flaveria linearis. The sequence goes on along the minus strand of CM044001.1, from coordinate 58,775,150 downwards.
AGATCTTATATCAAGGGCCTGGAAAGCTCTGATACCAAATGCAGGACCAGTGAAGGGTAGCACATACAACACAACAACACAATGAGGAGAGTGTATAAGAACACTTAACAGATCAAATAGGGAACTGGTTATGATGATGCAAAGAACACAAGTAAACTTAGAAACAGAACAAGATAACAACACAAGTAGTTGGTTTTCAAGGATGCTGTATATTGCTTCTCAAGTTCAGAGTTACAAGTATTCAAACATAAGCATTTGCATACATACTAAGTTACATGACTTGAGACACTATATACTACAACCTACAGCCGGCCATACTATGAAAGCCAGCTGGATACATAAGATTAGACAACTACAAAATCAAATGTAGAGTCAAAAGGTAGATTGCCTTTTGACAGGTGACTATGACATGCCATAGCTCACATCCTAATATATTACAAAAAGGATAAAGGTAAATAAAGTAGAAAGCATAGACTCAAGACCTCAATGTATAGTTTTCCTAAAGCATGGACCTTTTCACCAACTCATGCAAGTTGGTGACCAATTAGAGTGGCAGCAGAAAGTGGTTCAGCTTTATAGAAAAAGTACATCAGATAAAAGCATGTGTGATAGAAGTCTTCGGAAGAATCTGTCTTGGTTCTTTGGCTTCCGAAGACGTTGTCTTTGATGCTTCGGAAGACTTCATTTCTGGCTTCGGAAGATATTGGTCTTGGCTTTGGAAGATTTTACGCTTAGAATATTTCTGAAGTGTAAAACTTCCGAAGCATTTCTACTTCATGTTCTTCTGTGCAGCATGCAGGAAGACTTAAGAGTGTTTTGGCTACATTAGACTTACAGGAATCCTTACAAACATGTTATCCTTACGATCATTGCACTTGTAAACTCGTTTGAATCTTGTAAACACTTGGGCAAATTCATTTTATTTGTCGTGGTTAGTTGAACTTTGGTAATTACCATGCTATGACTATTATATGTAAAATCATTAACTATTTCTAGCCTGGCGATGTCATAGATCTATGGGCCTGACAAGCCTACTTGGTTAACCCAAGTACACTTCGCTAATCGTTTAATCTTATAATCTTGTAATCTGTCAAGGTTTGATTGTTACATCTGTTCATACATCCCTAATTACTTTATTCACAAACTTATGACATGAATTTCCATCATTTATATATTTATGTATGAAAACTATGAAAAACTCACGAACTTTATGTTGACCTTTTTATTTTTTACATGTTTCAGGACATGTTACCGCTTAAGTGCTCTTGAAGACTTGATCACATCTAGGATTGGACCTAGAATAATAAAATGACTTATATTGTTACATGACGCTACAAAATCTTTTGTTTATACTCAATGTATCTTATGAACCTTGATAATTTATATTATTCACACTTTGTAAATAGTGTTGCGTGGCATGAACAATGTTAACCCTCACATCTCGACGTTCCTCCGTTAAAGTTGGGGTGTGACACCTTAGAAAGTTCTAAGTTCAAAACAAGCGCATCGGACGTTTCAGGCACATGAGCCTAAAATTTTCTAAGTAAAACAGTCTAGGTGCATCAGCACCATGCAGGCTCATGAGAACTGCTTAGGCGTTTTTCCACTATGTCGACGCATGGACCTCACTTAGGCGTTTCAACACTTGGGCGTATGAGCCACTTCGGGGTCATGGGTACTATTTGGGCACATGTCCCATAGTTAGGCGCTTGGGCATAACTTTTTGGGCGCATGGGGTACTGTTTAGGTGCATGACCACCTATCTAACATGTTTCTAAGTTATTTTTACTCCCAAACATCATCCTAATATGGTCTTGATTTATATTTACCATTCTAAGCATCGACATAGCATAAATAACCGTAGAACACTAACATACATACACAAGAACATACGGGTAACATATGTAATAATTATAAAAACTTTTTACATGCATTTTAGCCCTAAAAGAAGTTTAAAAACATATAAAATCGGGGCCTAGAACTCACCTTTCACAGCCTTGAAACAGAAACCTTGAAATTTAAACTTTCAAAGAGTTCTAACACCTAAACATATCAATAACACTCAACCGAACACATATACACATATAAAAACACATAGAACTCGGTCACAAGGCTAAAAACTCGGTTAAAAGCTTGCAAAAATACCAGAAAACTCACCACTTAGCAAATTCTTCTTCTCCTTCTCTCTAAAATCCGATGAACTCTGCTTTCTTCGTCTAAAATGTTGAAGCAGTTGGTGTGCAGAAGTTGTGGCCAGCCACGCTACCTTTTAAACATAATAATAATAATAATAATATTTTGTCCTTTTTGCACTTTTAGTCCCTCCACTTTTATTCCTTTTACTTTCTCTCAAAATACTTTTCTTTTTCTTTTCTATTGTTTTTCCTTCCTTTTATTTTGACAAAATTTCCGGGTGTTACAAGTCTACCCCCCTTAAAAATGATTCGTCCATGAAACCTGTCCTCTTCCAATAACTATGGGTAATGTTGTCTTATTTCTTCCTCAGTCCCCCACGTAGACTCCGAACTCTTTCGGTGTTTCCACTGCACATGCACAAGTGGAACCACTTTATTCCGTAACCTCTTTTCTTTTTGATCAATGATCGCCACTGGTTGCTCTATATAGTTGAGCCATTCATCCACCTTGATATCCTCCAGTGGTACAATCATATCTTCATCGGCTAAACACTTTCTAAGATGAGATACATGGAATGTCGGATGAATTCCACTTAACTCATCAGGCAGTTCTAATCGATAGGCCACCTCTCCTACTTGTATGATGATTCGGAAAGACCCTATGTACCTCGGGCTCAGTTTACCTCGATTTCTGAACCAGATAATCCCCTTCCAAGGTGAGACCTTCAACATGACTCTATCACCCACATTGAACTCAATTGGGGTACGCCTCTTGTCTACATACTGTAGTGTTTGTTAGAACTTGAAACATGGTTTAACCATTTAAACTTTGTAAAAATGCAGTGGAATAGTAGCTTTATATCATGATTTATGAGCTGAAATATCAAGTTCTATTTTGATATTATAAAATCACAAAGAAACCCAAGAACAATGGACCTTTTATATGTGAATAATGCTAGCTATGTTAACACTAACTACACATTATGGACAGCCATAAAAGGGCTGCCATAAACTACCTTTGAGCAGCCTAAAGGTGTCGAAAATGGATGAGGATGTTGGTGTCTTTGAGTGGCAAGCCTTCAAAGTAGAGGACCTCAAACCGTCATACCCACAAGCCCTCCAAACACCCACCTGTTAGGTAGTATTACACCATGTAGGGTTTGTTAGAACATAAAATCATAGTTTAACCATTTAAACTTTCAGAAAATGCAGTGGAAGTAAAGCATTATAACCATATTTATAAGCTGATAAATATGTTCATTAGATGACCATATTGATGTATAAAACAAACCCAAAGAACAAAGGATCATTTATGTGAATATGCAAGCTATGAACATATGTAAATGCACATAAAATCACAGCTTCATTGAGTTGTGATATACCTTACTGCAGCAGCTAAAATCGACCAAAAGAAGGTTAAATGATGTCCAAAAATTCAGCCAAGACTTCAAGGATAGAAGTCCTCAAGCTAGTATACCCCAAGCTTCTTGCAAACACCTCTTCTTGCTAGGTAGAAATCACCAAGAACAACTTCAAAAACCCTCAATTTTCTGCAAAAAACCCTCTTTTCTGCTGAATGAAAACCGTGGTAATTCCGTAGGTAATTCCGTACATCGGAACCCTTACGGAACACTCTTGACACTCTCATGCAACATACTTTGTTGCATGTACTATGCACACGCACTTCCAGTGCGTGGCAACATTATCAAAATTAAAGGAGATTTCTTAAGTAATCCCTTTTATGGGAATCCTCAAGAAATCTCGTAATGGCATGCAACGTGATGAGTTGCGTGCATTATGGGCCCACAACGCATGACGTTGCAGCATTATCAAATGGAGAATGCCATCCCAAAATAGCTGAGTAGCCGCCTCGTGCCATCCCCAGCAACGCTACCTGCCAACTGGAAACACATAAAAAGTCAGCGTTGCTGAGTGAGTTCTAGTTTTATAATAAACATACTTTGTTCATATTAAAACCGTTCATTCTTTACACGTGATCATACATCGTACATACATATAGATAATATCTTTATTATCTCATTCGTTCATTCGTTCGTTCGTCATACATCGTTATCTTTCACTTCTCGTTTAGGTCCTGTCAGGCTTTACCCACTTCATGGCACGCAGCCATGATTACTGTGGTCGAATGACAAGGGCCCCGTTACATCTTTTCTTGCACATTGGATATCTTTTGTACCACTACCATCTGCTATACCCCAAACGTTATTAGCTACCGGGCCGAAGTCATTAAATGAACATCAAAACGTATGCCACGGTACTAGAGGTAGGCGGTAGGGATACCATACATATGGTCAATCACTAAGAAGGACCCGTTAAAGTTATCCAATGTTTGCAAGTCATCTTTCGTTAATTCGTTCGTTAATTCATGTATTCATCATCTTTTAATCATTCGTTCATTCATTAATACATGCATTCGTCATCATGTTCCCCTTTCATTATCTTTCACTTTACGTTACATAATACTTCGTTCGTTCGTTCATTAATACGTAAAGCCATAGAAAGATATTCACGCGTTATTATAAGGAACACACACATCATACATACATCATCATACATAGCATCATACGTACATCGTCATACATAACATCATACATGCATCATCATACATCATCATACATAACCTCGTACATACATAGCCTACATCATCAATCGTCACTAGGCACTTACGTAAATTCCATGTAGGGACTTACTCTCGTATCCTTCCCGAAACCGGGACTTACTACGCGTCATCTTGAGTGCGGTAGCACTAACTGTCCCTCTAAGATCGTGGGGACTCATACTAGGACCTTATATAACATATCGAGTCCACAACCATACCTTAGACGTATAACACAACATTATACCCCAACGGGCCATACATACATACGTCAATAAACAAGTTTATATGTGTTCCAGCCCCCAAAATCATTTAAAATCAGTAAATGAGGGGTCCTAGAACTCACCTGTGCTTGACAAGCAGCTTCTCAATCAAGCCTTAAAGTCGCGGGTCCCACTACACTGCCTGCAGATAAGTTAACACTCAAAAGAGTTAATTTTTGCCTAATTTCGCTACTAAGTTCGCAGGTAGTTTCGCCCGTAAATTCGCCAGCAGTTTCACTGGGCAAATCAGCAGTTTCGCTGCTAGTTTCGCCGGGCAGCATTCTGCCAGTTTCGCTGGACAGATTCGCTACCTCGAGCGCCCAACTTTCGTTGGAATTCCCTAGTTTCGCAATATCTAAGGTCAACTTGGGCATTGGCATAGTCATCAGCGAAACTATAGTTTCGCCAAGCGAATATGTAGTTTCGCTACAGCGAAACTGTAACTTCGCTGTAAATCCTTCCAGTTTCGCTGGACGAACTCACAGTTTCGCTGGATGAGACCTTAAATTCGCAGAACGAGCTGAAATTTACGAATCAGCTCGTTTTAGCCCAAAAATCCAATCCTTTCCACCCAAACCCTTGGATTATCATCCAGGAAGCTATATCTAAGCTCATTACATGTTTTCTTACCCTAAAACGTGTGTTTTGGGGCGATTTTTGCCACTTTAAAACCTCAAAAACCCACACTCGGGTTTTTCACCAAATGTAGCAATTTAGAAACGTTTCTTACCTTGATTCTTGTAGTTTAGGAGTCCACAAACACCAGCCTTCGATTCTTGACCACCCGAGCTTCAATCCGGCACTTTCTCTCTCTACACTTTCTCTCTCTAGAATGGGCGTTTGAGTGAAAATGAGAGTTGCTCAGCTGATCCATCTATTTATATGCCAGGCGTTCCCGGGACCCCAAACTCGTTAAACTCGTGACCCGGAGGGTTAACTCGGTGTAATACCCGCAACCATTTTATATTTATTAAATGGTTTTTCATCCGAGCCCATCCTTATCACTTGACTCGATTAGAAAATTTTTCCGGGTGTTACAAGTCCACCCCCCTTATTTAGGTTTCGTCCTTGAAACCGTTATTCTTCGAACAGATGTGGGTAATGTTGTCTCATCTCTTCTTCAGTCTCCCACGTAGAATCAGATCCCTTCCTGTGCTTCCACTGTACGCGTACAAGAGGAACTACTTTGTTTCTTAGCCGTTTCTCTTTTCTATCGATGATTGCTACTGGTTGCTCCACATAGTTGAGCCGTTCGTCTACTTCGATATCCTCCAGCGGTACAACCATATCTTCATCGGCCAAACATTTCCTCAGATGAGATACGTGGAAGTTCGGGTGAATTCCACTCAGCTCATCTGGCAGTTCCAACCTATAGGCCACCTCTCCCACACGGGCGATAATTCGGAAAGGGCCTATATACCGCGGGCTCAGTTTACCCCGCTTTCGGAACCTAATAATTCCTTTCCAAGGCGAGACCTTCAATATGACCCGATCACCGACCTTGAACTCTATCGGTCTTCGCCTCTTGTCAGCATACGACTTTTGTCTGTCTTTCGCCGCCTTCATGAAGGCTTTGATCTTTTCTGACTTTTCAGTCGTTGCTTCAACTACCTCGACACCACGCAGTTCCTTCTGCCCAATGTCTCCCCAACATACGGGCGTCCTACATTTCCTACCGTACAACATCTCGTAGGGCGGCATGCCAATGCTGCCATGATAACTGTTATTGTACGAGAATTCTGCTAACGGCAGGTGATCATCCCAACTTCCTCCAAAATCGATCACGCACGCTTGAAGCATGTCTTCGAGTGTTTGGATCGTCCTCTCAGACTGACCGTCATTCTGGGGATGATATGCCGTGCTAATGTGTAGCCTCGTCCCCATTGCATCATGAAACCTCTTCCAAAACTTGGAGGAAAACCGGGTGTCACGGTCAGACACAATAGACACCGGTACGCCATGACGAGCTACAATTTCTTTGATAAACAGATCCGCCAATCTTTCAGATGAATACGTCTCGCGGATCGGTAGGAAGTGGGCACTCTTCGTCAATCGATCAACTATCACCCATATAGCATCATACCCTTTCGGGGTACGTGGTAGTTTCGTGATGAAATCCATGGTGATGTGCTCCCACTTCCACTCGGGTATATCCAACGGTTGGATCTTCCCGTACGGTTTCTGATGCTCTGCCTTGACCTGTGAACAAGTCATGCACTTACTCACATATTCCACCACATCACGCTTCATGCCCGGCCACCAATAGTCTTTCTTCATGTCTTGGTACATCTTGGTAGCACCGGGGTGAATGGAATATCGAGTCTTATGGGCCTCATCCATGATCTTTCCACGTAGATCCCCGTACTGAGGAATCCACACTCGCCCAAATCGGGTCTTAACACCAAGAGTGTTCTCACCCAGTTCTGTAACTAGACCTCTCATCCTTTCGGAGTTAAGACGATCTTCCTTCAAATCCTCGTCTTGGAACTCCTTAACCTGTGTCATCACGTCAGAGGTCATAATCAGCTGATAAGCCTTCACCCGAATCGGCTCGGGCCTTTCCTTCCGGCTAAGGGCATCAGCCATCACATTGGCTTTGCCCGGGTGGTAATGGATCTCACAATCATAATCTTTTATCAGCTCCAACCACCGCCTCTACCTCATGTTTAGATCCTTCTGCTCGAAGAAGTACTTCAAGCTCTTGTGATCCGTGAAGATGGTGCACTTCGTCCCGTATAGATAGTGCCGCCAAATCTTCAACGCAAAAACCACCGCAGCTAGTTCTAGGTCGTGCGTGGGATAATTGACTTCGTGGGTCTTCAGTTGTCGAGATGCATAGGCTATGACCTTTCCGCGTTGCATCAATACGCATCCCAGCCCAGAATAGGATGCATCCGAATACACCAAGTCTTCATTTCCCTCGGGCAATGTCAAGGCAGGAGCTTGTGTCAGTCTCGTCTTTAATTCCTCAAAAGCGTCCTCCTGTTCTCGACCCCACACAAACTTTACATCCTTGCGAGTCAATTTTGTCAAAGGTGAGGCTATCTTGGAGAAGTTTTGAATAAATCTTCTATAGTAGCCCGCCAGCCCCAAGAAGCTGCGAATCTCGGTTGGCGTCTTCGGTGACTTCCATTGCATCACGGCCTCAACCTTTGCTGGGTCCACCATTATTCCTTCTGCATTCACTACGTGACCCAGAAATTGCACCTCGCGTAACCAAAAGGCGCACTTGGAGAACTTGGCATACAATTTCTCCCTTCTTAACGTTTCCAATACTTCCCGAATATGCCCGGCATGCTCTTCTTCACTTCTCGAATAAATCAGGATATCATCGATGAATACAATCACTGATTTATCTAACATTGGTCCACACACTCGGTTCATCAAATCCATAAAAGCAGCCGACGCATTGGTCAACCCAAAAGACATGACAAGAAACTCGTAGTGACCATAGCGCGTACGAAAGGCTGTTTTAGGGATATCCTGCTCCTTCACCTTCAGTTGATGGTACCCGATCGAAGATCTATCCTTGAAAACCAACTGGCACCCTGAAGTTGATCAAACAAGTCATCGATCCTTGGTAAGGGGTATCTGTTCTTCACCGTCAGCTTATTCAGCTCGCGGTAGTCGATGCACATCCTCATACTACCATCCTTCTTCTTTACGAACAGGACCGGAGCACCCCAAGGTGAGATACTCGGTCTGATAAACCCCTTATCCAGCAGCTCCTGCAACTGCTCCATCAACTCTTTCATCTCCGTCGGAGCCAAGCGATATGGTGCTTTTGCGACAGGTTGGGCACCCGGTATCAGGTCGATCTGGAACTCGATCTCTCGGTCAGGTAGCAATCCCGATAAGTCTTCGGGAAACATGTCTGGGAAGTCACACACCACTAGCACATCGCATAGCTTTGGTGTTGGCGTCTCTACATTCTTTACATAACATAAGTAGGCGCTACATCCGCACCTCATACACTTTCCCGCTACCGCCATCGAGATCACCATCGGAATCGTCGTAACTCGATCGCCATATATTGTCACCGGACTTCCATCGGTCGCCGTCAGTCTAATCATCTTCTTTCGGCACACGATATTCGCTTCGTAGGTTGCTAACCAGTCCATCCCTAACAATACATCAAATCCTCCTAGAGGCATCACATGTAACTTGGCAGCAAACCTATGGCCCTCTAATTCTATGGCACAACCTTCTATCACATCCGTAACCCTAGTGGATTTACCAATAGCGGTTTCTACTTCAAAGGACTTATCGAGGCATTTACTTCTAACAGGTAGTTTAGCACAGAAGGTAGTAGAAATAAAACTCCTACTAGCACCCGAATCAAATAATATAGAGGCTAAAATTTGGTCTATTAGGAACGTACCGGACACAACGTCAGGGTCCGTTCTAGCCTCCTCCTGCGTCATGGTGAACGCCCTAGCCTTTGCCCTCGGTGCTTCTCCTCCCGTCTTCTTCTCCCCTGAGCCCTTAGCCCTCGGCTTCTTGCAATCTCTGCTCATATGATCACTTTCCCCACAGTTAAAACACTTGCCCATTCGGCAATCCTTGGCCATATGCCCAGTCCTCCCACACTTGAAATAGATGTTGGATCCCCACTTACACTCCCCCGAGTGCTCTTTCCCACACTGTCCACACTTCCTCAACCCTGCTCCCTTCGCGACCACTCGGCGGTCGTCTACCCTTGCCTTCTTGTTACTTGTCGAGGTATCACCTCGACCAAACCTCTTTCCCTGCCAACCCCTCTCGCCACCTCCTTTCTTACCACCCTTAGCCTTCACCAACGCAGCTCGCTCATCGTACAACCTCCCCGCCAAATCCACCGCCGACCTGAAAGTACTTGGTCGAGCGGAAATCAAATGCCAACGTATTTCGGCTGGCAACCCCTGAATATACCGGTTGATCTTTCGAGACACCGGCGTCACCTGCTCTGGGACCAATCACGCCATATCGTTGAACTTGGCAGTGTATTGTTGGTGGGTCATCGTCCCTGCCTCCAACTGCAGAAACTCTCTCTCAACTCGGTCCATCTCCCGACGAGGACTGAACTCCTCGATCACCATTCTCTTCAACTCAGACCACTTCATTTTCCCAATGGCCCTGCTACCCTCAGCCTGGACAATATTGTCCCACCAGCACAATGCCGTCCCCGTAAATGAATGGGTAGCAAACTTCACCTTTTTATCCTCCTGGCAGTCATTGATATCGAGGACCGCCTCCATCTCTCTCACCCATTGGTGAGCATCGGCAGCTGTACCAGAACCATCAAAAGTCGGGGGCTTGCACCTCATAAATGCCCCGTAGTTACAACCCCGTGTTGTCTCACGCTCGGCCTCCTCCTCCTCCTCCTCTTCATCATTAGAAAGAACCGTTTCCGGCTCTTGTTGCTGCTGCCGCCTCCCTGAGGCTCGATTCCTCCCTCGCCTCTCATCTTCGCGTACAGCTTATATCACCTCGGTCACTACAGACGGTAAGATCGTCTGCATGACTTGGTGCACCTCCTCGACCACTGCCTCTTTCACCGAGGCCCTCAAATCATCACTCTCATCCACTCCCCCCGAGGGAGTAGTATTAGGTTCTTCAGGAACCTCCTTCTCTCGTCTAGGCCTTCCTCTTGTGGCTCGTGGTTCCGCACCACTTCCGCCACTGCCTCCACCAAGTGGGGCTTTAGATGATCTACCACCGACCATCTTCTATCTCACACTGAAAGGTTCAAATACCAACACGGTCATTCAAGGAAATAGCTCAGTTTATGTTAAGTACAGTAAGTTGCTAATTACAGTGGCCAGTTGTGATTAGAAACTGAAGTTGTAGCTTTTAACCAAGAAAATGATATCAAGTTTTATTTAAAGACAATAGAGGAAACTAAGAAGGAATGAGCGGTTTTACAAGTTGAAAACGAGTCTTTGAAACAAAAACTCCACAGTCTAGCTAGTTCCTCACATATTTTGAAAAACTTGGTTAAAGAACGCAACAACGGGGAGGGGTTGGGTTATAAAGTTGTGCCACCACCACATGAGTCCTTTTTAAACATCAAACAACGTCCAATAAATGATAACCCTATCAAGGATCATGTGGTGACAACTTCTCTAGTTAGTGATCCGGATATAGCAGTTACCACTGTCTCTTCGGTTCCTGACCAGACAGATTCTGGATCAAGCACTACAAACACACAAATCACTGGCAAACGAGTGGAAGAGAATGTTCAAGCATCTCTTGGGTTGGGTAAAAAGTCAACTTCCACACAACCTAAGATTTCCAAAATCACTCAAGCTAAACCAGTGAAACAAGATAATCACCAATTTCCAAGACAAAACATAAATCATGTTAAACAACTTAAATTTGTCAAAGGAGGTGAAAATCTAAAAAGTGAAAATAAAAAGAAAGAATCTGAGGTTTATTCACCGCCCCACAAGAGATCTCCTAGCCCTGATGAATGGAGATCCTGCTATACTTGTGGTCAGCGCGGTCATATTTCGACTAATTGTCCTCGCTATCAGACACCAAGAACTAAGGTTGAGCTTCACGACAAAGTCAAAGTAGATTCAAAACAGCGTTCTAAGACTCCAGTGAGATCGAAAACACCTGTTAGGTCTAAAACACCTTCTAGGTCTTTTCCGTCTTCACCTCGCCAAAGGCAAAACAGACAAGTCCCCGACAAGTCCGTGATGCCAGAGGTAAAACCTGTTTCTGAATCTAAACCATATGCTCAAACCGTAAATCTGTCTAAGGTTTACCACAAACAATCCTTTCACAGGGATGGTTTATGGAAAGCCAAGACAACTAATGTGTCTGAAAGCAAGGACAATCTGAAAGTTGAGATTCCATCCACTGATAAAGGACAGTGGGTCGAATTCATGATGGTTGATTCCTTTGGGAAACCCAAGCCAGTCAAGGCTTGGGTCCCCCTCCTTAACTGATGATTTTCTCATATGTGTAGGTTGTCCGCTATAGTGCGTCTACAAATACATGGATTGTAGATAGCGGAGCTTCCAGGCACATGACGGGAAACAAGTCTCTCGTTTTCAATGTCAAACAAATTAAAGGGGGACATGTTTCATTTGCTGGTAATAAAGGAGGATACATTACCGCTCAGGGCGAAGTAGGTAATGACAAGGTAAGGTTCGATAAAGTGAATTTTGTTCAGCAGTTAGAAAATAATCTGCTTTCTGTGTCTCAGATTTGCGACAAGGGATTCAAAGTCATGTTTGATAATTGCAAATGTTACATTCTGAAGAAAGAAATGGATATTCCAGAGGAGCAGGTATTAATGTCAGTATCTAGATATAATGACTTGTATGTTCTAGATATGTCTAATGCTTCTACTAGTTCTTCTACTGTTCAATGTTTCTTATCTAAAGCAACAGAGAAGGACTCCATTTCGTGGCACAGAAGAATGGGACACATTAATCATCGGAAGATGAATCACCTGATTCATAACAACCTAGTTGATGGAGTTCCTGTCAAGAACTTCAAGCTTCCTGATTTTTGTGTCTCATGCAAGAAAGGAAAGCAAACCAGGAAATCTCACAAGACCAAGAATGTCCATTCTATTGAGATACCCCTGGGGCTACTGCCCATGGATCTTTTCGGTCCAGTTAGCACGAAGAGTATCGCTGGAGACTGGTACTGCTTCGTAGTCACCGATGACTACTCACGATTCTCGTGGGTGATGTTTCTGAAAGCTAAGTCAGAAACATTTGAGTCATTCAAAGTGCTTGTCACCACCCTGGAGTCACTTTACATGCTTAAAGTGAGAAAGATTCGCTCAGATAATGGAACCGAGTTCAAGAATCAGTGGATGGATGCATTCTGCAAAGAAAAGGGAATTGTTCATCAATTCACCTCTGCATACACTCCACAGATGAATGGAGTTGCTGAACGAAAGAATAGGAGTCTGATCGAGACAGCCAAGACTATGTTGGCAGACTCAAAACTACCAGTACAGTTCTGGAACGAGGCTGTAGCCAACGCCTGCTACACACTTAATCGTGTGTCAGTAGTGAAGAGGCATGGGAAGACTTGCTATGAGTTGCTACAGAAGCGTAAGCCAAACCTGGAGTATCTGGAACCTTTCGATGCTCCTTGTACTCTTCTGAAGAAAACTCAAGAAGGCAAGTTCAATGAAAAGGCAGATCAGGGGATCTTTCTGGGATACAGTATACCCGACAAACAAGTTTACAACAACTCTACTGGTCAGGTAGAAGTATGGTGCAACGTTGATGTTCAACGTTTCACTGTCCCCCCTGCTGGAAAAGGTCCATCGTCATTCTTCGACTACGATGGCTTTTTCAAATCATTCAATCTTCCTCAGATAGTTTCAGATGATGATATTGCTACTCAGATGATGCACGATATTCTCAACTCACCGAATCTGGACACTAGCAATACCACTCCTGCAAATGGGTCATCGGGATCTACCTCAGCCGATCAGACCGATAGTGAAGACTCCTCAGAGGATGAAGAAGCAACTGAACCAGCTCAGTCACCTAATGTTGATCAAGAAGGGAGCTCTTCAGCTGTTTCACCTGCATCTGGAAACACAGACACTGAACCTCCAGTCCCAACTATGGACTCTGAACTTGTCGTTCCGACAACTCCTTTGACTAGGATCAGTACAAGTCATCCGCCAGATGCTATCATTGGTGATCTCCACTCCGGCGTGCAGAATAGAAGTCGATTGTACACTGCTGATTACGCTGAAGTAATGGAAAAGATGGAGCTTACAGATGTTTTGTCTCTCAAATTGAACCCAAACACGTAAGTGATGCCCTTAAGGATGAAGCATGGGTCAATGCTATGAAAGAGGAGTTGCTACAGTTCAAGAAACTTGGAGTGTGGACTCTTGTTGACCGACCCAAAGGAGTCAAGGTAATTGGTACCAAATGGGTACTAAAGTGCAAGAAGGATGACCAGGGTGTTGTTATCAGAAACAAAGCACGGTTGGTTGTTCAAGGCTTCAGACAAGTCGAAGGAATCGACTACAATGAAGTCTTTGCTCCCGTAGCTAGAATGGAAGCAATTCGTATCTTTCTAGCCTACGCCTCTTACATGAAGATCAAAGTTTATCAACTAGATGTTAAGAGTGCATTCTTGCATGGGGAAATCCGTGAAGAAGTATATGTAAGTCAACCCGAAGGATTCGAAGATCCTTATCATCGGGACAGAGTCTACAAGTTAGACAAGGCTCTGTATGGGCTACATCAGGCTCCTCGAGCTTGGTATGAAAAGCTCTCCACCCATCTGCTGAAACATGGCTTTCGTAGGGGTGTGATTGACTGTACATTATTCATCAAAGAGAAGGATGGTGATCTGCTTTTGGTACAGATTTGTGTGGATGACATAATCTTCGGCTCACGAAACGAAGGGTTATGTAAAGAGTTTGAATCTGTGATGAAGGCTGAGTTTGAGATGAGTGCCATGGGAGAAATGAAGTTCTTCCTAGGATTACAGGTGGACCAAACACCTACCGGCATCTTTTTGCATCAAACTAAGTATGTCGATGACATTCTTAGTCGATTTGATATGGAAAATGTCACTGCAGCCGGTACCCCTCTCGCCACAAATCACGATGTGGCTCCTGATGAGAATGGGGATTTGGTGGATGCCACCATGTATCGTGGGATGATCGGATCTCTCATGTACCTCACTGCCTCTCGTCCAGATATCATGTATGCCACATGTTTATGTTCCCGATATCAGGTAAAACCTAAAGTCAATCATCTGATTGGAGTCAAGAGGATTTTTCGTTATCTGAAGGGTACTCCAACACTGGGGTTGTGGTATCCTCATGATGATGACTTTGAGCTAACAGCGTATAGTGACTCGGATTACGGAGGCTGCAAAATGAATTACAAGTCTATGTCTGCAGGATGTTAATTTTTCGGGAGAAGATTGGTAACTTGGCAGTGCAAGAAGCAGACATCAGTTGCTCTGTCTACCTGTGAAGCTGAATATGTTGCCGCCGCCAGCTGCTACTCTCAAATCATTTGGATTCAACAGCAAATGCGGGATTACGGTTTGCATTTCACTTCTACTCCTATCTATGTTGATAATTCTGCTGCAATTGCAGTAACTAAAAATCCGGTTCAACATCCTAAGACCAAACACATAGGCATAAATTATCATTTCATACGCGATTGCTATGAAAAACACTTAATTGATGTGGTCAAAATTAACATGGATTTTCAACGCGCTGACCTCTACACCAAACCTTTTGATAAACCAAGATTTTTCTATCTGCTAGAGGTCAACGGGGTTAAAAAGAAAAGTGATGTTATTTTAGAATAAACAGATACATAGTCCGACACCATTTTTCTTTAGTTTAGTTTTTTATTTTATTTTTAATTTCCTTGTAGCTATAAAAATCCAAAAACACAAAAAGATTTTCTGTTTTAGAATTTTAGGGGGAGATTAGGTTTAATTCAGTATTTATTTACTTAAAAAAATAAATAAAAAAGGAGGGGAAGGTGAGTAAAGCTGAAAACGCAAAGACAACAAAACAGGAAATGTGACTCGACAAAAATTGGAAGATGATAGTACACAGGCATCGAGTTATTTGGAACAACCAAACGATGTTGAGATCAAAAACTTAATTAACTTACTGAAAATGTAAAAATCAGAGAAGTCTAAGTCTAACAAAATGGGAAAATGATAGTACGTTTGATTGTTACTGTAATTACACGGAGAAAGTTGATCTAGGGAGGTGCTAGTACATTATATGATATGTCAGTAGATTCAACACAATTGACAAGTAGACGTCATTGGTAAACTTAATCTAAACTAAATGGTTCAATCAACTGTGGGTTCCCATCTTAGCACTGGTTAACACAATCAGCTCTTCCGATAAGGGATAACGAGCAAATAAATGCCACCAAAGGTGTGCAAATGACCACAAAAAGAGCAAAGCACGAAAAAAATTGAATACTAGCGTAATCAAACTGATAACTTATGTTGTTGGTGCGCTGTTAGATCTAGATTGTATAGGGCTAGATTATTTTTGTATAGGCTTAGTACTTGAAAATAAAGTCTTGTAATTAATATTTGTAACAATCAAAATATATATATATATATATATATATATATATATATATATATGTGTGTGTGTGCTTTGAATCTATAGGATAACCCCATATATTTGTGTGTTGATTTGTGACTTGACAGGGAAAAACAAGATACTTGGACGGATTCATGGAATTGACCAAGTGTAAGAAACATCTACGGATGAACAATTTTGTTAATCCGTAGATATGTTTCTTACAAGACCAAATGACCAAGTGAATGTTCCTGCGGATGATCAAGTACCGTGAAGTGAAGACTCCTACGGAAGAACAACTCTGCTACGGAAGACCAATCATCTACGGAAGAACAAAAGTTCTGCGGACGACAAGACACCTGCGGAAGAATATACTTGTGCGATTGCAACTATCACTAAGTCAATCAAGTCAACACAATCAATAACAAATCCCGAGAGATCCGATGTTTCCTAAGCCGACTCAAATCATCTATAAATATGAGTCCTAGGTTTCACATCTTGGGGAACACAATCAATCATTACTACGGCTGTCAAGAGTTCATTGTGTAACCCTAGCTACCGTCACATCAACATCAAACATTATTCGATTCACAGAATTCGTTGTTCATAGTTATCAGTTATTATTCTTTTGTAATCATTACCTTATAGTTAATGAAATACATTTGAATTATTATTGATTTCACATTTATTGTGTTTCTGTGGTTGTGTTCATCATTAATCATTAAAACAATTAAACGTCAATTAGTGATAATTCCGCGATCATTAAATTGATTTATTTGAATACTGATAATTCCTGAATCGCGATCCTTGGATTCACAGGTGGTATCAGAGCGTTGGTTCTCATTGATTTAGATCAATTGATCTATCAGTATTAAAATTGTTTAATTGATTTTCAAACAATTAAATCAACGACTTGTCATTCAGCAAGCACTGTCTCATTGCTTGTTTGATTTAGATCTATATTCAAATCAATTGAATACTAGATCTGCGTCTTTGATAGATTTATCAATTTTAGCATTTAAGTTTTGATTAATACTTTTGCATTAAACATGAGTACTTTTGGTGGAGGATCTTATCAACCGCCAAAGTTGGAAACCAAAGCTGATTTTAAATCCTGGAAGATCAAGTTCAGGAATCATGTGAACTACACAGATTTTGACTTGTGGGAGTCCATCACTCAAGGTCCTTATATTCCACCCACTCTTGGGCTGGATTATAATGACAAGAACCAGCCAATCAGCACTAAAGACCTGCCACCTGATGATGTCAAGAAAGTCAAAGTCGATATTAAAGCATACAGCTTGCTTAGTATGGCTTTGCCAGAAGAAATCTTGATCAGGTGTGAAAACTACAAGACAACAAATTCCCTGTGGAAGATACTCCACACTCTCTGTGATGGGAGTGATGAGATCCGAAGCATAAGGAAAGACACCCTTAGATCACAATATGAAACTTTTCATCATATTGAGGGTGAATCAATTCCTCAGCAACTCCATAGATTTATGCAACTTGTTACTGAGATGAACATCTTGGAGTTAAAATATACTACTGAGGAATTAAACAAGAAGATGCTCCACACTTTGCCTGAAAGTTGGAAGCAAACAGTCTCCATGTTCAAGAATACCATAGATCTCAAGACAACAGGTCTGGATACATTGGTTGCTAAGGTAGAAGCTCTTGAACTGGATGAACAATCAAGAAACAAGAGTGTGAGAACTCATGTCTCACCATATCACTTCAAGGAAACAAAAAATGCTGGAAGTGCATTTATCTCAAACAATGAAAGTGATAACTCTTGTACTTTGAGTGATGATGAAGAGGAAGTAAGTTTTTATGCATCCAAACCCACTAAGAAATCATCTCAAAGTAAAAATCAAAAGGAAAAGGGAAGATCTGAAGAGAAAAGAGAAACATCAGCAACTGCAAACTCTTCTCAACATAACAAACAATCAGAACCAATAACTATCATATTGGATTCTGAAGAACAAAAAGCAGCCTTTGCAGCTTTTAGTTCTAGCTTTCAAGCATATCTTGGAAGTTCACTTACATCAGCAAACATCTGTCAGCAAGATTTGGAGGAACTCCCTCCTGATGTAGTAGAAGAGATGGATCTACAATGGCAGATGGCAATGATTGCTTACAGAGCTAAGCAATATCTGCGGAGAAATAAAAATCTGGCAGCAGCAAGCAAAACATCAAAGATTGGTGTTGATAAATCAAAAGTCAGATGCTTCAAGTGCAATCTCTATGGTCACTTCTCTAGAGAATGCAATCAACAATCATCTTCACAGTATCAGCAGCAGCATCAACAAAATCAGCATCAACAGCAGTATCAGAATCAGCAATCAACCTCTCAAAGATCTCTGCATAGACAACCTCAACTAACATCCCCACCAGCCACAAATACATCAACAGGACCAAGCAATTCTAAGGAGACTTGGCTGATCATCCTTCAAGATGGAACATGTGATTGGAGTTTGTATGAGAAGGAAGTGATAGAGGAGAATCAAGCATTAATGGCACATATGGAAAACAAAGTTCCTCCTATGGCCAGAGAGGTAAAAGACAGGTTATGTTCATCATCATGTGTTGAGGAAGTTGAACGATATAGAGTCCATGCTCAACAATTGGCTGATAAAGTAAAGGAAACTATGATTTTAAATGAATCACACTTAAGAGAACAAAAATTATATCAAATCAAAATAAGTTCTTTACAAAAAGATTTAGAAAAATATGTTTCTGAAAATTACAGCCTAAAAGCCCAAGTTGAGCATCTGACCACTTCCTTAACAAAATCCATGGCTGATCATGCATCAACTGAAGTGAAACTTCAGAAGTTTCAATTATCATCTCAACAATATGAGAAGTTGTTAAACTCTCATATTGAATCAAAGAACAGGTCCGGGTTGGATTATAATGCTGTTGCACCACCTATTAATAATAACTACACACCTTTACCTGAAACAATGACTAACAATTTGTCAAAACATTTTGTGCAAAGCACCAAAATTGACATAAACAACAGTCATGAAGCTGAGATAAGTGAAACTGAATCTACGGAATCTGAATCACTTAAACATAATAAATCAGATTTTGATAAGTATGATGACTTGGATGATTCTGATGAACATGATACTGATCAACTGAACATTGGTAAGAATGTTCAAGTTGAAACTGGTCTTCCGCGGGTACTTGAAGAATCAAAGCTGCAGTATTCTACAAAGCAACGGAACATGCTGAAGACTATCTGCAAGAGGATTGCTGAATTGAATGAAGGACTTCAAGAACTGAACCTTCACAAAGTTGATAGTTGCGGATCAAGTGCTGAGATACCTTTGTCTTCAGAGAAAGGTAAGAAACAACAAACTTCAACAAAGCAAAAGAAAAATTCAAGTGTTGAAGATTAGCAGAAAAAGAAATCTGAAGAATCCGTAGAACATCTGCGGAAAGCAAAAGTTACCAAGTCCGTAGATCTTCTGCGGAAGACAAAATTTACTGAATCCGCAGAAAAGCGACGGAAGAGAGAAACTGATTCTGCGGACAAGGTAAAAAGAGAGACCAACAAACATGCACAAAAAAAGTGAATATCATGCAACAAATGGCAGCCAAAGGCAAACAAGCAACAGCTGATGATGCTCCAAACAAAAACAAGAAGAAATCAACTGATGCTTCAGCAAGTGAGAAAAAGAACAGTAAAAAGAAGGATGAATCTGAAGAAAGTTCAGAAAAATATTGTAAATGGTGTGATATGAAGAATCACAATACTGATGAATGCTATTTCAGCAGCTATTGTTCCATTTGCAATATGAACAATCACATGACTGCTGATTGTTACTTCAACAAACACTGTGCCATATGTGAAAAAAATAATCATTCAACTCAGGAATGTTATTTTAATAAGAAGAACAAGAAAAAGAGCAAAAGGAAGTCTCAAGATACATCATCCGAATCAGATTCTCAATCATCAGTAAGTAACAAAGAGACAAAGATTCAAAAAGAAAAACAAAAGTCAAAGAAAGGATCATCTATTGAGAACAAGACTTCGAAGAAGAAAACACCAACACAGGCTAAGACACCTCACAAAAAGGTGGATTTTTCTGATAAACAGACTGAAGAAGTGGATGGTTTCTTTGACAACTTTGCAAAAGGAACTCCTGTGTCTCAATCAAAGCTGAAAGATGAAGAAATTTTCAAAACTACAGGATCCTCTCAAAGTTAAAATACCAACCAAAACAAGTCACTTTGAAGAAAGACTCATCTTCAACAGAATCATCCTCACCACCATCAAATCAAAAGAAACAACTAATACTGAAACTTCAAGATTAATTCAAGAAGGAGTAACTATTGTTGACACATCTGGCAAATCCAAGACAATTAAGCCTTGGATTGTCAATTCTAACTAATTTCTTTTTGTGTGTAGGAACAATCATGGAGAGCTGACAACAAGTGGTATGTTGACAGTGGTTGTTCCAGACATATGACAGGCAACTGTGTACTTCTCCATGACTTCAAACATAAACATGCCTCTTATGTGGCATTTGGTGGGGATAAGAAGGGAGGTAAAATTGTTGGTGAGGGAATGGTAACTAATGGTGTGTTAACATTTGAAAAAGTAAATTACTGTGAAAATTTGCAGTATAATTTACTTAGTGTTTCCCAAATTTGTGATCAAAATTATTTAACACTATTTGATAACACTAACTGTTACATTCTTAAGCCAGGTTTTATAGTTCTAGCAGACTGGATCCTTCTCAAAGCATCAAGAAAAGGCAACACATATATCTTGGATATGAACAACACAACACTCACTAATCTTGAGACATGCCTGCTGTCTAAATCTTCAGAAGATG
Organism: Flaveria linearis; assembly: GCA_024085815.1. Lineage (NCBI taxonomy): Eukaryota > Viridiplantae > Streptophyta > Magnoliopsida > Asterales > Asteraceae > Flaveria > Flaveria linearis. The sequence goes on along the minus strand of CM044001.1, from coordinate 58,754,235 downwards.
AATCTCAACTGTGGCATAGAAGGCTTGTCCATTCCAAAATGAAGAACATGAATAAATTGGTGAAAAATGACTTAGTCATTGGATTGCCAAAGAAAGAATTTCACTGTTCTAATCATTGTTCTTCATGTTATAAAGGAAAACAACACCGAGTGTCTCATAAATCCAAAATAATTAACACTAACACTACACCACTCAAATTGCTTCACATGGACCTCTTTGGCCCAACCAATCTGCTGAGCATTGGAAAAAGACAATATTGTTTGGTGATAGTAGATGGTTTCACTAGATTCACATGGGTCTTCTTTTTAAAACATAAGAGTGAAACATCTGAAACATTAATGGACTTTATGATCAAGATTGAGAATCAACTTGATTTAAAAGTTAAAATTTTTAGGAGTGATAATGGAACTGAGTTTGTTAATGCTGCTCTGGATTCTTTTTGCAGGAATAAAGGAATAGCAAGACAATTCAGTGCACCAAGAACTCCACAACAAAATGGAGTGGCTGAAAGGAGAAATAGAACACTCATAGAAGCAGCCAGAACAATGCAAGCTGATTCTCAGTTGCCCATTACTTTTTGGGCAGAAGCTGTGAATACAGCTTGCAATGTTCAAAATAGAACTTTGATAGTCAAAGAACATAATAAAACACCTTATGAACTCTTATTTAAAAGGAAACCTTTTATAGGATATCTTAGAGCTTTTGGGTGTCATGTGTCTGTTTTGAATACTAATGAACAATTGGGAAAATTTTCTGAAGAAGCCTATGATGGTTTCTTTGTTGGATATTCATCCACTTCTAAATCATATAGGGTCTATATTCCAGAACATAACATAGTTAAAGAGACTCCCAATGTTTCTTTTGATGAATCCATGTTTAGTACTAATGTAAAAGGATCATCTTGGTTATTTGATATGGATGCATTAACGGAATCATTTAACACTGGTTATCTGATCAATGCAGGTGCTGCTGATACATGCTATCCTTTTGTGCCTCCAAGTTTGAATGAAGTGCCCCTGACAGCTGAACCACCAAGGGTACAACTTTCAATTGCACCTCAGCAAGAATCAAGTCAGCAGCATGAAGTTACATCCGTAAATACATCCGCAGATGCATCCGTATCCGCAGATGTAAGTCCTGCCTCAGCTGCTGAACTAAGGGATAAAGAGGAGGGGTTAAATCAACAAACCATGCCTGCAACACAACAATGTTCATCCGTGGATGGTAATGCATCTTCTACGGAAGTACAAAATGCGTCCGTAGATGCTGCAGTTACTCCTGCGGAAGAACAAAATGCAGCTTCCGTAGAACCTCCTGCGGAAGAACAAAATGCTGCTTCCGTAGAACCTCCTGCGGACGAACAAAATGCTACTTCCGTAGAACTTCCTGCGGAAGAAGACAACCCAGCAGCAACTCATACACAAGCTGATCAAAATGAACATGAGCCTTTTGATTATTTCACAAACTCAACTTCTCAGCTGACTCCATCTGCTTCAATGGGTTTCTCAAACTTGGAATCCACAGTTCCAGTTGATGCTGTCTCAACAAGCAGAATCCACAAGGCTCATCCAACAGACAATATCATTGGAGATCTGAATACAAGAACTACAAGGAACAAAGGAGGTGTGGCAAACATTTGTTTTTTCACCTGCTTCTTGTCCCAAACAGTTCCTGCAAACATTACAGCTGCACTAAAAGACAACAGCTGGATTGAGGCTATGCAAGAAGAGCTACAACAATTCAGAAAACAAAAAGTGTGGACTCTTGTAGACTTGCCTACGGGTCAACACCCAATTGGAACAAGGTGGCTATTCAAAAACAAGCTGGATGACAGAGGCATCATCGTGAGAAACAAGGCTAGGCTCATTGCTCAAGGCTATACCCAGGAAGAGGGAATAGACTATGATGAAGTCTTTGCACCAGTTGCAAGGATTGAAGCTATAAGGGTTTTCCTAGCCTGTGCCTCCTTCAAGAAGTTCACAGTCTATCAAATGGATGTGAAGTGTGCTTTCCTCTATGGGAAAATTGATGAAGAAGTCTATGTTGCTCAACCCCCTGGATTTGAAGACCCTGATTATCCACATAGAGTATACAAGCTTGATAAAGCTTTGTATGGTCTTCATCAAGCACCCAGAAAGTGGTATGACACACTATCATCCTTCCTGCTAAAGAATGGCTATAAGAGAGGAACAATTGATCAGACACTTTTCCTCAAACATGAACATCAAGACCTTTTGGTGGTTCAAATATATGTTGATGACATAATATTTGGATCAACCAACAAGAAGCTGTGCCAAAGCTTTGAAGACTTAATGAAATCTGAATTTCAGATGAGCTCCATGGGAGAATTGACATTCTTCCTTGGCTTACAAGTTCATCAGAAACCCGATGGCATTTTCATCAATCAAGAAAAGTACATTCATCATTTTTTGAAGAAGTACAACCTTGCTGATTCCACTTCATGCAAGACACCAGCATCAACAATAGACAAGATTGTGCCTGACCCTGCTGGAAAATTCGTAGATCAAAGATTGTATAGATCAATGATCGGTTCTTTAATGTACTTAACTGCCAGTAGACCTGACATCATGTTTGCTGTTTGTGTTTGTGCCAGGTATCAATCAGACCCAAAGGAGTCCCATCTGAATGCTGTAAAGAGGATTTTCAGATACCTAAAAGGCAAACCTGCATTGGGACTTTGGTATCCCAAAGATAGAGATTTTAGCCTCTACTCCTACTCAGATAGTGACTATGGAGGGTGCAACAACAACAGAAAATCCACAACTGGTGGATGTCAGTTTTAGGACCAAGACTTGTTTCATGGCAGTGCAAGAAGCAAACAAATGTATCTGTATCCACAGCTGAAGCAGAGTACATAGCTGCTTCAGCAGGTTGCTCTCAAGTACTTTGGTTGCAGAACCAATTACTTGATTATGGTTACAATTTCCTTCATACACCAATTCATATTGATAATTCAGCTGCTATGTTTATAACTGCTTACCCAGTTCAACATAGTAAAACAAAACATATTGAAATCAGATACCATTTTCTGAGAGATTGCTCTGAAAAGGGTCTAATCAAGTTAGTCAAAGTAGACACAACCAATCAACTTGCTGATTTGTTCACTAAAGCATTTGATTCTGTTAGATTTAATTTTCTGATAGAATCTTTGGGGATGATTAACTTAGAATAAATCAACAAAAGCATATGACTGACTTTGTGCAGAGTAATCGTTAAGGATAACTTATAGAACATGCATCTATACTTGATTAGAATATCATACTATACATGCCAAACTGCATTATAGGATTCCATTTGAGAATCAGGAAGGTATGTTCTCTCCTGATGTGATCAAATCACTTACACAAGCACACTATGTAAAATACTTTATAATCTTCTATCTTTGCAAAGTCATATTCCCTCTGTTTTGTGTGAACAAAGACCTGGGAATGTGATTAACAAGTGTGATCTTCATTCTCCCTCTGTTTTGTGTAAACAAAGACGTGGGTTAAAGTTCACCTCTGTTTTACGAAAGTAAAGACCTGGTGACTATGAAGATCATATTTCAGCTCTAAAAAGGAATCACTTGTGATCCATTGTACATCAAGTCAAAGAGCTCAATATCAAAGCATTCATGAGACTGTAATATGTCTCAAGATAGAACTTATAACTTAATGTACATAGTCATTAAGTGTGGAATGTAGTGATTTGCGTCACCTACGGAAGACATACTCTAATGATAATTGAATGTGGGACTCATGATTGCTACTGATTAACAAACTTCACAACATGATAAATAGCATGCCTAGTTGATACAATACTCATGTTTGAATTTAAGTGGATCTATATACTTGCAATCAGGTATGTATTGAATCAACTAATCAACATCAGCAGAAGCCAAGTTATAGTATGATCCCTCTATATATATATATGCATGCATGTAACTGTTTAAGTCAGATGTTTAATTGTTATCTCAACTGACTTTCTCTCATTTAGACTGTCATATGCCTGTCATGCCTGTTTACAACTTAAATTTATGATAAATGTAACAGTCTCACATTAATCACAAATTTAGGGGGAGTAGTTCATGCATGAAAAACAATAAAAGCTGATAACTGATTTGAATTACTTTGAAGGAATTGGAACTTGAGCACTAACTTGAATGCAGGATACAGGAAACTTGCTTTCCTGTACTTAATTGCCATGCAAATAAAGTCAACAATGTCCAACATCAACATTTGATTCTACTCAGTAGATATCATACATTTAGTTTTAAAAACTTTTATGTTCCGCAGAAGTTTCAGTAATACCTCTCTTCCGTAGAAGTATTATGTGATTTCTGATTCAGCAGCAAAACAAATGCATTGAACTTTTACATCCACAGATGTTAAGACATCCGCAGATGTAAGGTTCCGCAGATGTTGACATCAGCAGATGTAAGGTTCCGCAGATGTTGACATCAGCAGATGTAAGGTTCCGCAGATGTTGACATCCGTAGATGTCAAGGTTCCGCAGATGTTCTGCGGAAGAAGTAATGCATTCTAAACAAACTTGGTATGCGGATAGGAATGAATGGGAGTGGGCCCAACATAATTAATAAAAGAAATTAATGTGTTCGCCTATAAATAAGGTTTCTGATATTTTTACAGAGCACTTTTTCACATTTAACATAGAAAATCGCCCATTTTCCCCTTTTTTCAAAATTTCAAAATATCCGTTCCAAGAACACATTATTAACATTATCCAGTAATCAATCACTGATACTACGAAGGTAAATCATGTCTTAAACATCAGTACGAAACTGATTAATCGGTTATTGCCATTAAAACGATTCAACTGCATGTTTTCTAACTTGATTTTCTTTACAGATGGATAATCGATTCGCTAAAGAACATAATGTGTGCGCGTTCTTAAACGCTGATGATCCTGCGGCGGAAGGATGTCGAGATATCATAAGATATCTCCGACGATCAAGGCTCTTCTACGCCTTGACGGCTGAGCCTGTGATCCATCAGGCGCACATAATCGATTTCAGGAACTCAGCACGAGTTGAAGAAAAAGGTGATGAGGAAGTGATAGTGGCTGAGATTCGAAACAAACGTCTACGAATCACTGAAAGCACCTTACGAAGATGCTTGGAACTGGGTGGTAGAGAGATAGGTCACCCCTATGTATTCGAGAATGAATACATTGAGAAAATATTCAACCTGATGGGGTATGATGGTGATTACGAGAAAGGGGAAATCAAAAAGGGTAGGCTGTGCATACCATACCGATTCTTGTGTCACATCTACCTGAAATGCATGTCAAACAGGAAGTCGAGACTCGACAGATTCTCTAGGCACATATCATCTGGGATCATTGGGATATTCGAGGGGAGAATTTATAACTACGCCAAATACATCTTCAATTGTCTGAGTGAACAAAACACTTGAGCAAATGTGCTAAACAAGCTTAGTGGAAAGTACCAGGGTCAAGATATGCCAATGTTCGCACATGTATTGGATCCCCAAGCAGACCTTCCACAAGAGTTGGCTTGGGCTGATGAAGCAGAATCATCTGCTGATTCTGCACAAGCATCTCACTCACCTCTCCAAACACCATCACACCAACACCACTCACCAACCCAAACTCCACCACTCCAACATCAAACACCTAGCCAAACCCCCCTCAACAATCACAATCCTCAACAAGCTTGAACACACAACCAACCTCCCCAATTCATCAACATCAATCACTAATATCCTCATCATCCACAAAAACACTCAGCAGATATCTCCAACCCAACAACAATCACCATCAACTTCTCAGTCATCATTTCATCACACTCAACCTCTCTCTCCACTAAACACTCAATCCCCTGTACTACCACCACCAAAATCTCCAAAATATGCATCACCGGAAAGTGCTGGCACTGAACCATTTGAGATAACTGAGTCTGTACACTCTGTACACTCAGGAGACACAGAGATATTATCTCAAGCCAGTACTATTAGTTTATCACCCACACACACAGAAAACAAGCTGCATCAGCACATACTGAGCCCATATCTTCATTGAAAGATGAACAAATTGCTGATGATCACGGGGAAGTACAAGGATCTGCTGAGGATGTCATTGCATACCGTGATGATGATTTAAGTGACAAAGACATTCCTGTCAGCAAAAGCTTTTTGGTTGCTGAGTACAACAAGTTAGTACTCAAATCAAATAAGCAAGAATTCAAGAGCTGAAAGGTGTAATCAAAGAAAAGGATGAAGAGCTGATGAAGAAAGATGCTAGACTAAAACGGCTGAGAGAAGATGCTCTAAGCAACAATGAAGTTATTGATGCATTGTTGGAAAGAGAAAAAGAGTTGGAGGCTTCTTTAATAACTGAGCAAAATGATAAAGCTGAACTGATCAAACAGAAATATGCAGAAATAGAAGAGCTGAAAAAGAAGATATCTGCTCTGAAAACAAAAGAAGCTCCAAGTTCTGAGCAACCAAAACAGACGGGTGAAGCTGCTAAGCAAATGATTTCATACACCCGGAAAAGAAAATACTTTGGAGCAACTCAAAAGAATCATGAAGATGAAAGCTCTCCAAAAAGACCAAAACTTCCATCCCCTGCACCTACACCTTCAGTAGATGTGTCTACTGTGAAGGTATCATCCGGAGATGATGATGACAGTGAGAAAGAGTGGGAGGAACTGACAAGAATTGAGTCCCCCACTGGTGAAAAGGGTGGAAAGGCCAATGACCTTCTAACAACAGTAGACATCATGGAAGAGAGGCCTGATTCTAGCATGTTTATGACCCTCATCAACCATGGTTTTCCATATGACATGGTTGAGAGGATGAACACTTCTGAAATGAAGAATGCTCTGAAAGAATTTGAGTTTGCAAGGTTCATAATCCCAAACTATGATTATGAAGCCTGTACAACCTTTCAGTCATTGGAGAAGATCAAGAAGGAGCTAGGGCACTGTGACACAGACAAACTTACCAAGTACAATATGACTTGCTGGTTACAGGGCCACAACTACAAACCTCATGAGGTTAAAGGTAGAACCACTGGAGAACTTCGAAGGATGATGGAACATGTAATGAAGGTGGAATTAGAAACTGGTGTGAAGTTCAGAACCACTGCTCCACATCCAAAAGAACAACCAAGTAAACTTGCTGCTGATCCAATAACAGTTGAACCAAAAGATCAGCACAAGGAAAGAGAAACACTGATCAGAGAGCCAAGGGCAGTGATCCCCGGAAAAGTATGGCCTCTGGGAACAACTGTTCGAGAGATTACCGAGAAGAAATCAACTCTTGTACAGCTGTATGATCATATCACAACTCCCAGTTCTTTGGAAGACCACAGGATTATGGCCTGGAAATATGATCCAGACTGGGATTGTGCAATAATCAAGAGGACATCTGGAAGGATTCAATACTTCCATGATGTGGAAGACATGCTCAGCCTTCCGGAGCAAGATATCAGGGATCTACAGAGCATCCCAATGTTCAACTACCCAATCCATCTCAGGGGGAGAGACTTCTCTGCAGCTGTAAATGGTATGAAGACCAGTTTTACTGATGATGTGCTCATGCAAGCAAAGAGAAATGATAAGGAGCACAAAAGAATGAAACAAAATCAGAAAAGAAAAACAGCTGAAGTCTCATCCCTTGTAGATGATGATCTGCTAAAAAGAGTGGGATGTACCAGAACCTCACACACCATCAAAAGCATCACTGCAAAATCAATTCACTTGTCCTATCTTAGAATGGGGATACATTGAAAAGAATAAAGAGATGGTGTTGCTGAGAAATGTTGATGGGAAGAAGGGAGAAAAAATAAGAATCTTTGATCCAATAGAGCTAAAGATGCTGCATCCCAGCTACACATCATACCTTCATGATAAATTCTTCCCAAAGCTAACAGATGAAAAAGCCCAGAATGATCTCTGCTTGTTTGTGCATATGATTCAAGTGATAGATAAACTGCATGCAAAGGCACACAAGAGAAGGAAGCATGAGGCTGGGCTACTAAAAGGAACAATAATAGCTGAAGTGTCTGAGCTCAGAATATCTGAAGAAGATGAATTAGAAATTGTGCATAATGATAGTGTAGTGGAAACACTCACTACAGAAGAAGATGTCTTGGGACTCAGTTATGACACACTGAAGAAGATCAGCAGGATGCAGATAAAGTACAAATACGATGATCAGAAAACTGCTGTATCTTACTTCTACAACAAAATCATATCAAGAGTCAAGGAGCTTGCAGTGTTGAAAGACTGATTACAAGTAGCTAAGCCTAAGGGGGAGTATTGTTAGATCTAGATTGTATAGGGATAGATCATTTTTGTATAGGCTTAGTACTTGAAAATAAAGTCTTGTAATTAATATTTGTAACAATCAAAAATATATATATATATATATATGTGCTTTGAATCTATAGGATAACCCCATATATATGTGTGTTGATTTGTGACTTGACAGGGAAAAACAATATACTTGGACGGATTCATGGAATTGAACAAGTGTAAGAAACATCTACGGATGAACAATTTTGTTAATCCGTAGATATGTTTCTTACAAGACCAAATGACCAAGTGAATGTTCCTGCGGATGATCAAGTACCGTGAAGTGAAGACTCCTACGGAAGAAGGATTTCCTACGGAAGAACAACTCTGCTACGGAAGAACAATCATCTACGGAAGAACAAAAGTTCTGCGGACGACAAGACACCTGCGGAAGAATATACTTGTGCGATTGCAACTATCACCAAGTCAATCAAGTCAACACAATCAATAACAAATCCCGAGAGATCCGGTGTTTCCTAAGCCGACTCAAATCATCTATAAATATGAGTCCTAGGTTTCACATCTTGGGGAACACAATCAATCATTACTACGGCTGTCAAGAGTTCATTGTGCAACCCTAGCTGCCGTCACATCAACATCAAACATTATTCGATTCACAGAATTCGTTGTTCATAGTTATCAGTTATTATTCTTTTGTAATCATTACCTTATAGTTAATGAAATACATTTGAATTATTATTGATTTCACATTTATTGTGTTTCTGTGGTTGTGTTCATCGTTAATCATTAAAACAATTAAACGTCAATTAGTGATAATTCCGCGATCATTAAATTGATTTATTTTAATACTGATAATTCCTGAATTGCGATCCTTGGATTCACATGCGCTATGTGCAAAAGAAAATAAGAAATGCTCAAACAAGGAGATAGGTTGTGTGCCTCTCTGCTGTGCGATGGCACTGACCTGAGGATAAGCATAACCTACATATTCTAGACTTCATTGTTGTTTGCCGCCTCTCTGCTGTGCGATGGCGCTGACCTGAGGATTGGCTTCTCTTTGAAAGATCTAAGAATAGTCTCTTCTTGTAAATAAAAAAATACCTAAAGACCGCTCGAAAGTCCTTTAAGGAATGCTGATTACCATATAAGTGTGGGATACACAAATGTTGTTTGAAATAATATAACATAATTCATTGCCAATGTATGTCAAAAGTCTGTGTATGAATTTAAGTGGACAAGTATACTGACAATCGTCTTGTATGCACCGACTGAAGTTGACGATCAAAGTGTGTTACGTATCATATTAAACATGATTCCCAGTTAGTACTTAGAAGTCTTAGATCAGAACAAACTGTGATATGTCATCATGAAAAATGAAATCAACTCATAATGTTCCAAGTAATGGTGTATATGCCTGTCTGATTCCAAATGAGTCTGTTCCTGATATAATGTCAATGCTGATAGGCTACACAAACCTGCCCTAACAAAAATCACAAAAAGATGTTCATTTTGTTCGTAGTTTAAATTTTATTTATTGGTTAGTATTAGTGTGTCAATGTCGGACTGTGTGTGTATGGTTATCTGTTAACGTCACTAAACGAGCTAAATGTCTATTTAAAAATTGTTTCTGAAAGGATAAAAATATCACGTCTAAGGTGATAAGTTGGTTAAATGGATCACGTCTGAGGTGATCGGGTGGATAAATGGATCACGTCTGAGGTGATCGGGTGGATAATTGGATCACGTCTGAGGTGATCGGGTGGATAAATGGATCATGTCTGAGATGATCAACGACACATAATGTTTTATCAATTGGTTAAGAAATCTAAGGGTCGGTAAATATAGTTGACTAAAATGGCACAAGTATAGCCCAATCGCACGACTGAATCTGATCTGACTCAGTCGTACGAATGAGGTATACAATTGAACACAATCGTACGATTGGGCCATGCGAATGAGCCCAATCGGACGATTGAAAGTGATTGACTATGGTAGACATCCGAATGAAGGTCAATCGTATGACTGAAGATGGATGATTAGGTGAACTGTACGACTGACACTTAGTCGTACGACTCAACTATACGACTAGGCTCAGTCGCACGACTAAGTCATCCAACTTAGCACAGTCGTACGACTGAAGATTGCCCTAGTATAAATACCAGGGAAATCACCCTCAGTCGCTCACTTTCCCTAATCACCCACTTCACTCGTACGATATAGCGAAACTCGGCCAAATTTCCAAATACTCCTTAAACCTCGATTACATTGTTGCTGACACTTGCATTCGCTCATACAGGTACTAAACAAGAGGAATCATCAAACAAACTGTGTCGAATCATCAAAAATGGCACAAATTATGACCGAACAGTACTCGTAATCTTAATAGGCTGAATAGACCTTAAAACCTGAACTTAATGATCAAATTAAGGTTACAATAGGCTTAATCAGCTTATTTTGAGTGCAATGAGCATAATTTTGACGTTTAACACTTAGTATTGCTCAAAACAGGAATTTGAATGGACAACCAGTCGACTGAACGACTGGACACACTGATGAACTTCAATCGTACGACTGAGCTATCCGATTGTCTGAATCGTACGAATGAGTTGAACGAATGATTCATTCGTACGACTGATCCTTGCAAATGAGTTCAGGCGCACGACTGAGATACACATATGAGAAGACATGCGACTAAGTCCAATCGCAGGACTCAGTCGTACGTATGAACTCAATCGCACGATTAGATCTCAGTCGCACGGTTCAAATGCACGACTGGAATTCAATCGTTTGTTCAGTCGCACGACTCAACCAAAGCTTAAAGTTCATTAATTGAGATTCATTATCCTCTACATGTGTTAACGTCTAGTTGATTTATGTGAACAGATGGCAAGCAGATGGCCGATGAGCTCTAAGCACAACATCTGTGCTTATCTCGAACTGACTTCATGCAATGCGGGAGATTTCACAGGGATCATCAACTTTCTACGAAGATCGAGGATATATAGAGCTATCTCAGCTCCATGCACACCCTATCTCTCGATTCAGAAGGCGTTCTGGGAGAACGTAGTGGTGGATAGGTCGACTGATCCTTATTTCATCAGGAACTCTATACTTGGGGAGCCCATTCAGATTACTGAGGAGGACATACGGACGGTCCTCGAGCTAGGGGATGATGCTGATTGTCCAACACGTCTGCATCCCCTTACCGTCCGAGGCTGCTTTTTGAGGGCAAAGTACTCGGGGGACATAAACTCGAGTATGTTCAACAAGAGCAACTTGAGCCCCCAGTTCAAGTACCTTGCCCACATACTTCTACGATGTTTAGCCTCTAGGAAAGGAGGGTTTGATGAGTTGTCAGTCCAGATGCAGAGTGCGTTTGCCGCTCTGGTGCTGAAAATCCCCTTCAGCTTCTCTCGGATGATCTTCACCTATCTGGTGGAGAACATCGAAGCTAAGGGAAAGGAGAGCTTTTGTATGTACCCACGATTCATCCAGATGATCATCGACCAAAAGCTTCCTCAACTGCCCAAAGCTCAAGAAGATGCAGTTGTCCTAGAGGTTATGGATGATACTACGTTGGGTAGGATGAAGGTCTACCGAGGGAAGCAAGTGAAACCCCCGGTGAGGATTTTGTTTGGGTACCTTGCCCGGGAAGACTATGTGGCGCCAGCTCGGAGAAGTGGCGTCATGATAACAGTGATTCTGATGTCGAGCTGATCGCTTTTCCCTCTGATGACTCCGACGATGACGATGATGGTACTGATCAAGGGGGAGTTGGTCAGGAAGGACTAGAACCAGCTCCAATTCATCCGGATTTTGATGTTCAAGAAGAGGATGATTCTGATGATGTGCCACTTAGTCGAACTGTGGGCAGTCGGGTAGTGGCCACTGAGGAGGGATTATGGGCGGTTGGTGGACGCCCAGGAGAGTCTGGGAGCTCTGTAGCAGATCCATCGTACACCCCAGCCTCTCCCAGCAGCCAAGGGGGAGCCTCCGCGTCAAGGGGGGCTCGGAGGAAACATATGGCTCGTCCTCATGGGATGAAGCCCAAACGCAGGAGGATCACGCTTATCACTACCTCCTCTGCACCTACCACTTCCACCACCCCTACCCAAACCACCCAAACCACCCAAACCACTCAAACCACCCAATCCACCATATCCCAAACACCTCAAACCACCACCACCACTATACCACCTACTACTTCATTCCCACTGCCTCCCATATTCACCACAGCCACCACAACCACCACCATTCACCAAACCCAACCCTCATCTAACCCCTCGAGCTCAGTTTTACCACCGGTCTCTATGGCTGAGCAACTTGCTGCGCTGAACAGCATGGTGCTCCAGCTGCTAGCCTCTGATAAGGCTAAGACGGCTCAGATTCTCCAGCTGCAAGAGCAAAGTTCTACACAAGCAGCTGAGATTGATAGACTGAGGGAGTTGACATCTTCGCAAGCTCAGCTGATCGCGGCGCAGACAGATCAGATCACTGGTCTATTAGAGCAAGAGATTGAGACGGATAGGAAGTTGGAGAAGTTAAAGGCTACAAACAAGTCTATCCTGCTCAAGCTCAAAGGGACTCAAAGTGAAACTCTAAAGATTGGAGAAGGTGATGCTGATGAAGGTGATGATGATGATGATGAGGATGATGATGACGAGGATGATGATGAAGATACTGATGATGAAGGTGACGAAGATTCACAGGACAAAGACGATGATGCCGATGAAGGAGACGCTGCTACAGCTCCCTCTGATTCTGAGCAAGAACGAAGAACTAAAAGAAAACAAGATCAGAGGGCCTCTTCTTCTGCTCCGTCTACCTCTCACTCTACAGAAGAACCAGCTCAGATTCAAGGCAAAGTTCAAGATTAGATGGTTATTTATTATTTAAACTTTGTACTTGAAATCTTGTATCAAATTCTGTTCTATGTATATAAAATTAAAGGTTAAATCAACATCTGTTATGTGCTTAATGTATACTTACTTGTACTGTATTTGGTTGTTGAACAGGTTCAGCTAAACAAGTTGATGAGCACGATGTTGTGCCCCTTCGTCACATCGATTCAAAATTGACGATGATCCTCGATCTACAAGGGATCGTACAACGATTTGTCAGTTACACTGCTGAAGAGGGGGAGATAATACATGATTTAACAGATGAACAGATTGCTGAACTGTTTAGTCTGAATCCTGACGAGCTGGTGAAAGACGCTCCAGAGGTCGACATAGTTAGTGATGATGAATTACAAGACGTCGATGAACTGGAGATTGAGGACATCACTGCTGATGAGTATCCTCAGTATACTAACGCCGAAGGCGAAGTTCTCCCAGATCTGGGGGAAACTTTTGACAGCAGTATCTTTAATAAGGTTGAAGAGATGATAGCTGCTAAAGCTGCTACAGCCTCAGCTCCTCAGGCAAATGATGCTCATATGGCAATCAAAACGGCTGAATGGATTGCCTGCTTGGAGGAAATTAAGAAACAGCGTGTGCCAAACAAGTCAAATGCCTACACCAAGCTCTATAAGGTCAAGAAACATCAGAAGGTGTCAGGCAAGATCATCAGCTGGGCATACTTTGAGGATCTCAAGGTATATGCCGTGAAGAGAGAAAATGGAATAGAGTATTTCAGATTCCCACATGATCTGAAAACTCTTCCTGGTTTCGAGCTAAATCGTCTAGCTAACTTGAACCTCCTATATGCTATCCCGGGAAGATATCTGGATGGTTCGAGAAGGCGCTGAAGAAAGAGTACCAAACTAGGTGGGTCAACTTTAAACCTCAACAGCCCAAAAGGTTATTTCATAGGACTGAGGTTGACCCCACCTCAGGAAGACCAAAGGTGGTCTTGAGATGGCATCCTCCGCGCACTATGTCGTGTATTCCATTGAGGGAGATGCCTCAAGATTTTGCACCCCATTTCAAATGGTGGTACTGTGACTGGCGTACTGGTGAGGCAGTCATAGTTTTGGAAAAAGAAGGGAAGGTCGAGACTATTAGGGTATACGACCCTATGTGGCTAACTAACTTGTCTGAGTCTGATGTCTATATCTTATTCAAGTGGCCACTGTTCTTTGACACACAGGATATTGTGCAAGCACTGCAGTTCCAACATGTTATACGTATCTGCTTTGCACTGAATATTCATTCTGGGGTCTCGAGAGAAGAAAGGCTGAAAAGATATGAAGAGTTCAAGAAAGAAGTTAAATCTTAGATAGAACTAAGTCCAAGGGGGAGTTTGTTGGTACACATGTCCCCAGTTCTAGTCTAGTGATTTCAAATGTAATTGACTTCTATCTTGTAACACGTATGTAAGGTTTAATCATTGTAAGGAAAACTCTTCAGTGAATGTTTGCTTGATTACTTAATGTCATATCTATTATTGTTGTTTGTTATTACACGCATATATGAACAAGTTATATAGGTTATAGACTTGTTAGACATGTTCTGAATCAGTTAAGGTTCAAGAGTGTGTTTAACTAAGTAATCTGATTCAGTCGCACGACTGGACCATGTGAATGAGCCAACCGGACGACTGAACCAGGAGATTGAGTCAATCGTACGATTGAGTCATGAGACTGACTCAGTCGTCCGAATGAACCAATCGTATGACTCAGTCGCACGACTGAGCCAGTCGTTTGGCTCAGTCGTACGAATGAAAGCTGTGACCTATAAATACCACTTAATTCGTGGAAAAACTGGAGACTTCGAATATTCATAACCCTAGTCGACCCAGAACGCCCTGTTTGTCAATTCCAACTTCACAGAACGTTCCTGGTCATTGCTAATCAATTCTTAACGTTTTCTAATCGTTAGTTTTGATCCGGATTACGTTCTCCCTGATTGGATCGCCAATCAAATAGGATTCCGCACTATTTGATCTGGTACAATGAAGAATCAGTTAGTACTCCGTACGTACAAGGTCCTAACAATATACATATGGGACACTATAATGTATAGATGCAGACACACATATATACAAGGTATACACATGAGACGCAGACTTAACCTACAACTAATTGATGAGAGCTTCAGGTCAATGCTTTAGCATAGCAGAGAAGATCATCTAGGCGTGTTGATGAGAGCTTCAGGTCAATGCCACGGCATAGCAGAGAAGATCATCACTCCAGGCCAGTGCTTTCGCATAGCAGAGGAGATAAACACACATCTTTTTCTATCTAATGTATGAATGTATATACAATAATCGGCTATTGAGATTATTTAATGTTTGACTTAGAGGGCATTATCACCGAGTCACCATCCCAGTGGGAAACACCATAAGCTTCACATCGATAACCTAATCCCAAAAGTAAACTCAGTACAGGAGCAAGACATCAATTAGCAACTCTCAACCAAGTTTTAGACGAGACTTGTATCTTTGTGCAAACCAAAATATCATGAGGAAAATCCTTATTACTGAGTTATGATCTTTAATTTGGCTACATGATCACTTGTTTACTTCGTTTTTAGGATGAGTCTACCATGCATATCCCAGCATAAGATGTTTCCCTCTTGCTTACTTCATTTTCTTGAATTCCTGAGAGATTAAAAAAACTTATTATTAGTATTAATATCTCCCCCGAAATTTTCATTTAATAGCTAACTTAATAGAAAACTTCTTTTTTTCAAGATTTCTTAACAACTAAAGTAAAAGAAGAGTAAAGAGATATGGGACATAACAATTCTCAAGGCAGACAACAAAAACAAAACCAGAAAGCAAATATGTACATATATACAGGTTAAACAGATTTTATTTTCGGGAAAAGATTTGTCAGAACGATATCAATCCCAACATGGAGATCAGTTCATAAAAACGTGGTTTATCAAAAGTTTTTATGAAAAGATCAGCCTTTTGTTTTCTTGTTTCAATGGGAATGATATCAATAAATCCATTTTCCTGGGCGTCACGGATGGCATGAATTCTTGTTTCGATGTGCTTGGTTCGAGTATGATGAATTGGATTCTTGGCAATTCCAACAGTGGCTTCATTGTCACAGAAGATAGGTGTGTAGAGGAAATTGATGCCATAATCCATCATCTGGTGTTGAATCCAGAGCACTTGGCAACAGCAGCTTGATGCAGCGATATATTCAGCTTCTCCCGTGGATAAGGACACTGTTGTTTGCTTTTTGCTTTGACACAAAACAAGACAGTCACCCAGATATTGACATCCATCGGTGACCGACTTTCTGTTAATCCTGCAACCACCATGATCACTATCAGAAAAAGCATGTAAATCAAAATTCCCACCTTTTGGGTACCAAAGCCCCAAACGAGAGGAACCCTTAAGGTAACGAAAAATGCGTTTAACAGCTAGCTCATGTGATTCTTTGGGATTGGCTTGATAACGAGCACAGTAGCACACGGCAAATGTGATATCTGGACGGCTTGCAGTCAGATACATGAGAGATCCGATCATCGAGCGATATTGATGAGCATCCACGGACTTCCCATTATCATGAGGAGACAAGCATGTCTGAGCAATGAAGGGAGTAAGTTCTGGCTTTGAATCATCCATGCCGAACTTTGTGATGATTTCCTTGATGTACTTCTCTTGGTAAATAAGAATACTGACAGGATCTCAGCCTCTCGTTTGATCAATCAGATTGGTTTGCAGCGGATTTAGCATGTTAATTAGCGATTAATGCAAGAACACAAAAGATATTGCAAGTAAAAGCACAATCATAGAGAGAGAAAAGAGTTCTGCAAGAAATTAATTGTTCTATTGCTCAACACGTTTCAGCATTTAAAACAGCATGGTTCACCATCCTTTTATAGGCGGCAAAAGGATGGTGGTGATGTCCTTTCTCTGACATCAACCGATTATTAAAATTACAACTGACGGAACATAAAACTACTGAAGATGTCAACAGCTGACATCTTCTTACAAAAGTGTTCCTATCTTTTACAAGTACTGACAAAAGTAAACTACTAAAATCCTACAACGACTGAAGAACAACCTCTTCAGTCGTTTATAACTACTGAAACTATAACAGCTGAAGAACAAGCTCTTCAGCTATTGTACAACTACTGAAACAAAATAAACTACTGAAAGGGAAAAACCATCACAACAACTGAAGAAGATTTCTTCAGCTGTTGTGACAAACTCTGAGTCTTCAGCACTTGTTCTTCAGACTTGGCTTCAGATGATGTAACAGCTGATGACTTCAGTAGATGTCATCAGCTATTGTCTTCAGTCTTTGTCTTCAGACTTTGTGCTTCAGTAGAAGTTCTTCAGCTCTTCAGTTCTTCAGCTTTTGATTCTTCAGCGCTTGTCTTCAGTACTTGAAGTCTTCAGTACTTGTATGATCAGTACTTCAGTCATCAGTACTTGTCTTCAGTACTTTAGAGTCTTCAGCTGTTGTTCTTTAGTTCTTTGATCTTCATACTTTGATCTTCAGACTTTGTCAGAACAGCTGATGGGAGTCTTCAGCAGTTGTTGCAGTGGCATGTGGGACTTAGAGGTTTTCCTGATCTTGGCTCATTGGTTCTTTTGGTCCAACAAACTCCCCCTGAGCCAATGCAGCCAAAACCTCTAATTATTTGTTGTCCCACTTATTGTTGGTAGAAATATTGGTCTATTTCCTTCTAGATCAGATTAGAAGTTGACCCAGATAAGCACTGGCCTAGGAGAAGGTTTCTAGAATTTGTTTGGCTAAGTATGGATGGGAGCTCTGTTTTGGGGAATTGGACACAGAGCTGTTGTCCCATCCATGAAACCTACCTCCCATGTACTAGCCTGTAGGATTCTCTAGTGTAGGCTCGGACGAAAATCATTTGTTTTTCTTTGGTCATGTCTTCAGCCCCACCATCGAACAATCCTTCACGGCCATACATCTATAATACAAACTTGACATGTTTGCCATTCTTGAGCTCAACTGTTGTGATTTGCTTATATGCAAATTCATCTGGATGCCTGCCTTCTAGTAACAAGTTGAGCTCATCTTTGCGGAAGTTCTCAAGCTTCTTATAAACTAAGCCTTTTCTAACCATCCTGTTCTCCAACATCATTTCAGGTGGTTGCTTAGACTTATAAGCTTTTTCGAACTCATCCATAATTTCCCAGGGTGTTACTGCAAGAGCCACTGTGATTACTTCATCTACAATCCTCTTTATCTGGCTCTTGTACCTCACAGGAATGTCTTTCTTTGTAATCCTGTGAGCCACCCTCAGATCAGGCCAAGTCCTCACTCTCTCTTTGTTATATTGGAAGGTTTGTTTGAGAGTGAAGAGTCTCAGAGCTTCTTTCTTCATGTTCATGATAGAGGTAGAGGCAGCATATGCTTGGTCAATTGACTTAAGCATTTCAGCATCATGAAGCTGCTGCTGTGCCTCTTCCTCTATCTTTACCCTCACAGTGTCCATCTGTGAGGTGGGAGTGATGGTTTGGGGTTTGGCTTTTGGTAGAGGGATGACTGCTGAAAGGGGCAGTCTATCCTCCTCATCCTCATCTTCTTCTTCTTCTTGCAGCCTCAACACCCTTCTCTTCTTCTTCAAGGGTGGATCATTGGCTGCGGGTTTTGATGGTGAAGGGGTTGGTTTAGTGGGTTGTGGTTGGGTTGTTGGTGTGGGAATGTTGGCAGGCACTGCTAGTAACCTAGAGATAAGAGCTGGTTTGGTCTGTTTTACTAACAGTGTCCTGTTCCCAGCACCGGCTTCTGAGAGGGCCTCAGCGACCAGTCCTTTAGTGAAATCACCAGCCGAACAAATCTTGGTGGTTATTGCCAACAGTCTGTCCCTGGTCCATGCCTTAACATCAAGGACTGGCCTGCCCAGGTACTTCGAAGTGAACCTACTCATAGCCTCAAGTTTCTTTCTTTCCTCTTGGCTATAAGTAGTCCATCGGTACTCAATCTCTCTTCTCTCCATGTTCCTGATCTCCTGATCTAGCAAGGTAGTGTCCTTGTCAAAGCCTTGCCTGAACAGCTGATCAATGATAGTGTCCATTGATCGGCTATGCTCAGCATCAGCCTCCTTGACAAGGGCTGCTAGATCGGAGTCAGCCACCTTCTTTCCCTTCTCTCCCTTTTTCTTATAAGTGGCACTGAAATCCTTTTGGATTCCAGCCACTTCTATATGCTCAACCTCCCTCTCCTTCCTCTTCCCTTTCTCCCTCACCCTACTACTCTCCTCAGCCATCTCCCTCTCAACCACCACCTCTTTCTCTGCCTCTAACTCCTCCTCTCCCCTCTTCCTCTTGGCTTGCACTGATGTCTCCCCCTTTTTGGGTGCATTGGTTGGGGTTTGACTATCAGCAAGCGCCTTAGTAATGGCAACCTCCACCATGGGTTGTATATAAGCGGGAAGCCTCTCATCAAGGTTTTGAACGACTATATCTTTAAGTATGGGTGTGATGAGAGGCAGGGATTTCTGGAGGATAGCATCCAGCTGCTCAGGGGGGTTCTGACCCTGAGAGCTAGTGCCAGAAGCAGGGGCTGGTGGCCGAGTTTGTGGGAGTGGCTCAGTGTTTTTGAGACCTTCGGGTGAAGGTGCCATCTGTGGGGTCATGGTGGCAGATGGATTTCTATCTTGAGTCATTTGAGCAAGCAGCTCTTTGAGTCTGCTTATCTCATCTTCTAAGATAGTGTTTTGAGCTACTATATCGTAGAAGAAGCTCAGGTTATCATCAGTATGAACTGAATCATCTGACCTCCTGACAATGTCAGGATGTACATGCTCTGAGTGTGGCTCAGATATAGCATGTGCCCCTTGTTCATGGTACTGGGGACTTCCAGCCTCCGGATTGGATCCATCATCGGCAGTTGCCTCTGGTGAGGTCTTATTGATGTTACCAGCTTCACCCTGCTCAGATGTTGATGCAGAGGAAGTGGCAGCCTCACTAGATTGTCCTATCTCCCTAGCCACACTGGGAGATTGGTCTTGTGATTCTCTATGCTGTGGGCTCCCACCGGCACTTGTATCCACCCCTCTTCGGTTGGAGTCTCCCCAGTTGTAATAGGTTTCTGGGGAAAGGGTGGAGTGTTTAGATGGGTCAGCACTTTGGCGATAACCAATGTAGGGCTTTGTGGGGCGGTCTCATCAGGAGATGGGCTCGTAGCGGAGTGCACATGGGGAGGACTGTGCTGTTCAATGGTAGTCCTCTCAATTGAGATAGACCCCAGTAGTGTGGTTGCCCTAGTATTGGTTGCATCAGGCTCCTGTTGAGAGGAAGCCTGTGCGGTTGTGGTAGGTGGAGTCATGGTACCTGCTGGGAGAATCGAACCAGCAGGCATATCCTGCCTTTGTGTTGCAGGGGTATCCTCAGGGGACTCATCTCCCAGAGTAGCCTTTTTGGGCTTCTTTTTGGCTTTTGGTTTGGTGGGGACTTTGGATTTGGAGGTGGAGGCTGTGGGTTACTGCTGCGTGGGTTTTCGCAGTCGGCCAGCCTGTTTGAGTGTGTGGTCACTATTGTGCCTGGAGTATACCTCGGCTAGAATAGCCATGGCAGGGACCCCAGTGCCAACTAGTCCCTCAGCCTGAAGCTGGTTTTCTATCATGGCCATTATGAACCGTGGATACAAGATCCAACGGTTAGAAAGAGGTTTTGTGGCCATGTCTTTAAGTTCCAAAAAGATGAGATCAGTTAAGTTCAGAGGTTGATGCTCAAAGATAGAAAACAATACCTGTTGCCACCTTGATGACATCTGGTCCCACGAAGAGGTTTTGGGAGCCAGACACACGTTCACCATATGAAAAATGAGGCGTTAGGGATCAGGGAAGTGCTTCTTCAACAAGGTGGAGTCGGAGAGGTCACCCTGGTAGTCGTTGGATGTGAAGGATAGATCCAGGGCACCTTTGGGGTAGGAGGTTGGGTGGGTGGCATCCTCCAGCTGTAGGGTTTGGGGCAGGGTAGCTGGAGTGATAACCACGGGGTGGTTATTGACGGAGGACCGGAGAGAGACCTTGCCATCCTGCTCTCCGGTTTGGACGGTTATGTTTGTCCAAAACTCCGTCAAGGAGTCGGTGTATATAGTGGGGTTCAAGAGAAAAGCCGTTTTGTATGGTGAGTCGTGCATAAGATCGACGGCTTGGTGAAATTTGGGCCATAATGGCGATTTGGTGAGATGGGCGACACAGTTGTGTCGAGGTTTCAGTTGCATGTTCGCCATTAATGGTGTATGGGAATTTCAGAGGTTTTGAAAGATTAGGTCAAGTGAGGAGTAAATGCTCTGAAGGTGGGGTATTTATAGGGTAGGGCAAAGGCTTGAAAGAAAACTACTGAAGGTTTTGGTGTTAGTGATTAGTTGTTGTAACGACTGATGACATGGTTTTAACCTTCAGTGGTTATAACATCTGAGGACTTGGTGTTGGTCTTCAGTAGTTGAAACTACTGAGACTTTGGTTTTGTCCTTCAGATGTTGTAAACGTCTGAAGAGTTACTGTCAGTCTTCAGTAGTTATGAACTACTGATGACCTGATATTCTTCTTCAGACATTGTAACAACTGAAGACTTGGTGTTAGCCTTCAGTAGTTGTGAACTACTGATGTCAGTAGTTGTGAACTACTGAAGACATGGTATTGCTTCAGTTGTTGTAAACAACTGAGGACTTGGTGTTATCCATCAGTAGTTGTGAAACTACTGAAGACATGGTTTTGTCCTTCAGTTGTTTGGGTATGAAACAGCAGATGTTGTCATCAGCTGATGAGAAATTACTCATCAGCTGTTTCCATCAAATCAGTTGTTTCATACTAGCCTCTACACTTACTCATCAGCTCTTTGGCTGATTTTCAGATGTTTCATCGACCCTTCAGCTCTTGTGAATATTTATGCCTTCAGCTCTTGTGATCAGATGTTCACAAGTGCTGATGAAATACTCTTCAGAGCTGGTGAACAAAATCTGTCTTCAGTACTTGTGTAAGATTACACATCAGTACTTGTGAGCAAAATTTGTTCATCAGTACTTATTTATTTGAAAATCATACATCAGTAGTTGTAATCCACTTCACTACATTAGTTGTTTTCAATAAATAATGTACATCAGTACTTTGAGTCAATTTAGTCTTCAGTAGTTGTGAAAGAGCTGAAGTCTGAATTACTCATTAGTACTTGTATTTGACCTAATGCTCATCAGTAGTTATGAAATAAGAGCACTAGCATAGGTCAAATCAATCAAGCTGCAGCATACCTAGCCTTAGTACCAAATTTTGGAAGGTGGCACTATCTAAAGGCTTGGTAAAAATATCTGCAAGCTCATCAGCACTAGGAACAAACTTAGGATCAATCAGACCTTTTTCATAGCAATCCCTGATAAAATGATGTCTGATCTCAATATGTTTGGTCCTAGAGTGCTGGACTGGATTCTTAACAATACAAAGAGCTGAAGCACTATCCATTAGTAATGGAGTCTTAGTCTCAGTAATGCCATAATCCAGGAGTTGGTTCTGAAGCCAGAGTATTTGAGAGGTACAACTTGCAGCAGCAATGTACACAGCTTCAGCAGTGGATGTAGCAATTGAGGTTTGTTTCTTACTCTGCCAAGAAACTAAACAATTGCCTAGGAATTGGCAACCACCAGAAGTGGATTTTCTGGTGACTTTGCATCCTGCATAATCACTATCAGAGAAAGCAACTAATTTGTAAGAATGCCCAGTTGAATACCAAAGACCTAGTGATTGGGTACCTTATAGATATCTAAAGATCCTTTTGACTGCAATCAAATGGGATTCTTTAGGTGCAGCCTGAAATCTAGCACAAGCACATGTTGCAAACATGATGTCCGGTCTAGAAGCTGTAAGGTACATCAAGGACCCAATCATACATCTGTAAAGGGTTTCATCAACCGCTTTACCTTTCTGATCTACATCTAGTTGTGTGATGCTGCTCATGGGAGTAGAACAGGGCTTACAGGTTTGTAAATCAAACTTATTCAACAACTCTTTTGAATATTTGGACTGATGGATGAAGATTCCATCATCCTGTTGTTTGATTTGCAAACCTAGAAAGAACTGTAATTCTCCCATAGCACTCATTTCAAACCTTAGCTTCATTAGCTTTGTAAATTCATCACACAACTTTGGATCAGAGGATGCAAAGATGATGTCATCTACATAGATTTGAACAAGGAGCTTATGTTGTCCCACAGTCCTAATGAATAAGGTTTTATCAATGGTGCCTCTAGTGAACTTATTTTCTAAAAGAAAAGTTGATAGTGTCTCATACCAAGCTCTAGGAGCTTGCTTCAGCCCATAAAGAGCCTTATCAAGCTTGTACACCCAATCAGGATGTTTATTGTCCTCAAAGCCTGGTGGTTGACACACATAAACTTCTTCTTTTATTTTTCCATATAAGAAGGCACTTTTGACATCCATTTGATAAACCTTAAGACTGTGAAAGGCAGCATAAGCTAATAATAGTCTGATTGCTTCCAGTCTGGCCACAGGTGCAAAGGTCTCATCATAATCGATGCCTTCCTCCTGTGCAAACCCTTGAACAACCAGTCTAGCCTTGTTCTTGACAATTTGGCCCTTCTCATCTGTTTTGTTCCTAAATACCCACTTGGTGCCTATAGCACACTTACCTTTGGGTAGTGGAACAAGCTCCCACACTTGCTGTTTCCTAAACTCAAGAAGCTCAAGCTGCATAGCTTCCACCCATCCATTGTCTCTTAAAGCAATATGATAGTTCTTTGGCCCTTGCTGACTGATGAAGAGAGCATAGAAGCAGAAGTTGGACAATTGATTCCTGGTTGAAACTCCAGCATGAATATCACCAATGATTTGAGATGTGGGGTGATTCTTGAGCTCTTGATAGACTATGATATCTGTGCAAGTGTTTGTAGATCCATCAGCGGCAACAGATAGTGATGGAGATTCCTGAAACCATGTAGAGGATGGCAGCTCAAACAAAGTAGAGCAAGCAGAAATTTCATCCGCATTTGTAGTGGATGGAGCTGCTGAGGCTACAGGAGCATCAGGTTCAGTGGACTCAGGCAGGTTGTCACTAAACCTGAAGAGGTGAGTACTGACTACATCATCATCAGTACCACCAGGTGAAGATCTGTTGACAGGCTCAACAGATGGAGGTTGATAAGGAACATATTACAGTATGTCCAGATCAAACAACTCCACAGGGTTTTGTGGAATCTTGTCCTTGGGAGATTCATTGAACTTAACATGCAGAGTTTCTTCAACCCCTTTTGTTCTACAGTTGAAGACTCTGTATGCCTTGCATGTTGATGAATAACCAACAAAATACCCTGCATCCACCTTACTAGCAAACTTCTGGAGTGGGTTGCTAGTGTTGAGAATGAAACATGGACACCCAAAGGCTATAAAGAATGAAATCAGAGGAGCCAAATGATGAAGAACTTCATAAGGAGTCTTCATCAACCTCTTATTCACTAAAGCTCTATTCTGTACATAGCAAGCTGTATTGACAGCTTCAGTCCAAAAGGTCAGTGGCAACCCTGAGTCAGCCAACATTGACCTTGCTGCTTCAATGAGGGTCCTGTTCTTTCTCTCCACCACTCCATTCTGCTCAGGAGTTCTAGGAATGCTAAACTGCCTTCTAATTCCCTTGGACAGGTAGAAGTCATCAAGTGTGTGGTTTTTAAACTCTGTTCCATTGTCACTCCTCACACACTTGACCTGTAGGGAATACTACTTTTCTACAAGTAACACAAAGTTCATTATAGTCTTGGCTGCTTCATCCTTGGAGTGCAAGAAGAAAGTCCATACAAACCTGGAATAATCATCCACAATTACCAGGCAGTATTTCTTCTTTGCCATGCTCATCACTCTGACAAGACCAAAAAGATCCATGTGCAGGAGCTGCAAGCGGGCAGTGGACTTTGGTTCTTCTATTGAAGGGAATGAAACTTTGTGTTGTTTTACTTTCAAGCAAGCAGTGCAGTCATCTTCACACTTGAACTCCTTCTGAGGCAATCCACTTACTAAACCATGGCTTATAAGCTGATTCATGTTCTTGAAATTAACATGACCCAGCCTTCTATGCCATAGTGTAGACTCTTGAGGAGATGCCTTGGAGAATAAGCAAGGATGGCCTTTTAGATCCATTTTTTTGGAAAGATCTAAAGCATACACTCTTCCTGTCCTGTTGGCCTTCAGGAGAGTGTGTTCATCCAATGCCTTGTCAATCAAACTCAGAACTTTGGATGACAGAATCCGACAGTTCTGGCTTGTGAAAAGGGCAACATGGCCTTTGTCACACATTTGACTGACACTCAAGAGGTTGTACTTGAGATTCTCAACATGGTTAACATCATCAAACCTTATTTCCCCATTGGAGACAAAGCCTTTTCCGATGGTGTAACCCTTTGCATCATTGCCAAAGGAAACAAATCCCTTCTTTCCTTGAGAGTAGTCATTAAGAAGGGAGCTGCTTCCTGTCATGTGCATGGATCCTCCACTGTCTACATACCAGATGCTTCTATGGCATGTTGAAGAACCCTGCAAACACAACCATGTGTTAGTTGGTCTTGGAGACCCAAACCTGCTTGGTTTTGGGTCTGTTCTCAGCTACAGGTGCAGCACTAACAGGTGTGTTACGTGTGACAGTCTAAGGTGAAGAAGATGGTGCAGATGAGGAACCCTTTGGCTTGGACTTCCTTTTCTGTGGTTTCAACACAGGAGCATCTATGTGGTTGACTCTTCCCACTAGTTGCTGAACCATCATCACCAACTGTGTCTGATTTTGTGATAAAGCCTTCAGCTCTTCAGACACATTGGAGTTTGCTGATGATGAGTTCCTATGTTGTACCATCTTTTTCTGAGCAACCTCAGCTGTTGCCTGAGTGATCCCTACCTTCTTTTTAGATTCAGCTTTGGGCTTAGGGATTTCAGTCTTGGATGTTGCTAGTACAAACTTGGTTTCAAACTCATTCTTCATTTTATTGATGTTCTCATTAATTTTCTCATTCTGTTTGAGTTTGGAACCCCTTTTGTACCAGCAATCATCAGTAAGATGATTGAACAAACCACATATCTCACATGGCTTTTTCTTCATCTTATGCTGATCATCAGCTGAAGAGGATTTACCTGCTGAAGACTTGTTCTTCAGCTGTTTGCCATCAGTACCAGCAGTTTTCTTCCTAGTGCCTGCTTTCCTGGTATCCTCTCTAGCTGTCTTCAAACCTTTCCTACTGTTAGTTTTCTTCTCTTTAGTGCTAACAGTATTTGAGGTTTGAACTTCAGATGTTGTCACTTGCTCTCCAGTACCTTCAGTACTTCTAGTGACAACACCTGAGTTGATCAGCCTTTTGGTCATGTGACAGTCAGCATTTGAACCATCAGCTGTTGTAGCATCAGCTGATTGGTTTTGGTAGAAGTTAATGCTGACTTCTATCTCTGATGATGCTGATTCAGAAGATAGTAGGTCACATGATGAGATGGATTGGTCATTGCTCTCTCCATCAGATTCAACTTCTGCTCTTGAAGTGAAATCTGTAGGAGGAGCAGTGTGATTATAACCAATGCCAAACTTCACATTGGAAGCCGATTGCTTGCTAAGAAGCATTTCAAAACCCTTGCATGATTGCACCCATCGATCACACTCAACTTGGGTGGTTGCAAGAGTTTCCTTGAGGTCTTTGTACTTCTCTAGAAGTACATCTTCCCTAGCTTTATCATCTTTGATTTGGCATTTAAGCTTGTAAATCTCATCATTTTTATCTTTTAGAGCAACATCAAAATCAGCTTTTCTTTTGGAAATAGTATGCTCAAGCTCAAGATTTTTATCTATTAAAGCCACATTTGCTTCTCTAATAGAAGCAAATGCTGCTATGCATGATTCAGAACAAAGCTTGGCTTTTGCCTCAGTGGATACCTGAGATGAGGCATTGGATGATGACCCTTCAGCAGAATCAAGGGCCATCAGAGCAAGATTTCCAAAAGGTTGGTCACCACCATGTTGACCAGCACCTTGGAGTAGTTGATCCTGACCAGATAGCTCTTCTGGTAGACTACTCCAGTCAACAACACTTGGGGTGAAAAAGCTGTGTTGTTGAGGTTGTGTGTGATGATGAGATTGGGAAGATTGAGGCTCTGGAAGAGCATGAGGTGGTTGAGCCGGGGGTGCTTGAGTTTGACTAGGCTGAGGCATGTAGTAACAGGGGTAAGGATATGGCATATGACCCTGTGGCACAAAATAAGCAGGTGGTGCCTGTGCTTGTGATGGTTGGCCAGAGCTGGAGGAAGGTTGCCCTCTGTGCTGTGAGCTATTGCTGGGAAAAGTCACAAAGGGTGCAGAGGAGTTAGATCTAGACGATCTACACTCTCTTGCAAAGTGTCCAAGCCTTTGGCACTTGTGACACCTCAACTTGCTCTTGTCAAAACCAATTTTAGTTTTGCCAGAGAGTCTAGGGAATTTCCTACCAGTTCTCTTATAGAACTTTTGAGAGCGGATATTTATCATTGCCATTTGGTTCAAAATATCCATCTCTTCCAGATCATCATCTGGAATGCCCTTCAAGTCCTCCATCAGAAAGCACAAGTTGTCACCACCACCTCCTGAACTACTAACACCAACAAAAGCTTGTTCTGAGTTGGTAGAGAAATCAATATGCTCATCATAAGAACTTTCTGATGAAGCATATTCTGACTCATGACTTATCAAGGCAGTATTACCTTGGACAAAGTCATCAGCGAGCTTGCCAGAAGAGGACAACTTCCTCTTTTGCTCTATCTCTCTCTCAAAAGTGAGCAGTTTCCCATGAAGTTGGGTGAGAGATAGAGTTTCCAGATCAGCACTGGAGCGTAGGACAATGGTGTATGTGTCCCATCTCTTAGGCAGTGACCTGAGGAACCTGTTGTTCATCTGGCTGTTGGTGTACTCTTGTTTGACCATCTTCAGCTCAGAGATCAAACAAGAGAACCGCTCAAACTGCTGGGTCAGAGTCTCACCCTTTCTATATGAGAATGTCTCATATTGTTGGGCGAGGATTTCCCTATTGTTTGCTAAGACCGAATCAGTTCCTCCAAATTTTTCCTTTAGAGCAACCCATAGGTCATGAGCAGACTCATGATGCAAGAGCCCTGAATATATCTCATTAGGAATGGCCATGGCTAGAATTCCATGGGCTCTAGCATCAATTTCGAACAGCTTTATATCTTCATCCGAATATTGTTCAGGTTTCTTCGCAACCTGTTCATTAGATTCTGGGACGCTCACCATAGGCTTGTATGGTCCATGCACCACTGACTTCCAACAACCAGCACTGTTGACAGCCAAGTGGTGTAGCATACGTCTTTGCCATATGTTATACTCGTTCCTAACAAGCATCGGAGGCTTTGTTGAGGAACCAGTATTGTGAGGATCATTAGTTGGTGTCATCATCTCAGGTTTTAGTCAAAAACAAGTTTAAACAAGACAAACGTAACTCAAAACCACCTGAGGACCTCAAGATTTTGGCCAGAAACAGCAGAAACTCACTCTCTATGGCTAATTCTTGCAAATTGCTAATTCAATCAAACAGAGAGATCAAAAGAGCAGTTTCAAATGATCAATAGTGAAATCGATCAATGATTAACCTGCTCTGATACCATTTGACAGGATCTCAGCCTCTCGTTTGATCAATCAGATTGGTTTGTAGCGGATTTAGCACGTTAATTAGCGATTAATGCAAGAACACAAAAGGTATTTCAAGTAAAAGCACAATCATAGAGAGAGAAATGAGTTCTGCAAGAAATTAATTGTTCTATTGCTCAACACGTTTCGGCATTTAAAACAGCATGGTTCACCATCCTTTTATAGGCGGCAAAAGGATGGTGGTGATGTCCTTTCTCTGACATCAACCGATTATTAAAATTACAACTGACGGAACATAAAACTACTGAAGATGTCAACAGCTGACATCTTCTTACAAAAGTGTTCCTATCTTTTACAAGTACTGACAAAAGTAAACTACTGAAATCCTACAACGACTGAAGAACAACCTCTTCAGTCGTTTATAACTACTGAAACTATAACAGCTTAAGAACAAGCTCTGCAGCTGTTGTACAACTACTGAAACAAAATAAACTACTGAAAGGGAAAAACCATCACAGCAACTGAAGAAGATTTCTTCAGCTGTTGTGACAAAATCTGAGTCTTCAGCACTTGTTCTTCAGACTTGGCTTCAGATGATGTAACAGCTGATGACTTCAGTAGATGTCATCAGCTGTTGTCTTCAGTCTTTGTCTTCAGACTTTGTGCTTCAGTAGAAGTTCTTCAGCTCTTCAGTTCTTCAGCTTTTGATTCTTCAGCACTTGTCTTCAGTACTTGAAGTCTTCAGTACTTGTATGATCAGTACTTCAGTCTTCAGTACTTGTCTTCAGTACTTTAGAGTCTTCAGCTGTTGTTCTTCAGTTCTTTGATCTTCATACTTTGATCTTCAGACTTTGTCAGAACAGCTGATGGGAGTCTTCAGCAGTTGTTGCAATGGCATGTGGGACTTAGAGGTTTTCCTGATCATGGCTCATTGGTTCTTTTGGTCCAACAAATACCTTCAGGATTCTGTTCCACCTGAAACCCTAAGAAGAAGCATCTCCCCTATCATGCTCATTTCAAAGCGATCCTTTATCACTTCTTCAAATTCTTTACACAGCTTTTAATTTGTTGATCCAAAGATAATATCATCTACATACACTTGAACAATCAGCATCTCACCATCAACCTCCTTCTTGAATAGTGTCATATCCCTATTCCCACGAGAGAAACCCTTGCTGAGCAGATACTGTGTCAAGGTCTCATACCAGATGCGGGGAGCTTGATGCAACCCATACAAAGATTTGTCTAACTTGTATACTTTATCTGGAAAATCTGGATCCTCGAAACCTGGTGGCTGACATACATAGATCTCCTTATCAATGTCTCCATATAAAAATGCACACTTCATATCCATTTAAAAAACTTTAAAGTTCTTGTTAGCTGCATGTGCAAGAAAAATTCTGATGGCTTCGATCCGAGCAACTGGAGCAAACACATTAGTGTAGTCTATCCCCTCCTCCTAAGCAAATCCTTGAACAACCAATCTGGCTTTATTTCTAACAACAACACCACGATCATCTGGCTTATTCCAGAATACCCACTTGGTACCAATGGGGCATTTGTTTAGAGGAAGATCAACTAACTCCCAAACATTCAACTTCCTGAACTGCTGCAACTCAGACTACATAGAGTCCACCTAACTTGGGTCTTCAGGTGCCTGTTTGTAATTCTTTGGAACAATCTGGGATAGAAAAGCTGCATAAAGGCACTCATTTATCAACCCACTCTGACTCCGAGTCCTTACTCCGTCTGTGATAGATCCAATGATGTAGTCATAAGGGTGATCTTTCAAGGTTTTAAAATTAGTGTTAAGTAATAAAGGGTTTTGTTGAGATGTGGATGCAGAAGTGGATGGTTGTGAAGGAAGAGATGAATTTGTGGGGATTGGATCGATAGGGGGATTTGGAATGGATGAACATGTGCATGGAATGGTAGATGAGATTGTAGGATTAGATGAAGATGGTTGAGATGGTGGAGGTGGTGGAGATGAGATATCAAATGAAGTGGGTGGTAATGATGTGGCAGACGGTTGCGGTTGTGGTGGAATAAGATTCACAGGAGAGTGAGGAATGACGTCATCATCATCGGGAATTGGCAAATTGAATGATTTGAAGACAGTGGTAGAATCATAAAACCATGCAGGCTCACTTCCAATGCTTGTTGAGTTAGATTCTTGCCAGTAGACATAGTAGGACTCTTGCACAATCCGCTTCCATTTGTTATACACACGATACGCCTTTTGTGTTTCTGAGTACCCAACAAAGAAACACTCATCAGAGACGGCACCAAACTTCGTATTCTGGTCTTGAGTATTCAACAGAGTACAAGAGCAACCAAAAGTGCGCAGAAAATCAATAAGAGGCTTAATTCCTCGGAACAACTGATATGATGTCTTGATCTTGTTCTTGACGATCAATACCCTGTTCAGAACGTAAGCTACACAATTAACTGCTTCGGCCCAAAAGATAATCGGAAGCTTTGACTTGATCAACATCGTCCTAGCTGCTTCAATTAGTGTTCTGTTCTTACGTTCAGCAACACCATTTTGTTGAGGTGTTCTGGCAGCACTAAACTGTCTAAGAATACCCCTTTGCACATAGAATGAATTGAAGATGTGGTTTCTGAATTCTGTTCCATTGTTGCTCCTGATGGCTTGAATCTTTCTTTTCCCAAGAACCTCAATTAGCGAAATCAGCTTCAATAACTCCTCAGCAGTCTCACTTTTGTTAGTCAGAAATCTCACCCAAGAGTACCTTGAGTAATCATCTGTCACAAAAAGACAATAAGATTTCTTAGCAATTGATTTAACACTGATAGGGCCAAATAAGTCAGTATGTAACAATTCGAGGGGTTGTGAAATCGAGCAAAACATAGAAATGAGTTTCAAAATAAAGCCATATGATCCAAACTCAATCAATACTAACAAATAAGGCTCAATGATGTGAAAGCAAATGCAATTCCAGCCCCAAACATGCTATGAATACAGTAATGCAAAAGTGTATCTCGATTAGGTTTGGCAAAACTTACTCTCAAAGTTACAAGAGTTGCAAATATATAAACAGTGACAAATTCACTGGTAGTTTCGCTTTAGCGAAACTACCCTGACCAGAAAGTAGGTTCACCCGGCAGCGAACAACAGTTTCGCTGGGTGACCTTTATCAGCTGACTACGAGCGAATCTATAGATTCGCTCGTAGTTTCGCTGGGTCAGTGCGAAACTAAGACAGAACAAACTAAACATTACTTACATAAATGAAAATTATCTAACATTAGTCCTATTACATAAAAGACAAAATAAGATAATCTAATCTAGGTGAGTCAAACCTATCTAGATCATCAAATTGATTGAAGTGTGTTGGAGTGGTTTAAGTCTTGCAAGAAAACAAGACAAAGTGTGTGTCACCATGCCCTTTGGGCGGCCGTGGTTTTTATACCCAAAATAGGTTTCGCACCCTTTTCATCTTTTATTGTTATAACACTCTTTCAATCAACTAGCTTATAAAATTAGAACTAGGTTTTAATTTTATAACATAACACTCTTTTATATGTCATTATTTAACCAACTTAAATAATGAAACAAATAAATATCTCGTGAACAAATTATCCATATAATGTTGTTCTATCACAAAAGCAATATTTAGAAAACCAATTTTCTAAATAGGTGTCAAACATTTATTTTATGATCTCATCAACAAATAAATGTTTGTTAGTGTTTGTATAGCCTGTTATTGGGTATGACCTGACTTGGATCATAACGTACTAACCACATCAATCTTGGATGTGTCTTGGGCATATAAGATCCTACACATACGACTTCTGCCTATCCTTGGCTGCCTTCATAAAGGCTTTGATCTTTTCTAACTTTTCTGTCATAGCCTCGATCACCTGGATACTTCCCAACTCCTTCTGCCCAATGTCTCCCCAGCATACAGGCGTCCTACACCTCCTACCATATAGCATTTCATAAGAAGGCATACCAATATTGGCATGGTAATTGTTTTTGTATGAGAATTCAGCTAATGGTAAGTGATCATCCTAACTTCCTCCAAAGTCAATCACGCATGCTCTAAGTATATCCTCAAGCGTTTGAATCGTCCTCTTAGACTAACCATCTGTCTGAGGATGGTACGCCGTGCTAATGTGTAGGCTCGTCCCCATCGCATCATGGAATCTTTTGCAAAAATTGGATGTAAACCGACTGTCGCGATCAGACACAATAGACACCGGCACACCATGACGAGCTACAATGTCCTTGATGAACAGATCCGTTAGTCTCTGTGATGAGTATGTCTCACGAATTGGTAGGAAGTGAGCACTCTTTGTCAGACGATCAATTATCACCCAAATGGTATCGTACCCCCTTGCCATACGAGGTAGCTTTGTTATGAAGTCCATGGTGATGTGCTCCCACTTCCACGCGGGTATTTCCAACTCCTGGATCTTCCCATATGGCTTCTGATGCGCTGCCTTTATTTACAAGCAAGTAAGGCACTTACTCACATACTCCACTACATCACGCTTCATTCCCGACTACCGAATAGGAAGCATCTGAATAGACCACCAAGTCATCGCTTCCATCGGGTAGCGTCAAGACAGGAGCTTGATTTAATCTTGCCTTTAACTCCTCAAAAGCATCCTCCTATTTCTGACCCCACACAAATTTTACATCCTTGCAAGTCAATTTAGTCAAAGGTGAGTCTATCTTGGAAAAGTCTTGAATAAATCTCTTGTAGTAGCCTACCAAACCTAAGAAACTACAAATCTCTGATGGCATCTATGGAGACTTCCATTGCATCACTGCCTCCACCTTTGTCGATTCCACCATGATTCCTTCAGCATTTACCACATGACCCAAAAATTGAACTTCGCGCGACCAAAAAGCACACTTAGAGAATTTAGCATATAACTTCTCTCTTTTAAGTGTCT
The DNA here is from genome assembly GCA_024085815.1 of Flaveria linearis. Taxonomy (NCBI): domain Eukaryota; kingdom Viridiplantae; phylum Streptophyta; class Magnoliopsida; order Asterales; family Asteraceae; genus Flaveria; species Flaveria linearis. Next base: position 58,720,518 of record CM044001.1, on the reverse strand, counting down.
CTAATACTTCGCGTATGTGACCAGCATGTTCTTCCTTATTCCTCGAATAAATTAGGATATCATCGATGAACAAAATCACTTATTTATCGAAAATCGGCCGACACACCTGAGTCATCAAGTTAATAAAGGCAGCTGGCGCGTTAGTTAAACCAAAAGACATAACAAGAAACTTGTAGTGGCCGTAACGCATGCATAAAGCTGTCTTAGGAATATCTGTTAGGACCGAGTATGAACTGGTACTAACCGAAACTACGAGAAACCAGATCAAATAGTGCGGAATCCTATTTCATTGGCGATCCAATCAGGGAGAATGTTAATCTGATCAAAACTAACGATTAGAAAACGTTAAGAATTGATTAGCAATGATCAGGAACGCTCTACGAAGTTGGAAGGGAAGACTTGGACGCTCTGGGACGGCTGGGGTTGTGAATTCTCGAAGTGTTGCATTTTTCCACGAATTAAGTGGTATTTATAGGTTACAGTCTTCATTCGTATGACTGAGCCATGCGCATGGCTCATTCATGTGACAGAGTCATACGATCCATTCATACGTACGACTGACCCACACGATTGATTCATTCGTACGACTGAGTCACATGGTTCAGTCGTGTGACTGGCCCATTTGCATGGTCTAGTTGTGCGACTGGATCATAAGCCTTAGTTAAACACATTCCTGAATCGTTAATGATACAGAACTATGTCTAACAACTATAAACCCATATAACATATTCATATAAGCTTGTAATAAAAAATAATATAAATAGATATAACATTCAATAACTAATAATCATTCAACAAAGAGTTTTCATTACATATATCAAAACATTACATCAATGTAACAAAATGAAAGTCATTAACATTTAAGCACACTAGAACTAGAACTAGGGACATGTGTACCAACAAACTCCCCCTTGGACCTAGTTCTATCTATTCATTAACCTCCTTTGTAAACTCTTCATATCTCTTGATTCTTTCTTCTTTTGAAACCCTAGCATGAATATCAAATGCAAAGCATAACCGTATAACATGTTGAAACTAAAGTGCTTGCACGATATCCTGCGTATCAAAAAATAGTGGCCACTTGTACAATGTATAGACATCAACTGCTGACAAGTTTGTGAGCCACATTGGGTCAAACACCCTTATTGTCTCCACAGTCCCTTCTCGATCCAAAACAATGACGGCTTCTCCAGTACGCCAGTCATAGTACCATGAATTGAAATGGGGTGTAAAGTCTTGTGGCATCTCCCTCAAAGGTATACGTGACATTGTGCGCGGAGGGTGCCATTTCAAGACAACAGTCGGCCTTCCAGTAATGGGATTAACTTCAGACCTTTTGATATACCTCGTCGGCTGTTGAGGTCTGAAGTTAACCCAGCTGGTACGGTACTCTCTTTTCAATGCAGCCTCAAACCAGCCTGACATCTTCTTCGGGTCGGCATATAGCAGCTTTAGGCATGCCAGCTGGTTGAGCTCAAAACCGGGAAGTGTCTTTAGATCATGTGGAAATCTAAAGTATGCCCACGCTATGATCTTCCCTCTTTACTACGTAAACAATAAGATCCTCAAAGTATGCCCATGCTATGATCTTCCCTGACACCTTGAGATGCTTCTTTACTTTCTAGAGCTTGGTGTAGGTACTTGACTTTAGTGCAGCGTGCTGGGCTCGGATCTCTGAAAAACAAGCCGCCCATTCAGCCTTTCTGATGTCCATATCGACAGCCTAGGTTGGGGCTTGACTTGTTGATGTCTCTACCTCCTTTTCCTATTGATTCAGCTTCTCCAATGTATCACTGCCAAGAGTACTACCCAAATTGGGAACCACATTTCCCTCTCAGTCAGTGTACTCTGGATAGTGCTGGGCTGTGATGTCTTCAATCTCTATTTCATCCACGTCATTCAGTTCATCATCACTAGCCACATCAAAGGTAGGAATGTCCTTGACGATCTCATCTGGATTCAACCGGAACATCTCAGCAAGTTGCTTGTCAGTAAGGTCATGAATTATTTCTCCTTCTTCAGGAGTATAACTCACGGACCTACTGACGATCCCTTGCAAATCAAGTATCATTGTTAATTGAGACTTGATTTGCTGTAGGGGAGCAACATCATAACCATCTTGCTGAGATGTTTGATCTGCTTGAATTAAACATGCAACATATCAATAATCAGCAAATAATCAAGATAATCAAACATTTAGTAATAAAATATAAACATTAATTGCATAACATTAATACATGATTTCAAGTAGAAAAGTTTAATAAAATATAGACATCAAATCTTTACTTTTGCATTGAATCATGTGTAGGATTCTATGTGCCCAAGACGTTTAGAATATTGATGTGGTTAGTACGTTATGATCCAAGTCGGGTTATACCCAATAACAAGCTTAGCAAACACCAATTAATATTTAATTGATGATATGATCATGCAATTAAATATTTACACCAATTTAGAAAATGGGTTTTCTAAATAAGTTGCATATGAGATGGAACAATTTATTAGGATATTTTGTTCAATAATATTATTTGAAGTGTTATTTAAATTAGTTGTATAACACCAAATAATAATGAGACTATACTACTTATACAATTAATTGGTTAATTGTATAAACTAGTTAAAATACTAGACAATACATGTGTGTGTGTTTATTATTTGTAAAGGAAATCTTCCTTTTGGATGAGACAAAACCGTCCCCTTTGAAGCAAAATGGGAGACACATGCATGTTGTTCACTAGCTTCTTCTCTTGAGTGAAGAGAACACTTGCATGCTTGTGGGGCTTTCCACTAAATGATTCTCTTGGTAGACTCATACACATGCTAGTTCCACTAACAAAAGGAATAAAGCTCTCATTCACATGAATCCACACATGAAAACAAGAATTATAGTTCAGCTCTTCTCTCTCTGTCTCTCTATTTACGAAATAGGCAGCAGCATTGAAGGCTGTTTTGGAGCAATTTTGAGCGGATTACATGTTGTTCTTGGTGTGAGGTTCTTGCACTCCATGATCATGATTCTCATATACATGCAACATAACAACAAAAGCTCTCTTCTCTCTCAAAAGGGCCACGGATTCAGCAGCTAAGTTTGATGGTTTTCAGCAGAAAATTAGAGGGTTTTCAAGTTGTTTTTGGTGAAATCTACCTAACAAGAGAAGGTGTTTGCAAGGAGCTTGGGGTATACTAGCTTGAGGACTTCTATCCTTGAAGTCTTGGCTGCATTTTGGACATCTCCATCATCATCAAACATCTCTTTTGGTGGACCTTTTTGCTGCTGCAGTAAGGTATATCACAGCTCAATGAAGCTGTGATTTTATGTGCATTTGTATATGTTCATAGCTTGTATATTCACATAAATGATCCTTTGTTCTTTGAGTTTATTTTATACACTTGAATGGTCACTTGAAGAACATAATTTTCAGCTTTAAACATGGTTATAATGCTTTACTTCCGCTGGGTTTTTCAGAAAGTTTAAGAGGTTAAACTATGATTTTATGTTCTAACAAACCCAACAATGGTATCAGAGCCGGTTATATGAATAGCTTGCTTGTTCTTGTCCTTTAAAAATTAGTTTTAAAGGTTGATAATAAACTTAGTATAGGCTGTTTTTGGGCTGCTATGTTTTGTTTGAATGATTCCCCAAACTTTCAAGGTCATGTCACACATGCTAGTGATTAGACATTGAAAGATATATATTATGAAATTTTGATTGTTTGGACAATGTTTAAAACCCAAAATTTCAGTTTATGTTGGCTGAAATTTGGTGGTTTTAAGTGGGGTTTCATTATATGTTTGGATGATATGATCATTGGATGTTAGTGTGCATAACCTAGCCATTGGCCTTGTGTTGTTTGGATGCTTGCAATGTTTGTTTTGGTTGTTTTCAATTGGGTTGTAATATTATTCTTTTGTGCTTTGTTTATAAATGTAATTTGTCTATTTATTCATTGGGATGTAGTAATAGATTAGGAGTGTTTTTTTTTACTAGAAAATATGTATTAGGATATATATTTTGTAAAAGAAGATGCTCGGGAAGGAAGCACAAGAAGAAGAAACAAAAGAAGGACTTGAAGCATATGGATGCAAGTTCAAGTGGGAGTCCTATTTTGTGTTGTATTCAACCCTTAGGAAAGACCAAATGACCACACTTGTGATGGCAAACAAGTGTGGTCACAATATTAGCTATGGTTATGCACATTGTGGTTGTTTATATTATGCTTGTTTGATTGTGATTTTATGAATGATTTTATGATATTTGGATATGATAAACAATCTTAATAAAAATGACCTTAACAAGCTAATATAAAATGGTTCTTAATCATTAAGCGTTAATAAACGGTTATTAAAAGGATTAATGGTTTTATATTAAAATGAGTTTTATTAAAAGAACCATAGGGTATCTTGTATTTGAAAGCATGAAAATACAAGTACATAGAGTTTTCAAAACTAGAATTAATGAAAACCAAAAATCCCTTTTGAAACAAGTTTAACACCATCCTTTTACACGACACTCGAATCACTTGAGAACTATTTGTGGGATAAAGGTCACCTAACCACTTATAGGGAACTTGTGTGTTTGAGGTGAGTCTAACATACTTGTGGGATAAAGGTCACCTAACCGCTTGTATGTGAAAACTCACACGTGTGTGTAAGTAGGACGACTTGAATTGGAAACCATGTGCATAGGGTCACCGAAGCATGGCGTACAATGGTGTTGATGGGATTAAACATGCCAACCAAACATAAGATGTTTAACCGATCCCATAAAGGCTAGAAGTTGCAAAATGTTGCAATTGTCAAATATTGACTACCTTGTTAAATTAAATAATGGGATAAAGGTCACCTAACCATTATTTGAGTGTAACGTTGGATTCTAGATTTTAATTATTAATTGTCTATGAGACATAAAAGGGTATTAATAATTAAAATAAAATTTTAAGAAATACTAATAAGAACATTGTAAATTTTGTAGAATGGCCGCAAACAATAATGCTACCAGCCCGACTGTCCATACCCTATCACCGAGAATCGTTATCAAAATGAGTAAAGACCTATGTCCTTGACGATCCCATGTCTCACCAACAAACGCTGTTGATGTTAAGGCCTTTTGACGATTGGCTTAAGCACATTAAGGATTCTGTGCAAGTTTCCTACCTCATGTTGGGAATATGATTCCCGAACTCCAAAAGGGTTTGGAACATCATAGGGCATATGACATGATAATCTAGTTGAAGGAAATGTTCCTTCAATAAACTTTAATAAGATTGCTTCGAAACGGTTCAAGCACTTTATGCATGTCACATGGAAGAAACCCAATCGATATCATCTTAAATATTCTTAAGATGAAAAGCCACATTGATAGCCTTAAGATGCTTAACTGTCCTGTCTCAAAGTAGTTGGCCAAGGATTTGATCCTTGGTTGCCCAACTAAAGGTTTGAGACATTCATAATAAACTGTAATATGAACGGGTGGGACAAGAGCATCGGTGAAATTCACGCAATGCTCAAAGCAACCGAGGCAGGGATGGATAGAGAGGTTCTACCTATTCTCTCGATCAATGAGGGAGACTATAAGAAATGACCAATCTCGATCCTAATGAAATTATTGCCAAAAGAAAGGAATACATCAAAGCAAAGGTTAAAGCGAAACCTCAAAAACCTAAGCTTATGAAGCCTAAAGTAAAGGAGAACGATCCATGCTTTGAGCATGGAGAGATAGGACAATAAAAGGGAATTGTCCCTCCTATCTTAAGGAGTTGAAAAATAAGAGGGATGCTAGGCAACCTCAAATAAAATTTTCATGATTCACATTGTATTAAATGTCATTTCTTCGAACACATGGGTATTGGATACCGGATGTGAGACTCATACTTGCAATTGTTGCAAAAGGGTACAAAAGAAATGTGCACTTCAAGGAGGGAAACTCTATTTTGAGACTTACAAATGGTTTGGAAGTTGTTGTCAAAACCTTTGTTATGCACCTAGTTTGACTAGTAACATAATTAATGTTTCCTATTAAAACAATATGGTAATGAATTAAAGTTTGTATATAATGGTATTAAGTTTTATGGATGATGTATTTCATTTTAAAGATATGCTTTTTAATGATATTCATGAATTAGTTCATGATAATTCATCCTATAATAACTCATTATACACATTAAGCACCAAGAAACTTAAAATCGGTTTAAGTTATTATTATCTTTGACATTGACATCTTGGTCATATAAACAAGAATTGGATTCAAACACTTCAAAAGAATGGTCTTTTGGAAACAAATGAAAATGTTTTATTTGACAAGTGTGAACCAAAAGACTTATTAGGAATGATACATTTGGATGTATATGATCCTTTTAAGACAATGACAAAGATTGGTGAAAAGATACTTCATTACTGTTACCGACGATTACAGTCGCTATTATTGTGTGCACTTGATGACACATAAGAATGAAGCTTTTGAAATGTTCAAAATCTTCAATAATGTAGTAGAAAATCAACTCTACATAACTAAATAAGTTCTTCATTCTGATAAAGGAGAAACTGAACCCTATTTGGATATTGTTCAATTCATTAAGGCTATGAGCTTACCACCTTTATCATCCTGGGTTTTCGCACTACTCTCCACGACCCGTATTTTAAATATGGCCCTAAACCAAGAAAGTGGATTCGACACCCTTTTGAAATATGGCATGGAAAGAGTTCCATCTCTATCATATTTAAAAGGTATTGGGTAGTGAAGCTTATGTTAAGCTTAACACCCAAGACAAATTTGAAAGTCGATCCACTACGTGTATATTTGTTGGATGTCCCAAATACTGTATAGGATACTACTTCTTTGATCCAACAGAGCAAAAGGAATTTATTGCTCGAAGGGCAGAGTTCTTGGAAGCCAAGTTCCTTATGGAAGGAGTGACGCATAGAACAATGGAATTTGATGAAGATCAAGATCCACAAGTCGATACACGTTTGGTTGACACTAGCTGTCAACAAGAGGTTGTTGATGATGATCAAGAGGTTGATCAATACACACAAAACGTTCACAGATCTGGTAGAGTTAGCATTCCACCTGAAATATATGGATTTTTCATGGATGGATGCTATGAGATTGACTCCGATGAGCCAACTACATACCATGATGCAATGTCCAATTTGGATTGTGACAAATGGCTGGAAGCTATGGACGTAGAGATACAATCCATGTATGACAACCATGTTTTGGAATTGGTTGACACTCCACTTAACTCCAAACCGGTTGGATGCAAGTGGGTTTTCGAGAAGAAATCAAATATGCATGGAAACTTGGATACTAACAAGGCTTGTGTGTATAAAAAGGCTAGTGGGAGTGTAATCACAGTCATAGTATTGTATGTTGATGACATATTACTATATGGAAAGGACATTCCAACCATGGAAGGTGTTAAAACCTGGCTTGGAAATTGTTTTTCCATGAAAGATCTCGGTGAAGCTGCCTATATTTTGGGAAAAAAGATCTATAGGGATAGATCGAGGCGGTTGATAGGTCTAACCAAAGTGCATATATTGATAAAATCTTGAAAATGTTCAAGATGGAAAACTCTAAGAAAGGTATGGTACCTATTCAATGAGGGACAATATTGAGTGCATCTCAATGTCCAAGCTCAAAGGATGAGCAAGATTTTATGAAGGACATCCCATATGCATCTGCTATAGGATCCATCATATATGCAATGATATGCACTAAGACCGGACGTGTCATGTGCGTTAAGCATGACAAGAAGATATCAGTAGAATCTAGGTAATAGCCATTGGATGGCTGTTAAAAGTATATTGAAATACCTTAGGAGGACTAAGGATATGTTTCTAATATACGGATCTGAGAAAGAGGAACTCGTTGTAAAGGGTTACACGGATGCGAGTATCCAAACTGACTCGATCACAATCGGGTATGTCTCCATTTTGAATAGGGTAGCATTGTCCTCTACAAAATAGGAATACATAGCTGCCTCATTAGCAGCTTTGGAAGCTGCATGAATAAAAGGTTTATTACCGATCTAAGGGTGGTCTCTACCATTCAAGACCCCTTAGAAATCTTTTGTGATAACAAGGGTGTGATTTCTCAAATCAAGGAACCCCGTGCACATCAAAAGATTAGGCACAATGAGCGGAGATTCAACTACATAAGGGATGAAGTTGAAAAGGGAAAGATACGTATTCGCAAAGTTCACTTTGATCAAAAATATTGCGGATCCACTCACGAAGCTCCTCGAAAGGGCAAAGCATGAAAGTCATACCTATGCCTTAGGACTTCGATATTCTAGTGATTGGACTTGATCAAATTTTGTATTTGAATATGTGGAACTCTTTATTATTTGAGTAAAATTATTTGGTTATAATGTTTCAATTAACGTTCCAATTTAGCATGTTTAATCCATGAGTAAATGATTTACTCTAAATGTCCGTAGTCGTTCATACTTGTGGGAACAAGTGTGAGGGTAAGATTATTATGAACTTGGATTGGTTGATATTCATAAGGATGAATATAGAGCAATAGGTTGCTACCAAGGTTCATAGATATTTGTGGGATACAAATATTGGACTAACCCGCATCTCAAATTTTACTACATGGAATCTAATCGATTGATCATAAGTAAATTTGAGTAAAGGCGAATATCATTTGGTATCCTCCGACCTGAGATACATATTGGGTTTTGATATTCACCAAGTATTATACCTTGAGCTAATTCTTCACTGTCCTGAAATAGTGGTCAGTACATAGGGTATGTTCAAGTATAATATGAGGTGTTTGTGAGAAACGTATGTAGTCAAGATGGAATTTGTTCCTCTTATTCGTTGAGAGTTAGATGTCTAAGGCCTGATTAAGTTAAATCAACAAGGAATGATCATTCTGTGTTCTTGGATTTAACATGACATCTGCAACAAAAGGATAGATGATTGATTCACCTAAATCATTTCAAGTAGGGTACTTGAATGGGATGATGTTATTGAATGGCCATAAGTCATGCGTATTAAGGGTAGTAAACCGTTGTTAGGCATTATTTACTGCTTGCATCAATCTTCTATGAATCTTGGGCAAGTGGGAGATTGTAGGATTCTATGTGCCCAAGACGCTTAGAATATTGATGTGGTTAGTACGTTATGATCCAAGTCGGGTTATACCCAATAACAAGCTTAGAAAACACCAATTAATATTTAATTGATGATATGATCATGCAATTAAATATTTGCACCAATTTAGAAAATGGGTTTTCTAAATAAGTTGCATATGAGATGGAACAATTTATTAGGATATTTTGTTCGATAATATTATTTGAAGTGTTATTTAAATTAGTTGTATAACACCAAATAATAATGAGAGTATACTACTTATACAATTAATTGGTTAATTGTATAAACTAGTTAAAATACTAGACAATACATGTGTGTGTGTTTATTATTTGTAAAGGAAATCTTTCTTTGGATGAGACAAAACCGTCCCCTTTGAAGCAAATGGGAGACACATGCATGTGGTTCACTAGCTTCTTCTCTTGAGTGAAGAGAACACTTGCATGCTTGTGGGGCTTTCCACTAAATGATTCTCTTGGTAGACTCATACACATGCTAGTTCCACTAACAAAAGGAATAAAGCTCTCATTCATATGAATCCAACACATGAAAACAAGAACTATAATTCAGCTCTTCTCTCTCTCTCTCTCTCTCTATTTACGAAATAGGCAGCAGCATTGAAGGCTGTTTTGGAGCAATTTTGAGCGGATTACATGTTGTTCTTGGTGTGAGGTTCTTGCACTCCATGATCATGATTCTCATATACATGCAACATAACAACAAAAGCTCTCTTCTCTCTCAAAAGGGCCACGGATTCAGCAGCTAAGTTTGAGGGTTTTCAGCAGAAAATTAGAGGGTTTTCAAGTTGTTTTTGGTGAAATCTACCTAACAAGAGAAGGTGTTTGCAAGGAGCTTGGGGTATACTAGCTTGAGGACTTCTATCCTTGAAGTCTTGGCTGCATTTTGGACATCTCCATCATCATCAAACATCTCTTTTGGTGGACCTTTTTGCTGCTGTAGTAAGGTATATCACAGCTCAATGAAGCTGTGATTTTATGTGCATTTGCATATGTTCATAGCTTGTATTTTCACATAAATGATCCTTTGTTCTTTGAGTTTGTTTTATACACTTGAATGGTCACTTGAAGAACATAATTTTCAGCTTATAAACATGGTTATAATGCTTTACTTCCGCTGCATTTTTCAAAAAGTTTAAGAGGTTAAACTATGATTTTATGTTCTAACAAACCCAACATCATGGCCGGGTCTTCTGCAGACGGAGAAGTAGGGTGGGCAGATGATGATGCTCCTTGGTCTTGCCTTTTCTTCCTTCTTTGCTGTTGAACATGAGCAGAGGCAGACGCAGCTACATCTCCTTCTTCATCATCATCATCGTTCTGCCCGCCTCCTGTCTTTTCTTCATCACTTCCCTCGTCATCACTATCATCCTCTTCATCATCATCATCTTCATCCTCTCCTTCTCTGATCTTCAGAGGCTCATCCTTAGATCCTTTGAGTTTGAGCATGATCTTCTTACCAGTAGCTCCAACTCCTTCAACTTCTTAGCTGATTCCTGCTTATGCTCTTGAAGTTGGGCAATCTGCTATGCTTGCTGTGAGATCCGCTGAGCTTGGGAAGCATTGAGCTCCACCAGCTGACGTAACTGTGCAGTCTTTTCTTCATCAGCGGCTAACAGCTTCAGCACCATTCTATTCAGTGCTGACAACTGTTCATCCACACCAGCTGGGGGGAGAGATGATCCAGTGGTGAATATGGTGTGTGAAGAGGGGCCGGCTTGGTGGCTGGTGGTAGTGGTGGTGGCTGCGGTGAATATGGGGGGTGGTGAATGAAAGGGTAGAGAAGTGGGCGTAGTGGTGGAAGGTGGAGGTATGGTAGTAGTAATGGGTGGTGTGGTAGTGGTGGTAGGAGGTATAGTGGTGGTGGTGGGTGGTGTAGTGGTAGAGGTAGTGGTACGCAGTGTAAATCTTAGCCTCATCCCCTTCTTCCCATAAGGATGAGCCATCCTCTTCTTCCGAGTCCCTTTTGACTCGGAGGCTCCCCCTTGGCTGCTGGGATGGTCTGGGGAGTAAGATGGATCAGATGTAGCCTCCCCAGACCCATCCTTGCATCCACCAACCGCCCTCACGCCTCTCTCAGTGGCTACGACACGGCTTCCCACCGTTCGTACCAGAGGCTCTTCGTCTGACTCCTCCTCCTCATCAGGATAAAAGTTAGGGTGAATAGGAGTTGGTTCAGGTTCACCCTGACCATCTCCTCCCTGATCTGTATCAAGATCTTCACCATCAGAGTCATCAAAGGGTAGGGCTATCTGCTCAACATTAGAATCACTATCGTCGTGGCGCCACTTCCTCTTTGATGGTGCTACATAGTCTTCACGGGCCAGATGCCCAAACAGACGCCTTACCAGTGGGTTCACCTACTTGCCCCGGTACACCTTCATCTGCTTGAGGGTGGTGTCATCCATCACCTCTAGGACCACTGCGTCCTCCTTCTCCTTGGGTAGTGACGGGAGCTTCTGATCGATGATCATCTGCATGAATCGAGGGTACAGGCAGAATCCCTCTTTGCCCTTAGCCTCAATGTTCTCCACCAGATCGGTGAAGATCATCCTCGAGAAGCTAAAAGGGTGATTCAGTACAAACGCCACATAGGCGTTCTGCATCTGATCAGAAAGCTCGTTAAATCCTCCCTTCCGAGAGGCGATGCATCTCAGCAACACATGGGCCATGTACTTGAACTGGGGGCACAGGTTGCTCTTGTTGAGCACACCTGCATTGATGTCCCCAGAGTACTTGGCTCTCAGGAAACATCCTCTAACTGTAAGGGGATGCAGTCGTGTGGGGCAATCAGCGTCATCCCCAAACTCTAAGACAGTCCTGAGATCCTCCGCTGTGATCTCTATAGGCTCCCTAAAAATGTAGCTCCTGATATGATCGGGCTTAGAGGACATGTCTACTGCAGCGCTTTCCCAGAAAGCTTGCTGTACTAATCTATATGGTGTGCACGGTGTTGAGATAGCCCTGAAGATCCTCGATCACCATAGAAAGGTAATGATGCCAGCAAACTCCGCTGCGTTGAGGGATGATGGGTCAAGATGAGCACAAATGTTGTGCTTTGTGCTCATCGTTCACCGACTCGCCATCTGTGACACAAAGTAAATAAATGTTAGTAAGTGTCAGAGAGTAACAATTTGGTTCAATGAACTTGAAAATTTTATTCAGTCGTGCGAATGAACTGTGCGACTGAGATCTAGTCGTGCACATAGACTGTGTGACTGAGATTTAGTCGTGCGAATGAGCTCATGCGTACGACTAAGTCATGCGATTGGGCTTAGACGTATGATCTTTCTTGCTCTTATCTCAGTCGTGCGACTGAACTCATACGTATGGTTCAATCGTGCGAATGTGCAATTTGTCTATCTCAGTCATGCAATTGAGCCATTCACATAGCTCAGTTGTGCGATTGAAGTTCATCCGGGTGTCCATTCGCATGACAGACGGTTTGCCCATTCAAAATCAATTTTTGAGCAAAACTTGATGTTAGATGTTATGGATTGGCTCATTATGTTCGCATATGTCCTCCTAAACTCCAAATAACTTTTAATTGATCAAGATTCTTAGTTTTTAGTGGTGTAATGGTCAAACTCAGTTTCAGTTTGTATTTAGGTCTTATTTCGATCATGTTGTTGTGTAGTTACTGATTTTAAGGTATAACATTGTCTCTCAGTACCTGTATAATCAACGTAAATCGTCAGTAACATCAAACACAGGTCCATATAGATCAAATAAAATTTTGGCAGGGGTTGTGTGTGTCGTGCGTCTGAAAGGGCGATTAAAGTGAATGAGCGACTCTCACCGACTCCCCCTCTATTTATACTGGGGTGACCTTCAGTCGTGCAAGTGAACCTAGTCACATACTTGATTCGAGTGACTGAGGGTCAGTCGTGTGACTGGCCCCATTCGGTCACCTCCAATCGTGCGAATGAGGGTCATTCGTGCGACTATCACAGTCGGTCACCTCCAGTCGTGCGAATGAGGGTCATTCGTGCGACTGTCACAGTCGGTCACCTCCAATTGTGCGAATGAGGGTCATTCGTGCGACTGTCACAGTCGGTCGCCTCCAATCGTGCGATTGGGTTCAAACTTACGGTCCAATCGTATGACTGGTCCATATTCATGGTCCAGTCGTGCGTATGGCTCATACATATGAATTTTGACTTTATGACCATTTGACACTTAGCCCCTTTTTAAAAGTTGATAAAACATTTTGAGCTTTTGATCATGTCAGACATGACAATATTGAATTACAGAACCTTTGATCACCTCATACGTGATCCATTTATCCACCTGATCACCTCAGACGTGATCCATTTATCTAGCTGATCACCTCAGACGTGATCCTTTTACTTTTTCAGAAACAAGTGATTCAAGATTTACGTTAAGTTCATTTTGTGACATTCACAGAGATGAATCTTGTAACACAGTCCGACACTAACACACTATACATGAAACTTGAAAAACTAGAAAACTAACCTAAGTAACAAAACTAAACATGTTTTTGTGATTTTGTTAGGGTAGGGTTTAAAACACTTTAACAATCGTTTTTTAAAATGATTCTTCCCCGAGCAGAACAGCCTATTAGCATTAACATCATTTCTAAGACAGATTAATATGGAATCAGACAGGCATAAACGCAATTACTTGGAACTTTTATAGATATGTTTAAATGGAAACAAACATTTTTACATATCACAGTTTCTCATTTATCTAAGACTTCTTAGCGCTAACTGGAAATCATGCTTGATCTGTTATGTTACACACATTGATTTTGAACATCAGGTAGTGCAGCCACAACGATTGTCAGTATACTTGTCCACTTAAATCCATACACAGATTTTTGACACACACCAGTGATTAATTAGTTGAATTAGATCAACAAGTATTTGTCTGTCCTGCAGGTATATGGTAATCAATCTTCCTCAGGAGATTTTGAGCGGTCCGGGGAATAAGAATATTTTGGTTCTAAGAGCTTTCAATGAGATGCTAAGCCTGAGGTCAGTGCCATCGCAAAGAAGAGAGGCGCAAACAACAATGAATTCTTAGAATGCATAGGTTATGCCAGGCCTCAGGTCAGTGCCATCGCACAACAGAGAGGTGCAAGACCTTTCTTCTTCTTAGAGCAGTATACTATAATATACATTTTAGCAGTGACTTTTGTCATCTTTTGCTCTGTTTTTCAGGTCTTTGCACACATTTGTGGCATTTAATTGCTCCTTACCCCTTATTCGAAATTGATTGATTGTGCAAACCAGGGAAACTATGGGAGCCCATAACTTGTTGATTGATTTAATTTTAAGTTGAATCACCAAGGTGTCTACTAGTCTATTGTGTTGAATCCATCGACGTATTGTATAATGAACTAGCACCTCCCTAGATCGACTTTCTCCGTGTAATTACAGTTACAAACAAGCATACTATCATTTTCCTAATTTGTTAGACTTCAAATTCTCTTACTAATAATTATCTGTGATTTAACTAAACTAAGATTACAAAAATTGATGATCTTTTTGGTGTTTCAAGTAACTCGACGCCTGTGTACCATCATTTCCATAGTGTTGAATCACTATCTTAAATTTGTTGTTTTTGCCTTTTGGCTTATCTGACCCCCACCCCCCCCCCCCCGTTTTTTAAGTAAATAAATACTGAAACTAAACTAATCTCCCCCTAAAATTCTAAAACCAAAAATCTTTTTGTGTTTTTGAATTTTTTAAGACAGGTAAATTAAACTAAGAAAAAATAAAAGAAAAGAAAAAGAAATGAAACAAGTGTCGGACTAAGCATTTGCATCTTCGGGAATGACGTCACTTTTCTTTTTCATGTCGTTGACCTCTAGCAGATATAAAAATCTGGGTTTATCAAACGGTTTAGTGTAGAGGTCAGCGCGTTGGAAATCCATGTTTATTTTAACCACATCAATTAATTGTTTTTCATAGCAATCACGTATGAAATGATACTTGATGCCGATGTGTTTTGTTATAGGGTGTTGAACAGGATTTTTAGTTACAGCTATGGCAGTAGAATTATCAACAAAAATAGGGGTACGTGTTAGAAAAATGCAAACTGTAGTCCCGCATTTGCTATTGAATCCAAATGATCTGAGAGCAGCAACTTGCAGCAGCAACGTATTCAGCTTCACATGTTGACAAGGCAATAGATGTCTGCTTCTTGCATTGCCAGGTGACTAAACGCCTTCCAAAAAACTGACACCCTACTGATGTTGACTTGAAGTTCATCTTGCAGCCACCGTATTCTGAATTACTATACGCAGTTAGCTCAAAGTCATCATCATGAGGATACCACAGCCCCAGTGTTGGAGTATCCTTCAGATAACGAAAAATCCTTTTCACCCCTATGAGATGATTTACTTTTGGTTTGGCTTGATATCTGGAGCATAGACATGTGGCGTACATGATATCTGGACGTGAGGCAGTGAGATACATGAGAGATCCGATCATCCCACGATACATGGTGCCATCCACCAAATCCCCATTATCATCTGGTGCCACATCATGGTTCGTGGCAAGGGGGTACTGGCAACAGTGACATTTTCCATATGAAATCGACTTAGAATGTCTCCAACATACTTAGTCTGATGCAGAAAAATGCCGGTAGGTGTCTGATCCACCTGTAAACCTAGGAAGAACTTCATCTCTCCCACTGCACTCATTTCAAATTCTGTCTTCATCACAGATTCGAATTCTTTACATAATTCTTTGTTTCGGGAACCGAAGATTTTGTCATCCACATAAATCTGCACAATTAGTAAATATCCATCTTTCTCTTTGATAAACAACGTGCAGTCAATCACACTCCTGCGAAAACCATGCTTTAACAGATGGGTGGAAAACTTCTCATACCAAGCTCGAGGAGCTTGGTGTAGCCTATATAAAGCCTTGTCCAGCTTGTAGACTCTGTCCTAATGGTAAGGATCCTCAAATCCTTCAGGTTGACTGACATAGACTTCTTCACAGATTTCCCCATGAAGGAATGCACTTTTAACATCCAGCTGATAAACCATGATCTTCATGTAGGATGCATAGGCGAGAAAGATGCGAATAGCTTCCATTCTTGCCACTGGTGCGAACACTTCATTGTAATCGACTCCCTCGACTTGTCTGAAGCCTTGAACAACCAATCTTGCTTTGTTTCTGATTACGACACCTTGATCGTCCTTCTTGCAGCGTAGCACCCATTTGGTGCCTACTACTTTCACTCCTTTGGGCCTGTCAACGAATGTCCACACTCCAAGCTTCTTGAACTGTAGCAGCTCTTCCTACATAGCGTTGACCCAGGCCTCATCCTTCAGGGCATCTTACGTGTTTAGGCTCGACTTGAGAGACAAAACATTTGAAAGCCCCATCATTTACGTAGCCCTTTTCCATAATCGCAGCATAATCAACAGGGTATAGTTGATTTCTCGTCTGCACACCGGAGTGAAGATCTCCGATGATAGTCTCCGGGGGATGATTCACACTGATCCTAGTCATAGGTGTCGTAGGAACGACAACTTTAGTATCCAGATTTGTGATGGCAGGGACAGTATCTGGATTCCCTGATGCATGGCCAGCATCTGTTGAGCTTCCATCTTGATTAACGTTATGTTCATTGCTTGTCTCAACTGCTTGTTCATCTTCTGATGAATCACCACTCTCTTCCTGAGCAGTTACTGAAGATCCCGAAGCACCACTGGCTGGTGCTATATTGCTGATATCCAGATTAGGTGTATCCAAGACATCGAACATCATTTGAGCAGCAATCTCGTCATGTGAACATGTCGGAGGAAGGTTGAATGATATGATAAAACCATCGTAATCGAAGAATGACGACGGACCTTTTCTAGCAGGGGGTGGTGGATCTTCGCACATCTACGTTGCACCATACTTCTACCTGACCTGTCATGTGGTTATAAACCCATTTGTAAGGTATGCTGTATCCGAGAAAGATCCCCTGATCTGCTTTCTCGCTGAACATGCCATCCGGAGTTTTCTTCAGTAACATGCATGGAGCTTCGAATGGTTCCAGATACTCCAGGTTCGGTTTGCGCTTCTAAAGTAACTCATAGCAAGTCCTCCCATGCCGCTTGACTACTAACACCCGATTAAGCGTGTAGCACGCATTGGCAACTGCTTCATTCCAGAACTGTACTGGCAGCTTTGAATCTGCCAACATTGTCCTTGCAGTCTTGATCAAGCTTTTATTCTTACCTTCAGCAACTCCATTCATCTATGGCATGTATGCAGAGGAGAACTGATGAACAATTCCCTTTTCTTTGCAGAAAGCATCCATGCACTGATTCTTGAATTCAGTTCCATTGTCTGAACGAACCTTCCTGACCTACAGATTGTAAAGAGACTCCAGTGTTGTGACGAGCAGCTTGAATAATTCAAATGTTTCTAGCTTAGCTTTTAGAAACATCACCCAGGAGAAACGTGTGTAGTCATCCGTGACTACAAAAGCAGTACCAGTCTCCAACGATACTCTTCGTGCTGACAGGACCAAAAAGATCCATATGTAGAAGCTCCATGGGCATCTCGATAGAGTTAACGTGCTTAGACTTGTGAGACTTCCTGGTCTTCTTTCCCTTCTTGCACGAGATACAAAAATCTGGATGTTTGATGTTCTTGACAGTAACTCCCTCAACTAGGTTGTTGAGAATCAGATTATTCATCTTCCTGGGATTTATGTGCCATTCTCCTGTGCCATGAGATGGACTCCTTCTCCATTGCCTTTGACAAAAAGCACTGAGCAGTGGACTCAGTAGTAGAAGCATTTGACATGTCCAAGACGTACAAATCGTTGTACCTTGACGCTGACATTAGTACCTGCTCCTCAGAAATATCCATCTCCTTCTTTAGAATGTAACACTTCCTATTGTCAAACATTACTTTGAAGCCCTTGTCACATATTTGAGAAACTGAAAGTAAATTGCTTTCTAACTGCTGAACATAATTTACTTTATCAAACTTTACCTTTCCATTACCAACTTCTCCTTGCGCGGTAATGTAGCCTCCTTTGTTTCCAGCGAACGAAACATGTCCCCCTTTAATTTGTTTGAAACTGAAAAGGAGAGATTGATTTCCCGTCATGTGCCTGGATGCTCCGCTATCTACAATCCATGTGTTGGTAGAAGCACTATAGCGGACAACCTGCACACAATAGAAAATAATTAATTAAGGGGAGGGGGACCCAAGCCTTTACTGGCTTGGGTTTCCCAGAGGCATGGCACATCATAAAATCGACCCACTGTCCATTTGGAGTTGGAGAACCTCATTCTTCTTCTTGTCACCACTATCAAACACATAAGATGTTTTGCCTTTCCACAGACCGTCCTTGTGTAAGGCTTGTTTGTGGTAAACCGATGACTGATTGACAGTTTGAACTTTAGGTCTATTTTCAAAAATCCGGTTTTTCCTCAGGCATCACAGACTTGCCAGTGGCTTGTCTGTGTTGTCTGTGGTGTTAGGGAGGGGACTAAGACCTAGCAGGTGTTTTAGACCTAGCAGATGTTTTAGATCTCTGTTTTGAAGAAGACGGTTTAACTTACTGATCTAGTTCAACTTTACGCCTAGGTATCTGATAGCGAGGATAGTGTGAAGAAATGTGGCCTCTTTGTCCATAAGTATAGCATGATCTCCTCTCACCAGGACTAGGAGATCTCTTGTGGGGTAGGGAGTACACTTCAGGCATGGGCTTTTCGGTCTCAACCTTTGGTTTTACACCTTCTTTGACAAATTTGATTTGTTTAACGTTATGATTACTTTGTCTTTTAAAATGGTTGAGATCTTGCTTAACCGGTTTAGACTGAGTAGGTTTTGAAGTCTTTGGTTGTGTGACAGCAGATTGTGAACCCAACCCAAGAGGTATATTATCATCCTCTTCCACCCTGTCCTCAATGATGGTTTTATTCTTCGTGCCTGATGTTAAAGTCTTCTGATCAGCAACCGGAGGTGCAGGTTTAACTGCAGAGTCCGTATCACTGACCAGAGGAGTAGTCACCACATGGTCCTTGATGGGGTTATTGTTAACAGGGTTCTGTTTGGTGTTTAGAATATCTCATGTGGTGGAGGCACAACTTTATAACCCAGCCCTTCCCCATTGATTCTTTCTTTAACCAAGTTTTTCAAGATGTAAAAGGAACTAGCTAAACTATGTAATTTTGCTTTAAGGACTCATTTTCAACTTGTAAACAGCTCTTTCCTTTTTAGTTTCCTCAATTGTTTTTATGTAAAACTTTATGTCATTTTCTTGGTTAAATGCTACAACTTCGGTTTCCCTTAGTTGTTTACGCAAAACTTTGATTTTCTCTTTTTAACAGCTCTCATTGTGTTTTAACACCCGATTAGCCACAGTGCACAGTTTTAAGTCTTTTACCAAATTGTCATTATGATCTAATAACCTAGTAAATTTTAAATCTATGCTTTCTCTAAATTTATTACATTCAACACAAGCATGTTTATCAAAGAGAGCTTCTTTCGATTCTACATGCGCAGATGTAGAGGTGCCGGCCATGAAAGCAGCCTAGGGTTCTTGGTGTGTTGCAGATCCTTCATTCAGTTCAACTTCTACTAGGTGATCAACAACAACCATAGTCTCATTCACATCAGCAGTATCAAGGTCAGCCGTGTTCTCCCCCTCACTTGCTGAGTCGTCATTCAGATCATCAACCAATGCAATGTTTGCTTCACTATCAGATAAGAAACGGAAGGACCAGTCTTGTCCTTCATCACCCTGTGCTACCATGGCTTTGGATTCATGGCTAGTTGAAGCTACCTTTTTGTCCTTATCTTGCCTGTTGGTTAAAGAAAACGGGTTGTCATTTCCTGTCTTCTTAGGTTTGACACACTCTCTCTTGAAATGACCTTTCTCACCGCAGTTGAAACAGGTGACTTTTGACTTGTCAAATCCAAATGTTGTATCCTTTGTAGGCACCAGGTTCTGTCCCGTCTTCTTAACAAACTTCTTTACCCTAAGTACGGCACTAGCGAAAGCCCACATGATATCCATCCGCTCTAGCTCAGTTTCATCCACTTTCTCATAATCTTCATCGGCCAAGTGGCAGTTACCAATCTTTCACAGTTACGTTGCCCTGATTCTTTGTCATTAACTTCGTCGGTTGAGCTTCTGCGGAGCTATGTTGAACACTTAATGAAACACTTGAATCACCACATGAAGATGCGCTTTGAATGTTTGCAGATGTGTTAGACACGAAAGTAGTCTGCAAGGGTGCACTAGAAGATGCAGTAGTAGTAGCCACATTGTATAGAGACGGATTCTGAGTGTAGGTTCCCTTTTTAGACTTGTACTTATGTCGTAGCTCTTCTTCTCTCAATTTCAGAATAAAATCATTTATATCCAACGTTTCCAGCACAACATTATGTCTTAAAGTGGATACAAATGAATCCCACTTATCAGGTAACCCATTAGCCAAACTCGACACTTTATCTTCCATAGATGTTTTGACTCCATGAGTGTGCAGTTCACTCATCAAATGATAGAAGCTATCGATAATGTCGTCCAGACTCTCATTCCCATTTGACAAGAAGTTATCAAATTCCTTCCTCAAAGATTTAGCCTTTAGAGACAGAAGTGTTGCATTTCCTTCATAACGCTTCTCAAGAGCCTTCCATAACTTTTTGCGCTGCTTGTGTTCTGAGAACTGATGGAAAATGTCTTTTGGAATGGACTGTGTCAACAATGCATAGGCCATCTTCTCAGAATTGTATGCAACCTTTTGTGCCTCATTCAAACCACTTAGATTCAGTGGATTACCTTCAGCTCCAACTGGCATAGTGTAGCCAGTCTCAATAGTGCTCCATAAGTTTGTGTCCACTCCATTCAGATGAATTTCAAACCGTTGCTTCCGCTGAGGATATCCATCAAGTGACAGAAGCTTTGGTGGTTTGTTGTGATTTCCAATCTCTTTTTCCAAGAGCAAGAGATTCTGAATTCTGGAGTCCTTCCCGGCTGAGAAAGCAAAGTTCTGTTCGTCCATAATTACTTAGTCTGAAGACTTGACAAACTGACTGACTGATGCAACTGGGAAATGCGAATGAAGGCTCAACCGTGTGATTGAAGTCAACCGGACGATTCAAGTGTGCGACTGAATTCACATGTACGATTGAGGTCAATCGTGTGTATGAATCTATGCGTATGAGTTCAGTCGTACGAATGAACTGTACGACTGAGCTGAATTGAACGAATGAGATTAAACGTGTGAATGAAGCGGACGATTGGACAAATCGTGCGACTGATCTATGCGTATGAAGTTCAGTCGTGCAATTGAATCAATTGTGCGACTGAGACGTCGGACTTCAAAATTTTTTTCAAACTTTTCACTCGATTCGACTAAAAACACGATTTTGAAAACCCTAGTCGGCCAAAGCTCATAAATGTTAGGTCCCTTAAAAGATTAACATTTAGTCTTTTATTGTTTAGTGTCTATTTTTGTATTTTATACTAGTGTAGGGACTAGTTGTGTAAATTTAGTTCCTTAGTTCTAGTATAAATAGCTTAGACGTAGTGTAGATTGTAAGTTTTGCATATGTTTTATGAGAACTGCTTTCTATCACTTGTAATCGTCTTTGCAATCAATGGAATATGAATTTTGTTGATTTGTCTAGATTTGATTACAATTGATTGTATTTTACTTTGAATTGTTCATATAATTGATACAGATTGCTCTAATTGATCCTATCAATTGGTATCAGAGCTTTCGGTTGAGTGTTTTTGAGGTTCTGTCGAAGATAGAAACTTCAAAAATCCACTGAAATCTGTAATCAATTGACAATTCAAGTGAAATATTGTGAATCGAAGCTGTGTTTCATCATCAGAAACATGTTTTGAATCACAATTTGCAGTTTATCTCATAAAAATCGAGTGAATTAGTGGAAAAACAGTTCGAATATGTGTTCTTGAGTGTTCGACCTAAAATCTCTGAAATTCATCGAAATTTGTTGATGATTACTGAAATTGAGTTTATAGGATTGATTATCGGTATAATCATGAACAAATTGTGAAATTTCAGCTCAATTAATCAACAATTGAAGGATTTTGAGATTTCTGAGTTCATTACATTCATAAGAATCTGATGAATGTGTCGTATTAGGGATGAAAAACACTGAAATTTGACTAAGTGATTGGTCGTTTGAGAACTGTTGGACTTTTCTCAACTGTTTCAGTCGTATCATCCTAGCCGTATAACCACTGTTGGTTAGACACATCACTACTGTTAGTGGTTTTACCTTAGCCGTATAACGACTGTTGGTCATTTCAGCTTAGCCGTATAACGACTGTTGGTCGTTTCAGCTTTGGTCGTATAACTACTGTTGGTAGTTTCAGCACTGTGTTGGATATTTTTCTAAGGCAATCCCTTAGACTCATCACTGTTGGACTTATCACCACTGTTGGACTTTTTCACTGTTGGACTCATTACCACTGTTGGACGTTTCACTGCTGGTCGTATCATTACTGTTGGACGTTTGACCACTGTTTCGGACTTTTCAGCCTTAACACTTAGAAATTTTTCATAAAATTTCAAAAACCCAAAAATATTTTTTCTTTGCATTTCTTAATTCAAAAGATTAGAAAAACAACAAAAATATAAAAAAAATGGCTAAATCAGAAGATTCTGAGAATAGAGTTCCAAAACTTAAAAACAGAGCTAATTTTAAAAATTGGTCTCTTAGGCTGAAACATCATTTGAATTCCATAGACACTGATCTGTGGAAATCAATTGAAAAGGGTCCATACATTCCTGTGACTACTGATGGTCCAGACAGAGGATTTGTGTATTCTAAAGATTCACAAGAGCCTTATCCAGAAGATAATCTTCATGGTGATGATTTAAAGAAAGTAAAGAATGACATCAAAGCATATTCTCTCATGTGTAAAGGACTACCACTGGAAGTTCTTTCAAGGCTTGAAAACTATCAGACTGGATATACAATGTATAAAGCCTTGAAGATTATATGTGAAGGAGGGAAAGAGATTCAAGATCTGAAAAAGCAGAAACTGAAAAGGCAATTGGAACTTTTTGAGCACATCTCAGGAGAAACAATAAACCAAATGATGAATAGATTTGTGCAATTAACTACAGAGATGTCTACTTTGGGAATCAAGAATGATCTTGAGGACTTAAACAATAGACTTCTGAATGCACTACCATCTTCTTGGAAACAAACTGTCACTCTGTTGAAACATACTGAGAAGTTTCCAATGGATCTTGATCTGCTCATTGCTAAAATTGAATCTGTAGAAATTGATGAGAGCTCAAGAAATAATGATAGACATGCATCAACAACTCAGTATAAGTATGTTGCTTCACCAGCAAATACTGTTGAAAATGCATTTTTGGCTAAAGACCAATCCACTCCTGAAGATGAAGGTGATCTATTTGTGGGAGCAGGATTCTTCACCAGTACACCTGCTTACTCCACTCAACCACAACCACAGTCTTCACCAAAAGCTCAAATACCTAAACCTTCAACTGAGATGCCATCTTCCTCAAACTCTCCCAATCCAAGCAAAGTGAAAGATGTGATCAACATTCTTTTACAAGATGAAGAGTCAAAAACTGCTTTCACTGCTTTCATGGCAAGCTTTCAAGCTTATCAAGGCAGTCATCTGACTCAAATGGAGCTAGTTCTACAGGATTTGTTTGAAATGGATCCAGATGATGTTGAAGAAATGGATCTTAATTGGCAGATGGTCATGATAGCTTACAGAACTCAAAAGTATGCTTACACTAACAGAAATTACAAACCCAGTGCAAACAAAACTGTTGGGTTTGATAAACCAAAATCAAGATGCTTTAACTGTAACAGTTATGGTCATTTTTCAAGAGAATGCAAAGCTCCAAGAAACCAAGGAGGAAATACTCAAGGCAGCTTAAATGGTCAAAAGTATCAGCAACAGGCAAACAAGACTTTTCAGAAGCCATACCAAAGTCTACCAATGCCAGAACCCAAAGAAGAGAAGAACAGTGAGGAAACTAAGAAGGCACTGGTTGTAAACATCAAAGATGGTTATGACTGGAGTGCATATGCAGAGCAATTTACTGCTGATCTCACTGCTAATCTGGCACTAGTTGCTGAAGTTGATGATGAAGACTGGTCTGAATTTAAAGACCCTAAATATGATGAATCAGATCAAGAAGAAGAGTATGATTGGAGCGACAAATCAGACCCAAAAGATAACACTGAAGAAGTTGCTCTTATGGCTCAATCAGAACAGCCAAAGGTTGTTAATTCTTCTGATACTGAATCTTCACACTCATATCCTGAAATACCAGTAGAAGTGAGAGAGAAAATGTGCACAAAAGCATGTTTTGAGCTAGTTGAACACTACAGAACATATTCATTTAAAATCTGTGACAAGCTCAAACAAGAAGAATCAAAACATAATAAGCTAAAATCAGATCACAAAATTGCTGATGAAAAGATCATGTCTTTTCAAGCATCATGGAACAAAACCATTAAAGAACTTGAACTTGTCAAACAACAACTTGAAGAGATGAACAAAACACTTAAAAAAGAAAAATTGGCACATGCAGCAACTCAAATAGACTTAGCCAAAGTTAAAAGCTCAAAGAAAATTGTTGAGCAACTGGTGAATGGAAGGAATGAAAAAGACAAAACAGGACTAGGATTCACACATGAACCTATGCCTGAATCTATCTCAAAAACATTACCTGATAATTTCAATACTCATGATCATTCACCAGAAAACAAAGCTAAACTGAAGGAATTTCAAGATCAAAAGAACCTTCAAAAGAAAAATGTTGAAGTTTATGAAGAAACTGACTTAAACAAGATCAAAAATGGTCATCCAATCAAAGTTAAATCTTATGAACCTCAACAAAAACAAAAGAAGCTGTTCGTACCAAAAAGTGAAAATGTTATTGAACAAACTGAACTAAAGAGTGAAAATTCTGATGTCAATAACAAACTGAAAGAAAAATATGAAGAGGTTAAATCAGATAACAATAATTCTGATGATTCTAGTTGTAATGAACTAACTGAAGTGAAAGAATGTTACAAGGAATCTTCTCAAGATTCAACTAAACTTCAAAGCAAGAAAACTTCATCAAGATTGAGAAATCAAAGATGAAGAAAAGCTGCAAAAGCAAAGAAAACTGAATCAACTAATCAGTCACCGAAAAATACTCAAATTAAACCTGTGAAGTTTGTGTCTGCTGGAACCTTTGACTTGAACACAAACACAAAAATAACAAATACACCTAAGATCAAATCTAACTCTGATCTGAGAACAAGTTCAGATCATAAGACTTCCGCTGTGTACAAAAGATTTGAATCAAAGGAGTCAAAGAATTGTGTTCAAGTTCAAAAGAAAAATCCCAAAGATCAAAAGACAAACTTTACTCCAATTAAACAACAAATTAAATTGCCTAACCCAAAATTCAAACAAGAATCAAATGTTGCTTCAACATCAAGGGTTAATAAAATGTTGTTTAAACATTCTGAAAAGTATAGTGATATCTGTGACATGTACAATCATGATATTTCTGAATGTTACTTTAACAAGTATTGCTACATATGTGATATGACAAATCACACCACAGCTGAATATTATTTTAACAAATACTGTGCTTTGTGTGATGAAAGAAATCACAATACCAATGATTGTTACTTCAGGAAGAACTCTACAAGGAAGGAATTCAATAATCAAGGTTTTGTAAATCCTCAATTTATAAGAAATCAAAATATTGGATTTAAATTTTCACAACAACAATCTTCCTTGGGTTTGAGATCTTTCAGAAGAAACAATTCAGAATTTGTCAAATCACAGCAATATCATCAAGAAAAGTTTATTCCTCGATCTGTGAGAATAAACCAAGGAACATTCTCAAATGATTCATACAAGAGTTCAAGATTTCTTAATAATGCTTTGAAATCTAAATCTCTAAGAGATAATCAGTTGATTTCTCAAACAGAATTTGAACATGTTAAAATTCAAAAGAAACCAGATGTCAACAAAATTCATTTTAAACAATTTACAATTGTTGACAAGTTTGGCAAGCCCAAGACCATCTCGGCTTGGGTTACTAACTCACCTTAAATGTTTGTGACTGCAGGTACGCCCACGGAGACCAATCAACTCATGGTATGTTGACAGTGGGTGTAGCCGGCATATGACAGGCAATCAAGCCTTGTTGCAAGACTTTAAGTTAAAGGACGGTACTCATGTTGCTTTTGGAGGAGATACAGGTGGAAAGATAACAGGAGAGGGAACAGTGTCCAATGGGATTATCAGTTTTGATAAAGTCAACTTCTGTTCACAGTTGAACTTTAATCTTCTAAGTGTATCCCAAATTTGTGACAAATCTTACTCTGTTCTTTTTGATGAATCTCACTGTTATGTCTTGAAACCAGGTTTTCAGATTAGCAATGACTGGGTGATAGTTAAAGCTGCTAGAGACAGAGATGTATACAAATTGGATATGTCTCAAGTGGATCCTGCAACTGAAACTACTTGCCTGATTGCTAAAGCTTCAAATGATGAAAGCCAGCTTTGGCATAGACGTCTTGGTCATTCCAACTTCAAAAACATGAACAAGCTTGTAGCAGGAAATTATGTTATTGGACTTCCTTCCAAGAAGTTTTCAACAACTGATCATTGCTCAGCATGTCTGAAGGGAAAACAACATAGAGCGTCTTATAAGTCCAAACTAATAAACTCAAACACCAAACCACTCCAGATGTTACATATGGACCTTTTTGGACCAACTAATGTTAGGAGTATTGGTAGAAAATCATATTGTTTAGTCATCATAGATGATTATACAAGATTTTCATGGGTTTTCTTTCTTCAAGCTAAATCTGAAACTGCAGATCTTCTAAAAGAATTTATAAATAAAGTTGAAAATTAGCTTGATCAAAAAGTAAAAATAATAAGAAGTGATAATGGAACTGAATTTAAAAATGCTAACATTGATTTGTTTTGTGCAGAAAAAGGGATAGTTCATCAGTTCAGTGCTCCCAGAACTCCACAACAAAATGGAGTTGCTGAAAGGAAGAACCGAACTTTGATTGAAGTTGCCCGTTCTATGTTAGCAGATGCTAAACTTCCAATCACTTTCTGGGACGAAGCAATATCCACAGCATGTTTTGTTCAGAACAGAATCTTGCTTGTTAAAGATAAAAAGAAAACTCCATATGAGTTGATGTTTGATAGGAAACCAAACTTAAATTTTTTAAAATCATTTGGTTGTCCAATTATGATTCTTAACTCAAGTGATCATTTAGGAAAATTTGAAGAAAAAGCGGATAATGGATTTTTCGTTGGATATTCTTCTGTTTCAAAAGCCTATCGAGTGTATAACTCTAGGACAAACACTATTCATGAAACATTCAACGTTAAATTTTTGGAAAACTCTTTTCCATCAGTTTCAAATGGTCCTGCATGGTTATTTGATTTGGATTCTTTGTCAAACTCATTTCAGTCTAACTTGTTTAATCAATCTGATGATTTTTCAGGTAAGAAGAACTCAAGAGGAGATCTTGGATCTTTTAGTGATGATTCAGATTCTGATGATTCAGATGATGCTCGTCCAGATTATCCATTTTTTTCATTTGTCAAGGATTAAACAATCCATTTCCATGACAATGTTCCTGATTCTTCAGCTTCAGATCATTCTGTTTCAGCTGCTCAAGAAGCATCACAACCTATTCCTAATGATGGTACAGAAATTGGACATCCTAAGTCTGGCACATCTTCTATCTCTGGAGATGCAATTGATCAAAGTAACTTTGATTACTTTATCAATTCACCAACTCAAGTTCCAAATTTCACTCCACATTCTTCTACCTTATTGCAACAGCTCTCCAATCTGAACCAAACCAATCTTGATGTTACTGTTCAAGGAAATGAGATTCCTATATCTCGTATTCACCGGAACCATCCAACATCATAGATTATTGGTCCTCTGAATGAAAGAACTACTAGGAGTAAATCTGAACATGCAAATGTTTGTTTATACTCTTGTTTCCTTTCTCAGACTGTTCCTAAAAATGTCACCGAGGCATTACAGGACAATGGTTGGATTGAAGCTATGCAGGAGGAACTTCTACAATTTCGAAAACAAGAAGTGTGGAAGTTGGTGGAATTACCTGAAGGAGAAAATGCCATAGGCACCAAATGGTTGTTCAGAAATAAAACTGATGATCGTGGCATTGTAATCAGAAACAAAGCACGACTTGTTGCATAAGGATACACACAGGAAGAAGGAATTGACTATGATGAAGTATTTGCTCCAGTTGCAAGACTCGAATCTATTCGTGTTTTCCTGGCTTATGCATCATTCATGAAATTCAAGGTGTATCAAATGGACGTAAAAGGTGCTTTTCTATATGGTCCAATCACTGATGATGTGTATGTCAAGCAACCTCCAGGCTTTGAGGATGCAGAATTTCCACATCGTGTGTATAAGCTTAGCAAAGCTTTATATGGACTACATCAAGCTCCTAGAATTTGGTATGAGACATTATCTCAACACTTGATCCAACATGGATATACACGAGGGAAAATCGATCCAACTTTATTCATAAAGAAGGATAATGATGATCTCTTATGTGTGCAAGTGTATGTAGATGATATCATATTTGGTTCTACCAGTCCAACATTGTGCAAAGAATTTGAAGAGATCATGAAATCTCGGTTTCAAATGAGTTCTATGGGAGAAATCAATTTCTTTCTTGGATTGCAAGTTCAACAATCTACAGACGGTATTTTTATCAATCAAGAGAAGTTCGTTGATAAACTCTTGAAGAAATTCAAACTGCATGATTGTCAATCCATAAGAACTCCAGCTGACGTAAACACCAAGATTGAACCTGATCCTAAAGGAAAAACAGTAGACCAAACATTATACAGATCTATGATTGGTTCTTTGATGTACCTTACTGCATCAAGACCAGACATAATGTATGCTGTTTGTGTCTGTGCAAGGTATCAATCAAACCCGAAAGAATCTCACATAATTGTTGTCAAAAGAATATTCAGGTATCTCAAAGGTAAACCAGCCTTAGGGCTTTGGTATCCTTATGAAGGTAATTTTGAGTTACATGGATATACAGATAGTGATTATGGTGGATGTTGTCAAGACAGAAAATCTACAACGGGTGGTTGTCAGTTTCTTGGACCCAGATTAGTTTCATGGCAATGTAAGAAACAAACAAATGTTTCTGTCTCAACTGTAGAAGCTGAGTACATAGCTGCATCAGCTGGATGTTCTCAAATCCTTTGGTTGCAAAACCAACTGCTAGATTATGGGTTCAATTTTCTTAAAACACCCATTTACATTGATAACACTGCTGCTATGTTCATTACAGCTAATCCAGTTCAACACTCAAAAACAAAACATATCGAAATTCGATATCATTTTCTAAGAGATAATTCTGAAAAAGGTTTAATCATTTTGATTCAAATAGCAACTGAAAAACAGTTGGCAGACCTATTTACTAAAGCTTTTCTACATGGAAGGTTTGAGTATTTAGTGGAGTCAATTGGCCTTATTAACCATGTGTAAACCTGGTTACAAATTTGAATCTTTTCATGATCAAATACTTTCCTAAATCTGAAAATTTCCATAAGGATAACTTTTCATAGTTATTTGCCTGATTATTTGTGTGTGTGTGCTTTCTTTTATAGAAAACCAAATACAAAAGTAGAAAATCCCAAAATCAAATAGAAAAATATAAATCAAAAATCCAAAAATAGAGTGCTTTTCATTTTTCATTCATTATTTAGGAATGAATCTGTTTTTGCCTTCTGTGAGAAATGATAGTACATTAGTAAGATCAGTTACATACTTCACTCGCTAATAAAGTCTGACATGATCAGGAATTGTTGTGTAGACACTATCATGCTAGTATACTGAACAAGTAAATTCTTGTGATTACCCACATTCTTATGCTTGTTTGTGTATTCATCTAAGTACAATTGAGTGTATTAGCTTATCAGATTGACTGCTTGTTAAGCTACTCCTACTCACACCTAATGGTAATGTGATTAATCATGAGGTTTGTTACAAGCATCATTTACTTCTCTGTTATGAGTCATCATAGACCTGAAGTACTGAGATATCCTCTGTTGTAAGTCATTACAGACCTGGATATTCTCATTTGATGCAAAAGATGCCAATGTGCACAACCCATTCAAAAGGATGGTTAGAGTTGATCAAATGGTTATCCATGATCATTCTCTGTTAAATTAAGTAACATGAACTCTGATTATGCATATTTGTTAGGTAATAAGTTGAGAATAAGTGCTTTCTTGCATGTCTTGATGATGGTTGATCCTCTTTGTCTAGGTATGAGTCACATCTTGTCATATACCTCTACCATACTCATCCAAGAATTGAAAAAGTAAGTGAGCTGATAGTTTATGTCAAAAACACTCATTTGCTGTCCTTAGATCTTGTGTCTCCTTTGCTGTGATATCACTGACCTGGAACACACTTGATCAGGATTTAATCATTGTCTATGACTATCCACACAATTTTTTATTTTAATGTCTGATCTTATCTAATATGATCTCACTGCAATTAAAGATTCTAGTGTAAATATTAGATTTTTATTCTGCTTTAATTTTGATTTTATGCATGTTTTCTTGT
This sequence comes from Flaveria linearis, assembly GCA_024085815.1. Taxonomy (NCBI): domain Eukaryota; kingdom Viridiplantae; phylum Streptophyta; class Magnoliopsida; order Asterales; family Asteraceae; genus Flaveria; species Flaveria linearis. The sequence continues at coordinate 58,689,765 of CM044001.1, read as the reverse complement.
GTGCAGGCAATATAACAAAGTTAAGTATGATATTCTTATGATCTATTAATAAACTTCTAAGTTTTGTGAAACTTAAAAGTTTAGGGGGAGTAATAATCCAGTAAGAATATTCTCAGAAAATCAAAATGAAAATGAAGATGTTGAATTGAACGGATGATGCTTTAATTTCAAAGTATGTGTGTGTTTATCAAATGATAAAATGATCTCATAATTTTTAGCAAGGAAAAGCTTCTTTGAAAAGTTTAAATCAAGACAGATGTTGAAATATTTGGTTGTTCATTTTGAAACTAAGATGAAGGGTCAAACTTGTAAATAGTTCAAATTTGAGGGTAAAAAATGAAAATTTGAAACTTTGAGGGTCAACAATAAAATTTGAAACTTTGAGGGTCAAAAGTGTAAATTTTGAAACTTTGAGGGTCAAAAGTGTAAATTTTGAAACTTTGAGGGTCAAAAGTGTAAATTTGAAACTTTGAAGGGTCAAAATGTAAAAATATGCAATATTGTTTGAATATTAGTATGAAATATTACTAATTTGTTTAAACAGTGTGCAGGTGGAAGATTTGAAAATTCCAAGTGAATGTGGACATTTCAGATTTATTATACGACTAATAGTGCTTATGCTACTGAAAAATTGCTTATGCTACTGAAACAGTGCTCATGCTACTGGAACAGTGCTTATGCGACCAACAGTGCTTATGCGACTAACAGTTCTCATAAGTCTGAAACAGTTCTCATACGGCTAGACTAATGTGTCTAACAGTGCTAATACGACTGCTGTACAGTGCTCATATGTCTAGATACTTAGTGAAATTTTTGACCTAATGAGTCTGAATGATCCTAAAACGACCAACAGTGCTCATAAGTCTAAAATTTTATACTTAGTATAAATAGAACACTTGTGATATTCATTTCATTCTAAATTCAAAAACCCTCATAAAACCCTCTGAACTCTCGAACTTTCGACTTTCTTCGATCAAAAACCCTTATTCATCGATTGAATCCATTTTGAACAAAAATTCCAGAGTGTTGATAGTATTCTTGTGATCGTGAATGTAAGTGAATGAATCATATTCAACTGATTTCATTTTAAATGAAACATTTTGATGGTCGTTCGATCCCTGCCGGTCGTATGAACCCTAACACTTGAAAAAATCACAGTTTTTCAAATCGAGAACAAAATGAGAAAAATTGATGATTGATTCGTGTTCATCTAATGATTTCGATCATGATATTAGTTAAGATTGTGATAATCTGATATTTGGTTGAAATTTTTGATTTAGGGTCACCGATGAACATTCTCGGTGATGATGAACCTGTTGAAGAAGATGAATAGTTTCAAAATTTTCAAAATAAAATAAAACAAAATTCAAAATAAAATCAAAATTGATAAACATTATCATCTCAGTAATTTAAGAGTTCTTAATACAATGATATAAGATAACATAAACAGAAGTGTTAAACTGTTAATCAAAATCAAGCTTGAAAATTCATCTTTTATCAAAATTAAGTGTTTACACTTAAAATTAAAATTCAAGTTGTTTTTAAAATTCAAATTCAATTTAACACATCAGTTTATAATTTCTTAAATCATCATAATTTTAAACTCAAAATTGATCATTTGATTCAAAATACACATTATCTAACATCATTGTTCTTAAATTTTGCAGATGGCAGAATTGAAGTTTGTACCTAAGCATAACATTGTTGCATTTTTGGATGATGAAGCTCAAGATGCTTTTTCTTATGAAGAAATGATCAGATTTCTTTTAAGAACCAAATATGTTTATGCTATGTGTTACCAAACTGTAATCTATGACAGACTTATTAGACAGTTTTGGAACACTGCTCGGGTTAAAGTAGAGGATGGAAGAAAAGTTGTACGAGGCTTTATAACCAGAGATAGAATGATAGAAGTATCTGAAGATTCTATCAGAAATGCTCTGAGATTGGGTGAAAATGATCCAGAAGATAGATGTGAATTTTCTTTTGATGAATGCAGAGAAAGTTTTATGGCTATGGGTCATCCTGATCAGTTTCCTAAGAAACAATTCTTTAGAGCAAGGGTATATAATCACTGGAAGCTTCTTTGTTACATCTTCCAACACTGTTTGTCCAAGAGGAGTGCTGGTTGGAATTCATTTCCTGTGGACATAGCTTCACCTATTGTTGCTTTAGCTACAAACAGGAGATTCAATATGTCAAAGTGGATACTGAATGGATTTGCCTTTAATTTGGAAAAAGGAACAAGGCATAAATACTTAATGTATCCAAGATTCCTCCAAATGATTATTAATGAGGAATATCCTGACATTCATGTATATGGTGTTGGTGGAGATCGATTGGAGATGGAAAATATGTCTGAAATGACATATAAGAAGTTATCAATGATAACAGGTGCTCAAAATGTTCCTATGTTTGACTACATGTTAAATGTAGCGAATGATGAGGTTGACATCACTGTGGAGCATTATCATTTGATAGAGGGAGAACCAATTGATCCTGCTGATCTGATAGATGAGTTTCCTTTGGAAGAAGATGATCAAGATAATGAAGATGATCAAGATGATGAAAATGATCAAGATGAAAATGATCAAGATGATGATGATGATAATAATGATGATGATGGTGATGAAACTGAAACTCACCAGGATATAATTCATGAATCACTAATTTCTGAGCATGAAACTGAAGCTCAAAATGAAGATGAAGATATAATGGGTGATGAAGTTCATGAACAGGAAAGTGAGCATGAAGCAGTTGATAATGTAGATGATTTCATCATTGATGAAACTGCTCATGAAGAAATACATGAAGAGGAACAGGCTTACTTTGAGACTGAACAAGAAATGAATGTTGATGATCAAATTTTTGATTATGAGTTCATTGAGACATTTCAAATTCATCAAGATATACCTGTTTCTACAACAAATGTGGCAGTTCAAACTGAAGAAATTCTAGATGTTGATGAACTTGAAAGCCTAAAAGTTGAAAATGAAGCAAAAGAAAACGAGATTGAAGAACTAAAAGCAGAGCTTGATTTGTTGAAGAAAGCTAATGAAAAATTGAAAGAAGATGGTTTGTCAAAAGATGAAAAGATTTTGGCTTATGCCAAAGACAAAGAAGATGTTATAAAGAACTTTGAAGTTGTGATCGAAGACTATGATTTTCTGGAAGAAAAATTCAAGAATATGTCTGAAGAAAATGAAAGATTGAAGGAAGAATTAACAAAGTTAAAAGAATCAGCAAAGCCCTCTTCTCCAGAAATTGTGATTATTGCTGAAAACATTCCAATTGATATTGAAAAAGTATCTGAAAGGGAGAAAGGAAAGAGGAAATTAGATGAAGCTGATGTTGAATTTGTTCCTAAAACTTCTTCAAAAGTACAAAAAGTTGAAGAACCTATTGAAAAAGAACATCAAGAGAGTCAAGAGAAAATGAGTCAAGACAAAATTGGTGCTCTTGAAGATTTAGAAGATGAATTTGATGATGACTGGTATAATGAAATTTTAGATGATGATGATGTGGTTGTAGAATTTGAAAATCCTCCTTTGGAACATGATCAAGGAGTTGATGATATTCTATCAGATTTTGAAGAAAGGTATAACTATCTTGTAAATATGAAATACAACAGAGTATTTTTAGATGGATTAACAGTTTCTCAGATAAACGATGAATATGAGAAATGCATAGCTGCAGAATCCATTGCTCCAATAGATCCTAATGAAATTGTGATTGAACATGGAGAGTGGAACAGAGAAAAAGAAAGTATCAATGTGGATGAACTTTCAAGTTCCGAGCTGCACCATCCTGATCCAGAAGACATGAGTGTGGTTGCTTTACGATCATGGTTGCAAGCAAGGAATTATCCTTGGAGAAAATTAAAAAGACTTCAATCTGTATCTTTGAGAAATTTGGTTAAAAGTTTCCAAGAAACGGAGAAACAGACTAAAAAGATGATTATTTTGGATACTGACAATCCACAATATCTGGAAATCACAAAAAGAACTCGGATTTTGAAACCTCAGGAGATCAAGCAGATGGCTCAAAAATCAAGTATGCTTGAAAGGAGAAAAGAACTAATGAAGATGTTTCCAGAATCAGAAAAACAAGCATATAAGGCATCTGAAGATCAAATTCAAATTTTTGATAAATCAAGGTCAACTGGTGATTTGGTACGAAATGTGTTACAAAAAGGTCAATCAGTTGCTGAACTATTAAATGCAATGATTGCACCAGACTTTACAAATCAAGTAAAAATCATAGCATGGAAGTATGATGAAGTGTTTGATGCATTTCTAATTAAAAGAGTAAATGCAATATGTGATGTGTATCATTTTTATGCTAGCATCATAAAACTTCCAGTGCAAGATCTTAAAGAGTTGAATAGATTGAGGTTGATAAACCATTCAAATGCAAAAGGAGGTCAAATGATGGTAGATTTGTTGAGAACAGGGTTGACCAGATCAAGCAATTTTCTGAAAACAAGATGTGATCAGGAAGATAAAGAATACTTTATGTCAATGAAGAAGAAGAAAAGTAAGACAGTGAATCAATCAGATGAAGATCACTTCATGATTGAATTTTATGACAAGTTTGTAGAAAAGGTGACAACTCCTGGCATAAAGATGATTGACGGAAATCAAAAGTCAAACCAATTCAAAGATGGTTTTATAATTCAGATACGTTTGAACTTAAGCTTGTGAGAATCCTAGAAGATTGGAATGAAGACATGATAACTTTGTTTGGAGCCTTTGAACTGAGGTTACTACACCCAAGTTACATTTCATTTCTATCTGTGCAGAAGTTTGACAAGTTATCAAATGAGACAGCTGAACAAGATAAAAAGTATTTTGTGTCAATTATCAATGTCATGAGTGCAGCCATGGAAAGAATTGCTTTAAGGAAAGCCTTGGCTTATGCCAACATTGTGAAGAAAGATATTTCAGACATTGAGTTCATGAGAATATCAAGAAAAGGAGTGCTTGAATTGTATACAAAAGACTGCGGAATTCCAATTGAGCTATATGCTAATGTTGATATAACATGTTTGTCAAAGAACACATTGGAAAGAATGAAGCAGTTAGACATAAAAACTAATGAATCAAAACCAGAGCAAGCTGTGCTAGCAAAGAAATTCAAGTCAGCGATTGAGAATGCTCTGAAGGAAATTGAAATGTATAAGCAGAAGCCAATGTTCTCTGTAAAAGAAGAGCCTGAGGATTTCTATGCAGATTGAAGATTGAAGATAGAAGATTCAAGGATAAAAAAAAAGTCAAAGGATGCTGAGAAGATAAAATGAAGACAAAGTCATGATCTAAGATAAGTGAAGGAAAGAAAGGATGGAGCTGAACTGAAGTCTGAAGACAATGTGAATCTTAGGGGGAGTATTGTTAGGTCCCTTAAAAGATTAACATTTAGTCTTTTATTGTTTAGTGTCTATTTTTGTATTTTATACTAGTGTAGGGACTAGTTGTGTAAATTTAGTTCCTTAGTTCTAGTATAAATAGCTTAGACGTAGTGTAGATTGTAAGTTTTGCATATGTTTTATGAGAACTGCTTTCTATCACTTGTAATCGTCTTTGCAATCAATGGAATATGAATTTTGTTGATTTGTCTAGATTTGATTACAATTGATTGTATTTTACTTTGAATTGTTCATATAATTGATACAGATTGCTCTAATTGATCCTATCAATAAAAATACGAACTTTTGAACACATGCACTCATAAAAATCGAATTTTTTATGCAAACGGAATGGATCTTTTGATTGAAAACGTTGACTTTTGCAAACACGCGATTGAATCCACGTGGAATCGAGAGCCAAAGCTCTGATACCACTTGTTAGGACCGAGTACGAACTGGTACTAACTGAAACTACGAGAAACCAGATCAAATAGTGCGGCATCCTATTCCATTGGCGGTCCAATCAGGGAGAACGTTAATCTGATCAAAACTAACGATTAGAAAATGTTAAGAATTGATTAGCAATTATCAGGAACGCTCTATGAAGTTGGAAGGGATGACTTGGACGCTCTGGGACGGCTAGGGTTGTGAATTCTCGAAGTGTTGCATTATTCCACGAATTAAGTGATATTTATAGGTTACAGTCTTCATTCGTATGACTGAGCCATGCGTATGGCTCAGTTGTGCGACTGAGTCATACGATCCATTCATACATACGACTGACCCACACGATTGATTCATTCGTATGACTGAGTCAGTCTTATGACTCAATCGTGCGTTTGGCTCAATCATATGGTTCAGTCGTGCGACTGGCCCATTTGCATGGTCTAGTCATGCGACTGGATCATAAGCCTTAGTTAAACACATTCCTGAATCGTTAACGATACAGAACTATGTCTAACAACTGTAAACCCATATAACATGTTCATATAAGCTTGTAATAAACAATAATATTAATAGATATAACATTCAATAACTAATAATCATTCAACAAAGAGTTTTCATTACATATATCAAAACATTACATCAATGTAATAAAATGAAAGTCATTTACATTTAATCACACTAGAACTAGAACTAGGGACATATGTACCAACAAAATCTTGCTCCTTCATTTTCAACTGATGATAGCCAGATCGGAGATCTATCCTCACGAATCAACTGGCACCTCGGTGCTCATCAAACAAGTTGTCAATCCTCGATAGAGGATATTGGTTCTTCACAGTTAACTTGTTTAACTCTCGGTAGTCAATGCACATCCTCATACTACCATCCTTCTTCTTAACAAACAAGACCGGAGCATCCCAAGGAGCAATGCTCGGCCAGATAAACCCTTTATCCATCAACTCTTGTAGTTGAACAATGAGTTCATTCATCTCGGTCAGAGCTAATCGGTATGGTGCTTTGGCAACAGGTTGAGCACCGAGTATCCGATCAATCTGAAACTCAATCTCGTGATCCTATGGCACGCCTGGTAAATCTTCTAGGAACACGTCTGAAAAATTGTACACCACTGGTACGTCGGATAATTATGGTACTGACACGTCCACATCCTTTACGTAAGCAGATAGGCATTACGTCCATGTCTCATGGACTTCTCTACCACTACCATCGAAATCACCTTAGGAACCATAGTAATGTTATCCTTATAAATCGTCACTGAACTTCGATCAGGCACAACTAATCAAATCTTTCTAGGGGCATCACATATAATTTAGCTGTAAACCTATGGCCTTTTAGTTCTATGTCGCAGTGTTCTATCATATCAGAAATTCTAGTAGACTTACCAATAGCTGTTTAGTAAGACTATTTGTCAGAGATGATAGAAGATTATGATATAGAACTAGAAGGTCATAGGTTCTCTGCTAGACTATTTGTGATGCCCCTAGGCGGATTTGATGTAGTACTAGGTATGTATTGTATAGCAGCCTACGAGGCAAATATCGTGTGTCACAAGAAGATGATTCGATTAATCACGCCTGATGGAAGTTCGGTGACGGTCTATGGTGATCACATCACTACGGTTCTGAACGTGATTTCGATGGAGGTGGTAGAGAAGTGCATGAAACGTGGATGTAATGCCTACCTGACTTACGTAAAGGATTTGGATGCGTCAGTACCACAATTTTTTGATGTACCAGTTGTGTGTGACTTTCCAGACGTGTTCCCAAAAGATATACCAGGTGTGCCCCCAGATCATGAGATTGAGTTTCAGATTTATCTGATACCTAGTGCTCAACCTATTGTCAAAGTACCATACCGATTAACTCCGACTGAATGAAGGAACTAATGGTTCAACTGCAAGAGTTGATGGACAAAGGGTTCATCCGACCGAGCGTCTCTCCTTAGGGAGCTCCTGTCTTATCCGTGAAGAAAAAGGATGGTAGTATGAGGATGTGCATAGACTACCGGGAGTTAAACAAGTTAACAGTGAAGAACTGATATACCCTACCGAGAATAGATGACTTGTTTGATCATCTCCAAGGTACTAGTTAGTTCTCAAAGATAGATCTTCGATCTGTCTATCATCAGTTGAAGGTGAAGGAGCAAGATATTCCCAAGAAATCTTTTCGCACGCATTATGGACACTATGAGTTTCTCATTATGTCTTTCGGTCTAACTAAGGCACCAACTACCTTTATGGATTTAATGAACCGAATGTGTCGGCCAAAGTTGGATAAGTCAGTGATTGTGTTTATTGATGATATCGTGATTTATTCAATGAGTGAAGAAGAACATGCGAGCAACATACGCGAAGTGTTATAGCGACTTAGAAAGGAGAAGCTATATGCCAAGTTCTCTAAGTGTGCTTTTTGGTTACACGAAGTTTAATTTTTCGGTCACGTGGTGAATTCTGAAGGAATTATGGTGGACATGGCGAAGGTTGAGGCGGTGATGCAGTGGAAGTCTCCGAAAACGCCATCCGAGATTTGAAGTTTCTTGGGATTGGCAAGGTTACAATAGAAGATTTATTCAAGACTTTTCCAAGATAGCCTCATCTTTACCTAAATTGACTCGTAAGGATGTGAAGTTTGTGTGGGGTCGGGAACAGCAGGATGCTTTTTGAGGAGTTAAAGGCAAGATTAACTCAAGCTCCTGTTTTGACGTTACCCGAAGGAAGCGAAGACTTGGTGGTCTACTCGGCTGCTTACTACTCGGTACTAGGTTGTGTGTTGATACAACGTGAAAGGGTAATAGCCTACACATCGCAACAGTTGAAAACCCATAAACTCAATTATCCCACCCATGATTTGGAGCTAGCGGCTGTAGTTGTCGCACTAAAGATTTGGAGGCACTACTTATACGGGACGAAGTGCCCAGTATTCACCGACCACAAGAACTTGAAGTACTTCTTCGAGCAGAAGGAACTCTACATGAGGAAAAGGAGATGGTTAGAGCTTATTAAAGATTACCATTATAAGATCCATTACCATCCACGCAAAGCCAATGTAGTGGCTGATGCCCTTAGCTGAAAGGAGAGACCTGAGCCGATTCGGGTGAATGCTTATCAGTTGTTTATGACCGTTGACGTAATGAACCAGGTCAAAGAGTTCCATGATGAGGCGTTGAAAGAAGATCTCCTTAACCCTGAAAGGATGAGAGGTCTAGTCACGGAGTTAGGAGAAAATACCTATGGAGTCAGAACCCGCTTCGGGTGGATGTGGATCCCTCGTTACAGAGAGCTATAGGGATGAATTATGGATGAGGTTCATAAGACTCGATACTCTATTCATCCTGGTACTAGCAACATGTATCAAGGCATGAAGAAAGATTATTAATGGTCGGGAATGAAGTACGATGTAGTGGAGTATGTGAGTAAGTGCCTTACTTGTTTGCAAGGGAAGGTAGAGCATCCAACCATTCGATATACCAGAATGGAAGTGGGAGCACATCAGCATGGACTTCATAATGAAGCTACCTCGTATCGTGAGTGGGTACGATACCATTTGGGTGATATTTGATCCTCTAACAAATAGTTCCCACTTCTTATCGTGTAACACACGAAATTTCAATTAGACAAAGAGAAATAATAAGAAGAAAAGAAAAGAAAGAATTTTGGAGGGAAAGGAAAAGAAAGAAAAAGTGGAAGGGGGAATCGTGTAAAAGTACAAAGAAAAGGCAAATATCTAATATACATAGGGATGGCTGCCCACACTTTTCTCACAACCCCAAATCAGCGAAAGTTTTAGAGAGAGAAAGAGCAAACTACGAGGTTTGAAGGAAGAACCAGAAGAAGAAGAAGACTAATTCGAGGTGCAAGATTTCATGGTGACGGGTTTTGAAGAAGCCATACCCAGCAACACAATGTGAGTTCTAACACCCCTTCTTTTATGCATTTTTTGAACGATTTTGGGGCTCGAACACATATTGAAACTGTTTTGAGTTGTGGGTATTTAACCCGTACATGTATGTATATGTTTACGTATATACGGTCTGTTCGTGTATGTATGTATGAGTATACGTGTGTATGGTCCGTTCTGGTAGCTATGCTTACTGTACATAAGATTTCTAGAACAGTTAGATAAATTTCAGCATGAAGATCGTATGCGTACTGCTGATGTATGGTTTAGAAGTCATTCTTTTGATATGCATGATGTTTAGTTTATTCTAAGTAGCTGATATGATAAATCAGTGCTAATGTATGTTGAGATGATGATTAAGGGCTGAAAACAGCACAGGTTTAAGTGTAGGGTGAACTGCTCACCCGCATGGACCAATGCGGATGACCAGAAAAAGGCGGGCAAGGCAAAGTTGCTCATCCGCATTGACCTAATGCGAATAAGTCAGAATGCGGTAAAAACATTCTTCATCCGCATTGACCTAATGCGGATAAGCCAGAATGCGGTAAAAGCATTCTTCATCCGCATTGACTTAATACGGATAAGTCAGAATGCGGTAAAAGCATTCTTCATCCGCATTGACCTAATGTGGATAAAACAAGAAAAGGACCAAGGCAGTACTCGGCTGCACTGATCCAATACAGACAAGTCAGGAAGAATAATCAAGGCATTCTTCACCCACATTGACCAATACGGGTAGTACATGAAATACGATTAAGGCATTTCCTCATCCGCATTGACTAATGCGGATGGCAAGAAATGCGGATGAACCGAAGAAGGAAATGTGGGTAAGGCATTCCTCATCCGCATTGACTAATGCGGATGACCAGTCAAATGCGAATGACCCAGATTATGAATGTGGATTAAGCCTAGTACGATCTGATCTATTTGGGTAAACGGGTAACATACGCATGATGATGATGATGTTGCATGGGCATACCTGTTGTATACCATATATGTATGATGTTTTGTATGATGATGAATGAATGTTATGTGTATGTTCCTTATGATCATGTATGTTTATCTTTTCAAAACTTTATGAACTATGGAAATGAACGAATGATGTATTATGTAACGTAAAGTGAAAGATAATGAAAGAGGAACATGTTGATGAATGTATGTATTAACGAATAAATGAAAAGAAAGATGATGATGAATACATGCATTAACGAATGAACGAATTAAGTCTTGCAAACATTGAATAAGTCGATTGGTCTTCCTTTGTGATTGACCATGGTCATGCTACCTCTACCGCTTACCTACTAGTACTGTGGCATACGCTTTGTTGTTCATTTGTTGACTTCGGCCCAGTAGCTAAGACTAATCGGGGTACAGCATATGGTATTGGTACAAAAGAAATTCAATGTGCAAGCAAAGATGAACGGGATCCTTGTCATTCGACCACAGTAATCATAGTCAAGTGCTATGAAGTAAGTAAAGCCTGACAGGATCCATATGAGAACTGAAAGATGATGATGTAAAACGGATGATGAAGATAATAAAGAATATTATCTATGTGTACGTATGATGTATGATCATGTGAAAGCAAGGAATGATTTATAATGTAAATAAATTATGTTTATTATAAAACTAGAACTTACTCAGCAACGCTGACTTTTTATGTGTTTCCAGTTGGCAGGTAGTGTTGTTGGGGATGGCACGAGGCGACTACTCAACTCGTAGGGGATGGCATTCTCGTTTTGATAATGCTGCTACGCAATGTGTTGTGGGCCCATAATACACGCAACACATTATGTTGCATGCAAGTGCAAGATTCCTTTAGGATTCTGATAAACAGGATTACTTAAGGAATCTTTTTTATGAAGAAAAAATATATTTTTATATTTTTCTATATTAGAGGTCACTGTATATGACCATTTTATAATCAGTAACGATGTAATCTTTTGTACAAACTTTTATGATGAAATGAAATGTATCTTTTGAATGTTTCCGCTGCATTGTTTATTTAAGATGTTTATAAATATATGTCAAATGTATGTTTTATGTGCGATGAACGACCAACCGTAAGGTGCCCGGGAGCGGGGCCTTACAAGTTGGTATCAGAGCCAATGTTTAAGTGAAATGGGTAAAATTTTCAAATAAACCTAAACTTAAACTGAAAATGGGACAAGAAGAAAGAGAATGCCATCTGAGTAGTTGCGTGCCCTCAGGTATTTTCTTAAAGATTAACTGGTATTATGTGCGCATGTGATGTGATTTATGTGTACTGTTAGATTTAGATACTAATGTAGTCAGGACGGGTGATGCTTGGGGTGCGAAGAGTAGAGTAAGTGGCTAATCACAGCTGGCCACTGTAATTAGGGACTTACCATACTTGACATAAACTGAGATATTTCCTTGAATGACTGTGTTGGTGTTTGAATCTTTCAGTGTGGTAGAAGATGGTCGGTGGTAGATCATCTAAAGTTTTACGTGGTGGTGGACGTGGTGCTGAACCGCGTGTCACGAGAGGGAGACCTAGGGTTGAGGAAGTGGTTCATGAGGAAACCGAGACCCCTCATCAGGAGAGGGTAGACGAGAGCGCTAATTTGAGAGCCTCGGTAAAAGAGGCAGTGGTTGAAGAGGTACATCAGGTTATGCAGACAATCTTACCGTCTGTGGTGACCGAAGTAATTAAGGCGGTTAGGGAAGGTGAAAGAAAAGAGAGGAACAGGTCCTCGGGAAGACAGGAACAATCAGGGCCGGGAACGGTTATTTCTGATGATGAAGAAGAAGAGGAAGAGGAGCCTGTGCAGGAGCAAGCACGAGGCTGTAATTATAGGGCATTTATGAGCTGCAAGCCCCCTACTTTTGACGGTTCTGGCACTGCTACTGATGCTCACCAGTGGGTGAGAGAAATGGAGGCTTTCCTCGACGTTATTGATTGCCAGGACGACAAGATGGTGAAGTTTGATACCCACTCTTTCACGGGGTCAGCTTTGTGCCGGTGGGACAATATAGTCCAAGCCGAGGGTAGCAGGCCATAGGGAAAATGAAATGGGCCGAGTTAAAAAGGATGGTGATCGAGGAGTTCAGTCCTCGTCGGGAAATGGACAAAGTCGAGAGAGAGTTCCTGCAGTTGGAGGCGGGGACGATGACCCAACAACAATACACCACCAAGTTCAATGAAATGGTGTGGTTGGTGCCGGATCAGGTGACGCCGGTGTCTCGAAAGATCAACCGGTATATTCAGGGACTGCCAGCTGACATTCGCAGGCATTTGATTACTGCCCGACCGAGTACCTTTAGGTCTGTAGTGGATTTGGCTGGGAGATTATATGATGAACGGACTGTGGTGGTGAAGGCTGCGGTTAGTAAGAAGGGAGGTGGTGAGAGAAATTTGCACGGGAAGAGGTTTGGTCGAAGTGATACTTCGATGAGTAACAAGAAGACAAGGGTGGATGACCGCCGTGTGGTCATGTCAGGAGCAGGGTTGAGGAAGTGTGGCCAGTGTGGAAGAGAGCACTAGGGGGAGTGCAAGTGGGGATCAAACATCTGCTTTAAGTGTGGAAAGACAGGGCATATGGCCATGGATTGCCGAACAGGCAAATGTTTTAACTGTGGGGAAAGTGTTCATATGAGCAGAGACTAGAAGAAGCCGAGGACTGAGGGCTCAGTGGTGAAGAAGACGGGAGGAGAGGAACCGAAGGCAAAGGCCAGACCATTCACGATGATGCAGGAGGAGGCTAGGATGGACCCTGATGTTGTGTCTGGTACGTTTCTTGTGAACCAAACTTTAGCCTCTGTATTATTTGATTCGGGTGCTAGTAGGAGTTTTATTTCTACTGATTTCTGTGCCAAGCTGCCTTTTAGTAGTAGACGTGTTGATGTGCCCTTTGATGTAGAAACTGCCATTGGTAAGTCCACTAGGATCTCTGAGGTGATAGAGGGTTGTGATGTTGAATTGGAGGGCCATAAATTTCCGGTTAGACCTTTCGCTAAGACTTTGGGTGGTTTCGATTTGGTGCTTGGGATGGATTGGTTGGCAGACTTTGAAGCGGACATTGTGTGTTGCAAGAAGGTGATTCAATTGACAGCGCCCGGCGGTGATTCAGTGACAGTTTATGGTGATCGGGTTACTACAATTCCGAAGGTGATCTCAATGGCTATGGCGGGAAAATGTATGAGGCGTGGGTGCAGCGCCTACTTATGTTATGTAAAAGATGTAGAAAGGCCTACACCACAACTATCCGATGTTCCGGTGGTGTGTGATTTTCCAGACGTGTTCCCGGAAGACAAATCGGGATTACCACCTGATCGAGAGATCGAATTCCAGATTGACCTGATATCGGGTGCTCAACCTGTTGCCAAGGCACCATACCGATTGGCTCCGACGGAAATGAAAGAGTTGATGGAGCAGTTGCAAGAGCTGTTGGATAAGGGGTTTATTAGACCGAGTATCTCACCTTGGGGTGCTCCGGTCCTGTTCGTGAAGAAGAAAGACGGTAGCATGAGAATGTGTATAGATTATCGTGAGTTAAACAAGCTGACAGTAAAGAACAGATACCCCTTGCCGAGAATCGATGATTTGTTCGATCAGCTTCAAGGCGCCAGTTGGTTTTCATGAATAGATCTTCGATCGGGCTACCATCAGCTGAAAGTGAAGGAACAAGACATCCCTAAAACAGTTTTTCGTACGCGCTACGGTCACTACGAGTTTCTTGTCATGTCTTTTGGTTTCTGCTTTTATGGATCTGTTGAACCGTGTGTGTTGGCCGATGTTGGATAGATCAGTGATCGTGTTTATTGATGACATCCTGATTTATTCAAGAAGCGAAACGGGGCATGCCGGTCACATTCGAGAAGTACTAGTAACGTTGAGAAGGGAGAAATTGTACGCAAAGTTCTCCAAGTGCACATTTTGGTTGCGTGAAGTTCAGTTCTTGGGTCACATGGTTAATCCGGAGGGGGTTATGGTTGATCCGGCAAAGGTGGAAGCAGTAATGCAATGGAAGTCTCCAAAGACGCCATCCGAGATCTGTAGTTTCTTTGGTTTGGCGGGCTACTACCGAAGATTCATTCAAGACTTCTCCAAGATTGCTTCTCCACTGACCAAGTTGACCTAGAAAGATGTGAAGTTTGTATGGGGTCAAGCTCAGGAAAAGGCGTTTGAAGAATTGAAGACGAGATTGACCCAAGCTCCAGTATTGGCATTACCCGACGGAAGTGTAGATTTGGTGGTTTATTCTGATGCTTCCTACTCGGGATTGGGGTGCGTACTAATGCAAAGGGGGATGGTGATAGCCTATGCATCCCGACAGCTGAAAATTCATGTGGTTAATTACCCTACTCATGACTTGGAGCTA
This sequence comes from Flaveria linearis, assembly GCA_024085815.1. Lineage (NCBI taxonomy): Eukaryota > Viridiplantae > Streptophyta > Magnoliopsida > Asterales > Asteraceae > Flaveria > Flaveria linearis. The sequence goes on along the minus strand of CM044001.1, from coordinate 58,674,655 downwards.
GCAGCCGTAGTCTTTGCATTGAAGATTTGGAGGCACTATCTCTACAGGACGAAGTGCACCATCTTTACCGACCACAAGAGCTTGAAGTACTTCTTCGAGCAAAAAGATTTGAATATGAGGCAAAGGCGATGGTTGGAACTTATAAAGGATTATGATTGTGAAATCCACTACCATCCGGGCAAAGCCAATGTGGTGGCGATGCCCTTAGCCGAAAAGAGAGGCCCGAGCCGATTCGGATGAAGGCGTACCAGCTAATTATGACCTCAGATGTGATGAAACAAGTCAAAGAGTTCCAAGATAAGGCACTAAAAGAAGATCATCTTAACTCTGAAAGAATGAGAGGTCTGGCCGCGGAGTTAGGTGAAAACATAATTGGTGTTAAAACCCGGTTTGGGCGTATGTGGATTACTCGTCTTGGGGATCTATGGGTAAAGATCATGGATGAAGCCCACAAAACTCGATACTCCATTCATCCCGGTGTTACCAAGATGTACCAAGACATGAAGAAAGATTACTGGTGGCCGGGCATGAAGCGTGATGTGGTGGAGTATGTGAGTAAATGTCTCACTTGTTTGCAAGTAAAGGCAGAACATCAAAAGCCGTATGGAAAGATTCAACCTTTGGATATACCGGAATGGAAGTGGGAGCACATCACCATGGACTTCATTACGAAGCTGTCACGTACTCCGAAAGGGTATGATGCGATATGGGTGATTGTTGATCGTCTGACGAAGAGTGCTTACTTCCTACCGATACGCGAGACATACTCATCCGAGAGGTTAGCCGATACGCGAGACATACTTCGTATGATGCGATATGGGTGATTGTGACTCGTCATGGTGTACCGGTGTCAATTGTGTCGGATCATGACACCCGGTTTACATCCAAATTCTGGAAGAAATTCCACGATGCTATGGGGACGAGGTTACATATCAGTACGGCTTATCATCCCCAAACTGATGGTCAGTCGGAAAGGACCATTCAGACGTTAGAAGACATGCTCCGGGCATGTGTGATTGACTTTGGGGGAAGTTGGGATGACCACCTACTGTTAGCTGAATTCTCGTACAACAACAGCTATCATGCCAGTATTGGTATGCCACCTTATGAGATGCTATACGGTAGGAGATGCAGGACACCCATATGTTGGGGTGATATTGGTCAAGAGGAATTGGGAAGCGTCAAGGTGATTGAGGCTATGACTGAAAAGCTTGAAAGGATCAAGGCCTACATGAAGGCAGCCAAAGACAGACAGAAGTCGTATGCCGACAAACGACGTAGGCCGATCGAATTCCAGGTGGGTGACCGTGTTATGTTAAAGGTCTCGCCATGGAAAGGAATCATTCGGTTCTGAAAGCAGGGCAAGTTGAGTCCGCGGTACATAGGCCCTTTCCGAATCATTGCTCGAGTAGGAGAGGTGGCCTATAGAATGGAGTTGCCAGGTGAGCTAAGTGGAATTCACCCTACCTTCCACGTATCTCATCTGGGAAAGTGTTTGGCCGATGAAAACATGATTGTTCCGCTGGGAGATATCGAAGTAGATGAACGGCTCAATTATGTGGAGCAACCGGTGGCAATCATTAACAGAAAAGAGAAGCGGCTTAGAAATAAAGTTGTTCCCTTGTGCGTGTACAGTGGAAGCACAGAAAGGGATCTGAGTCTACGTGGGAGACTGAGGAAGAGATGAGACAACATTATCCACGTTTGTTCGAGGAATAACAGGTTTCGGGGACGAAACCTTTATAAGGGGGTGGACTTGTAACACCCGAAATATCAATTAGACAAAGAGAAATAATAAGAAGAAAAGAAAAGAAAGAATTTTGGAAGGAAAGGAAAAGAAAGAAAAAGTGGAAGGGGGTATTGTGTAAAAGTATAAAGAAAAGGCAAATATCTGATATACATAGGGATGGTTGCCCACACTTTTCTCACAACCCCAAATCAGCAAAAGTTTTAGAGAAAGAAAGAGCAAACTACGCGTTTTGAAGGAAGAACCAGAAGAAGAAGAAGACTGATTCGAGGTGCAAGATTTCACGGCGACGGGTTTTGAAGAAGCCATACCCAGCAACACAATGTGAGTTCTAAGACCCCTTCTTTTATGCATTTTTCGAACGATTTTGGGGCTGGAACACATATTGAAACTGTTTTGAGTTGCGGGTATTTAACCCGTACATGTATGTATATATTTACGTATATACGGTTTGTTCGTGTATGTATGTACGAGTATGCGTGTGTATGGTCCGTTCAGGTAGCTATGCTTACTGTACATAAGATTTCTAGAACAGTTAGATAAATTTCGGCATGAAGATCGTATGCGTACTGCTGATGTATGTTTTAGAAGTCATTCTTGTGATATGCATGATGTTTAGTTTATTCTAAGTAGCTGATATGATAAATCAGTGCTAATGTATGTTGAGATGATGATTAAGGGCTGAAAACGGCACAGGTTTAAGTGTAGGGTGAACTGCTCACCCGCATGGACCAATGCGGATGACCAGAAAAAGGCGGGCAAGGCAAAGTTGCTCATCCGCATTGACCTAATGCTGATAAGTCAGAATACGGTAAAAGCATTCTTCATCCGCATTGACCTAATGCGGATAAGTCAGAATGCGGTAAAAGCATTATTCATCCGCATTGACTTAATGCGGATAAGTCAGAATGCGGTAAAAGCATTCTTCATCCGCATTGACCTAATGTGGATAAAACAAGAAAAGGACCAAGGCAGTACTCGGCCGCGTTGATCCAATACGGACAAGTCAAGAAGAATGATCAAGGCATTCTTCACCCGCATTGACCAATGCGGGTAGTACACGAAATACGATTAAGGCATTTCCTCATCCGCATTGACTAATGCGGATGGCAAGAAATGCGGATGAACCGAAGATGGAAATACGGGTAAGGCATTCCTCATCCGCATTGACTAATGCGGATGACCAGTCAAATGCGGATGACCTAGATTATGAATGCGGATTAAGCCTAGTACCATCTGACCTGTTTGGGTAAACGGGTAACATAGGCATGATGATGATGATGTTGCATGGGTATACCTGCTGTATACCATATATGTATGATGTCTTGTATGATGATGAATGAATGTTATGTGTATGTTCCTTATGATCATGTATGTTTATCTTTCCAAAACTTTATGATCTATGGAAATGAAAGAATGAAGTATTATGTAACGTAAAGTGAAAGATAATGAAAGAGGAACATGATGATGAATGCATGCATTAACGAATAAATGAAAAGAAAGATGATGATGAATAAATGCATTAACGAATGAACGAATTAAGTCTTGCAAACATTGAATAAGTCGATTGGTCTTTCTTTGTGATTGACCATGGTCATGGTACCTCTACCACTTACCTACTAGTACTATGGCATACGCTTTGTTGTTCATTTGTTGACTTCGGCCCAGTAGCTAAGACTGATCGGGGTACAGCATATGGTATTGGTACAAAAGAAATTCAATGTGCAAGCAAAGATGAACGGGATCCTTGTCATTCGACCACAGTAATCATAGTCAAGTGCTATGAAGTGGGTAAAGCCTGACAAGATCCATATGAGAACTGAAAGATGATGATGTAAAACGGATGATGAAGATAATAAAGAATATTATCTATGTGTACGTATGATGTATGATCACGTGAAAGCAAGGAATGATTTATAATGTAAATAAAGTATGTTTATTATAAAACTAGAACTCACTCAGCAACGCTGACTTTTTATGTGTTTCCAATTGGCAGGTAGTGTTGCGGGGGATGGCACCAGGGGACTACTCAGCTCGTAGGGGATGGCATTCTCCTTTTGATAATGCTGCTACACAATGTGTTGTGGGCCCATAATGCACGTAACACATTATGTTGCATGCAAGTGTAAGATTCCATTAGGATTCCGATAAACGGGATTACTTAAGGAATCTTCTTCATGAAGAAAAAATATATTTTTATATTTTTCTATATTAGAGGTCACTGTATATGACCATTTTGTAATCAGTAACGATGTAATCTTTTGTACAAGCTTTTATGATGAAATGAAATGTATCTTTTGAATGTTTCCGCTGCATTGTTTATTTAAGATGTTTATAAATATATGTCGAATGTATGTTTTATGTGCGATGAACGACCAACCGTAAGGTGCCTGGGAGCGGGGCCTTACATATCGATCCACGAGAAATACTCATCTGAGAGGCTGGAGGATATGTTCATCAAGGAGATTGTAGCTCGTCATGGTGTTCCTGTGTCTATCATGTCGGACCATGACACCCGGTTCACATCCAAGTTTTAGAGAAGATTCCATGATGCTATGGGGACGAGGCAACACATTAGCATGGCTTACCATCATCAGACAGATGGTCAGTTTGAAAGGATCATCTAGACACTCGAGGATACGCTCCGAGCATACAAGAGGATATGCTCCAACCCGGTTCACATCGAAGTTTTGGAGAAGATTACTTGACATCAGGTAGAAGGAGTTGGGAAGCGTGGAGGTGATCGAGGCTACGAATGAAAAGTTAAAAAACACCAAAGCCTTTATGAAGGTGCCAAAGATAGACAGAAGTCGTATGCCGATAAAAGACGAAGATCGATGGAATTTAATGTGGGTGATAGAGTCATGTTGAAGGTCTCACCCTGGTAGGGGATCATCCAGTTTAGGAAAAGGGGCAAGCTGAGCCCAAGGTACAAGCGCCTTTCCGAATCAATGCATGAGTAGGAGAGGTGGCTTATCGATTAGAATTGCCTGATGAGTTAAGTGGAATTCATCCGACATTCCACGTATCTCATCTGAGAAACTGCTTAGCCGATGAAGGTATGATTGTGCCACTGGAGGATATCGAGGTGGATGAACGGGACAATTATATAAAGCAATCAGTTGCAATCATTGACCGAAAAGATAAGAAATTACAGAATAAAGTGGTTCCACTGGTGCGGGTATAATGAAGTCACAGGAAGGGATCCGAGCCTACATGGGAGACAAAGGAAGAAATGAGACAATATTATCCACAACTATTTGAGGAGTGACAGGTTTCTAGGACGAAAGCTATATAAGGGGGCTGGACTTACAACACCCGAAAATTTATAAAAGAAAAGAAAATAAGAGAAAAAAAAGAAAGAAAAATAAATATCCCAAGTTGAGGGGCTAAAGTTGTGCAAGAGGCAAACTTTATTATTATTACGTTTAAAAATGTGGCATGGCTGCCCACAAGCTTTCTCACCAACTGTTGTCGCCGTTTTTGGAGAGAGAGAAAGTTCCATTGGATTCTAGTGAGAAGAATAAGAAGTTGTTTAAAGGTAAGTTTTTCTTGAATTTTTCAAGGTTTCAACCGAGTTTTTAGCCTTGTGACCGAGCCTTATGTGTGTATGTGTGTTCGGTTATGTGCTTTTGGCATGTTTAGGTGTTAGAACTCTTTGAAAGCTCGAATTTGAAGAAGTTTGGTTCAAAGGCTGCAAAAAGGTGAGTTCTAGACCCCGGTTTTCTTGTGTTTTAAACTTTTGGGGCTGAAAGTGCGTATAATTTTTTTTAAAACTGTTATATGTACCCGTATGTATATGTGTATAAACTCTTGTTTTTTATGGTTGTAAGGTTGTTTTGATGCTTAGAATGGAAAGTTTATGTTGAATGTATGTTAGAAAGCAGATTAGGACTGAAAATAATTTAGAAATATGTATAACAACTGGTCATGCGCCCAAACAGGGCCCATGCACCTGAAATTTTGCCTTAGAAAAACATAAGTATGGTTAATGTGCCCCATTAGTCCTCATGCTCCTAGGAATTCGTCTGAAAACACTAAGTGTTAACCCATGAACCCAAACAGTACCCCATGCGCCCATCTATTTTGCTCAGGCGCCTAAGTATTAGTCATGCACCTGAACAGTACCCCATGTTGCTAGGATTGGTTCCCAGGCGCCTAAGTGTAGGTTCGTGCGCCCACATAATGTCATGCCCCCAAGCAGTCCTCATGCGCCCACATAGTGCTCATGCACCTGGAACACTTAGAAAGTTTTCTGAAATTTTGGAAAATGTAGAATTTTACAGTTTGACCTTGATTTAACTTGTGGCTCATATTTGTTTATTTTATTCATGTTTTGGGTTGTTCTTGTGTTCCATATTATATTAGACGTGGTGTGTTTATGCTCATATAGGTAAAGTATTATTATTAATCAACTGAAAGATTAATGTTAATGAAAAATGGATCATAATGAACGAATGAAAGTCTTGCAAGCAAATTAAATGGAGATGATGACCATGTTGTCGTTAGCTCAACTGTGTGCGGTTTAGCTAACCCGAAGGATGCACACAGGGTCAATCTTTAAGATTGACATCACCCTTGTAGCACAATGTTAGGAATCTATTTATAGACTTCGGCCAGTATCAGCTTCATGCACAATGGTCGGGGTATTGCTCATTGGTCCGAAAGGAAAGTGAAAGATAATAATGAAAGGAGGAATGAGAAAGAGAATGATGATGATAATGAATATTATCCGGATGTACGTATTATGTGTGCTCGCATACGAAAGTAATGTATTTTATTCAAGATGGATATTTTTGTATATAAAACACACAAGGTATTTTAATACCTTTAAAAGTAGAACTCACTCAGCAACACTGACTTTTATGCATTTTTAGTTGGCAGATAATTATTGTCTAGGATGGCACACGGGGGAAGCTACTCGTCGGGGAAAGACTGGCATCCATTCATGCTTAATGATATTGTTGTTTTGTAATGAAATTAAAAGATCCTATTGTAACTTATGAAAGAATGATATATTGCTTAACAACAGTGATTATTAATGAAATGAATTTTTTTTGTTAGCTTAATTTCGTGGCAACATTTTATGAAATACGTATTTTTTTTGTATTAATGCTATGATTGGCCAACTGTGAGGCATCCGGGATCGGGGCCTTATAAGTTTCTACATCGAATGGCTCATCAATACTTCTACTACTAACAGACGATTTAACACAGAAAGCAGTAGAAATGAAACTCCTACTAGCATCAGAATCAAATAATACAGAGGCACAAGTTTCCTTTACTAGAAACATACCTGACACGACATTGGAGTCTACCCTGGCCACCTCTCATGTCGTAGTGAATGCTCTAGCAGTTGCCTTCTTTCCTCCATCCTCCATTCCCTTTTTCACTTCAAAACCCTCGGTCGTTGGCTTCTTGCACTCCCGACTCAGGTGTCCTACTTTACCGCAGTTGTAGCACCTCGCCCCCTACAATCCTTAGCAATGTGGCCAGGCTTCCCGCACTTGAAACAGACATTAAATCCCAACCTGCACTGGCTAGTATGCTCTCTCCCACACTTACCACACCTTTTCGTCCCCGAACCTGCTGCAATCACTCACTGATCATCAACCCTTGCCTTCTTGCTGTTCGGGGTGAAACCACCATGCCCAAACCGTTTCTTGCCCCAATTTTTATCACCACCACCCATCTTCTTCACCTTAACCACCACCAACTCCTCTCTTTCATCATACAGTGTACCCGCCAAGTCTACCACCGACCGAAAGGTACCCGGCCGGGCAGCAATCAGATGCCTACGGATGTCAGCCGGAAATCCTTAGATATACTTCTTGAACTTCCTCGACATCAGCGTCACCAGATCCGGCACTAGTCTCGCCATCTCATTAAACTTAGTGGTGTAATCTGGTGTGTCATGGTGCCCGCCTCAAGCTATCGGAACTCTCTCTCTATCTTGTCGAGTTCCCGAATTACTAGCTTCTTCAAGTCTCCCCATCTCATCCTCCTGATGGCCCTGCTATCCTCGGCTTTGACAATATTGTCCTACCAAAATAGAGCCGAGTTAACGAAAGAGAGTGAAAAACATTACCTTCTGATCCTCCCTACACTCACTAATCTTTATCATTGCCTCCATCTCTCTCACCCAGCGGTGAGTAGCAGCAGCATTGCCATTTCCATCGAACGTTGGGGGCTTGCATCTTTGAAATGCGCCATAGTTGCAACCCCGTGCAGTTTCCTGCACCGCTTCTTCCTCCTCCTCATCACTCGACACAACCATCTCAGTCTTCCATTGTTCTCTTTCTCCCCCCAGTGGTTTTCTCCTTTTCCTTCTTTTCCTTCTTTTCGTCCTCCCTTACAAACTTAATCACTTCAGTCACCACAGACGGCAGAATTGTCTGCATGACTTGATGAACCTCCCCCACAACTGCCTCTTTCACCAAGGCCCTCAAGTTCGCACTCTCATCACCACCTTCCTGGTGATGGATCTCGGGCTCTTCATGGTCCTCTCAAAAGTCTTAGCCCTATTCTTCGTAACTCGTGGTTCAGCACCATGTCCACTATGTACTCCAGCCCTAAAGGCCTTAGACGATCTACCTCCAGCCATTCTCTGATCACTATAAGATTCTAACACTAACATGGTCATTGAAGGTAATAGCTCAGTTTATGTTAAGTATAGTAAGTCCCTAATTACAGTGGGCAGCTGTTAGCCACTTACTTTACTCTTCACACCCCAAGCATTTCCTATCCTAACTACATTTGTATCTAAATCTACTAAGAGCACATAATCAAATATCAAGCGCCATAATACCAGTTAATCGTTAAGAAAAGAAATACCTAATGGCACTTAGCTACTCGGGATAGCATCCATTTCCTTTAGTTAATCATTGAGAAAAGAAATACCTAATGGCACTTAGCTACTCGGGCTAGCATCCCTTTCCTTTAGTCCCATTCTTAGTTTTAGATTAGGTTTTGATAATATTTTGCCCAATTCACTTAAACTTTAGCCCTGATACCAACTCGTAAGGCCTTGTTCCCGGGACGCTTACAGTTGGGCAATCATCGCATTATTACATAAAACAATACATATTTAATGAGTGGAATTACATTAACGAAAAACCGTTCATTTCATTGATAGTTACTGTTGTTAAGCGTACAACATTGTTCATAAGTTACAAAAGAATTGATTAATTGTATTACAAAACTACAATAATATTATGTGAATGGATGCCAGTCTTGCCCTACCAAGTAGCCTCCCAGTGTGCCATCCACAGGAAAATTACCAACCAACTGAAAATGCATAAAAGTCAGCGTTAATGAGTGAGTTCTAGCTTTAGAAGTATTAAAAATACCTCGTTTCTTTTGTATACGAAAATATACTTCTTAAATAAAATACATTACTTTCGTATGCGATCACACATCATACGTAAATCCAAACAATATTCATTGTTTATTTTGTTCTTTCGTACTTTCACTGATATCTATCCTTATCATACACATACTTTCGTTTCGTACTATTCATTAACATTCTCTTTCACATACATACATTCGTTTGGTACTTTTCACTATCTGATACTTTCATTCTCATAGTTTTAATTTGTACTTTCATCATCTTTTACTTTCATATGGATCGATGCGTAATACCCCAAACACTAGGCACAAAGCTGATATTTGGGCCTGAGGTCTACAAATAGACCACAAACATTATGCACGAAGCTGACGCAGTCACCTAGGGCATGCCATCTTTCCCTTTTCATCCGGACCAATATGCAATACCCCGAACATTATGAACGAATCTGATGCTGGGCCTGAGGTCTACAAATAGACCCTAAACACTATGCATGAAACTGACCCAGTCACCTAGGGCATGCCAAAAGGGTCCTGTCAATCTCAATGATTAACCCTGTGTGCATCCTTCGGGTTATTTAAACCGTACACGGTTGAGCTAACGACAACATGGTCGTGCACCTCCATTCTATTTGCTTGTAAACCATTCTTTCGTTCATTACGTTCCTCTTTTCATCTTTGTTATCTTTCTCATCATTACGGTATACTTTACATTCATTCATACATACATCATACTACGTAAAGTCATAACATAATACATAACGTATTTTATAGAATAATATATATGTTTTGAAAACTGTTAAAAGATAAGACATCATGCACATATACATATCATAACATTTATCACATCATAGTCCTCATCACATCATCATACACACTCTAAACATAGACCATCACATCACGTCAATCTCTATATCAATCACACAACCCTTAAAACCCCTTAAAAGGTTCTAAGTTCAAAAAAGGCGCATGAGACATTTCAGGCACTTGAGCCTAAAATTTTCTAAGTAAAACAGTCTAGGCGCATCAGCACTATGCAGGCGCATGAGAACTGCTTAGGTGTTTTTCCACTATGCAGGCGCATGGACCTCACTTAGGTGTTTCAATACTTAGGCGCACGACCCACTTCGGGCTCATGGGTACTGTTTGGCCGCATGTCCCACACTTAGGCGCCTGGGCATAACTTTTGGGTGCATGGGGTACTGTTTAGGCGTATGGACTATACTTATGTTTTTCTATTGCGATATTCAGGCGCATGGGGTACTGTTCAGGCACATGACTAACACTTAGGTGCCTGAGTAGATTATTTGGGTGCATGAGGGTACTGTGTAGGCGTATGAAGTTTACTTGGTCATTCCAAGTCAGTATTCTAGGCGCATGAGCCCTATTTGGGCGCATGACCACCTATCTGACATGTTTCTAAGTTATTTTCAGTCCCAAACATCATCCTATTATTTTCTCAACTTATATTTACCATTCTAAGCATCAACATATCATAATAACATTATAACACTAACATACATACACAAGAACATATGGGTAACATACATAATAATTATAAAAACTTTTTACGTGCATTTTCATCCCCAAAAAAGTTTAAAAACAAATAAAACTAGGGTCTAGAACTCATTTTTTGCAGCCGTGAAACAAGCTCCTTCAAATTCAAACATTCAAAGAGTTCGAACACCTATACATGTCAAAAACGTTCAACCAGACACATATACACACATAAGAACACATAGAACTCGGTCACAAGGCTAAAAACTCAGTTAAAACCTTGCAAAAATACAAGAAAACTCACCTCTTAGCAAATTATTCTTTTTTTCCTCTCCAAAATCCGATGAACTCTGCTTTCTCTCCCTAAAATGTCGAAGCAATTGGTGTGCAGATGTGGTGGGCGGCCATACCACATTTTAACCATAAAAATAATAATAGTTTTTCCTTTTTGCACTTTTAGCCTCTCCACTTTTATTCCTTTTACTTTCTCTCAAGATACTTTTCGTTTTCTTTTCCTATTGTCTTTGCTTCCTTTTATTTTGAAAAAAATTCCGGGTGTTACACTTAACCGACATGTCAGTGCACCAAACTCAAAATGTAAAGTGGATGGTACCCAAACCAACAGACAAAACACAACCATCAAAACCTATGGTCATACCTTTTCCCTTTCCCATCAAAACTAAACCCACTACTGAACCCTACACCCCTGAACCTACACCATCAGCCCTAATCCCATCATCATCCACTACCACCTGAAACCCAAAACCCAAAAACTACCCAAGCCATCCTCTGAACCATCTAAACCTCTGACCTTGGAAGAATTCAAGGAGACAAAAAAACTCATCAAGTGCACAACCGTGAGCGACATCTCTTGTGAGGAAGAGTCTATAACTCTAAGATGAATTGATGGCTTTTCATGCTCCCTCATAAGAGATGCATTCTTTGATCTGCCAAGAGAAACACTGGACCAAGCTCTTAAGCTCTTAGCTACAAACTCTGATTTCCTTAAAGAAGATTAGAAGAAGCTGAAAAGAACACTGGTGAATCTACTGGATACCAGGAGAAGGGATAAACTACCAAACAAACCACTCATCCCTAGGAAAAAGGTTATCCAGTGAAGGTTTCATGAATCCTCTTACAACTTTGTTATGGAAAGAGAAAATGGTGAAGTCAATAGACTTGACACACCATCTCTGCTACACTCAAGCAGATTTGACATTGCTGAGCTAGCAGAGAAGCCATTCTCCAATCCCTAAAACTCCTAAGAAACCGATCATATCAGAAATCATCTAGGCGGTCTTCATCTTGCTGAGTTAACAAAAAAAAGCATGAATTAAAGAGGAGTTGAAGTTGAGAGTGGATAAAGAAGAAAGTGCAAGTATTAGAGGAAGATAATTACTTAAAATGATTCAAGGCACTACTTTAGAGTCCATAGTTAGATGGGAATATGACTATAATTCCCATCAGCTAACTCTCTTTAGAGGGCCACAACAAAGGGTACAACCCATTCACTAAAACAGATTGGATCTCCTATCCACCAATGACCTATACAAACTTCATAGTACTACTTCTAGAAAGAACAAAGAAACTGACAAGTATCTTCTTTCCTTGGTGATGAAGGTTTTGAGAAGAAGAGGAGATTGAAGTTTTGGTAGCATCAGCCTAAGAGAGTTTGTTGGATCATATGAGGATGGTGCAACCAAAATGACACTTAGAAGATTTTGAGTGTAACTGAGCAAAGGCTTCTAAAGACAAAGATGCACTTCCAAAGCAAAGTTAAAGATCTTCTAAAGCTTAAGGATGAAGAACTTTCAAAGGAAGAGCTAAGTCTTCTGAGAATTAGTAGTTCTCCTTCAAAAGTACAACACTTGGAATAATCAGTACAAAAGCCTTCCGTAGGAAAATGTCATGAAGGCTTGCTGAAGTCTTGGAAGAAGTTAACTCTTTTGAAGTATAACTAGTTTCAGACACTTTATTATTTCAAAGCCATTTTACCTTCAGAAGGACTAGCTATGGACTAGTGGACATAAGTATGGTCAGACTGACAAGTCTGGTATACTGCATGGCATTTTCCTATGCCCATGTAGTTGACCATATTGTATTTCACTGTTCACCTTTATCAGTTAGTATAGTTATCAACTTTAGTAGGTAACAAAAGGTAAGTCATGGACCTGTCATGATGACCTAATCTAGGATAGTACTTTATCTTAGATACCTTATGTCCAGCAATGTCTAACAAAAGATAAGTCATGGACCTATCATGGACCTGTCATGACTATCTAATATAGGAACTACATAACTAGTTACATGTGCTCCAATGGTGCTCTATGATATGATGTGGTACCCATGTCATATCTGTGGGTTGCCAAGCAAACATATCCGTGTTGTTATTCAATAACTTCTTCAAGAGATCGCCGCTAATGTGGACAAAGTCTTCAATAATCACCGGTTGTTCTAGGAAAGTTAGGTTGAGCGCCCATTTCTCTAGAACTTCAGGCATAGGCCTTGTTTCTTCTGTTCTATCTAGCTGCACACTGTCTATCGATATGAGCTGTTGTGACATGGAATGCTTCAATTAAGGATCTACCAAAAGTTACATAATGTTGTGATGCAACTCTAACCACCAAGAAGTGTAAGACCATTGTTCTCACTGTTGTCCTATCACACAATTCAATATGAAAAGAAATTTTCCCAATGGGTTTCACAACATATCTTGCAAATTCAACTAGAGGGGCTTCCGCTGGTTTCAATCTCTATTGGTCATCTATGTCTAATTTTTGAGGCCAATGTTCATACATTTTGTCTGTTGAACTTCTACAATCAATAAAAACCTTCTAGACATTATAATATCTTATTTTGGCTATGATTATCATTGGTCCCCACATCTACGCTTTAGTAAATAGTGACAATACAAGTTGGGTTGCCCTCCATGATTCTAAGGTGTCCCTTTTCCTTTTCCCCTTAATCTTATCCTAGTTGGCGAACATGTTTACTCCCCACACCTATTTTTACTTATCTCCATTATTTCTAGCCACGGGTGGTGGCCATCCTTTAATGTCCTTTACCAAATGTGCTAGTTTACTTAACTTGACAATGTACTCAATTTTTTGCTTTCACTTATAACAATTATCCATGGAATGGCCCTTATCATGATAGTAATCACAATATTTAGTTACGTCCCGTCCAGTGGCTGTGTTTGTCAAGCGATGTGACTAAAGGCAGTTGTAACTTCGTTGTACATAAGATCTCACTTGGGGTCTTTGTTAGCCCGGTGCTAGAATTCTATCATCGTCCCTTATTTGGCATGTGATGTACCGAGCTTCTGGGCGCTTGTTGGGTAACATTTCTCTCAAAGCTTTGATTTTGTCTCGGGTTGTGTAAGGCCCCATTCTCGAGACGCTTACAGTTGGACAATCATCGCATTATTACATAAAACATTATATATTTCATAAATTAAGTAGCGGAATCAGGTTAGCCAAAACCATTCATTTCATTTATAATTATTGTTGTTAAGCAATACAACATTGTTCATCAGTTACAAAAGATTGTTTTAATTGCATTACAAAATAAGAATATCATCAAATATGAATGGATGTCAGTCTTGTCTTGTCGAGTAGCTTCACCCCCGTGCCATCCTCAGCAACAGTTACCTGCCAACTGAAAATGCATAAAAGTCAGTGTTGCTGAGTGAGTTCTAGTTTTAAAAGTGTTAAAATAGCTTGTATAGCTTATATATAAAAATACACCTTTATAATAAAATACTTTCTTTACTTCCATATGTGAGCATTCATCGTACATACAACAAGGTATAACTTCATTCATTATCGTACGTATTTGTTTGTTTCGTACTTTTTTCATTATCTTTCACTTTCATTCAGACCAATGTGCAGTACCCCGAACATTGTGCACGAAGCTGATGCTAGGCCTGTGGTCCATAAATATACCACGAACATTATCCACAAAGCTGACCTAGTCACCGAGGGTATGCTACACGGGTCCCGTAAATCTTAATGATTAACCCTGTGTGCATCCTTCGGGTTAGTTAAACCGCATACAGTTGAGCTAATGATAACATGGTCGTGCACCTTCATTCATTTGCTTGCAAGAATTTCATTCTTTCATTTATGTTCCACTTTTCTTCATCATTAATCATTCAATTTTATTAATGATAATACTTTACGTTTATGATCATAAATACACCACGTAAAGTCACATAATAATAAATAATATGGAACATAAGAACAACTTGTTGGATTCTTTATCCCCAAGACACATAGAATATTGATGTGGTTAGTACGTCATGATCCAAGTCGGGTCATACCTAATAACACCAATTATTATTTAATTGATGATATGATCATGCAATTAAATAACTACACCAATTTAGAAAATGGGTTTGCTAAATAAGTTGCATATGAGATAGAACAACTTATAGGGATATTTTGTTCAAGTGTGTTGGAGCTGTAAAAGATAGTCTATATTATCAACACAGTAAAAGTCAACAAAAGTCAACGTCATGGTCAAAGTCAACAAAAGTCAAACCCGACACATTCGAGACGTGGAACCGAGACAAGACGTTGAAGATTTAAATGACTAGGAGTTTTATTGTAATAAATATATTTTGTGTGAACAAAATATATTTTATCTTGTTTTTAGTCATGTTTATGCTTAATATGTAATTTTGTATTAATTTGCCTAAGTCTAGGGGGTTAAGTGCAATTAGTGAATATTAGTCTAGACTATAAATAGGTTAATGGTCATTAGTGTTGGTTAATGGTTGCATGACCAATAGATTGAGGGATTTACTTGTAAAGATATCATTTGCAATCTAAGTGAAGATCAAAGGGGTTTTGATTGTGATTATCATATTTTGATCTAATTCTTCATGATTTGATTCAAGTTTGTTTATCCTGGAGTTACAATATGGTATCAGAGCCATTTTGGATCAAATGCATTGAAGAATTAAAGATATTGTTACTGAATTTTGAAGGTGTTCATCAGAATTTTAGAGAGAGAAAGTGGGGGTTTAGAAAGAGAAAGTAGATCTGAAATTTAAGTTTCATCCCAAACACAATCAATTCATCAGATCTACAACAATTTACTACGAATTTGAAGATATACAACATAAAATCCTGATCTACAACATATTTTATACAAGAAATCGAAAGAAAAGTTTCAGATCTGAGATTTTCTCTCACACACACTTGTGTGTGTGTTCTTGGTGTTATTGACGGCTTCAAATCTTCATCCCGCGAAACTTGCTCCATTCTGAACGAAAGTTCTAAGTTTCCGGCGAAATTACAGCCGAAACTAGCAGTTTCGCTCGTTTTCCGGCGAGACTACTTACTCCGGCGAAACTGCAACAATTCCGGCGAAACTAACCTGCGAAATTAAAGAAAAAAATCAGCAAAATTAAAACAAAAGGGGCTACGAAACTATAAGAATCATTCTGCGAAATTACTTCAAAATCAGTGAAATTACCAAATTTAAAAAAAAATCAACAAACAAACACCCGCTGCCACCACCACCCAAACCTCCAGCAACTACCACCAGCAGCCACTCAACCATCCTTGATCGAACCTCCAACCCTCCATAACCACCGTATCCACAGCCATAACCCGAGATCACACTCACCATCCCACATCACAGTCACCGTAACCATCGTTGCCCCACCTTCACCCGTAGCCCCCTCACCCGACAAACCCTATCTCATCAGCCATTAACCCTCGACCCCAACCACTCGCGAACACGTCACCCAAACCAACTGCAACAGCGACCTCCCTGCACCGTCCTAACATCTGAAAAACGCAGCGGCCAAACCCTAGCCGCCGCCAACTTCATCGAAGGATATCTTTTCAACCAATACGAATCTCTGCAAATCAAGACCACCACTGGAACCAGCGTGACGAATGGAAGAAGATGATGTATAGCTAGCCTCATGACTCACCGGAAAAGTTCGCCGGAACCCTAGCCGTCGTGAACTTCTCTCCTCCATATCTCCTTCGTTATTGAGTTTCAGAGCAAACCGAGGCCACCATTGGAATCAGGAGGTTAAGTTTAGTGGGGGTAGGGGTAATTTTTGCCAAAGATCGCCGAAGATTTTTTTTCCGGCCGCCGAAAAACTCGCCGGAAAGGCGGCTCGCCGGCATACTCGCCGGAACCCTAGAAAGGGTTTCATCCGACCTCTCTCTCTCTAACACACTTAAGTGTGTGTTTTGTGTGGAAGTTAGGGTTGGGTTTGGCATTATATGTGTTAATGGGCTGGGTTGTGTAAAATTGGGTTTTCAATTGGGTTAAGTAAATTGGGCTGAATTTTTTTTAAAAATTGATGTGTGGGCTGGGTGACATTTAAAAAAATATTTTTCCCGGGGGAGAATTATATTACAATTTTTGGGAAAAATATTTTTGGGGCGTTTAATTGTTCAAAAATGTCATCTTCAGAAGACTTTAAATCAGATAATCTCATAACGGCTCAAAGCCGGTTTGACTGTTTTGCAGGTATGAAGAATGAAAAGTTGTCTGATTTCATTAATCAATTTATATCTGTGGCAAATAATCTGAAGAAGCATGACCCCCCAACTCACCAACTATGAACAAGTTCAACAGCTTCGTAAATATCCTCCACCCGAGTGGAGTTCTCAGGTTAAAATGCTTAAAAAGGAAAGAAATTTTCTTGATTACAAGTTGATAGATGTGATCAACAAGCTGAAATCTATTGAGCTGGATATCAAGAGAACAGAATTTCATCAAGCCGTCTTTCCATCTCAAACTAACAGAATGAATGTATCTATTATCTCTTCTGCGATAAGCATTCTTGATTACAAAACCGAGATGATTGAGAGGTTAAAGTCAATGGAAATTCATTCTAATCCAACTACTGAAATCAGAGAGACTGTAAAAGAGAATTGTGAAGCTTTGAGAGCTGGTAATGGAAGTGAACATGTTTGTGAGAGAACTGATGCTAATGAAGCTGAGAAAAATGATGAAGGGAAGAAGGAAACTGAGGATGAAAAGAAGCTAAAGGGCAAGGAAGAGGAACATAAAAGAAACACAAGGGTCTGCAACTGCGAGAAAGCCTTAGAAGCTGAAAGAATTGTCATGGGACTTCCATATGAGACAGTTTAGGATATGTGTTCTTTTACTTGTAAAATTCATTTGTTTGGTATCTATAAAGCAAATAGGTTATTGCTAGATAACGAAAAAGAATTAAAAACCATAAACAAAGAACTCAAGCAGAATGAAATTGCTTTTTCAAAGAAACTTAATGAAGCATTGGCTGAAATTGTTCTTTTGAAAAGAAATCTTTTGGAAAGAAATTTGGAAATTAATATTTTAAGAGAAAGAGCAGTTCTAGCTCAATTTGAAACGACTCAGCTTCAAACAAAGCTCGATAAATGGACTCTTTCACAAATGAAAAAAGATGAGCTTATTGCTAAACAACAAGGGGCGCGGATAAAACATGGGATTGGATATAAATCTGATGGTGAAACTGTATTTAATTCAGTTCCACCCCCTTCTACTTTATGTTATTCACCAATCCCTAGACCTCATCCTACAAATGATTTGATTGAAGCTGCATACATTAATAGTTTAAATGCAGGTTTAAGTTGTATTAATCTTCAAGAGGTTAGAGATGTGCAAGATTCTCCAGTAGGTTTGGGATTCCACAGGCAGGGGTCTGATAAGAAGATTAATGACGATTCCACCTCTGATGCTCCAAAACCAATATCAGTTACTTCTCCATCCTTCTTCAACAAATTCAAAACAGGCAATATTCCTTCGTTTGTTCCTGTCAGGTTTGTCAAAGAAGGAACAGTTGTCGAATCGTCAGGCAATCAGAATCCTAGAACCGATGCCGACACAATAGGAGGTGTCAATCAAGATCCATTGAAGCTGATTTGTGTATACGAGACTGGACACACTCAGATGAAGAATCAAACACAGAGGAGCGTGTTGGTTCCTCACAGATCAAGATATCTCCTGACATTGTCAAGTCTCAAAAGCTTCCAAAAGCTGAATCAAGACTAATACAGATCTCTTCTACAACTACAAAACAACTCAGTCAATCAGTCAAGATCTCATTCCCTCTTCAGCACGGGAAACTTCAGAATAAGCAAGAATCTGCTACAAGCTCAAAGCAATCCTCATCCCCATCTGCATCACACGGTTCAGTCAAGCATCAAAAGCCATTCAAGGCTTGTTTTGAGTGTGGAAAAGAAGGTCATGTCGTGAAGAAATGTCCTCAAAGACTTGCTAAGGATGGTAAAGGCAAAATGAATTGCTTCTCCGGATGTAAGCCTACAAATAATGTTCCAGACAGTAAAGGCAACACGGGTTGCTTCTCTGGATCAACAGGTAAAAAACACACATCTTTGAATGGTTGGATGAGAAACCCTCCATCCAAACCTTTTCATGTGAAGACGGTTTCACATGAGTCAAATATGAAAATGACCAAAGGTTCAAAACCAAATTTGTTTCCTTTCGGTCTTAAATAGAAAATGATTTCCAAATTTAATTCATTCAAATCTAAATTAATTGAACCGAAATGAATTTGGCAAATTAAAAGGAAGGATACAGAAATCCCTGATCTTTCCACAAATTGTGTGCAGAAGCAGGTTACTTATATTGATGAAAAAGGAACTCCCAGGACTACTGTGACAACCGGTCCCAAGGTCACTATTCTAAACCCTAATTTATTTGCATCATATCCCACCTTATGTGTACTAATAATGGAAACAATTTAATTATATCAATAATGTTAGAATCACCATTTGTTATTTGATCCATTTTTATGATTCTATGAGATTTATGTGAATTTAGTCATTTTAAGTCTTGCCTTTTTAGAAAATTTATGCCCGGGAATATTAATTAGTCACACTAAGTAGAAATCACTTAGTCTTAATTGAAACATATAAAATGCACACACACACACATACTTGAAATTTTCGGTCCTTGCATGCATTATCATGCACAAGACACTTAATCAACTAACAAAAATTAGTCACCTAAAATACTACATTACACCACACTTTACACTACATAATACCAATTCCTAATTAAAAATTTAAATGAGAAATCCCCAAAAGGTGACAAAAATCGGCCGCCCCCTTGTCCCCAATAGAATGCTTGCTTGCCACAACACTCCACTTCTTTTTATCACCCATACAACACACATGCATTTCACTTTTGCAAGACTCACTCCCTTCTACTCCCTCCTCTCTCTCTCAGATCTTTCTCTCCAGAAAACACACACTTACACCATGGTTCCAAGTCCATTTCAGCAGCAAAAATTGTGGAGAACAAGCTTGCATCCATCGGCCAACAACAAACCGCAAGAAGGGTGACCATTTGGTGATGTTTTGAGACTTGAACCTTGCAAAACTTAGAGTTCCAGCCTTAGTTCGATATTCTCCAGCCTCATCCCAGGAGATTTTATCCATTCACGACCATCCACACTTTCTAAACCGTGAGATATATCAAGTGTAAGCTCACTATGTTCGGTTTTGGTCATTTCTCATGTTTGACTACATTTTTCACCTAAAAACCCTATTTTTCTTGTTCTAGCAGAAACTTCTCACTACTAACTTGTTCTTGGAGAGCTTTCCACGTTCTTGAAGGTATCCTACAAGTATAACATGTCGATCTATAGGTGTAACAAGAGTTACACCTAGAAAACCCTCTTTTTGGGTGATTCTCACCACCCAACTTGTGCATCTTGTAACCTTTGAGAACCAACCTTGTAACCTGCTATCTAATGGCTCATTAAACTCCTAATAATCTGCTTTTAATGTGAAAATTGTTGGACACCATGAATGGAAGGTGTTAACACAAGAACACCATGAAAAACCACTCTTTCTACAAGTTACAACACACCTTAATCACTTTCTTGAAAACCCTCTTAAACAAGGGTCATAACCTGCTCAAAAATGAGTTTTAGACACCCAAAAACTTATTTTTTAAGTTAGATGAAGTTTTGGTAATGAATAAACTCAAGTTACAATGATTTACACAAGTATAATGGTCGGTGATGGCATTTTCTATGTATTTGAAGGCTATGGATGTGTAGAACGACTAGGACACAAGTTGGGACTGTTATTTCAGTAGGTTTTGATGGATATTGGGAGTGTTAATATTTTTTAGTCTCTGGAACAAAGGACATATTGTGTTTAGACCCATTTTGGTCACTTTCGGGACCCGAAAACATGCTAAAATTTCTTAAAAACAAGAAATCTTGAGATATAAAATTTTTAAAGAGAATTCCAAGTTCATTAAGGATTAATAAAGTGTTCTGGAGTCAATGGGAATTTTTAGTGATCAAAACGTAATTAAATAGATTTTTAAGTGAAAACGGGTGATAACAGAGAGACGTTTCTGAGGAAAATCTAAGAAAAATGGGTATAAGGTTAGAAATTATAAAAAATCATGTTATTCCAGTAGGTTAAATGATAAAATAACTTCAAAAGTAGAATGGTTGGTCAAACAAGCTTTTAAAATGGTCAAACCCGGTTAAAAACGCGTTTTAACGGTTTAAATGTAAAAACGAGCCTTCCCACTACTAGAGGTAAATTTTGTGATTTAAAAGGTTGGAAACTTATAAAGAAAACCTTAAAAAGTTAGCTACAGGGCCTAGACTCAAAAACATGAAAACTCATAGGTAACTATCTTAAACCCTTCGGTTTTACCGTAACTGGCAACGTTAAACGCGTAAATTATAAACCGAGTTCATAAACTGAAAAATTGAGTATATGTTCTTAAAATAAAGTTATATTAAGTTCTTGAAACTTATTTTTGGTTATAAATGTCATCTAATACAAGAAACCAAACTTAAGGGTAGAAACTATCAATTTGGAAACTTCAGGGGCTAAATTGTAAGATTTTGTTAAACATCATAATTGACTCCAATAAGCACTTTAGTCACTTTAATAGCATATTTATCATATATTCTGGACTTAGTAATGTAGAAACCCTTAATTGTATGAGAAAACTTGACTTTCCATAAAAGGAAACTTTTATACAAACCCTAATCAAATCAAAGCCGAATCCGACCAACTAAGGCTTAGACACTCTTGATGCACCTTAAATAGGTTTAGAGCAGTAGCTAATCACTTAATATATTCATGTTAGGGTGCTGGACTTGAGATATTCCCGGCACACGAAGGATTTCTTTGCTTAATATCTAAGGTGAGTTCTAGTAATCCCTTTTTACTTACTGTTTTTGGGATGGAACATGCTCTTTCGTTTATGAACTATGATTGTGCTTTATTTGATGCTTGTATGTGGGACTTTTGGAAACCTTTTGATACTTATATCATGATCATTAATTCTTTTGTGAACCGCTTGTTTTATGTGGATAGATCTACTTGGGGAATCCCCTACGCACAGTGGTTCCCGCTACAGGGAGGTACCCCACTGAGATCCTGAGGGGTCGTTTGTGGCATGTAACATGTTTTGAATAAGAAACTATGGTGAACCATCCTGGTAGGAATGGTTCACTGTTCTGAGGCTTGGTTCTTTCCTTCGGGGATATCTGGTTAAACATAAGTTTAGAAGAGGCCAACCGGGGACCAAGTGAAGGGTTGATTGTGATACCCCATGACGACTGATACTAAAAGTGATACTTTTAAAATCAAATGAGATTTTCATAAACTTTCAGACTTGATTCTAAAACCTTTACTGTGGACTTTAAAAGCTCCTTTTATTGTTTTGAAACTTTAAGCACTTGAATTCACCTACTTTTTAGTTGACACTATTTTCTTTTGAGCATGTTTTAGGTAACCCGTGAAAACTCTTAGCTGTTATGGAAGACTTAGACTCAACCCCGAGACCATCGCATTAGTTGTGTGACCAAATTTATGACTTGAACAATTTGATACAATAACTATTTAGTTTATGTTGAAACATGTAAACATTTGGGGCTGGATCTGTTTCCAGCCCGATGTCTTTTAAAAACTTGAAAGCCATGTGATGTTCTCTCCCATTGAGCTCTTTTATTGGTTTGTTTCCGCTGCCATGTATGTTGTTTCTAATCTGTGACGTCCCACCCTACTTGGGCCCGGGGGTGTGACAGATTGGTATCAGAGCCAAAGGTTGTAGAGAAGTCGGGAATACCATAGTAGACCATAGGCTACAACCCTGATACCCTAGGACTGTCCTTGTGGGAAAGTGTCGGAATGATCGGGTTAGGTAAATTGATGATTACACTTGATCAACATAATCATGAATTTACCGGACGCGTAATTTCCATCACGGACCTCTATGTTATGTTTGGACCTTTGTGTTTAATGCTGATTAACTTTGAAATTTATTTTGACTGGGGATTTGAAATTGATTTTTAAAGACGAACTGTTTTACCTGACATTATTTTGAGAAACAATTGATTCTAACATCATTGATGAGGGATACATAGAGAGTCCTGATACTAATGCCATCACTAGTACTATGAGTATATTATTATTAGTAAGACTATCATGAGCTATGAGAAACCAAATTACTCATGATATCTTTTTACAGGAAACCAACCATGGCTGATAAGGGAAACGCACCTGCATACCGTACTAAGAGCAGTGCACCAACAGGGGACACCAAGAAGGCAAAACCGCGCACTGAGTATGAAGAATACCTTAGGAGGTGTGGACACCCAGGTTGGATATCCGTCACGTCAGAGGACACTGAAGCTTCCTATGACTCTTCTTCGACGACACCTTCCAGGAGCCGGACGCGCTCCCACTCGCCTCATGTCGCTGCTCCATCCCACCCACCTATCCCTCCTATTGGGAATAGGGGAGCACGCACCATCACTCGTCCAAAAAAGAGTGCTAGACCTGGACCTTCGGTCTCATTTAGGATGCCACCTCCTCCTCCACCACCGGTTAGAACTCCTATACCCGCACCGCCGCCATTCAAGCCACACCGACGCCACCCACAGGAGGAGCCCTCGATGCCTCCGAGGCACAGCATGTACGACGGCCCTAGCATACTGGCAGGGGATAAGTATTCACAATCCAGCCGCCGGGCTAGTGACATAGGACCCACTGATGCAGCACTAGAGGAGCTCCTGAAGACCTTCCGTCGCCACGAGCTGACTCTTCAGCACGCTGCCCGGACCTCCCAATCTGCTCAATTCCAAGCTATGATGGCGTCACACGGGATGCAGAGGTTGGAGCAGGAGTAGAGGAAGAAGAGCTCTGGATGGATGGGATGGCTGTAAAAGAAGTGGATGTGAAGACGACATGTGGAAGGAGGAAGAACTATCTGTCATTGGACAGTCAAAGGAAACAATCTTATTGTTATTTGACACTATTATTATTGTTCTTATTCATGGGGATGATGGCACCTTCCACTTTGCAAGAGCTAGACTCTGATACTATGGATTTTGTCTTGTTTTAAACTGATTTCTATGATACAATGCTGTTGAAACGTTTATGATTATTTGTTATGTGTTGTGTATTAATGGTGTTGGGCCATGCCATTCTTGATGATTGTTTAAACTGTTTAAATTGGTAATCTGTGGGAATTTGGAAGGCTGTGTATAATAATACACCGTATTCTCTCCTCGTATAGAGGGAGCCTTGTAGGGAATTGATGCATAGATTGTTTGAAACAAATTATGAGATGCTAAACGACTTTATCTGTAGTACTATCAGAATGCCTACCAGAAGAGGAACACGCATCGGAAGGCAAGGAGCATACCGAGGTCGTCCCGAAGGAACAAGGCGAACGAGAAACCAACCTCCTACTCCTCTAGGGACTCCCATCGGGGAGAATGCTAACTCAGGAAATGACGAGAGGATGGCAAATCTCGTGGCACAGCAAATTGCGCATGCTATACCAACTATCATTGCTCAAATCAATGCTGACCGGAACGTCGCCGGAGGGTGCAATTGAAACATATAGGTGGCTGGACGAAATCAAAGCTGTGTTAGACATCAGTGAATGCAAGTTGGAACACATGGTGAGGTTTCACTACAACAATTGTCATCTGTGGCGACAAACCCTATGGCGACGACACACACTTGTCGCCATAGGTCCCCTGAAGGCGACGACAAGTCGTCGCTATAGAGAAATTTTGATTTTTGACTATCCTAACCCTATGGCCACGACTTGTTGTCGCCATAGCTCGACCTATAGCGACAAAATTCCGTCCTCGCCATAGAGTTCTCTATGTCGTTGCCATAGCCCCATTTAAATTGATTTTTGATTTATTTAAACAAATATAAAAAAAATAAAAATTAGCTGAAACCCTATAGCGACGACATGTCGTCGCCATAGGTTAAAACGTGTTTTTTTCCCTCTAAAAAAGTTGGAGGGAAATAATCCTGCCATTATGAAAGCCTATGGCGATGACATGTCGTCGCCATAGAGTGAATTATTTTTTCTAAATTAATATTAATAAAATTAATTATTATTAGTATGATTATTAATATTATTATTATTAATTAAGTAATATACATTATTATTATATGTACTATTATTAATTAAAAGTAAAATAAATAAATAATAATAATAACAATATATTAAATAGTATTATATTAGATATTATTATTATATATAATAATTATAAACATTTAATGTATATTTGGGCCAAAGATGTTTGGTTGTAATATTTAGAGTCGGTTACATGCATCAAAAGTTAAGTATGATTGAATTATGATCATTGTGGTTGAATTTAATACTTTGATGCTAAATTATGTGAATTTATGCTTGTTAATGATACATTAAGTTTGTTTATGTTTAATTATCATCAACAAGTATCAAACAATGTTAAAGATTTTGGTTATGACAGTCAGGGTTGGTCACACACGTCAAATGTTAGCTATGATCAAATTACGATCATTGGTGTTGAATCTCACACTTTGAACAACACTCAACCAGTGGTTTTTATCTCAAACTCACCTTGAACAACACTCAAAAAGAGTCTAACAAGAGTTGATCACAATATAACAAGTAACAAATGATAGTGAACACAGCAGTTAAATTTTCAAGGTACTTTTATATATTGATTGTCAACACAAAGGATTACAAAGACTCTTACAAGCTCAAGCTCTCTTGCTCAATCTCTCCGCCTAATGAGTTAGAATGAGAATACATATATAATACTACCTACAGCCGGATATACTTTGATACCAGCTGGAAACCTCTAACCAAACATCTATACTACAAGACTATAGATTAAGGTATCTCAGACATTTTATCTAAGATTTGGAAGTCAGGACATGTCCCTGACTTACCTTTTGTCACCAACTGAAGTTGGTAACATGTACTATCATAAAAAGGTGAACAGTAAAATAAAGTATGGTCAACAACATGGTTCTTTAGGAAGAAGCCATGCTGTATCAGAAGTCTGCAGCGGTTTGTCAGAGACCATACTTATGTCTACTGGACATAGCAATGTCTTTCGAAGGTTAAATTGCTTCGGAAGAATAACTTCTTCCGAAGCCACTTATACTTCGGAAGACTGCTACTTCCGAGGCTTGGAGTCTTCTTTGTCTTTAAAAGTAGACTTTGTCTTCAGCTCTTTCTTCAGACTTTGTCTTTGGAAGTATTCTTCAGACTTTGTCTTCGGAAGATATTCTTCAGCTCTTTCTTCAGACTTTGTCTTCGGAAGTATTCTTCAGACTTTGTCTTCGGAAGATAGTCTTCAGATCTTTCTTCAGACTTTGTCTTCAGCTGTTGCCTTCAGACATCGGAAGATCTCATACTTAGCTTCGGAAGCCTTTGAATGTAGCACCAAAATTGACAATGTGAAGTAGTTTTGGTTGCACCAGCCTTATAATGATCCAAAAATTAAGTTTGATTATGTTTAGTTATCATCAACAAGTGTCAAACAATGTTAAAGATTTTGGTTATGACAGTCAGGGTTGGTTACACACATCAAATGTTAGCTATGATCAAATTATGATCATTGGTGTTGAATCTCACACTTTGATGGTATTGTGTGGGAAATTAAACTTATTACCGTAAATTAAGCTTGTTTATGCTTAATTATCATCGATAAGTGTCAAACATTATCGAATATATTTAATTATGATAGTTAGGGTTGATTACATATGCCAAAGATTAGTTCTAATTGAATTATCATCATTGGTGTTGAATTGCACACTTTGATGTTAATTTACATAGATATATGGTTAATTATCACCAATGAGTGTCAAAAAATGTTGAATATGTTTAGTTATGATGATTAAAGTCGATCACATACCTCTAAAGTTAACCATGTTCGAATTATTATGATTAGTGTCGAATTATATACGTTGATGGTAATTTACGAGAAATCATGCCTATTAACAGTAAATTAAGTCTATTTACGCTTAAACATTATCAATGAGTGTGAAAGAATGTTAAATATCTGCGGTTATGATGATTAAGGTCGATTACATACATAAATGGTCCATTATGATTCAACCATGATCAATGGTGTGAATTATACACGTTTATAATGATATCTTAATAATAATAACAAAAGTTATATTCATAATAAATTTTTATTGACAATAATATTTTTGATATTAAAATAATAATAGAATAATAAACATCAAAATTAATAACTACAATAATAATAATAATAATAATAATAATAATAATAATAATAATAATAATAACAGTAATAAATATTATTATTATTATTATTATTATTATCATTATTATTATTGTTATTATTTATTATTATTATTATTATTTTAGTATAATAATAATTATTATTAATACTATTATTATTATTATTATATAATTATTATTAATATTATTACTACTAATATAAAATAACAAAAAAAATTCAGAAAAGACCTATGGCGACGACATGTCGTCGCCATAGACCTTTTCATTTTGCCGCGTGTGTAGCCCGCCTTTCATTAAAAAAATGAATTAAAAAATTAAATAACCCTATGGCGACAAGATGTCGTCGCCACAGGGTTCAGATTCCCCTAAATCTATACCGATCCTTATCTCTTCTTCACTTTCCCAAAACCCATCACCACTAAACCTGCGATTTCAACTCCTACTACCGGCAAACCAACAACTAAAACTCAACCCTCCATCTTACTCCCTTCAACCCCCATCTCCACTCCCGTCACCCCCACCACCAAATACCTTCAACTACCGGGATTTCATGCCAACACCACGACTCTAACCATCATTCTTGTCAAAATCCAAAGACCGTCAACCCCACCATCGTAATTAAGGTGTGTATGTTTAACATTTCTTGTTAATTTGTTAAAATTTTAAATTGAATTGTTTATTAGTTTGTTTTGTTATAATGATAATATAAATTGTTTGAGTTGATTATTATTTTGTGTTGTTAGTATGATAATATAAGTTGTTTAAATTGTTTATTAGTTTGTGTTGTTAGAAAGATAAATATTATTTTTTGATTTGATTATTAGTTTGTGTTGTTGGAAAAACAATATGCGTTGTTTAAGTTGATTATTAGTTTATGTTGTTAGAAAGATAATATAAGTTATTTGAATTTTTAGAAAGATAATATTATTTTTTTGGATTTGATTATTAGTTTGTGTTGTTAAAATGATAATATAAGTTGTTTGATTTGATTATTAGTTTGTGTTGTTAGAAAGATAATATAAGTTGTTTGAGTTGTTTATTAGTTTGTATTGTTAGAAAGGTAATATTATTTTTTGAGTTGATTATTAGTTTATGTCATTAGAATGATAATATAAATTGTTTAAGTTGATTATTAGTTTGTGTTGTTAGAAAGATAATATAAGTTGTTTGAATTGTTTATTAGTTTGTGTTGTTAGAAAGATTATATTATTTTTTTGATTTGATTATTAGTTTGTGTTGTTAGAATGATAATATAAGTTGTTTGAGTTGATTAAAAATATAAGATGGTTGTAATTATTTTTTGTTTTGTTTGAAGATTATGTCATCAAGTGTAGCAGGAGCGCATGGTGGTGACGGTGGAGGTCGGGACCCGCATGGACATGGTTATAGGCTCCCTTCGAGTTGCCAATCGTGTAAGTTACTGTTAGATTTCAATACGCATCTTTTCATCGAATATATATCTTAAATGTTGCTAACTTTTTAATTTTATACATCAATTTAGCGTCTTGTAAGAAAAAGCGTTCAAAAGAAAGAAACTTAAACCTATTTGAGAAATGGACAGCAAACAACAGCCAACCACTACCCATTCAATTTGATCACATGGGTAAACAATATAAAGCTGTCGGAGAAAACAATCAACTATTTGTTAGGGCTTTATCAAATAATGTTTCCACGGTTCCTTTTCATTATCCCACATGGGATAAAGTTTCAGATACTTTTAAGATATCACTATTTAATTTTCTTTAGGTGAGTATTTTATGTAGTGTTTTATTTGTATTTTGATTATCATACCCTTTATATATTTATTTAATTACTTTCTTTTATAGGAATACTTTGATCTAGAGGCTCATCGTGCTTCCGATCACTGGCAGGAAATTCAGCTTGGAATCCACATGGACTGCCAATGTGCTTTTAGAGACAGAAGACATGACATGAAGAAACATTTTTTGAATGAAGGAGGTTATGATGATATAGAGCGGGCTATAAGTCATCCCCCGAATGGCTAGAGTCAAGAAGCATGGGAGAAGGTAGTTGAGTTGTTCACAAGTGAAGAACATAAACGCCTTTCACAAAAAGGCTCAGACAATAGAGCTAAACAACTCTATCCAAGTTTGCATGGGAGTCGTTCCTATGCCCAGAGACGATATCTTCAAGTAAGAAAACATGTATTATCCAAATATGTATTATTAGTTTTTTTAAAAATCATAAATATTATTTTTAATGTTTAAAGGAGCAACAAACCGAGACCCCGAGCCACATTGAGACATGGAGGAGAGCACATTACAAGGAAGGATTTGGATGGGTCAATTCCAGGGCAGAAGATGATTGGGTAAGTTTAAAACTTTTATTTTTCATGATTTCTTAAATATGTTGTTATCAAGTTTTTGTATGTTAGTAGTTTAATTGGATTTAATATATTGTTAGTATATTGTTTTTTAGTATGTTGTTTACGTTAAATGAGTCAAAATCACCTAAACATACGCCACTAGATTTTTTTATTTTGATATGTTGCAACTATATTAGTTTGTGCTTTTAGTTAAAGGGGTCAAAATTACCCGAACAACACACGACAATTAAGTTAAAATGAATATTATATTTATTGTTAGTATTGTTGGTTTAAATGTTGAAATTTGGGAATTATTATCTTATATATACTTATAAATAAACAGGTTGGTTTTTTCCATTTTACAGCAGTTATGCTGGTGAAATTTCATAAAAATATTAATATTTTTTTATTTTGTTCTTTAAAAATGCAGGAAAAAAATGAAAATCAATATGCCCAAATGCAAATGGAGGCAGGCGAGTCACCAATAAACGAGATAGAATGTTTGGAGCTCGCCTTAGGACAAAGACGTGGTCATACGAGAGGTGTTGGCCGAAAAATAAAAAATGTCTCTCATTATGAACCATCAAGTGGGTCGTCATCAAATCGGAATGAAGAAATGGAAGTCATAAGGCAACAAATGCATGAAATAAAAGAAAGAATGGATGAATTTGAAAGAAGAAAATCAAATCTCGATAATGATGAAGATGACGGCAATTAGATGGTTAATTTGTTTGGTTTGTAAAAAATTAAAAAGTTTACATTGCTGTAATGTTGATAGAATAATAGGAAAATAAAAAAAATTAATTTTTAAATTAAAACAGAGGGTCTATGGCGACGATATGTCGTCGCCATAGGGTTGCCGAAATTTTTTAAAATAAATTATTTTATTTTTATATAATAATAATATATTGTCTGCTAGACCTATGGCGACGACATGTCGTCGCCATAGACCTTTTCAAAATTTTTTTTAATTAATTAAATGTCAGAATATATGGCGACAAATCTATGGCGACAACACATCGCCGCTATAGACCTCTGTGGCGACTGAGGTTGTGGCGACGACAAAAGCCTGACCTATGGCTACGGGATTGTGTCTACCAGGGCTATGGCGACGACATGTCGTCGCCATAGCCTATAGCGACGACAAATGGGGTCTATGGCGACGACTTTTGTCGTCGGTATAGATTTAAATTCTTGTAGTGTTTGCTTCTCAATCTCTCAAGGGACCAGCACTTGAATGGTGGAAAACCATCATTCAGCCTCGAGGTTGGGATGCCATTGGTAGAATGAACTGGTCTGAGTTCAGGGAACTAATCACCAACAAGTACTGCCCGATCAACCAGCTAGAGAAACTGGAGGCTAGATTTCTGAATTTGGAGATGAGGGGCCCGAACTACACAGAATACATCAACCAGTTCCTTGCATTGTCCCGACTGGTACCACACTTGGTGATGCCAGAATCCAAGGGCGTGGCCCGCTTCATCTGGGGGTTACACCCAAGGGTGAGGGGCATGCTTCGGTAATCCAGGCCTACAACCATACAGGCTGCAGTCGACTTTACCAGTAGTCTGACCGACGACCTAGTTAGAGCTGGGTGGAGGAACATGGGAAAACTGAGGACAAGAAGAAGGTTGTGGAAGAGAAGAGGAAGTGGTTTGATACTAGGAAGGTGGTCGGTAACAGTAGCGGTTCAAGCAAGAGACCTAGAGAAGAAGCAAGACGAAGTGACCATGGTGGGAAGGCAAGGAGGTCATATCTAGGCACAAGCCCCTTCTACGATAAATGCAAGCTTCATCACCAAGGGGAGTGCAATCCCATGCCTTGTTATCGGTGCAAGAAACCTGGTCACCTGATTAAAGACTGTACCTACGAGCCAGGAAAACAATGCTATGAGTGCGGAGATCCAGGGCATATGAAGAATAAATGCCCCAAGCTAGCAAGAAACAAGGACACCCGACCCAACAAGCCCAAGGGAAGAGCTTTTGTTATGGACCCAGCTGTAGCCTGAAAGGAACCTGATATGGTTAATGGTACGTTTCTTGTAAACGATCATCCTGCTATCGTTTTGTTTGATACTGGAGCGACTGCTAGTTTTATCTCTAGTGCTTTTAGATCCTTGACTGACCTAGCTACGTGTACCTTAGCCAATACGTTTACCGTCGAATTAGCTGATGGCAACATTTTAGAAACTAATGAAATCGTCAAGGATTGTTCAATGAATCTAAATGGAAATACGTTTAAAATAGATCTGATGCCCATTAAGTTAGGAGGATTCGATGTGGTTGTTGGCATGGACTGGTTAGCTAAGAATAGAGTCAAAATTGTTTGTGATGAATGCCTACTCAAGATACCGTTGAATGACAAGGAAGTGTTAGTGGTGCAAGGAGAAAGGAGTAACACTTTATGCCCCATGATATCCTATTTAAAAGCTACCAAGAGCTTAAGGAAGGGATGCTCAGCTTTCATCATCTACGTGATGAAGACCAAAGAGGAGAAGAAGATTTCGGATATCCCAGTAGTTTCTGAATATCCTGAGGTGTTTCCGGAAGTCCTACCGGGACTTCCCCCGAATCGACAAGTTGAGTTCCAAATAGATTTGCTGCCTGGCACTGCACCGGTGGCCAAAGTGCCATATCGACTCGCCCCTCCTGAGATGAAGGAACTGATGACGCAAATTCATGAACTGTTGGACAAAGGATTCATACGTCCGAGTGTCTCTCCATGGGGTGCCCCGGTGTTATTTGTGAAAAAGAAGGATGGAACCTTACGCATGTGCATTGACTACCGGGAGTTAAATAAGTTGACCATAAAGAACCGTTACCCACTTCCGAGGATAGACGACCTATTCGATCAACTTCAAGGAGCAGGCTACTTTTCCAAGATAGATTTAAGATCCGGTTACCACCAACAGAAGATAAGGGAAGAAGACATACCCAAGACGGCTTTCCGAACTAGGTATGGGCACTATGAGTACTTAGTCATGCCCTTCGGGCTGACCAATACACCAGCAGCATTCATAGATCTCATGAACCGTGTATGCCGCCCATATCTCGATAAGTTTGTGATCGTGTTCATCGACGACATTTCGATCTACTCCAGTAATGAGGAAGAGCACGAGAAACATCTCAGACTAATTCTTGAGTTACTCAAGAATGAGCAACTATATGCCAAATTTTCAAAATGTGAATTTTGGATGCGAGAGATCCAATTTTTAGGGCATGTAGTGAATGAGAATGGAATTCAAGTTGTCCCTTCCAAGATTGAGGCTATAAAGAATTGGAAGATTCCTGAAACTCCCACTGAGATTAGGCAATTCCTAGGATTGGCCGGATACTACCGACGATTCATAAAGGACTTCTCACGCATTGTGCAACCCTTGACCGCACTGACTAAGAAGAGCAAAACCTTTGAGTAGGAACCAGAGCAAGATGAAGCCTTTGAGACGCTCAAGGAAAAGTTATGCAGTGCACCCGTTTAGCCCTCCCAGAAGGAGTCGAAGACTTCTTAGTCTATTGTGACGCCTCGCGTCAGGGGCTAGGATGTGTGCTAATACAACGCAACAAGGTCATTGCATATGCATCTAGATTGCTGAACGATCACGAGAAGAACTATACTACGCACGATTTGGAATTAGGTGCCGTGGTGTTTGCTCTCAAAATGTGGAGGCACTACCTCTATGGCACGAAGTGCGTCATTTACACTGACCATCGAAGTTTTCAACACATTCTTGACCAGAAGATGCTAAACATGCGGTAGAGAAGATGGGTTGAGCTGTTAAACGACTATGAGTGTGAAATCCGTTATCATCCTGGTAAGGCCAATGTGGTGGCAGACGCTTTGAGCAGAAAGGAGAGAGAAAAACAACTTCGTGCACGCGCTTTAAGGTTAAGTGTGTACACTGACCTAATTGCAAGGCTGAAAGAAGCTCAAAGTGAAGCGTTAAAGGAGGAAAAATTAACGGGGGAAGGATTAACAGGAATGGAAAAGCGATTTGAAATAGCAAATGATGGTACATATAAGTGCGAAAGGAGAACTTGGGTGCCAAAACATGGGGGAATTTGAGAGGTAATACTCGATGAAGCTCACAAATCTAGGTATTCAGTTCACCCTGGAAGTGATAAAATGTACCATGATTTGAAGGCACTTTTCTGGT
Organism: Flaveria linearis; assembly: GCA_024085815.1. Lineage (NCBI taxonomy): Eukaryota > Viridiplantae > Streptophyta > Magnoliopsida > Asterales > Asteraceae > Flaveria > Flaveria linearis. Next base: position 58,641,034 of record CM044001.1, on the reverse strand, counting down.
GGCCTGGAATCAAGAAATCAATCGCTATGTATGTCGGAAAATGTCTAACCTGTGCCATGGTAAAAGCTGAAAACCAAAAACCATGAGGGACATTACAGCAGCCAGAAATCCCAGAATGGAAATGGGATAACGTCACGATGGATTTTGCTACCAAGTTACCCAGAACGTCTAGGGGTCATGATGCTATTTTGGTAATAGTGGATAGACTAACCAAATCAGCTCACTTCTTACCAATTAGGGAAGACTATGACATGTCAAGACTGGCTCAACTGTATATCAATGAAATAGTGGCTAGGCATGGTGTGCCACTATCCATAATCTCAGACCGTGATAGTCGTTTCACTTCGCGTTTCTGGAAATCACTCCAATGAGCTTTAGGAACCCGGCTGGACTTAAGCATGGCTTACCACCCGTAGACTGACGGTCAAAGCGAAACGACTATTCAAACTTTAGAAGATATGCTGAGAGCTTGCGTGATTGATTTTGGTGGGAACTGGGATAACCATCTTCCATTGGTTGAGTTCTCCTATAATAACAGTTACCATGCAAGTATTAATGCAGCATCGTATGAGGCTCTCTATGGTAGGAAATGTCGGTCATTCTTGTGTTGGAATGAAGTTGGTGATAGCCAAGTGTTAGGACCCGATATCGTATTGGAGACCACTGATAAGATTTTCAAAATCAAGGAACGTCTACGGGCAGCAAGGCACCGTCAAAAGAAGTACGCTGACAGAAGACGAAAACCATTAGAGTTTTAGATAGGTGATAGAGTAATGTTGAAGGTAGCACCATGGAAAGGAACCGTGAGATTCGGAAAAAGAGGCATGTTAAACCCAAGATACATTGGACCATTTGAAATACTTGCGAGAATTGGTCCTGTGGCTTACAAGTTGAAACTACCACAGAAATTGAGTTATATACACGACACCTTCCATGTGCCAAACTTGAAGAAATGCCTGGTAGACAAAACCTTGGAGCTACCGTTAAAGGAGACAAGAATCAATGATAAGCTGAACTTCGTGGAAGAGCCAATAGAGATCAGGGACCGCTTGGATAAGCAACTCAGGCGAAGCCGCATACCCAAGGTTAAGGTTAGATGGAACTCGACACGAGGGCCGAAATTCACTTGGGAACGTGAGGACGAGATGAGGAAGAACTACCCGCATCTCTTTAAACCCACCCGTACCAATTCTAAGCAAAGCTAAAATTTCGGGACGAAATTTCCTAAACGGTGGGAGAATGTGACAACCGGTCCCAAAGTCACTATTCTAAACCCTAATTTATTTGTATCATATCCCACCTTATGTGTAGTAATAATGGAAACAATTTAATTATATCAATAATGTTAGAATCACAATTTGTTATTTGATCCATTTTTATGATTCTATGTGATTTATGTGAATTTAGTCATTTTAAGTCTTGCCTTTTTAGAAAATTTGTGCCCGGGAATATTAATTAGTCACACTAAGTAGAAATCACTTAGTCTTAATTGAAACATATAAAATGTGTGCACACACACTCACATACTTGAAATTTTCAGTCCTTGCATGCATTATCATGCACAAGACACTTAATCAACTAACAAAAATTAGTCACCTAAAATACTACATTACACCACACTTTACACTACATAATACCAATTCCTAATTAAAAATTTAAATGAGAAATCCCCACAAGGTGACAAAAATCGGCCGCCCCGCTTGTCCCCAATAGAATTGCTTGCTTGCCACAGCACTCCACTTCTTTTTATCACCCATACAACACACATGCATTTCACTTTTGCAAGACTCACTGCCTTCTACTCCCTCCTCACTCTCTCTCGGATCTTTTTCTCCAGAAAACACACACTTACACCATGGTTCCAAGTCCATTTCAGCAGCAAAAATCATGGAGAACAAGCTTGCATCCATCGGCCAACAACAAACCGCAACAAGGGTGACCATTTGGTGATGTTTCGAGGCTTGAACCTTGCAAAACCGAGAGTTCCAGCCTTAGTTCGAGATTCTCCAGCCTCACCCAAGGAGATTTCATCCATTCATGACCATCCACACCTTCTAAACCGTGAGATACATCAAGTTTAAGCTCACTATGTTCGGTTTTGGTCATTTCTCAAGTTTGACTTCATTTTTCACCTAAAAACCCTACTTTTCTTGTTATAGAAGAAACTTCTCACTGCTACCTTATTCTTGGAGAGCTTTCCACATTCTTGAAGGTATCCTACAAGTATAACATGTTGATCTATAGGTGTAACAAGAGTTACACCTAGAAAACCCTCTTTTTGGGTGATTCTCACCACCCAACTTGTGCATCTTGTAACCTTTGAGAACCAACCTTATAACCTGCTATCTAATGGCTCATTAAACTCCTAATAATCTTCTTTGAATGTTAAAAATGGTTGTACACCATGAATGGAAGGTGTTAACACAAGAACACCATGAAAAACCACTCTTTCTACAAGTTACAACACACCTTAAACACTTTCTTGAAAACTCTCTTAAATAAGGGTCATAACCTGCTTAAAAATGATTTTTAGACACCCAACAACCTTATTTTTAAGTTAGATGAAGTTTTGGTAATGAATAAACTCAAGTTACAATGATTTACACAAGTGTAATGGTCGGTTATGGCATTTTCTATGTATTTGAAGGCTATGGATGTGTAGAATGACTAGGCCACGATTTGGGACTATTATTTCAGTAATTTTTGATGGATATTGGGAGTGTTAATATTTTTTAATCTCTGGAACAAAGGACATGTTGTGTTTAGACCCATTTTGGTCACTTTCGGGACCCGAAAACATGCTAAAATTTCTTAAAAACAAGAAATATTGAGATATAAACTTTTTAAAGAGAATTCTAGGTTCATTAAGGATTAATAAAGTGTTCTGGAGTCAATGACAATTTTTAGTGGTCAAAAGGTAATTTAAACGGATTTTTAAGTGAAAAGGGGTGCTAACCGAGAGACGTTTTTGAGGAAAATCTAAGAAAAATGGGTATAAGGTTAGAAATTATAAAAAATCATGTTATTCGAGTAGGTTAAATGATAAAATAACTTCAAAAGTAGAATGGTTGGTCAAACAAGCTTTTAAAATGGTCAAACCCGGTTAAAAACGCGTTTTAACAGTGTAAACGTAAAAACGAGCCTTCCCACTACTAGAGGTAAATTTTGTGATTTAATAGGTTGGAAACTTATAAAGAAGACCTTAAAAATTTAGCTACTGGACCTAGACTCAAAAACATCAAAACTCATAGGTAACCATCTTAAACCCTTCGGTTTTCCAGTAACCGGCAATGTTAAACGCGTAAATTATAAACCGAGTCCATAAACTGAAAATTTGAGTATATGTTCTTAAAATAAAGTTATATTAAGTTTTTGAAACTTATTTTTGGTTATAAAGGTCATCTAATACAAGAAACCAAACTTAAGGGTAGAAAGTGTCAATTTGGAAACTTTAGGGGCTAAACTGTAAGATTTTGTTAAACTTCATAATCGACTCCAATAAGCACTTTAGTCACTTTAATAGCATATTTATCATATATTCTGGACTTAGTAATGTAGAAACCCTTAATTGTATGAGAAACCTTGACTTTCCATAAAAGGAAACTTTTATACAAACCCTAATCAAATCAATGCCGAATCCGACCAACTAAGGCTTAGACACTCTTGATGCACCTTAAATAGGTTTAGAACAGTAGCTATTCACTTAATATATTCATGTTAGGGTGCTAGACTTGAGATATTCTTGGCCCATGAAGGATTTCTTTGCTTAATATCTAAGGTGAGTTCTAGTGATCCCTTTTTACTTACTGTTTTTAGGATGGAACATGCTCTTTCGTTTATGAACTATGATTGTGCTTTATTTGATGCTTGTATGTGGGACTTTTGGAAACCTGCTGATACTTATATCATGATCATTAATTTTTTATGAACCGCTTGTTTTATGTGGATAGATCTATTTGGGGAATCCCCCACGCACAGTGGCTCCCGTTACAGGGAGGTACCCCACTGAGATCCTGAGGGGTCGTTTGTGGCATGTAACAGGTTTTGAATAAGAAACTATGGTGAACCATCCTGGCAGGAATGGTTCACTATTCTGAGGCTTGGTTCTTTCTTTCGGGGATATCCGGTTAAACACAAGTTTAGAAGAGGCCAACCGGGGACCAAGTGAAGGGTTGATTGTGATACCCCACAACGAATGATACTAAAAATGATGCTTTTAAAATCAAATGAGATTTTCATAAACTTTCACACTTGATTCTAAAACCTTTACTGTGGACTTTAAGAGCTCCTTTTATTGTTTTGAAACTTTAAGCACTTGAATTCACCAACTTTTTAGTTGACACTATTTTCTTTTGATCATGTTTCAGGTAACCCATGAAGACTCTTAGCTGTCATGGAAGACTTAGACTCAACCCTGAGACCATGGCATTAGTTGTGTGACCAAATTTATGACTTGAACAATTTGATACAATAACTATTTAATTTATGTTCAAACATGTAAACATTTGGGGCTGGATCTGTTTCCAGCCCGGTATCTTTTAAAAACTTGAAATGCCATGTGATGTTCTCTCCCTTTGAGCTCTTTTATTCGTTTGCTTCCGCTGCCATGTATGTTGTTGCTAATCTGTGATGTCCCACCCTACCGGGCCCCGGGGGTGTGACAACTACGATGGCTTGGGTTCCCCTTTCTAACTAATCTGTTTATAAGTGCAGGAACATTTCAGGAGGACTGTTAGTAATCCGGTTTACTGACAGAGATTGTTCCTAATTCAAATTTAAGGCGGAACAAACAGGTTAAGATCATGGTATTTTATCCACAATCTGGATTTTTATCTGCATAATCACAGTTCTCACTTCATCATATCTGCACATTTTTTAAGAATTCATTTCTTATCCTGATAGTCGGTGTAGTTTGGAAGAGTTCTTTGATAAATTTTTATTTTTGCACAATTTTATAAAAAAATTAAAAAAAATAAATTAAAAATAATAAATTAAAAAATATAAAAAATAAATAAAAAATAAGTTTGCAAAAATAAAAATTTAGGGGGAGAGTATAACTAAATAAAAATGAATAGAGAACTGAGAACTTGACTCGAGATGATTGAGAAATGATTGTATATCTTCATGAAATGCTTGTTTTTGCATGACTTGCATTTTTAAAATGAGAAATGATAGTAACTGATGCTGTTGTCAGATTTACATCTTATTTTTAAGTACAAATAATAGAAAAACAAACAGATTCTTTAATGATATGCTTGGTAGGCTCAGCTTGAAGAATAAAGTAGACAACAGCATGATGATTTAAATTAAATATATGCTTAAGGATGTTTGGATTTACGTAATCATTTTGGCCTGCATGAAAACTGAGTCCCGACAAAAATTGGATTGAGAATTGATCTTTCACCCACCATGATGTAAATCATATAAGCTATATCTCTATCTCTTTGTCATGTTTGGTGTATTTATATGTCTTGTGTTTATGCTAATCTCCTCTACTGTATGGAAGTACTGACCTCGAGTGATGATCTCCTTTGCTGTACGATAGTACTGACCTGGAGCTCTCCTCGGCACATGATTAAATGGTCATCTCCTTTGTTATACGTGAGTATAGACCTGGAGCTCTCACCATTTTCATCTAAATTGTGTCAAATCATCTAACGATAAATTCATCACAGAGTACGTTGATAATCACTTGCACACTAATGCACAAGCCTTGTTCCATAAAGATCTTAATAAAATTCAAGAAATGCTGAGGTTGGGTGATGGTTTTTGTCAAATGATTGTGGGGTCCTAGCATTCTAAAGTGCATAATCGAACCTTAACAAATCATCTGATGCTTGTTGAAAAAGATAGGGCATGGGTTTAAGGGGACAAACATATCAGCAATCGTTATTGATCTATTTGAGAATTTCAAAATCTTTTAAAGACTGTGATTAGATTCAGTTATCAATGTGATCTCATTGCTGGTCGATGATTTTATTCATCTTTGTGCTAAAGTATATCTTGAGGATGTGATCTCATGATCGATTCAGTTCTCGGTAATTAAAAAAAATAATATACAAATATAAAAACATATAAAATATATACATAAAATAAAATTAAAAAAAAATTCTTTTAGGTCTTCCATATTATGCTGTTACAACTTTATCATTTTTCATATATTTCACAGAAATTGCGCACAAACGAACACGGGTTCAGTTGTTTTTCACACACAGATAAACACGGGTTTATTTTGCTAAAATGAAATGATCTAATTATAAATGTCGAGATTGTGTTTGTGAATGTGTTTTAGATTTTTGCTGTAAGTGATGGCCGATCATCAGTTGCGCAATGTACCTGATCAGAGAACATGTTCCTCAAGTTTGCAGAAGATACCGAGCTAGGAATCCTCCTCCTACATCTTCTGAAGCACTCGAGATTAGAGAGTTGGGAAAGCTTTTAAATATCTTCACAAACGATGCACTGAAAAAGGGGGAGCATATAAATAGGGGGAGCTTATGAGATGAATAATCTTTCTCATCAGATTCAGAGAACTTCAATTGGAAGATCTTTCTTCTATTGACTTCTCGGTGCTGATTTCGTTTGAAAACGTTGATAATGATAGACTAAGGGGCAGTATTGTTGGAGCTGTAAAAGATAGTCTATATTATCAACACAGTGAAAGTCAACAAAAGTCCACATCACAGTCAAAGTCAACCAAAGTCAAACCCAACACGTTCGAGATGTGGAACCGAGACAAGACGTTGAAGATTTAAATGACTAGGAGTTTTATTGTAATAAATATATTTTGTGTGAACAAAATATATTTTATCTTGTTTTTAGTCATTTTTATGTTTAATATGTAATTTTGTATTAATTAGCCTAAGTCTAGGGGGTTAAGTGCAATTAGTGAATATTAGTCTAGACTATAATAGGTTAATTGTCAATAGTGTTGGTTAATGGTTGCATGACCAATAGATTGAGGGATTTACTTGTAAAGATATCATTTGCAATCTAAGTGAAGATCAAAGGGATTTTGATTGTGATTATCATATTTTGATCTAATTCTTCATGATTTGATTCAAGTTTATTTATCCTGGAGTTACAAAGTGTATTATTTGAAATGTTACTTAAATTCGCTGAATAACATAAATTAAAAAAGTGTGTAAGAGTTATAAAATTAAAGGGGTTAATTTTATAACTCAACTAGTGACTTGTTTTAATTGTTGACAAAATGTTTTGGGGGGAAACCCCCTTTAAACCCAAGTTTCGGCCGCCCCCTAGAGGGTATTCTTGGTCATTTGTTGCTTTGGAACAAGACACACATTCATGAGTTCTCATTACACACTTTACCTCTCTCTCTCTCTCTCTCTCTCTCGTACATGCAAGACTCCATTTTCCTCTCATCAAAGAAGAAAAACAAAGCTGAAAATCGGTTTTCAGCAGCATGTTTCTTGCAAATTTGGTGTCAAAATCCTAACAAGAAAGGTGTTTGCATCATGCTTGTGGGTATGGAAGCTTGAGGACATCTACCTTGGTGTTTTGGTCATTCAAGACTTCATCATCTTCTTCACATCCAACGTTTTGGGCAGCCTCTAGAAGGTGGTTCATATAACGTTTTTTGGCAGCTCTTCAAAGGTAGCATTATGGGTATTGTTTGGTTGTTATTTCTTCTTGATAGCTAGTATTTTCACATATATATGATCCTTACAATCTTGGGTTTGTTGTTGACAAATAATGTACCTTAATTTTCAGATTATAAACATTATATTAAGGATTTAATCTGCTGTGTTTTCTTGTTTAAATGATTAAACAACTTTGATTTTGAGTCCAACAAACCCATCACAACTCATAATCATGCATAATATAAACAATTATAACCCAGAGTCAAACTAGGGTCAAACCCTAATCATTCTATTTTTCTCCAAAATTCCAAAAAATTTCTAAATGTTTCGGCGGAAGGGAACTATGTAGGCGCATGAGGTCTGTTTAGGCGTTTTTCAACTATGCGGGCACATGGGCTACTAAGGCGTTTCAACATATATGTGCATGAGCCACTTCGGGCGCATGCGCACTATTTGGGTGTATGGGGTATACATAGGCGTTTGAGGCTAACACTTAGGCGCATGAGCTATTGTTCAGGCGCATGGACTTACACTTAGAATTTCTAAAGCTATAGTTGGGCGCATGGGAGTACTGCTTGGGCGTATAAGCCCACACTTAGTATTTTCAGGCCATAGCTTTGGGCGCATGAGCCCTATTTGGGCGCATGAGCCCTATTTGGGCGCACGACCCCACTCATGTTTTTCTATAGAAAATTCAGGTGCATGAGCCTTATGCAGGCGCATGAACACCTATCAAACATATTTCTATACTGCTTTCAGACCCAAATCATCATACCATCCTGTTCCAAGTTTCTTACTACGATTCTAAGCATCAACGTAGCATAAACAACCATAAAACATCATCATACACTCATAAATCATACGGGTATACGTACATAATTACATTTTCAGCCACAAAGAAGTTATGAAACATGTAAAAAAATCAGGGTCTAGAACTCACCTTTTACCGCTTTCCAAACACCTCTCCTTCAAACCCAAACACTCAAGGATTTCTAACACCCAGACATGTCAAAACACATAACCCTAACACATGTACACACATGAGAACAAGGAGAATTAGGTTACATGGTCAAAAATCCTTAAAACCGAATCAATTATACAAAAATTTGCTTACCAAAGCTAAATTCAGCTGTTCTCACTCTCTAAAGCCGAAGATCTCAACTTTCTTCTTCTTCTCTCTTCTTTTGGTCATAAAAAGCAGATGGGATGGAGGCTATATGGGCAGCCATTCCCCATAATATATTAAAATATTAAATTTTGTAATTTTTTCACTTTCACCCCTCTTCTTTGGCTTCTTTCTTTTTTTTTATTGCAAGATACTTTTGTTTTCTTTCTCTCATTTCTTTCCTTTTTCTTTTATTCTAGACAAAATTTCCAGGCGTTACAAGTCCACCCCCCTTAAAGAGGTTTCGTCCATAAAACCCATCAGTTTTTGAATAACTGTGACTAATGTTGTCTCATCTCTTCTACAGTCTCCAACGTAGACTCAGAACGCTTCCGGTGTTTCCACTGCACATGCACAAGTGGAACCACTTTATTCCACTATCTCTTCTCTTTTCGATCGATGATCACCACTGGTTGCTCTACGTAATTGAACCATTCATCCACCTCGATATTCTCCAGTGGTACAACCATCTCTTCGTTAGCTAAGCACTTCCTCAGATGAGATACGTCGAATATGGGACGAATTCCACTTAACTCATCTGGCAATTCTAACCGATAGGCCACCTCTCCTACTCGTGTGATGATTCGGAAAGGTCCTATGTATCTTGGGCTTAGCTTACCCCATTTGTTGAATCGGATGATCCCCTTCCAAGGTGAGACCTTCAACATGACTCTATCACCTAAGTTGAATTCAATCGGTCTTCACCTTTTATCCGCATACAACTTATGTCTATCCTTCAACGCCTTCATAAAGGCTTTGATCCTTTCTAACTTTTCCGTGATAGCCTCTATTACCTTAACACCTCTTAACTCCTTCTGCCTAATGTCTCACCAACATACAGGCGTCCTACACCTTCTACCGTATAGCATCTCATATGGTGGCATGCCAATGCTCGCATGGTAGATGTTGTTGTACGAGAATTCTGCTAATGGTAAGTGATCATCCCAGCTTCCTCCAAAGTCCATCACACATGCTCAGAGCATATCCTCAAGCGTCTGAATCGTCCTCTCAGACTGATCATCTGTCTGAGGGTGATAAGTTGTGCTAATGTGTAGCCTCATCTCCATCGCATCATGGAACCTCTTCCAAAACTTCAATGTGAATCACGTGTCACGATCCGACATGATAGACACTGGCACACCATGATGAGCTAAAATCTCCTTGATGAACAGATTTGCCAGTCTCTCGGATGAGTACGTCCCAGGGATTGGTAGGAAGTGAGCACTCTTTCTTAGTCGATCAACTATCACCCAGATGGTACCATACCCCTTCGCCATATGAGGTAGCTTCGTTATGAAGTCCATGGTGATGTGTTCCCACATCCACTCGGGTATATCCAACGGTTGGATCTTCCCGTATGGTTTTTGATGCTCTGCCTTCACTTGCAAAGAAGTAAGACACTTACTCACGTATTCTGCTACATCGTGCTTCATTCCCGGCCACCAATAATCTTTCTTCATGTCCTAGTACATTTTCGTGGCACCGGGATGAATCGATTATCGAGTCTTATGAGTTTCATCCATGATTCGCCCCCGTAGGTCTCCGTAACGTGGGATCCATATCCATCCGTTTCAGGTCCTAACACCGAGAGTGTTTTCACCTAATTCTGTGATTAGGCCTCTCATTCGTTCACGATTTAGGTGACCTGCTTTCAACCCATTATCTTGAAAGTCTTTCACTTGTGTCATCACGTCGGCGGTCATAACCTGATAAGCCTTCACCCGAATCGGCTCGGGTCTCTCCTTTCGGCTAAGGGCATCGGCCACAACGTTGGCCTTACCTGGATGATAATGGATCTCATAGTCATAATCTTTGATGAGCTCTAACCATCTCCTCTGCCTCATGTGGTTGGTGAAGATGGTGCACTTCGTCCCGTATAAGTAGTGCCGCTGAATCTTCAACGCGAAGACCACCACTGTAAGCTCTAAGTCATGAGTAGGGTAGTTGACTTCATGGGTTTTTAGCTGTTGGGATGCGTAGGCTATTACCCTTCCACATTGCATTAACACGTAACCTAGCCCTGAATAAGAAGCATCCGAATATACAACTAAGTCTTCACTCCCTTCGGGTAATGTCAAGACAGGAGTTTGAGTCAATCTCATCTTTAACTCCTCAAAAGCATCCTCCTGTTCTCGACCTGAAACAAATTTCACGTCCTTACGGGTCAATTTAGTCAAAGGTGAGGCTATCTTGGAAGCGTCTTGTATGAATTTTCTGTAGTAGCCCGCCTAACCCAAGAAACTACAAATCTCGAATGGCGTCTTTGTAGACTTCCATTTCATCACCGCCTCAACCTTTGCCGGGTCCACCATGATTCCTTCAGCATTTACCACGTGACCTAAAAATTGCACTTCATACAACCAAAAAAGCACACTTAGAGAATTTAGCATACAACTTTTCTCTTCTAAGTGTCTCCAATACTTGGCATATGTGGCCAACATGTTCTTCCTCGCTCTTCGAATAAATCAGGATATCATTAATAAACACAATCACTGATTTATCTAACATGGGCTGACACACTCGGTTCATTAAATCCACAAAGGAAGCTGCCGTGTTAGTCAAACTGAAAGACATAACGAGGAACTCGTAGTGTCCATAACGCGTGCGAAAAGCTGTCTTAGGAATATCTCGCTCCTTTACCTTCTAACTGGGTTTGAGAATGATATTCTCTGTTGATATGAATCAACAATGATCGAATATGAAGATTGAGTCAATGATTGAAAAGCAGAATCAAGCAATCAATGAACATAGAATACTTGATATACTCATAAATGCACTATTGTATTAATTAGATGAACTGTTACAAAGTAAATGCTAGGGTTTAGCAAGCTACAGTAACAACACAGCTAACATGGGAGAAAACAAAGTATTCTTAAAAGTCTCAAAAAGTCACACCTCACATACGATGTTTCTGTTCTATTTATAGGCTGACTTACAGCATGTACAAAAAGACTAAACTACCCTTACAATATTACAGAATAGTCCAAAGTCTAAGTCTTCATCCGCATTTATCTTTTGTCATCCGCATTGACTAATGCGGATGAGTGAATCTTCATCAGCATTGATCTTCTATCAGCCGCATTAGTGTTTGGTTATCAGCATTAGTCAATGCGGATGAGCAAACACTTGGCGCATGAAAGGATCTAAGATCTAGTTTGATCAATTAGGTTATGATTTGCAGCGGAATAATGTTAGAATTAGACGAAATTTAAGCAAGAACAAGATGAATATTCAATCAAACAGTAACTGTTATAGAGAGACAAAGTTTTCTGCAAAAGAGAATGTTTTCATTCATTCATATGCTTCGGCACTCATACAATTAGGTCAACTTTCCTTTTATAGGAAAAGATGACGTCAGCAGATGTCACCTGATAGTGACATCTAACTGATTACACAAATAACTGAAAATAACTGAAACTACTGAAGATGTCCACAGCAGCTGAGGACATCTTCTTACAATTAAAGCTTAACTGTTAACTAATTCTACAACTACTAAAACTACAACATCTGAAGAGTAAGTTCTTCAGACGTTTTACATCTACTAAACTACTGATTACAATCAACTGAAAATATAAAGACAACTACTGAAAGTAAACCATCACAACTACTGAAGAGTACTTCTTCAGCTGTTGTGACAACCTCTGAATACTTGGTCTTCAGACTTTGTCTTCGAACTCTGTCTTTGGACTTTGTCTCCAGACTTTGTCTTCAGACTTTTGTCTTCAGACTTTGTCTTCAGACTTTGTCTTCAGCTTTTGTCTTCAGACTTTGTCTTCAACTTTGTCTTCAGACTTTGTTTTTAGACTTTGTCTTTAGACTTTTGTCTTCAGCTGATGTAGTCTTCTTCAGTTGTTATGATTTCTGTGGGACTTAAAGGTTTTTCTGATCTGGCTCATTGGTTCTTTTGGTCCAACAAACTCCCCCTGAACCAATGCAGCCAAAACCTTTAAGTTTATTAGTGTCCCACTTATTAGGCAAAAATATTATCTTTTTCTTCTGGATCAGCTCAGAAGTTACCAATTTAAGCACAGGCCTGCGAAGAGGTTTCAGAAGATTTGATTGGCAAGGGATGGATGGGAACTCTGTCTTGGGGAATTAGACACAGAGTTGTTTCCCGATCCATGAAACCTACTTCCCTACAATGAGTCTGTAAGACTCTCAAACATAGGCCTCAAGGAAGACAATCTGTTCTTCCAGGGTGAGCTCTTCAGCTTCTCCTTCGAAGAAGAACTCTGGCCCATAGTACTTCTTCCAGGGTGAGCTCTTCAGCTTCTCCTTCGAAGAAGAACTCTGGCCCATAGTACTCAGATAGGTACTTAACCTGTTTCCTATTCTTTAGCTCCATAGTTGTTATTTCTCTGTAGGCGAACTCATCAGGATGATTACCTTCAAGTAACAACTGGAGCTCACTTCTGACTTCTTCAATCCTCTTATAAATCAACCCCTTTTTCACCATTTTGTTTTCCAGTAATGTTTGTGGGGTAAGATTAGACTTGTAGGCTCTTCTGAAGTCTTCTAGGATTTCCCAGGGTGACACTGCAATGGCCAGCATTATCACTGCATCTTCAATCTTCTTTACTTGGCCATTGTATTTTCTTGGGATGTTCTTCTTGTGGATTCTATCACTCACCCTGGGATCAGGACAAATTCTATCTCGCTCTTTTTGATATTGAAATGTAATTCTGAGAGCATACAATCTCTGAGCATATTTTTTCTCATAGTTTGTATCGATGTAGACTGAGGAAACTCTTTATCAACCAGATTCAACAGCTGCTCATCATGTTGTTTATGCTTTTCTTCTTCTTCAAGCTTTACTTTTTTACAGTTTGCCTCTGGATGGCAGGTGTGATTGTTGTTGGTTGACTCCTGGCAATTATCTTTAATGCATCAGGCATCTTCCCTTTTGTTTTAACAACAGTTGAAATGGGCAGCCTATCTTCCTCATCATCATCTTCTTCTTCTTCTTGAAGCCTCAACACCCTTCTCTTCCTCTTGGGTGCATCATCGGTAGTTATTTGTGTTGGTTTCTTGGGTAAGGGAGTTGGTTTTATGGGTTGTGATGTTGGTTGGTCTGGTGTGGGAGATTGTACAAGCTGCTCTAGCATTTTAGTTGTAAGTGTGGCTTTGGAGCACTTTGCCAGATCAGTCCTGCTCCCAGCACCAGCTTAATCAAGGGCTTCTATGATCAATCCTTTGGTAAATACTTCAGACGAACGGATTTTGTTGGTTATCTCCAAAATACTGTCCCTGGTCCATGATTTCACTTCGAGGGTTGTCTTCCCCAAATACTTCGATATAAACTTGACCATAGCTTCCAGCCTTTCATTTTCTTTCTCACTATAGCTGGCCCATCGGTGCTCAGTCTCTTGTATTTCCAGCTTTCTGATCTCAATGTCAAGTTTGACAGTGTCAAATCCTTGTCTGAAGAGCTGATTAATAATTTTATCCATTGATCTGCTATGTTGCTCATCAGCTTCTTTGATCAGTTCTTCTAACTTCTCCTCAAGGGGAGTCTTTTCACCACCCTTCCTCCTCTTGTAAGTAACATGGAAATCCTTTTCTTTCTCCGTCTCCTTTTCCTTTTCTTTCTCCTTCTCCTTTACCTCTTTTTTCTCCTTCTCCTTTTCCTCTTCAACTCTCTTCCTCTTATCTGCTTTCACTGACTTAGACTCCCCTTTTTTGTTGCATTGGGTTCAGGGGTTTGAATGTTAGAAAGTCTTTTAGTGACTTCATCATCAACTAAGGTTTGAATATTGGAGGAAAGCCTCTCATCAAGAGCTTGATGTACAATGTTAGCTATGATGGGAGAGATAATAGGCAGGGAAGATGTAAAGGCAGCAATCATTTGCTCAGAGGGGTTTTGTCCCTGAGAAATGGTGCCAGAATCAGAGGCTGGTGGCTGAGTTGTTGTGAGTGGCTCGTATGTGGGAGACCTTCAGAAGAAGGTGCCATCTATGGGTGAATTTGGGTAGATGGTCTTGATTCGTGAGTCATTTTGGCAAGCAGTTCTTGTAGTCTGTGTACCTCAGCCTCAAGAATGGTGTTGTGGGCTAGAACATCATAGAAAAAGCCCAGGTCATCATCAGTGGTTGCTGAATCATCGGACCTCCTGATTACATCAGGAGGAACATGTGTTGAGTGTAGATCAGTGTTCACGTATGCCGCTTTTTCTTGGACTGGGGACTTCCTGCCTCGGGATTATGCCCTTCATCGGCAGTTGCCTCTGGAGAGGTCTTAGAAATGTTACCAACTTCAGCCTGTTCATGTGCTGAAGCAGGAGAAGTGGCAGCCTCACTAGAAGTTCTGATCTCCTCATCCACACGGGGAGATTGAAATGTGTAATCACTGTGCTGTGGGTTATCAGCAACACTATAGTCCTCCCCCTCAACTGTTGAGGTTTTCCCAGTTGTAATAGGTTTTTGGGGAGGGGGTGGAGTGTTTAGCCAACTCAGCACTTCTGCAATGATAAAAGTTGGGCTTTGTGAAGCAGATTGCACCTGGGGTGAGTGGTGCTCTTCAATGGCAACCTTCTCAAATGAGAGAGGTTCTAGTAATGTGGCATCCCCAGAAATGGTTGCTTCAAGATCCTGTTGAGAGGATACCTAAGCGGTTGTGGCTGGTCGAGTCTGTGTAACTGCTGGTGGATTACTACCAACAGTTTCTTCCTACCTTGGTGCTGTAGGGGCATCCTCATGGGACTCAACTCCCTGAGTAGCCTTTTTAGGTTTTTTAGATTTTGGCTTTGAAAGGACTTTCGATCTGGAGGATCAGGCTATGGGCTCCCGCTGCTTGGATTTTAGCAGCTTGGCATCCTCTTTGAGTTATGTGTTCGAGTTGTGCCTGGAGTATACTTCAGGCAGAACTGCCACAGCAGGGACTCTTAGGCCAACAAGGCCTTCAGTTTTTAGTTGGTTTTCAATAATGGCCATAAGAAACCTTAGATATAATATCCATCTGTTAGCCACAGGTTTCAAGGCCAGCTCTTTTAATTCTCAAAATATAATTTTAGAAAAATTTAAGTTTTGGTGTTCAAAGATTGAATACAATACCTGCTGCCACCTTGAAGACATTTGATCCCATGAGGAGGTCTTGGGGGCAAGGCAGACGTTGACCATAGGGAAGAGTAGGCGTTCGGGGTCATGGAAGTGCTTTTTCAAAATTTTGGTAGCACTTAGTTCGCCTACATACCCATTGTTGGTGAAGGATAAGTCTGTTGTACCCTTAGGGTATTCGGTGATGAAGTTGGCATCATTCAGATTTAGGGTTTTTCGAATAATATGAGAAGTTACGACCACCTTCTTCTGAAAGACAAATGACTGGAGAGCGATCTCGCCATCATTCTAACCAGTTGTGAGTGTTACGTTTGTCCAGGATTGTTGTAGGGTTTCTAAGTATATGGTTGGGTTCAAAAGAAAGGTTGTTTGGTATTGAGATTCAACCATCAGAACGATGGCGTCATCAATACTTATCTGTTAGAAATAGGCATCAGTATTTATAACCACATCAGTAGTTGTAACTACATCAGTTCTTTTCAACAAATAATGTACTTCAGTACTTTTAAGTATTTTAGTCTTCAGTCTTTATAACACTTCAGTAGTTTTGAAAAATGTTGAAGACAAAATAACTCATCAGTACTTATTTTTGACTTTTGTATACTAATGCTCACCAGTATTTGTGATCTGAGAGTATCAGTATTAGTCAATGCATTCCAGCTGCAGCATACCAAGCCTTAGCACCAGATTTTGAAAAGTTGCACTCTCCAAAGGCTTAGTAAATATATCTGCAAGCTCATCAGCACTGGGAACAAACTTTGGATCAATCAGACCTTTTTCATAACAATCCCTAATAAAATGATGTCTGATCTCAATGTGTTTGGTCTTAGAATGCTGGACTGGATTCTTAACAATACAAAGAGCTGAACCACTGTCCATCAGTAATGGAGTCGTAGACTCTGTAATGCCATAATCCAGTAATTAATTCTGAAGCCAGAGTAGCTGAGATGTACAACTTGCAGCAGCAATGTACTCTGCTTTAGCAGTTGATGTAGCAATTGAAGTTTGTTTCTTACTCTGCCAAGAAACCAAACAATTGCCTAGAAATTGGCATCCACCAGAAGTTGATTTTCTAGTTACTTTACACCCTGCATAGTCACTATCAGAGAAAGCAACCAATTTGCAAGAGTGCCCAGTGGAATACCAAAGTCCTAGAGATAGAGTTCCTTGCAAGTATCTAAAGATCCTTTTGACTTGTGGTAGAGGAACCAGCTCCCACACTTGCTGATTTTTAAACTGAAGAAGGTCAAGTTGCATGGCTTTAACCCATCCATTGTCTCTTAATGCAACATGATAGTTCTTTGGTTCTTGCTAACTGATGAAGAGAGCATAGAAGCAGAAATTGGACAATTGACTTCTGGTTGAAACTCCAGCATTGATATCACCAATGATTTGAGACATTGGGTGATTCTTCAGCTCTTGACAGACAATAAGATCTATGCAAGTGTTTGCAAGAGATTCAGCAGCAACAGATGTTGATTCAGACTCTTAAAACCATAAAGGAGATGGCAATTCAAACGAAGTAGATGATTCAGAGATCTCATCAGCATTTATTGTGGATGGAGCTGCTGAAGCTACAGGAATATCAGGTTTAGATGACTCAGGCAGTTGATCACTAAACCTGAAAAGGTGAGTATTGTCATCATCATCATCATCAGTACCACCAGAAGAAGAACTGTTTGCAGGAGGTGATGGATTTTCAGGAACCGCAACAGCTGGAGACTGATAAGGAACATATTGCAGTATGTCCAAATCAAATAGCTCCACAGGGTTTTGTAGGATTTTGTCCTTTGGAGATTCATTAAACTTCACATGCAAGGTCTGTTCAATTATCTTTGTTCTGCAGTTAAAAACTCTGTATACCTTGCAAGTGGATGAATACCCAACAAAGTACCCTACATCCACCTTTGATTCAAACCTCTAAAGTGGATTCTTTGTGTTAAGAATGTAACAGGGACACCCAAATGCTCTAAAAAATGAAATCAGAGGGGCCAAATGATGTAACACTTCATAAGGAGTCTTCATCAGTCTATGAATTACTAAAACTCTATTCTGCACATAGCAAGCTGTGTTGACAGCTTCTGCCCAAAAGGTCAGTGGCAAACTAGAATCAGCCAACATTGACCTGGCGGCTTCAATAAGTGTCATGTTCTTTGTTTCCACCACTCCATTTTGTTCAGGAGTTCTTGGAATGCTATACTGCCTCTTGATTCCCTTAGACAAGTAGAATTCATCAAGTGTGTGGTTTCTAAATTCAGTGCCATTATCACTCCTCACACACTTGACTGGAAGGGAGTACTGTTTTTCCACATAAAACACAAAGTATATTATGGTTTTTGCAGCTTCATCTTTTGAATGCAAGAAGAAAGTCCATATAAATCTGGAGTAATCATCCACAATTACCAGACAGTATTTCTTCTTGCCATGCTCATCACTCTTACTGGACCAAAAAGATCCATATGCAGTAATTGCAAGCAGGCAGTAGACTTTAGCTCTTCTATTAGAGGAAATGATACCTAGTGTTGCTTCCTGTTTAAACAAGCAGAGCATTTGTCATCACATTTGAACTCCTTCACTGGCAGTCCTCTCACTAAACCATGATGTATCAGCTGGTTCATGTTTTTAAGATTCATATGACCAAGCCTTTTGTGCCATAGTTTACATTCCTAAGGAGAGGCCTTGGAGAACAGGCAAGGATGGCCTTTTAGATCAATTTTCTTTGATAAGTCTAAGGCGTATACTCTTCCTGTCATGTTGGCCTTCAGGAGAGTATGTTCATGAAAGGGCAACATGACCTTCAGGACAGTACCTTGTTAATCAAACTCAGAACTTTGGAAGACAGAATCCTGCAGTTCTGGCTGGTGAAAAGGGCAACATGACCTTTATCACACATCTGACTGACACTCAAGAGGTTGTACTTGAGATTCTCCACATGGTTGACATCATCAAACCTTATTTCACCATTAGAAACAAAACCTTTGTCGATGATGTAACCTTTAGCATCATTACCAAATGAAACACATTCCTTCTTTCCTTAAGAGTAGTCATTAAGAAGAGAGCTGCTCCCTGTCATATGCATGGATCCTCTACTGTCCACATACCAGATGCTTCTTTGGCATGTTGAAGAACCCTGCATTTGTCAAAAGAAACTAGTTAGCTTTTGAGGCCCAAACCATTTTCGTTTTGGGTCTGTTCTCATCAACAGATTTTACACTAACTGGTTTGTCATGATTAATAGCCTGTGGAGGTGGAGATGGTGAGGAAAAGGATTCCTTTGATTTTGGCTTGGTTTTCCTTTTCTGTGGTTTAATCATAGGTACATCTATTTGGTTGACTCTCCCCAACAGATGTTGAACCATCATAACAAGTTGTGTCTGATTGTTTGCTAAAGCCTTCAGTTCATCAGACACATCAGTTCTTGTTTTTTATTGGTTCCTTTGTTTCACCATTTTCTCACTTTTGGAAGACACAGGCTTAGTCTGGTGTTTTAGTATTCCATAAGGAATCCATTGAACACCTTTAGCTGTTTCCTGATAAACCCCTTCCTTCTTTTTGGATTTCTTTAAGGATTTTGGGTTTTCAGGTTGAATGACTCTGGTACAAACCTGGTTTCAAATTCACCTTTCATTTTATTAATTTTCTTTTTGGTGTTCTTATCTTTGTTGAATTTAGAACCCTTTCTGTACCAGCAGTCATCAGTGAGATGATTGAATAAGCCACATATTTCACATTGTTTTTTCTTCATCTTCAGTTGATCAACTACTGAAGAAGATGAAACTACTAAAGGTTTGTTCTTTAGTACTTTCTTCCTTTCAGTACTTATGTTAAGTACTGACAGATTCTTAACTACAGAAGATTTGTTCTTTAGAAGTTTTCTATCAGTACTTTTGGACTCCCTGATAGACTCTTTAGTAGTTTTCAAACCCTTTTTGTTTTCAGTGGTTTTGGTTTGTTCTTCAGGTGTTGCGACTTGCCCTTCAGTACTTTTAGTACATTGTGAGACAACACCTGAAGTGATCAACTTTATCCTGATCATGTGTTTTTCAGCATTGGGACCATCAGATTCTATAAGTTTTAGATTAATTTTCTCAAAAACTTTTGCACCTTCATTTATCTCGGTTAAAACAACACCCTCAGCTGTTTCTCCCTGGATGACATTTGTGCATCTAACAGTATAAGAATATGTTTCTATATCAGCCGATTGATTCTCTGAGGTGCTAATACTGACTTTATCCTCTGATTTTGGTTCATTATCAGAGGGTGAGGCACATGATGATGTGGATTGGTAATTGCTTTCTCCTTCAGATTCTACTTCTAACCTGGGAGTAAAATCTGTAGGAGGAGCAGTGTGATTATAACCAACCCCAAACTTCACATTTGAAGCTGTTTGTTTGTTGAGAAGAATTTCAAACCCCTTACATGATGTAACCCAGTGTTCACACTCTACCTAGGTATCTTTAAGTGTTTGTTTGAGGTCTTTATGCTTCCCTAAGATGACCTCTACCTTTGCCTTTTCATAAGTGATTTGGCATTTTAATTTGTAAATCTCATCATCTTTTTCATTTAAAACAGACTCAAACTCAGCTTTTCTTTTGGAAATCACTTTCTCTAGCTCATGATTTTTATTGATTAAAGCTACATTTGCTTCTCTAATTGAGGCAAATGAAGCTATGCATGACTCAGAACACAACTTGGCATTAGCCTCTCAAAATACCTATGATACCTGTGATGTTGAAGCATTTGAGCATGAACCATCAGTAGACTCCAGGGCCATAAGAGCAAGATTTCCAAAAGGGTTTTCACCACCATGTTGACCAGCACCAGGAAACAGTTGTTTATGATAACAAGAAAGATCATCTGGTAAACTGCACCTGTCAACAACTCCAGGGGTGAAAAAGCTTTGCTGTGGTTAAGATTGAGATTATTGATTTGATTGAGATGGTTGAGGCTCAGGTAGGGCAGGTGGTTGTTGAGCTGTGGGTACTTGAACTTGACTAGACTAAGGCATGTAAAAATAGGGGTAAGGACATGGCATAGGACCTTGAGGGACAAAATATGCAGGAGACGATTGAGCTTGTGAAGGATGACCAGAACTGGTGGAATGTTGCCCTTTGTTTTGTGAGCTATTGCTTGGGAAGGTCACAAAGGGTGCAGATGAGTTAGATCCAGATGATCTACACTCTCTTGCAAAGTGTCCAAGTCTATGGCACTTGTGACACCTTAACTTGCTCTTGTCAAAACCAACCTTGGTTTTTCCAGAGAGACCTGGGAATTTCCGACCAGTCCTTTTGTAAAACTTTTGAGATCTGATATTGATCATTGCCATTTGACTCAAAATATCCATCTCTTCAAGATCATCATCGGGAATTCCTTTCAAATCATCCATTAAAAAGCACAAATTATCACTGCTACCACCTGAATTACTATCAACACCAACAAAAGCATGTTCTCCGCCGTTTGTAGAGAAATCTATATGCTCATCATAGGAACCTTCTGATGCAACATACTCTGACTCCTGACCGACTAGTGCAGTGTTTCCTGGTACAAAGTCATCAGTGAGCTTCTCAGATGAAGACAGTTTCCTTTTCTGTTCTATTTCTCGTTCAAATGTCAACAGATTCCCATGAAGTTGGGTGAGAGATAGAGTGTCCAGATTTGCACTGGAGCGTAGGATAATAGTATATGTGTCCCATCTCTCAATCAGGGATCTGAGGAATCTGTTGTTCATCTGGCTGTTTGAATATTCCTGTTTAACCATTTTCAACTCAGATATCAAACAGGAAAATCGCTCAAACTGCTGGGTTAGAGACTCACCCTTTCTTTGAGAGAATGTCTCATATTGCTGGGCAAGGTAGTGTTTACCAAAACCTCATCAGTTCCTCCAAATTTTTCCTTTAGAGTAACCCAGAGGTCATGTGCAGTTTCATGATGCATAAGCCCTGAATAGATTTCATTTGGCAGTGCCATGGCCAGAATTCCATGGGCTTTAGCATCAATTTCAAACAGTTTTAGATCTTCATCCGAATACTGCTCTGGTTTCTTTGGAACCATCTCATTTGTTTCTGGAAGACTCACCATAGGCTTGTATGGTCCATGCACTATTGATTTCCAACATCCTGTGCTAATGATAGACAGGTGATAGAGCATTCGTCGTTTCCATATGTTATACTCACTCCTGACAAGCATCGGAGGCTTTGTTGAGGAGTCAGTATTGTGAGGATCATTAGTTGGTGTAGCCATTTTCATAGATTCAAATAAATTCAATGTAATTTTAACAGATCTAGCTCAAAAACTCAACAACTCTGCTTTAAACACGTAGAACTTCAAATTAATTCATCGGAAGCAATAGAAACTCAAACTCTATAACCAATTCTTGTAAATTTGCTAATTCGATCAAACTTAGATATCAAAAGAGCAGTTTCAATGATCAATTGTTAAATCAATCAATGATTAACTAGCTCTACTACCAATTGAATGGATCTCAGATCTAGTTTGATCAATTAGGTTATGATTTGCAGCGGAATAATGTTAGAATTAGACGAAATTTAAGCAAGAACAAGATGAATATTCAATCAAATAGTATTGGTTATAGAGAGTGAAAGTTTTCTGCAAAAGAGAAAGTTTTCATTCATTCATATGCTTCGGCACTCATACAATTAGGTCAACTTTCCTTTTATAGGAAAAGATGACGTCAGTAGATGTCACCTGATAGTGACATCTAACCGATTACACAAACAACTAAAAATAACTGAAACTACTGAAGATGTCGACAACAGCTGAGGACATCTTCTTACAATATAAGCTTAAGTGTTAACTAATTCTACAACTACTAAAACTACAACATCTGAAGAGTAAGTTCTTCAGACATTTTACATCTACTAAACTACTTATTACAATCTACTGAAAATATAAAGACAACTACTGAAAGTAAACCATCACAACTACTGAAGAGTAATTCTTCAGCGGTTGTGACAACCTCTCAATACTTGGTCTTCAGACTTTGTCTTCAGACTCTGTCTTCAGACTTTATCTTCAGACATTGTCTTCAGACTTTGTCTTCAGACTTTATCTTCAGACTTTGTCTTCAGCTTTTGTCTTCAGAGTTTGTCTTCAGAATTTGTCTTCAGACTTTGTCTTCAGACTTTTGTCTTCAGCTGATTAGTCTTCTTCAGTTGTTATGATGTCTGTGGGACTTAAAGGTTTTTCTGATCTAGCTCATTGGTTCTTTTGGTCCAACAACGCATTTGTTGGTGGTCATCCGCATTAGTTAATGTGGATGCGCAAATGCCTTGTCCGCATTTCATTGGCTGTCCGCATTAGTTAATGCGGATGAACAAATACTTGTCAGCATTTGTTCTTGGTCATCCGCATTGACAAATGCTGATAGCCGACACTTGTACTTTTTCTTCTTATGCAGAAACTTCTTTATCCGCATTTCTTCTTGGACTTGGGTAGATTTCTAGCAGAACAACCATCCACCTCTTGAATTGGCATGTATGATCCTTTCAGGATCTAACAATACTCCCCCTAAGGATTATACTGCCTAAGTACTTCAAGGGTTTGAGGGTGGATGAGGTTGTGAAGATTCTGCAGGGTCTTATGCAACAGGAGGAGATGACACAAGAGCAGGTGTATGTATGAGGGATCCACAATAAACTTGATCATGTTTGAGAGGTGTTTGGCTTCATTCAATCTTTCTTTACTCAACACATGAATCTTCAACTGGCTCATATTGTGAATAGCCTCAACTGGCATCTTTCTTAGTGAAATGGGCTCCCAGATGGATACAGTAGATAAACCAGCTCTGTGAATTAGTAGAGACCTATCCACATCAACCTCAAGCTTTACAATATTCCCAAACTGCAAAGGAGTCTTCTTCTTCCTCCTTTGCTCTCTCTTCTTCTTTATTCTGTCATAGGCCATCTTCAGGAGTTTAATGCACTTCAAGAAGAAGTACATATCAGCTTCACCCAACTTGTTGCTGATCTCCCTGAAATGCCTTGTGTAGATGTAGTGGATATAGGATTCGTCTAACAGTCTTACCTCATATCTACTGAACAATCTGATCTCTTCTCCTTCCTTTCCTCCCCACTTCCTTTCAATCACCAACTTATATGTTTTCTCATCATAATACACATTAGAGATTGGCACAGAAGTGTGAGTACCAACAACCATCTTTCTCTTTAATGATTCAGTGGGTTTTACCCTAACTTCAAGGAATACCACTTCTTCTGTTGGTTTCCTTTGCTTTTTATCAAGGGGATTGACAAATGATCTATCTTTTCCCAAGCAGATAGACTTCAACGTTTTGAAGTTGTCAGTTCTCTTGAACATCCTCAGAATGTCCTCAAACTCATATCCCCTGAACATAGCCTTGTGATTAATCAGTCTTAGATTGGCTAGTTCCTTCAGATCATGGATCTCCAGAGAATTCACTAGAGCAGAGTACTCTGTGAAGAATTGAACTAATCCAGATATTCTCTTCACCATGAACATGTTCCAATCACTGTCATACTTCCAACCAATGATTTTTTGATCTGTCTTGCCTTTGGGAGTAGACACACCCTTGATCATTTAAGCAGTGGTGAGTCCTTCATGTAGTTCTAGTTGTGAAGGTTCAGCAAGCCACTCTGGATATCTGTGAAGAATGGGTGCCAGGGACATGATCTCCCTGAGTGAGGCTCATATCTTGAGCAGAAACTCTTGTTCTTGGTTGCTGTCTGGTGATCTCTTCCTCCAGTTTCTTCAACCTGTCTTTCTTTTCATTAATCATCCTAAGGATTGCAGCCCTTACGGAATTGGTCTTCATGTTCCTAAGTTTTCTTTTGGTGAATCCTTGAGCAGACAGATATTCCTTCATCTCCTTATTTGTCATGCTGTAGGGATCGGGATACATAGGTTGAGGAGGGGTAGCTGATTTGGCTTTTGTTGCCTTGACCTCAGAAGCTTTGAGAGATAGAGTTTTCTCATACTCAGTTTCAACAGTTGGATCTAGCAGTTTGTTTAACTTTTCTTATTCTGCTACCATCCCTTCATAAGTCATCCTAAATACCTCCTCTAGATCATATCCATGGTCAATCAGGAATACAGCTTTTCTCATGAGATCATCAGACTTGTCCTTTTCATCCATCTCATAGATAGAAGGTTCTTCTTTCACAGGGATTTTATTGATCACTGGTTCATCAACCATGTTGACATGATCTCAGCCTCTAGTTTGATCAATCAGATTGTATTCGCAGCGGATTTAGCACAGTAATTAGCGATTACAGCAAGAACACAAAAGATTTTGCATGTAAAAGTACAAACATAGAGAGAGAGAAAAGTTCTGCAAAAGATGTTTTTCTATAACTCCACACATTTCGGCGCCAAATACAATAGGCACATCGTCCTTTTATAGAAGAAAAAGGACGAATGCTGATGTCACTTGACAGTGACATCAACCGATTATTAACAACCTACTGATGGAACATTAAACTACTGAAGATGTCAACAGCTGACATCTTCTTACAAAATCTTACCTATTACAAGTTCTGAAAAAGGAAACTACTGAAAATCTACAACGACTGAAGAACAACCTCTTCAGTCGTTTACAACTACTGAACTATAACAGCTGAAGAACAAACTCTTCAGCTGTTGTACAAACTACTAAAAGGAAAAACATAAAACTACTAAAAAGAAAAACCATCACAACAACTGAGGAAGACTTCTTCAGCTGTTGTGACAAACTCTGAAGCTTCAGCACTTATTCATCAGACTTAGGCTTCAGATGATTTATCAGCTAATGACTTCAGTAGATGTCATCAGCTGATGTCTTCAGTCTTTGTCTTCAGACTTTGTGCATCAAAAGATGATCTTCAGTTCTTCAGTTCTTCAGCTTTTGATCTTCAGTACTTGAAGTCTTCAGTACTTGTATGCTTCAGTACTTCAGACTTTAGTACTTATCTTCAGCACTTTGGGATCTTCAGCTATTGTACTTCAGATCTTTGATCTTCAGCTGTTGATTCTTCAGACTTTGTCAAACTGCTGATGAAGGTCTTCAGCAGTTGTTGTGATGTCATGTGGGACTTAGAGGTTTTCCTGATCTTGGCTCATTGGTTCTTTTGGTCCAACAAACTCCCCCTGAACCAATGCAGCCAAAACCTCTAAGTTATTTATTGTCCCACTTATTGTTGGCATAAAAGTTGGTCTATTTCCTTCTGGATCAGATCAGAAGTTGACCCTGATAAGCACTGTCCTGGGAGGAGGTCTCTGATATTTGTTTGGCTAAGTATGGATGGGAGCTCTGTTTTGGGGAATTGGACACAGAGCTGTTGTCCCATCCATGAGACCTACCTCCCATGTACGAGCCGGTAGGATTCTCTGGTGTAGGCTTGAAGAAATGTCATTTGTTCTTCTTTGGTTAGGTCTTCAGCCTCACCTTCGAATAGTCCTTCACGGCCGTATAGCTCTGAGACAAACTTGGCCTGTTTGCCATTCTTGAGCTCAACTGTTGTAACTTGTCTATAGGCGAATTCATCTTGGTGTCTGCCTTCTAGCAACAAGTTGAGCTCATCTTTGTGGAAGTTCTCAAGCCACTTATAGACTAACCCTTTTCTAACCACCCTATTCTCCAACATCGTGTGGGGTGATTGGTTAGCTCTATAGGCCTTCTCGAACTCTTCCACAATTTCCCAGGGTGTTATTACAAGAGCCACAGAGATCACTTCATCTATGATTCTCTTAAGTTGGCTCTTGTATCTCACAGGAATCTCTTTCTTAATTATCCTGTGAGCCACCCTAGGATCAGGCCAAGTTCTCACTCTATCTTTATCATATTGAAAGGTTTGCTTAAGAGTGAATAGTCTCAGAGCTTCCTTCTTCATGTTAAGTATAGAATAAGTAGCAGCATAGGCTTTGTCAATGCTTTTCAGCATCTCTTCATCATGTCTTTTCTGCTGCTCTTCTTCTTCTAACTTAACCCTCACAGTATCCATCTGTGAGGTGGGAGTGATGGTTTTGGGTTTGGCTTTAGGTAGAGGAATAACTGCAGAAAGAGGCAGTCTATCCTCCTCATCCTCCTCTTCTTCTTCATCTTGCAGCCTCAGCACCCTTCTCTTCTTCTGCAAGGGTGGATCATTGGCTGTGGGTTTTGATGGTGAAGGGGTTAGTTTTGTGGGTTGTGTTTGGGTTGTTGGTATGGGAATGTTGGCAGGCCTTGCTAGTAACCTAGAAATAAGAGTAGGTTTGGTTTGTTTTACTAGCAGGGTCCTGTTCCCAGCACCTGCTTCAGAAAGGGCTTCAGCGACCAGCCCTTTTGTGAAATCACCAGCCGAACAGATCTTGGTGGCTATAGCCAAGATTCTGTCCCTGGTCCATGCCTAGACATCAAGGACTGGCCTCCCTAGATACTTCGAAATGAATCTACTCATAGCCTCGAGTCTCTTTTTATCCTCTTGGCTATAAGTAGACCTTCGGTGTTCTATCTCCCTTGTCTCCATCTTCCTAATCTCCTGATCCAGCAAGGCAGTGTCCATGTCAAAGCCTTGCCTAAATAGCTGATCAATGACAGAGTCCATTGATCTGCTTTGTTCAGTATCAGCCTCCTTGACAAGGGCTGCTAGATCAGGATCACCCTTCTCTACCTTCTCTCCCTCCATCTCTCCTCTCTTCTTTTGATAAGTGACACTGAAATCCTTTTGGATTTCAGCCACTTCTATTTCAGCTCTCTCCTCCCTTACCTTCTCCTTCCCCTTCACCCTACCAGTCTCCTCTACCAACACCCTCTCTTTTTCTACCTCTTTCCTCACCTCTTTCTCTTCCTCTACCCTCTTCCTCTTAGCTTGCACTGATGTCTACCCCTTTTTGGGTGCATTGGTTGGGGTTTGACTATCAGCAAGCGCCTTGGCTATAGCAACCTCCACCATGGGTTGTATATGAGTGGGAAGCCTCTCATCAATGGTTTTCATCACAATTTTTGTGATTATAGGTGTGATGAGAGGGAGGGATTTCTAGAAGATAGCATCTAGCTGCTCAGGTGGGTTCTGTTCCTGAGAACTAGTGCCAGAAGAAGGGGCAGGTTGCCGAGTTTGTGGGAGTGGTTGAGTGTATATGAGACCTTTGGTGAAGGTGCCATCTGTGGGTCAATGGTGGCAGATGGACTTCTATCCTGAGACATTTTGGCAAGCAGCTCTTTGAGTCTGCTTACCTCATCCTCTAAGATAGTGTTTTATGCAACTACATCATAGAAGAAGCACTGGTCATCATCAGTTTGCACTGAATCAGCTGACCTCCTGACAGGGTCAGGATGCACATGCACTGAGTGTGGCTCAGATATTGCATGTGCCCCTTGGTCTTGGTACTGGGGACTTCCGGCCTCCGGATTGTATCCATCATCGGCAGTTGCCTCTGGAGAGGTCTTATTTATGGTACCAGCTTCACCCTGCTCAGATGTTGATGCAGAGGAAGTGGCAGCCTCACCAGAATATCCTATCTCCCTAGCCACACTGGGAGATTGGATATGTGATTCTCTGTGTTGTGGGCTCCCACCAGCACTTGTGTCCACCCTCTCTTCGGTTGGAGTTTCCCCAGTTGGAATTGGTTTCTGGGGAGAGGGTGGAGTGCTCAGATGGGTCAACACTTTGGCGATTATTAGTGTAGGGCTTTGTGGGGCGGTTTCAGTGGGTGATAGGCTTGAAGCAGATTGCACATGGGGAGGAATGTGCGTTTCAATGGCAATCTTCTCAAGTGAGATAGATTCCAGATTTGTGGCTGCCCCAGAAGTGGTTGCATCAGGCTCCTGTTGAGAGGAAACCTGTGCGGTTATGGTGGGTGGAGTGGTGGTGACTGCTGGGAGAATCTGACCAGCAGCCACTTCCTGCCTTTGTGTTGCAGGGGCATCCTCAGGGGACTCATTTCCCTGAGTAGCCTTTGTTCGCTTCTTTTTGGTTTTTGGCTTGGTGGGGACTTTGGATTTGGAGGTAGAGGCTGTGGGTTCCAGCTGCGTGGGTTTTCGCAGGTTGGCAGCCTGTTTGAGTGATTGGTCGGTGTTGTGCCTGGAGTATACCTCAGCTAGAACAGCCATGGCAGGGACCCCAGTGTCAGCAAGTCCCTCAGCTCTAAGCTGGCTCTCGATGATGGCCATTATGAACCGAGGATACAAGATCCAACGGTTAGAAATGGGTTTTGTGGCCATATCCTTGATTTCCAAAAATATGATTTCAGTAAAGTTCAGGGGTTGTTTTTCAAGGATGGAATACAATACCTGTTGCCACCTTGTGGACATCTGGTCCCATGAAGATTTTTTGGGAGCCAGACACACATTCACCATATGGAATATAAGACGTTAAGGATCTGGGAAGTGTTTCTTCAACAAGGTGGAGGCAGAGAAGTCGCCCTGATAGTATTTGGCGGTGAAAGATAGATCGAGGGCGCCTTTGGGGTAAGAGGTTGGGAAGGTGGCATCCTCCAGCTTTAGGGTTTGTTGAATAGTAGCTGGAGTGAACCACTGGGAGGTTGTTTACGGAGGACCGGAGAGAGACCTCGCAATCATTCTCTCCGGTTTGGACGGTGATGTTGGTCCAGAACTCCGATAGGGAGTCGGTGTAAATGGTGGGGTTTAGAAGAAAAGCCGTTTGGTATGGAGATTCGTACATGAGTTCAACGGCATTGTGGAATTTGGCCCAAAATGGCGATTTAGTGAGATGTGCGACACAGTTGTGTCGAGGTTTGAGTTGCATGGCCGCCATTAATGGTGTATGGGAAGTTCAGAGGTTTTTGAAAAGTTAGGTCAAGTGAGAATTAAAAGCTCTGAAGGTTGGGTATTTATAGGGTATGGTAAAGGCTGAAAGAAAACTACTGAAGGTTTTGGTCATCAGTTGTTGAAAGTACTGATGATGTGGTTTTAACCTTCAGTGGTTGTAACATCTGAGGACTTGGTGTGAGTCTTCAGTAGTTGAAACTACTGAGACCTTGGTTTTGTCCATCAGATGTTGTAAGTAGCTGAAGACTTGATGTTAGTCTTCAGTAGCTATAAACTACTGAAGACTTGGTTTTCATCTTCAGACGTTGTAACAAATGAAGACTTGGTGTTAGCCTTCAGTAGTTGTGAACTACTTAAATCAGTAGTTGTGAACTACTGAAGACATGGTATTGCTTCAGTTGTAATCGACCGAGGACTTAGTGTTAGTCATCAGTAGTTATGAAACTACTGAAGACATGGTTTTGTCCTTCAGTTGTTTGGGTATGAAACAGCAGCTGTTTGCATCAGCTGAAGAGTAAATTTACTCATCAGCTGTTTCCGTCAATTCAGTTGTTTCATGCTGACCTCCACATTTACTCATCAGCTCTTTGACTGACTTTCTGATGTTTCATTGACCCTTCAGCTCTTGTGAATATTTATGCCTTCAGCTCTTGTGATCAGATTTTCACAAGTGCTGATGAAATACTCTTAAGAGCTGGTTAACAAATTTTGTCTTTAGTACTTGTGTGTAAGATTACACATCAGTACTTGTGAACAAGATTTGTTCTTCAGTACTTATTTGTTTGAAAATTATACATCAGTAGTTGTAATCAACCTCACTACATCAGTTGTTTTCAACAAATAATGTACATCAGTACTTTGAAGCATTTTAGTCTTCAGTAGTTATGAAAATGCTGAAGACTAAATTACTCATCAGTACTTATATTTGACCTTTGCATACTAATGCTCATCAGTACTTGTGAACTGAGAGCACCAGCATTGGTCAAATTATTCTAGCTGCAGCATACCAAGCCTTAGCACCAAATTCTGGAATGTAGCACTATCTAAAGGCTTAGTAAATATGTCTGCAAGCTCATCAACACTAGGCACAAACTTAGGATCAATCAGACCTTTTTCATAGCAATCCCGAATAAAATGATGTCTGATCTCTATATGTTTGGTCATAGAGTGCTGGACTGGATTTTTAACAATGCAAAGAGCTGAAGCACTATCCATTCATAATGGAGCCTTAGTCTCCATAATGCCATAATCCAAGAGTTGGTTCTAAAGCTAGAGTATCTGAGATGTACAACTTGCAGCAGCAATGTACTCAGCTTCAGCAGTGGATGTAGCAATTGATGTTTGTTTCTTACTCTGCCAAGAAACTAAACAATTGCCTAGGAATTGGCAACCACCAGAAGTGGATTTTCTGGTGACTTTGCATCCTGCATAGTCACTATCAGAGAAAGTAACTAATTTGCAAGAATACCCAGTTGAATACCAAAGACCTAGTGATTGGGTACCTTGCAGATATCTAAAGATCCTTTTGACTGCAATCAAATGGGATTCTTTAGGTGCAGCCTGAAATCTAGCACAGGCACATGTTGCAAACATGATGTCTGGTCTAGAAGCTGTAAGGTACATCAAGGACCCAATCATACATCTGTAAAGGGTTTCATCAACCGCTTTACCTTTCTGATCTACATCTAGTTGTGTGATGCTGCTCATGGGAGTAGAACAGGGCTTACAGGTTTGTAAATCAAACTTATTCAACAACTCCTTTGTGTATTTGTACTAATGGATGAAGATTCCATTATCCCTTTGTTTGATTTGTAAACCTAGGAAGAACTGTAATTCCCCCATACCACTCATTTCAAACTTTTGCTTCATGAGCATTGTAAATTCATCACACAACTTTAGATCAGAGGATGCAAAGATGATGTCATCTACATAAATTTGAACAAGGAGCTTATGTTGTCCTACAGTCTTGATGAATAGGGTTTTATCAATGGTGCCTCTAGTGAACTTATTCTCTAGAAGATAAGTTGATAGTGTCTCATACCAAGCTCTAGGAGCTTGCTTCAGCCTATAAAGAGCCTTATCAAGCTTGTACACCCAATCAGGATGTTTATAGTCCTCAAAGCCTGGTGGTTGACATACATAAACTTCTTCTTTTATTTTACCATATAAGAAGGCACTTTTAACATCCATTTGATAGACCTTAAGACTGTGAAAGGTAGCATAAGCTAAGAACAGTCTGATTGCTTCCAGTCTGGCCACAGGGGCAAAGGTCTCATCATAATGGATGCCTTCCTCTTGTGCAAACCCCTGGACAACCAGTCTGGCCTTGTTCTTAACTATTTGGCCCTGCTCATCTGTTTTGTTCCTAAATACCCATTTGGTGCCTATAGCACACTTACCTTGGGGTAATGGAACAAGTTCCCACACTTGCTGTTTCTTGAACTGAAGAAGCTCAAGCTACATAGCTTCCACCCATCAATTGTCTCTTAAAGCAACATGATAGTTCTTTGGCTCTTGCTGACTGATGAAGAGAGCATAAAAGCAGAAGTTGGACAATTGATTCCTGGTTGAAACTCCAGCATTAATATCACCAATGATTTGAGATGTGGGGTGATTCTTCAGCTCTTGATAGACTATAATATCTGTGCAAGTGTTTGTAGACCCATCAGCAGCAACAGATGGTGATGGAGATTCTTGAAACCATGTAGAAGATGGCAGCTCAAATGAAGTAGAGCAAGCAGAAATCTCATTAGCATTTGTTGTGGATGGAGCTGCTGAGGCTATAGGAGTATCAGGTTTAGTGGGCTCAGGCAGGTTGTCACTAAACCTGAAGAGGTGAGTACTGACTACATCATCATCAGTACCACCAGGTGGAGAACTATTGACAGGCTCAACAGCTGGAGGTTGATAAGGAACATATTGTAGTATGTCTAGATCAAACAACTCCACAGGGTTTTGTGGAATCTTGTCCTTTGGAGATTCATTGAACTTAGCATGTAGAGTTTCTTCAACCACCCTTGTCCTACAGTTGAAGACTCTGTATGCCTTGCAAGTTGATGAATAACCAACAAAATACCCTGCATCCACCTTACTAGCAAACTTCTGGAGTGGGTTGCTAGTGTTGAGAATGAAACATGGACACCCAAAGGCTCTAAAGAATGAAATCAGAGGAGCCAAATGTAGAAGAACTTCATAAGGAGTCTTCATCAACCTCTTATTCACTAAAGCTCTATTCTGTACATAGCAAGCTGTATTGACAGCTTCAGCCCAAAAGGTCAGTGGCAGCCCTGAGTCAGCCAACATTGACCTTGCAGCTTCAATGAGAGTCCTGTTCTTTCTCTCAACCACTCCATTCTGCTCAGGAGTTCTAGGAATACTAAACTGCCTTTTAATTCCCTTGGACAGGTAGAACTCATCAAGTGTGTGGTTTCTAAACTCTGTTCCATTGTCACTCCTCACACACTTGACCTGCAGGGAATACTGCTTTTCTACAAATAACACCAAGTTCATGATAGTCTTGGCTGCTTCATCCTTGGAGTGCAAGAAGAAAGTCCATACAAACCTAGAATAATCATCCACAATTACCAGGCAGTATTTCTTCTTTGCCATGCTCATCACTCTGACAGGACAAAAGAGATCCATGTGCAGAAGCTGCAAGCAGGTAGTGGACTTTGGTTCTTCTATTGAAGGAATGAAAGTTTATGTTGTTTTCCTTTTAAGCAAGCAGTGCAGTTATCTCCACACTTGAACTCCTTCAAAGGCAATCCTCTAACCAAACCATGGCTTATCAGCTGATTCATGTTCTTGAAATTAACATGCCCCAGCCTTCTACGCCATAGAGTAGACTCTTGAGGAGAGGCCTTGGAGAATAGGCAAGGATGGCCTTTTAGATCTATCTTTTTGGAAAGATCTAAGGCATACACTCTTCCTGTCCTGTTGGCCTTCAGGAGAGTGTATTCATCCAACACCTTGTCAATCAAATTTAGAACTTTGGATGATAGAATCCGACATTTCTGGCTTGTGAAAAGGGCAACATGGCCTTTATCACACATTTGACTGACACTCAAGAGGTTGTACTTGAGATTCTCCACATGGTTAACATCATCAAACCTTATTTCCCCATTGGAAACAAAGCCTTTTCCGATGATGTAACCCTTTGCATCATTGCCAAAGAAGACAAATCCCTTCTTTCCTTGAGAGTAGTCATTAAGAAGGGAGCTGCTTCTAGTCATGTGCATGGATCCTCCACTGTCTACATACAAGATGTTTCTTTGGCATGTTGAAAAACCCTGCAATCATAACCACATGTTAGTTAGTTTTAGAGACCTAAACCTGTTTTGTTTTGGGTCTGTTCTCAACTACAGGTGCAACACTAACAGGTGTGTTATGTGTAACAGCCTGAGGTGAAGGAGATGGTACAGAAGAGGAACCCTTTGGCTTGGACTTCATTTTCTATGGTTTCAACACAGGAGCATCTAAATGGTTGACTCTTCCCATTAGATGCTGAACCATCATCACCAGTTATGTCTGACTTTGTGATAAAGCTTTCAGCTCTTCAGACACATTGGGACTTGCTGATGATGGATTCCTATGTTGCACCATCTTCTTTTGAGCAACCTCAGTTGTTGCCTGAGTAACCCCTACCTTCTTTTTAGATTTAGCTTTGGGTTTAGGGATTTCAGGCTTTGATGTTGCTAGTACAAACTTGGTCTCAAACTCATTCTTCATTTTATTTATGTCCTCATTAATTTTCTCCTTTTGTTTGAGTTTGGAACCCCTTTTGTACCAGCAATCATCAGTAAGATGATTGAACAAGCCACATATCTCATATGGCTTCTTCTTCATCTTATGTTGATCATCAACTAAAGAGGATGAAACTGCTGAAGACTTGTTCTTCAGCTGTTTGCTATCAGTACTAGCAGTTTTCTTCCTAGTAGTGCCTGCTTTCCTGACATCCTCTTTAGCAGTCTTCAAACCTTTTCTACTGTTAGTTTTCTTCTCTTTAGTGCTGACAGTAGTTGAGGTTTGAACTTCAGATGTTATCACTTGCTCTCCAGTACATTCAGTACTTCTAGAGACAACACTTGAGTTGATCAACCTTTTGATCATGTGATAGTCAACATTTGAACCATCAGCTGTTGTAGCATCAGCTGATTGGTTTTGGCAGGAGTTAATGCTGACTTCTATCTCTGATGATGCTGAATCAGAAGATAGTAGGTCACATGATGAGAAGGATTGGTTATTGCTCTCTCCATCAGAATCAACTTCTGCTCTTGAAGTAAAATCTGTAGGATGAGCAGTGTGATTATAACCAATGCCAAACTTCACATTGGAGGCTGATTGCTTGCTAAGAAGCATTTCAAAACCCTTGCATGATTGCACCCATCGATCACACTCTACTTGTGTGGTTGCAAGAGTTTCCTTGAGGTCTCTGTACTTCTCTAGAAGTACATCTTCCCTAGCTTTATCATCTTTTATTTGGCATTTAAGCTTGTAAATCTCATCATTTTTCTCATTAAGTGCAGCCTCAAATTCAGCTTTCTTTTTGAAAATGGTGTGCTTTAGTACAAGATTTTTATCTATTAAAGCTACTTTTGCTTCTCTAATAGAAGCAAATGCTGCTATGCATGATTCAGAACAAAGCTTGGCTTTGGCCTCAGAGGATACCTGTGATGAAGCATTGGATGATGACCCCTCAGCAGACTCAAGGGCCATCAGAGCAAGATTTCCAAATGGATTATCACCACCATGTTGACCAGCACCTTGGAGTAGTTGTTCCTGACCAGATAGATCATCTGGTAGACTACTCCAGTCAACAACTCCTGGGGTGAAGAAGTTGTGTTGTTGAGGCTGTGTTTGATGATGAGATTGGGAAGATTGAGGCTCAGGAAGAGCATGTGGTGGCTGAGCAGAAGGTGCTTGAGTTTGACTGGGCTGAGGCACATAGTAGCAGGGGTATGGGTATGGCATATGACCTTGAGGCACAAAATAAGCAGGTGATGCCTGTGCTTGTGATGGATGGCCAGAACTTGAGGAATGTTACCCTCTATGCTGTGAGCTATTGCTTGGAAATGTCACAAAGGGTGCAGAGGAGTTAGATCCAGATGATCTACACTCTCTAGCAAAGTGTCCAAGCCTTTGGCACTTGTGACACCTCAACTTGCTCTTGTCAAAACCAACTTTGGTTTTGCCAGAGAGACCAGGGAATTTCCTACCAGTTTTCTTGTAGAACTTTTGAGATCTGATATTTATCATTGCCATTTGGTTCAAAATATCTATCTCTTCCAGATCATCATCTGGAATGCCCTTCAAGTCCTCCATGAGAAAGCACAGATTTTCACTGCTACCTCCTGAACTACTACTAACACCAACAAAAGCTTGTTCAGAGTTGGTAGAGAAATCAATATGCTCATCATAAGAACTATCTGATGCAGCATATTCCGACTCCTGACTTATCAAGGCAGCATTGCCATGGACAAAGTCATCAGTGAGCTTGCCAGAGGTAGACAACTTCCTCTTTTGCTCTATCTCTCTCTCAAATGTGAGCAGTTTCCCATGAAGTTGGGTGAGAGATAGAGTATCCAGATCTGCATTGGAGCGTAGGACAATAGTATAAGTGTCCCATCTCTCAGGCAGTGATCTGAGGAATCTGTTCTTCATCTGGCTGTTAGAGTACTCTTGTTTGACCATCTTTAACTCAGAGATCAACCAAGAAAACCGCTCAAACTGCTGAGTCAGAGTCTCACCCGTCCTATGAGAGAATGTCTCATATTGTTGGGCGAGGATTTCCCTAGTATTTGCTAAGACCGCATCGGTTCCTCCGAATTGTTCCTTCAGAGCAACCCATAGGTCATGAGCAGTTTCATGATGCAAAAGCCCTGAATAAATCTCATTTGGAATAGCCATGGCTAAAATTCCATGGGCTCTAGCATCAATCTCGAACAGCTTAAGATCTTTGTCCGAATATTGTTCTTGTTTCTTCGGAACCTGTTCATTTGATTCAGGGACGCTCACCATAGGCTTGTATGGTCCATGCACCACTGACTTCCAACAACCAACACTGTTGACAGACAAGTGGTGAAGCATACGATGTTGCCATATGTTATACTCATTCCTCACAAGCATCGGAGGCTTGGTTGAGGAACCAGTATTGTGAGGATCGTTCGTTGGTGTCGTCATCTCAGTTTTTAGTCAAAGTCATGTTTGAACAAAACAAATGTAGCTCAAAACCATGAGAGAACCTCAAGTTTTTGGCCAGAAACAACAGAATCTCACTCTCTATAGGTAATTCTTGCAAATTGCTAATTCGATCAAACGTAGAGATCAAAAGAGCAGTTTCAAATGATCAATAGTGAAATCGATCAATGATTAACCTGCTCTGATACCATTTGACAGGATCTCAGCCTCTAGTTTGATCAATCAGATTGTATTCGCAGCGGATTTAGCACAGTAATTAGCGATTACAGCAAGAACACAAAAGATTTTGCATGTAAAAGTACAAACATAGAGAGAGAGTAAAGTTCTGCAAAAGATGTTTTCTATAACTCCACACGTTTCGACGCCGAATACAATAGGCACATCGTCCTTTTATAGAAGAAAAAGGACGAATGCTGATGTCACTTGACAGTGACATCAACCGATTATTAACAAACTACTGATGGAACATTAAACTACTGAAGATGTCAACAGCTGATATCTTCTTATAAAATCTTACCTATTACAAGTACTGAAAAAGGAAACTACTGAAAATCTACAATGACTGAAGAACAACCTCTTCAGTCGTTTACAACTACTGAACTATAACAGCTGAAGAACAAACTCTTCAGCTATTGTACAAACTACTGAAAGGAAAAAATAAAACTACCGAAAAGAAAAACCATCACAACAACTGAGGAAGACTTCTTCAGCTGTTGTGACAAACTCTGAAGCTTCAGCACTTGTTCATCAGACTTAGGCTTCAGATGATTTATCAGCTGATGACTTCAGTAGATGTCATCAGCTGATGTCTTCAGTCTTTGTCTTCAGACTTTGTGCATCAGTAGATGATCTTCAGTTGTTCAGTTCTTCAGCTTTTGATCTTCAGCAGTACTTCAGACTTTAGTACTTATCTTCAGCATTTTGGGATCTTCAGCTGTTGTACTTCAGATCTTTGATTTTCAGCTGTTGATTCTTTAGACTTTGTCAAACTGCTGATGAAGGTCTTCAGCAGTTGTTATGATGTCATATGGGACTTAGAGGTTTTCCTGATCTTGGCTCATTGGTTCTTTTGGTCCAACACATGTATCCACCTGGAATTTCTCATTCTTCTAGATAAATTACCTCAGCCTTCTTTTCAATAAGGCTTCGGCTAGTTCATGTTCTTCCAAGAATCCAGCAATGGCTGCTAGGCTTCTGGGGTCATCTTGCTGCTTTTTCAAAGCTGGTTCTTGTTCTACAATTGGCCTTTTCCCCTTAGCCTTTTCAGTCAGATATCTCCTTCTTCCGGCATATGTTTTCATTCTTGGGCCAGAAGAGGGTTCAGCCATTTCAGCTTCTTTTGGTGGTTCTTCAGATGGTTCCTTTTCAGGAACATGTACTGCTGCGGCTGCTGATTCTTCTTCTTGTAATTGTTGTTCACAGAGCTTTCTGATCAGTTCTTTTTGCTCATCAGTAAGTGACACTATAGGAACTAGTTGCATACTCAATTCCTTTTCAATTGGCACTGGAGATTGAGGTATGACAACTAAAGGCTCAGTATCTGTCCTCTGGTTCACTATGAAGTCCCAGAATTCATCATCAATGACAAATTCTTCAGCAAAGAACATGTCCAAGGCTTTTATCATGTCATTGAACTCGGTCTCTTCAGTGTGGACTTCTTCTGGCTAACTTGTGTATCCAATCATATCCATGCTAGATGATTTATGCTTTAATCCACTAGGTTCTCCCTCTTTTTCAACCTCAGTGAATCTCATTTTTTTGGCTCTTTTCTTCTATCTTATCACCTTCATCTTCTTTGTCTTTCTCGGCCTCTTGCTTTAGTTTGACAAGCATTTACAGCTCAGAGACTCTCTTATTAAGAACTTCCACTTGCCTATCATGGTCACGGATAATACTAGACTGATCTTCAATAACCTCTTCTTGATCTTCCATGACTATTGTTTGTATGTTCAAGGTGTCCACATGACCACTAATCTCCTCTCGTGTGTGTTGAAGAGCGGCTTTCAACATCTCAATCTCTTTATCCTTCTCCTTCTTTTCACTCTCATGTTTTTCCTTCACATCCTTTAGTTCTTTCTCCTTCTCATTCAATTCCAACAGCCTGTCTTGTAAGATACCTGATCTATTTCTTTGCATCTTTTCCATCTTGGCAATTTTCTGAAGCAAGTCAGAAATCATCTCATCTTTCTCGTCAGGCTTGTTCACTCCAGATTCAGCATAACTTTCTGAAGGAGCAGCCTGTGATACAACTTGCCTTACAGGCATCCTGGTGGGATGATCCTCCTCAACAGATAATGATTTGGATTCCTCAGAAGAGCTGGCAGAGTCACCAAACTCTTGAGGTTCAGCTGAAGATGGTGATGGGATAGGTGTATGGTGAATGGGATATTGGATAGGGTGATGGATTGGAGAGTGTATAGGAGAGATATGGGGTGAGATGATGGGTTGTGGTTGTGAAGATGGAATTTTTGATCTGGGTGGTGATGGTATTGGTGATTGTATAACTGGAGAGGCTATATCAGTTTCTTGTACAAAAGGATCAGTGTGAAGATCACCACCTACATCACCTTATGGTGACACTGACCTTTATCTTTCCTCAGTCATAGCAGCATGCTCCTCAACATGTTGTTGACTTGGAGCAGCTTATGCTTCTTTATGAATAGGCTCATCAGCAGGAGCCTCTTGATCTTGTTCTTCTTCTTGGTTGATCTGTTGCTGCATCCAGGGCAACAAAGGGAAGAAGGTACCACTGTAGAAGTTCCTCGGATCTCTCTTTGTAATGTACCTGTAGGACTTGGCATTATAGTGAGGAATGTCCATCACTGGTCCTACTGGTGCAAGATCTGGAAAAACTTCATTGATGAAGCACTGGATAAACCTTGGGTACATCAAGAACATGTCTTCTACACTCTTGTACATTAGAGATCAATCCATTGAATATGTAGCAAGACATGTTGAATGGATGATTGGTACATAGAGCACAAATAGCAGAGGAGGTTGTCACTGGGATATCGTTCCATCCAGTCTTCCTCTTAGATAAGCAATGTTGATACATGTGTATCAGAAATCTCCATTGCAGATCTACCAACCCTTTAACAATCTGTTTCCCTTCATATCAACCCTCAAAGCCAATGTTGGCAAAGAAGGTCATGATCTCATCATCTTCAAGTTCTAGAGGGGAGTCTGTATCATCTCCAAACTGCAGAAACTGTCTCACAGTTTGCTCAGTAATGGCTAGAGTATGATCATTAGTGATTCTTCCAGTCAGGGTTCTTACACCATTAACTTCAACTACTTCGGCTATTCTCAAAAATGACCTAATGAAGGTCTCATAGATGATGGGTCTAACTGTCATAGCATAGGCAAGTCTTGTGGTTAGAAGGAATCTGATCATGTCTCTTAATCCTTCAGCCTCAGTAACATCAGGGTCAAGAAAACCACTCACATTATGGAGCTTGCTCCATTTGATGTTAGCCATTGTACCCTGCATTCAAGGCATATGAATTAGGCTGATGCATAACATATATGAAGTTGTTCATCATGGTTTGACTTTTATTGGTCAAAATTGAAGGTTCATATGAACAGCTACAGTTTGATTTTGACCACTCTGATTTGATGCATGTTCATTTTGATGAGTTTATCATGTTTGTGTTTATAATCATTTCTCAATTATAACTCATCATAACCATTGACTTTTCCTTTTTAATTTTGGCATTTTTGGTTTGACATACCCTGTTCATGTGACGAACAGGAACTTATTAAAATCCAGAATTTTTTTTGGTTTTCTCATGAATAATCAGTGTATCTCAGTTGAAATTTGCAATGGTTTATGAACATTTGGTTGATTTTGCATGTTTGTTTCTTGACCTAGATTGCTCAGTTCAATTTTGTTCAACCATTCGACAGTTAGGGTTTCAAACAGTTCAAAATTTTCACCTTTCTTTGATAATACTGGTGTTTTGAATCAAAGGAGGGTAGATTTTGGTGAATCAAACTTAGAATTTAGGTTCGGTGACGAAGATGATGGTGAATATGAAGACGATGAACAGTAACTTGTGGCGCTCGTCGCACTTTAAAGTTACTGTTGCAAATGCGGTTGAGAAAATGTTCATCAGCATTTGTGTACTGTAGCAAGTGCGGAAGAACAAATACTTGTCCGTATTTGTTCACTGTAGCAAATGCGGAAGAACAAATACTTCAACTTCTCACTTTCATCAAATGCGGTAGAGTAAAAATCTATTCGCATTTCTTCAACTTCTGCTAAATGATAGAAGAGTGTGAGCACATATCATACTTTATGATGACACAAGTTTACACCCAAGTTTAAGTGTTGATTTCATCTTTTCAATAGAAATGTGGTTGAGGAAAACAAATGCGGATGAACATAAATTTCATCCACATTAGTTTTGCATACTTAAAACTTGGTGGTGAGACTCATGCGGTAGAGTGATTTTGTCCACATTAGTTTTTCACCTGTGTTTCAGTTCACAAAACCATTACCCGCATTGGTTGAATGCTTCGGTTACCTTCACCCGCATTAACCAATACTCTTACCCGCATTAAGTTTTGAACTTAATGTTTTTGCTTTGGTTGGTTTTGGATGAATTTTCTCTGATGCTTTATGAAGCAATGTCTTTGCCTTTATGAAGATGTGTCTGTTGCTTGAATCTTATGAAGTTTTGACTGATTTTTTGGGATATCAATTCTTGCTTGGATTGACTTGTTCATCAGTAGTGAACCTAGTTTCCCATTGTTGACTGATCTTGAACTTTTGTGCATCACGATGTCTGCAAGAACTGAGATACTATGGTATAACTTCTATAACAACACAGACAGATTTTCTGATCTAGCAAATTGTTTTTGGTTTTTCTAATTTTAAGAAAGGAAACACCTGTACAAAATGATCAAAATTTTAAATTACCCCCCTAAAGTTTATATGCATAATAGATAGAAACTTTTAAGGATTTGAAAATTTTGAAGAGAAAAACTTTTTGTGATTTTTGCTTTCTTTACTGTAGAAGAAGTTTAGTTATACCTTTCATTGGGATCATATCAATCTTACCTTTCACAAGTGCAAGCAATTGTTAGTAAAACAGACATGGTCATGAACATATTGATTGTAGGTATGTGTGTCCTCTTAAACTCATACATGGTTAATATTCTGATGCAAATGATCTTATCATGTTTTTGAGTTGATTGGGTATTCAACTTGTACCTCACACTCAAAAGCATGGCAAGGTCAACCATCTGTATGCAATGTATGGTTGAACTTTCAACTTCTTACTCGACCAGGTTACTTAAGGTATGAAATCTCATTTGCTTGATCCTTGTTACGATTGTTTTGTTTTGATCCTTTTATGAGTTTGATCCATATTGGGATTCTTTTAACTTCACTTTGGAAGGTGATCTCTAACGATTCTTTTGTTTCATTCACTTGAAATGTTTTTGATCTTTTGATTCATCCAAATTGGATGTGTTCCACATTGGGAATCTTGAAGGATCATAACATCAGCACTATGTGCTTATTTCTCCAGGTCTTTGCTTAGCAAAACAAAGGAGGAACTGATGTGAGTAAAAGAGATTCATGAGTGATCATTACCTGGGGTGTTTAGGTTTCTACACACACACATATTTGGATAAGCCAAAACTTACACATACTATGAGATGACAGCATCACAGTTGAATATAAGCTTTAATTTATCACTGCATGTGGTTTCTTTTCCAAGTTGAGCCTACCAACATATCAGATAAGTCATGTCAGTCATTTGAGTTTTATAAATAAGCATAGTGAATGATTTAATGACTGTAATTATATCATTTCCCATGGATAAACTGTATACTTCTTCTTTTGACTTCTTTTGGTAATTTTTTGAACTATTTGAATGTTTTTTTTTGTTGATTTTCATTTTACTCAAGATTAATCATGCTAATTGATTAAACTAAGAATTCAAATCTGGTTGGATCAAATGCCTTAGTGAATAAATCAGCTAATTGATTATCAGTGTGAACTTGCATCAATTTGATTAATCCTTTTTCAGCATAATCTTTCAAAAAGTGATATCTAATTTCAATATGTTTTGTTTTGAGTGTTGAACCGGATTATTTGTTATGAACATAGCTGTTATGTTGTCAATGTAAATTTGAGTGTGCAGAAAGTTAAAACCATAATCAAGCATCTGAGTTTGAATCTAGAGAACTTGAGAACAACATGCAGATGCTCCTATATACTCAGCTTCTGCTGTTGAGACAGAAACATTGGTTTGCTTTTTACACTGCCAGGATACCAGTCTGGGACCAAGAAATTGACAACCGCCAGAAGTGGATTTTGTATTGAAGTTACATCCCCCATAATCACTGTCAGTGTATGCATAGAGATTGAAATCTCCTTCCTTTGGATACCATAGTCCAAGAGCAGGCTTGCCCTTAAGATATCTGAATATCCTCTTGACCGTATTGACATCAGATTCCTTGGGACCTGCTTGATATCTGGCACACACACAAACACCAAACATAATGT
The DNA here is from genome assembly GCA_024085815.1 of Flaveria linearis. Taxonomy (NCBI): domain Eukaryota; kingdom Viridiplantae; phylum Streptophyta; class Magnoliopsida; order Asterales; family Asteraceae; genus Flaveria; species Flaveria linearis. Next base: position 58,597,761 of record CM044001.1, on the reverse strand, counting down.
CAGGCTTACTGGATATTAGATACATTAGTGAACCTATCATGGAATGATAGTGTGTCTGATCCACTGATTTGCCTTTAGGATCCGGTCCAATCTTCACTTTAGTATCCATAGGAGTTCTGATGGACTGACAGTCAGCAAACTTGAATTTCTTCAGCATTGTTTCCGCATATTTTGATTGATTGATGAAGATTCCGTCTGCTGTCTGTTGGACTTGTACTACCAGAAAGAAAGTGAGTTCTCCCATAGCACTCATTTGGAATTTTGAATGCATGAGATCTTCAAAGTCTTTACATAGAGTCTTGTTTGTTGAGCCAGAAATGATTTCATCCACATATATCTGTACAAGTAGCATGTCCTTTCCTTTTCTTTTTCTGAAGATGGTCTGATCAATATTTCCTCTCTCATAACCATTATCAAGAAGGAACGATGAAAGAGTCTCGTACCACTTCCTTGGAGCTTGATGAAGACCATACAAGGCTTTGTCTAGCTTGTACACCCTGTGGGGAAAATCTGGGCCTTCGTCTAGCTTGTACACCCTGTGGGGAAAATCTGGGTCTTCAAATCCAGGAGGTTGACTCACATAGACCTCTTCAACAATCTTTCCATACAGAAAGGCACATTTCACATCCATCTGATAAACAGTGAATTTCATGGATGCTGAATATGCAAGAAAGATTCTTATGGCTTCTAGTCTGGCTACAGGGGCAAATACTTCATCACAATGAATTCCTTCTTCTTGTGTGTATCCATGAGCTACTAGTCTTGCTTTTTTTTCTAATGACGATTCCTCTGTCATTAGTTTTGTTTCTGTATAGCCACCTGGTACCGATAGGGTATTATCCTTTAGGAAGATCTACCAGCTGCCATACTTCTTATTTCTTGAATTGCAACAACTCTTCCTGCATTGCTTCAATCCAACTATTGTCTTGAAGAGCCACTTTGATATTTTTGGGTACTGTTTGACATAGAAAGCATGAGAACAAGCAGATGTTTGCAATGCTTGACTTGCTCCTTGTCACCCGTTCATTTAGTTCACCAATGATGTTGTCAACTGGATGATTTTTGTGTATTCTTGTGGTTGGATTTGAGTCATCAGCAATGGTTACATCAATATTGGAGACATTCAGTTCATCTTGGTGCGAGGCAACTTCTTTTTGTACTGTTGGGGAGCTATGAAAGTAATCAAAATTTGTTCCAGTTCCTGCTTCAGTGTCAGCAGGGATTTGATTACTCCCATCATTTGAAGTTCTTTCAGTGTCAACCGGAGGGATGACATGAGTTTGAGTTCTAACTTCTTCTTGGTTTCTGGCTTCAATAGATGGCATCTCTGATGGAGAGGGTATTGTACTGGGACCATCCTCAATTGAAGCACTTTGATGTTGAATAGTATGTCTGACAGGATCAGCTTGTAGTGGAACCTCTTCATCAAGTTGCTCAGTAGATGTTGGAGGAATCATTGGAAAGTCACTCCTTCTTTCTACTAACGATGAAGGTACAACTTATTGTAGGTTTTCTGCATTAGACATGTGAAATTGGTCAAAAGATTTAGTAAATAAGTCAATATCAAACAACCAATCAGGACCATTAGTTTATTTGGGAAATGAATGTTCCTTGAATTGAACATTTGTTGATTCATCGATAATGTTTAATCTAGGATTAAACACTCTGTAAGCCTTTGAAACAGAAGAATAACCTACAAAGAATCATTCATCAGACTTGGATGAAAACTTTCCCAAATGGTCACGGGTGTTTAATATTGAGACAGGACAGCCAAATGACTTGAAAAATCCAATGAATGGTTTTCTTTGAAAAATGAGTTCATAAGGTGTCTTATTACTTTCTATGATGATCAAAGTTCTATTTTGTACAAAGCATGATATGTTAACTGCTTTTGCCTAAAAGGTGATTGGAAGTTTAGCATCTGCTAGCATAGTGCATGCTGCTTCAATTAGTGTTCTATTTCTCCTTTCAGCTACTCCATTTTGTTGACGAGTTCTAGCTGCACTAAATTGATGAGCTATGCCTTTGGTTGTACAAAATGAACTTAGATCTTCACTTTTGAATTCTGTTTCATGATCACTTCTGATTGTTTTGACTTTAAGATCAATTTGATTTTCAATTTTAGTGATAAAATATTTTAATAATTGGGACGCTTCATTTTTATGAAATAAGACGAAGACCCATGTGAATCTAGAAAAGTCATCTATGATCACCAAACAATATTGCTTCTTTCCAATACTCATAACATGAGTTGGTCCAAAAAGATCCATATGAAGTAGTTTCAATGGAGAATCATTGGTGTTCATCAACTTTAGCTTGTGAGACAACTTGTGTTGTTTTCCTTTAAGACACGCTGAACAGTGGTCAATAAAGTGGAATTCTTTTTGTGGTAAATGAATAACTTGATTTCTTTTGACCAGTCTGTTCATGTTTTTGAAATTTGTTTGTCCCAATCGTCTATGCCAAAGTTGTTGTTGGACCAAAAGAACCAATGAGCCAGATCTATAAAACCTTTAAGTCCCACAGACATCATAACAACTGTTGAAGACTTCATCAGCTGATGATGACAACAACTGAAGACTTCGTCAGCTGAAGTACAAAGACTGAAGATATTAACTGATGTAAAACGACTGAAGACATCATCTGAAGTACAACAACTGAAGACATCAGCTGATGTACAAAGACTAAAGACATCAGCTCAAGTACAAAGACTAAAGACAACAACTAAAGACATCAGCTGAAGACATCAGCTGATGACAACAGCTGAAGTTCAAGTCTGAAGTTCAAGTACTGAAGACTTCAGAAGTCGTCACAACAGCTGAAGTAGTATTCTTCAGTTGTTGTGATGGTTTTTCTTTTCAGTAGTTTCTTTCTTTCAGTTGTTTACTTATTGTAAAATGTCTGAAGAGTCTGTTCTTCAGACGCTGTAGTTCAGTAGTTATAAGTTTTATTTCAGTAATTGTTGTAAGACATCTTCAGTAGTTTAGTTTTATTTCAGTAGTTGTTGTAATAACGGTTAGATGTCACTATCAAGTGACATCAGCTGACGTCACCCTTCCTTCTAAAAGGAAGGACGACCTAATTCTGTATTGGCCGAAGCTTGAGATTGAATGAAATATTCCTTTTTGCAGAAATACTTTTCTCTCTATTACCGTACTGTTCCATTGCATTATCATTTGTGTTCTTGCTTGAATTTGTCTAATTCGTGTACAATTCCGCTGCAAATCCTAATCTAGTTGATCAAAGAGGTCTGAGATCCTTTCAAATGGTATCAGAGCTGGTTAATCATTGATCGATTTTACAATTGATCATTGAAACTGCTCTTTTGGTATCTACGTTTGATCGAATTAGCAAATTTGCAAGAATTGGTTATAGAGTTTGTATTTCTGTTGCTTCTGGTCAATAATCTGAGGTTCTACATGGTTTTGAGCCAGATTTTTTGAAACTACTTTGAATTTACCTGAATTTGTGAAATGGCGACACCAACCAATGATCCTCAAATACTGGCTCCTCAACAAAGCCTCCGATGTTGTTAGGAGTGAGTATAACATATGGCAACGACGTATTGTCCATCCCGGTGGAAGCGTGAAATGCGGTTTGGGTGTGACTTGCTTTATCAGAGTACATTAATTATAGTGGAACAAATATTAAATAAATATGCTTAAAACAAGAAAGTAGGACATGCATTTATTCAAAATATTCGTGATTACATCTTATACGGAAATTCCAAAATTAGATATAATCTTTTTACTACATCATTAAACTACTGCATGTCTTCAGATATAGTGGATGTGTGCATCAACATACACACTACCATCAACGATGTTGACAGTTAACGTGACACAAACCCTTCCTCCACTTCTTTCCCAACCATTGTGCACTTCAAAGCTAATGTCGAAAGTGTTACTCATTGTTTCCTGAAAAGGTACATAAACCAGTCAACAAAAATGTTGGTGAGAACATAGGTTAAATCCAGACAAATATTTTTGTTGTGTATCTATTACAACCAAACCTGCTCACAACATAATCATACTGTCACAAAATAATTCACAAAATCAGATAATATTACATCCTAACCCCCATTCGGTTACATAAGGAAAGGAACCGTGAGATTCGGAAAAAGAGGCAAGTTAAACCCAAGATACATTGGACCATTTGAAATACTTGCGAGAATTGGTCCTGTGGCTTACTAGTTGAAACTACCACAGAAATTGAGTTATATACACGACACCTTCCATGTGCCAACTGAAGAAATGCCTGGTAGAAAAAACCTTGGAGCTACCGTTAAAGGAGACAAGAATCAATGATAAGCTGAACTTCGTGGAAGAGCCAATAGAGATCAGGGACCTCTTGGATAAGCAACTCAGGCGAAGCGCATACCCAAGGTTAAGGTTAGATGGAACTCGAGACGAGGGCCGAAATTCACTTGGGAACGTGAGGACGAGATGAGGAAGAACTACCGCATCTCTTTAAACCCACCCGTACCAATTCTAAGCATAGCTAAAATTCGGGACGAAATTTCCTAAACGGTGGGAGAATGTGACAACGGTCCCAAAGTCACTATTCTAAACCCTAATTTATTTGCATCATATCCACCTTATGTGTAGTAATAATGGAAACAATTTAATTATATCAATAATGTTAGAATCACCATTTGTTATTTGATCCATTTTTATGATTCTATGTGATTATGTGAATTTAGTCATTTTAAATCTTGCCTTTTTAGAAAATTTGTGCCCGGGAATATTAATTAGTCACACTAAGTAGAAATCACTTAGTCTTAATTGAAACATATAAATGTGTGCACACACACTCACATACTTGAAATTTTCGGTCCTTGCATGCATTATCATGCACAAGACACTTAATCAACTAACAAAATTAGTCACCTAAAATACTACATTACACCACACTTTACACTACATAATACCAATCCTAATTAAAAAATTTATATAAGAAATCCCCACAAGGTGACAAAAATCGGCCGCCCGCTTGTCCCCAATAGATTGCTTGCTTGCCACAGCACTCCACTCTTTTTATCACCCATAAAACACACATGCATTTCACTTTTGCAAGACTCACTGCCTTCTACTCCCTCCTCTCTCTCTCTCGGATCTTTTTCTCCAGAAAAACACACACTTACACCATGGTTCCAAGTCCATTTCAGCAGCAAAAATCATGGAGAACAAGCTTGCATCCATCGGCCAACAACAAACCGCAAGAAGGGTGACCATTTGGTGATGTTTCGAGGCTTGAACCTTGCAAAACGAGAGTTCCAGCCTTAGTTTGAGATTCTCCAGCCTCACCCAAGGAGATTTCATCCATCAAGACCATCCACACCTTCTAAACCGTGAGATACATCAAGTGTAAGCTCACTATGTTCGGTTTTGGTCATTTCTCAAGTTTGACTTCATTTTTCACCTAAAAACCCAATTTTTCTGTGTAGCAGAAACTTCTCACGCTACCTTATTCTTGGAGAGCTTTCCACATTCTTGAAGGTATCCTACAAGTATAACATGTCGATCTATAGGTGTAACAAGAGTTACACCTAGAAAACCCTCTTTTTGGGTGATTCTCACCACCCAACTGTGCATCTTGTAACCTTGAGAAACAACCTTATAACCTGCTATCTAATGGCTCATTAAACTCCTAATAATCTGCTTTGAATCTTAAAAATGGTTTTACACCATGAATGGAAGGGGTTAACACAAGAACACCATGAAAAACCACTCTTTCTACAAGTTACAACACACCTTAAACACTTTCTTGAAAACTCTCTTAAACAAGGGTCATAACCTGCTTAAAAATGATTTTTAGACACCAAACAACCTATTTTTAAGTTAGATGAAGTATTGGTAATGAATAAACTCAAGTTACAATGATTTACACAAGTGTAATGGTCGGTTATGGCATTTTCTATGTATTGAAGGCTATGGATGTGTAGAATGACTAGGCCACGATTTGGGACTGTTATTTCAGTAATTTTTGATGGATATGGGAGTGTTAATATTGTTTAATCTCTGGAACAAAGGACATGTTATGTTTAGACCCATTTTGGTCACTTTCGGGACCCGAAAAACATGCTAAAATTTCATAAAAACAAGAAATATTGAGATATAAACTTTTTAAAGAGAATTCCAGGTTCATTAAGGATTAATAAAGTGTTCTGGAGTCAATGAGAATTTTTAGTGGTCAAAAGGTAATTTAAACGGATTTTTAAGTGAAAAGGGGTGCTAACGAGAGACGTTTTTGAGGAAAATCTAAGAAAAATGGGTATAAGGTTAGAAATTATAAAAAATCATGTTATTCGAGTAGGTTAAATGATAAAATAACTTCAAAAGTAGAATGGTTGGTCAAACAAGCTTTTAAAATGGTCAAACCCGGTTAAAAACGCGTTTTAACAGTTAAACGTAAAAACGAGCCTTCCCACTACTAGAGGTAAATTTTGTGATTTAATAGGATGGAAACATATAAAGAAGACCTAAAAATTTAGCTACTGGACCTAGACTCAAAAACATCAAAACTCATAGGTAACCATCTTAAACCCTTCGGTTTTCCAGTAACGGCAATGTTAACGCGTAAATTATAACCGAGTCCATAAACTGAAAATTTGAGTATATGTTCTTAAAATAAAGTTTATTAAGTTTTTGAAACTTTTTTTTGGTTATAAAGGTCATCTAATACAAGAAACCAAACTTAAGGGTAGAAAGTGTCAATTTGGAAACTTTAGGGGCTAAACTGTAAGATTTTGTTAAACTTCATAATCGACTCAATAAGCACTTTAGTCACTTTAATAGCATATTTATCATATATTCTGGACTTAGTAATGTAGAAACCTTAATTGTATGAGAAACCTTGACTTTCAATAAAAGGAAACTTTTATACAAACCCTAATCAAATCAATGCCGAATCCGACCAACTAAGGCTTAGACACTCTTGATGCACCTAAATAGGTTAGAAACAGTAGCTAATCACTTAATATATTCATGTTAGGGTGCTAGACTTGAGATATTCTCGGCATATGAAGGATCTTTGCTTAATATCTAAGGGAGTTCTAGTGATCCCTTTTTACTTACTGTTTTTAGGATGGAACATGCTGTTTCGTTATGAACTATGATTGTGCTTTATTGATGCTTGTATGTGGGACTTTTGGAAACCTGTGATACTTATATTCATGATCATTAATTTTTTATGAACCGCTTGTTTTATGTGGATAGATCTATTTGGGGAATCCCCCACGCACAGTGGCTCCCGCTACAGGGAGGTACCCCACTAAGATCCTGAGGGGGTCGTTTGTGGCATGTAACAGGTTTTGAATAAGAAACTATGGTGAACCATCCTGGCAGGAATGGTTCACTATTCTGAGGCTTGGTTCTTCTTTCGGGGATATCCGGTTAAACACAAGTTTAGAAGAGGCCAACCGGGGACCAAGTGAAGGGTGATTGTGATACCCCACAACGAATGATACTAAAAATGATGCTTTTAAAATCAAATGAGATTTTCATAAACTTTCACACTTGATTCTAAACCTTTACTGTGGACTTTAAGAGCTCCTTTTATTGTTTTGAAACTATAAGCATTGAATTCACAACTTTTTAGTTGACACTATTTTCTTTTGATCATGTTTCAGGTAACCCATGAAGACTCTTAGCTGTCATGGAAGACTTAGACTCAACCCTGAGACCATGGCATTAGTTTGTGGACCAATTTATGACTTGAAACAATTGATACAATAACTATTTAATTTATGTTCAAACATGTAAACATTGGGGCTGGAGTTTCCAGCCCGGTATCTTTTAAAAACTTGAAATGCCATGTGATGTTCTCTCCCTTTGAGCTCTTTTATTCGTTTGCTTCCGCTGCCATGTATGTTGTTGCTAATCTGTGATGTCCCACCTACCGGGCCCCGGGGGTGTGACAACTACGATGGCTTGGGTTCCCCTTCTAACTAATCTGTTTATAAGTGCAGGAACATTTTAGGAGGACTGTTAGTAATCCGGTTTACTGACAGAGATTGTTCCTAATTCAAATTAAGGAGGAACAAACAGGTAAGATCATGGTTTTTATCCACAATCTGGATTTTTATCTGCACAATCACAGTTCTCACTTCATCATCTCTGCACATTTCTTAAGAATTCATTTCTTATCCTGATAGTCGGTGTAGTTTGGAAGAGCTTCTTTGATAAATTTTATTTTTGCACAAATTTATAAAAAAATTAAAAAAAATAAATTAAAAATAATAAATTAAAAAAATATAAAAATAAATAAAAAATAAGTTTGCAAAATAATAGAAAAACAAACAGATTCTTAATGATATGCTTGGTAGGCTCAGCTTGAAGAATAAAGTAGACAACAGCATGATGATTTAAATTAAATATATGCTTAAGGATGTTTGGATTTACGTAATCATTTGGCCTGCACGAAAAACTAGTCCCGACAAAAATTGGATTGAGAATTGATCTTTCACCCACCATGATGCAAATATATAAAAGCTATATCTCTATCTCTTTGTCTTGTTGGTGTATTTATATGTCTTGGTTTATGCTAATCTCCTCTACTGTATGGAAGTACTGACCCGAGTGATGATCTCCTTTGCTGTACGATAGTACTGACCTGGAGCTCTCCTTGGCACATGATTAAATGGTCATCTCCTTGTTATACGTGAGTATAGACCTGGAGCTCTCACCATTTTCATCTAAATTGGGTCAAATCATCTAACGATAAATTCATACAGAGTACGTTGATAATCACTTGCACACTATGCACAAGCCTTGTTCCATAAAGATCTAATAAAATTCAAGAAATGCTGAGGTTGGGTGATGGTTTTTTGTCAAATGATTGTGGGGTCAGCATTCTAAAGTTCATAATCGAACCTTAACAATCATCTGATGCTTGTTGAAAAAGATAGGGCATGGGTTTAAGGGGAAAACATATCAGCAATCGTTATTGATCTATTTGAAAAATTTCAAAATCTTTCAAAGCTCGTGATTAGATTCAGTTATCAATGTGATCTCATTGCTGGGCGATGATTTTATTCATCTTTGTGCTAAAGTATATCTTGAGGATGTGATCTCATGATCGATTCAGT